>JAAWVA010000030.1:23846561-23954864 GCA_015227895.2 Colaptes auratus
CACACTGGCAAGAAGGCTTTCACTTGTGCCGACTGCGGCAAGAGCTTAGCCAGCGCTCCCAGCTGCTCTCTCATCGCCGCATCCACCGGCCAGAAGCCCTACGTCTGCAGTGACTGCAGCAAGTGTTTCACTCACAGGTCCGCCCTCAGGCGGCACCGCCTTGTCCACACAGGTGAGAAGCCCTTCCCCTGCACCGCCTGCAGCACGAGCTTCCGCTGCAGATATAACCTCAGACCGGCACATGCGCATCAATGCCAGACCAGCCTGTGCTGGGGGAGGACACGAAGAGCACTGACCCCAGCACTGCCAGGGTAAACATCACCCCCATGGGGGACCTGTCCAGCAGATTGAACCAAGATCACTCATTTGCACCCTGTTTTCTCAGACTCTGGGGGCTCCAGCAGGAACAAATGCCCCACTCTCCCTAAACACCAATTAGGGATGAGGAGACTAATAAAAGTGAGAGTCAGCACAGCCATCACCACCACTGAAGCTGGACTGAGCTTTGCTGGGCTTTTATGCTTTCTATCCTGTACTTGGGTTTCCCCAGGCTAAATGCTCCTTTCCTTTGTCCCTTGCCCAGTTGTAATGCTAACCCCCTCAAATTAACAGAATCTCCTCTTTGCTTTTCTTTTAGACATTCCTGTCCAAAATGCCTAATTCTTGGGGACATTTCTTTCCTAGAGCTGAGGTTGGAGCTGTGTGCCCAGTTCAGGGAGGTCTTTGTTTGGTGAGATTTTCATCAGTCTTGATGGTCGTTGGGAGGTCTCAGGGGCATAGCTGTCTTCTGTTTGAGCCCCATCCTGGTATTTTTGTGCTTTTGGGCACATGTCAGCAGAGGCTCCTCAGCTTCCTGAAGATGGGGGTGTCTGTAGCAGGTAGGACATGGAGATGTCCTGCCCCTGCAAGCACTGCCAGCTCAGCCACGTGTCTCCCAGGGAGTGGAAGCATTGTTGATGGGGCGTCATTTCAGAAGGAACAAATGTCTCGCTGTAATCCTGCAACTACCCCAAAAAGGGAGTGGAGTGGCCCCCAGCCCCAGCATGTGCCCTGCAGTTCCTCTGAGATGAGCCCTGGCCTAAGAGTTATTAAAAAGAAATAGATTTAGAAGCAGATACTTATAGCTTTACATATTTATCTTGTCCAACCCTCACGCTCTTACCCATTTCTGCTTTTCCGTTGGTGGAGATGAAGCCACAATCCATAGCCCAAGGGGAATCCAGAGACATCAGAGGCCTGGAGACAGCTGGGGAGGGAGTCTGGGGAACAGGTTCTTTGCTCCTCTCCCTTTCCATCTGCAGGCAGTAAACTGGCAGAAAGAGACAGACCCATGCTGTGAATCCATGGCTCTGTGGCCGGTGTCACTGCCACAGCTCTGGGGTATAACAATGGGATGGGCAGCACAGCACCAGGCTTGCTGGGTGTCAGATGGGATTCATCTTTCTCCAAGGGAGCAGAGGGTCTTTACTCAGGCTCACGGCAGACCTTTGACTGACTTGAAAGCAGAGGGGGACAAAATCAGGCTTGCTGGTGACAAGCTGTGGAGTGACAAGCCACGCTAGAGGGAGAGAGGAGCTAGAGAGTGCCCTAGGCTCTTGTTCTGAGCTCTGATTGGGACACTGCAGCACATTGAAGTCCTGTGGAGATGAGTCAGGGGGGCCTGGGATTTGAGTAGGGAATCATTGGTTGAATCACTGCAGGCCATTAGACTGGAAGACCTGTGAAGGTCCCTCCCTACCCAAACCAGCATTTGATTCTGTGATTGTATGCCATGGAGGTGTCCCAGACATATTTGGACCAGTGCTGTTCAATATTCTCATCAGTGACACAGACAGTGAGATTGAGGCACACTCAGCAAGTTTGCAGATGACACCAAGCTGAGTGGTGTGGTTGATAAGGAAGGACAGGATGGGTGCCATTCAGAGGATCTGGACAGGCTGGAGAAGTGGCCTCAAGAGGTATTATGTCATAAAAGAGGAAACGTTGAAGCTTGTTATGTTCTCAAATTTTCATTTCATCTGTGGTTTCAGGTCTGATTTAACAAAATTCATGGAGGAGATTAACATTTTGGAGGTTTTAGTCGGGAGAAATTTGAAAGAAAAAACAACATTAGGCCAAAGTTAGGATCAATAGGACTCAGTACCTTTCCTTAGCAAAAACAGAGATCAGCAGATCAGGATGTTAGGTGAGTAAAAATGGATTAGTGTGTTATGTTCAGTTTTACATTGGGCAGAACCATGAATATTCAGGATGTCATCCCTGACCCAGCCAAGGAGCCTTTGCACTCTTGCTGTTTGCCTGCAATTATTTTCCTTCTCTGTGGAGATGGAGCCTGGCCAGCTCTACCCTTATGGATTGTTGGAGAATGGATTAAATCTAAGGGACATGACTCTGTGGAACAGCTGCTTGAGCAGGATATGTAGGCCTTGCTCCATCTTGTTGTTTACCGCTCATAGTTAGCTGCCTTGCTGAAGCAGCAAGGTCACTATGGCCTCGTGGCTGTTCTTGCAGCTGTGTGTTTGCAAGATAACTGGATGGGAAAGGAACAGCTAGGTAAGATAATTGGATGGGAAAGGAAGAGCTAGTGAGAAGGGAGTTTTCTTGGAATGTACACAGAGCCTTTGATATTGAACACAGACCTAATTGCAGGTGGGCTGGATATTCTAATGTTGCCTTCAGTCAGAGACCAATAGAATAGTGACGCTTGTGCATATTTAGCTGAGATGCTATATAAGCTGTGTATCCGGGCAATAAAGTTGAAGCGTGCTTATCAATCACATTGATTGCTGCTGTCTTCCCTCGCCGCTCCCCGACATCTGGCGCCCGAACAGCGGACGATCCAGTGGGGTAAGGGAGAGAACCCCCGACGCGGGATAGGAGGCCTGCGGAGACCTTCTTGCGGTTGGGGTGGTGGCGAGCCCGGAAAAGCATCGATTAGCAGCGAATCGAGGGGCAAAAGTGCGACTCAACGCTGGCGTAGGGAGTTCGTACCGTGCCTGAGCTGGGTTTCCTGAATTGGAATTAAGCTCGCCGTCCGGGTAAGGGCTGCTGCTCGGTTTCCACGGGTTTTGAAGGCTGCACTAAGGGATGGAAAGCAAAGTAGCTCTTAACTTATTTTTAAGTTTCCTTGAGAAACGCAGTGTAGAGGATGTGGATTTAAAGAAGCATCCTGAACGTTTATTACAGTTTGGTAGGGAGAATGTTTTTTTCAAGTTGTCAGAAGATGTGTTTAGTGTTGATGTATTGGAGAGAATATTGAAACAAACTGTGGGACTTGATCATAGATGGTGACAAAAGTGCCGTAAAGCTGCAAAAGCGGCCGGGGAGAGGCACGGCGAAGTACTCCGCGAAATAGAAGAGCTGTGCTAAATGCCCTCCAAACTGTCCTCTCCGAGAGAGGTATTACTGACAATTCTGGCATTTTGAACGGACTAACTATCCTCTCCGTGAGAGGTGTTACTGAGATTACTGGGATTTTGAAAGGGCTGTTAGCATGGGCCCGGAATCATGATTTTATCCCCAGAGCAACCGAAGCTTTTACTACCGAAGCACGGGACAAACTGGAGCCCAGCCGTGGGATGAGGTGCTAAACACCAGCCACCATCCCAGCAGGGAGGAAGAGATAAAAGGCAGCGAAACTTGTGGTTCAGCGTGTTTGATCCCATTCATCAACATCTCCTTCTAATATCGCCAACGACAGCTCGGATTCGGAAGAGACAACACCGACGCTGAGAAATCAAACAGTGCCAACTTTGTTTCACAGTCCCTCTTAGAAAAATGGAGCGCTTGGAGGCTCGCGGTTACGGCATTCTTACAACCGCACCCCTTCCGCGAGCCCCGACGGCCCCCACGGGCACCGACGGCTCCGACCGAGGCGGCATCGACCGACGCACCACTGACACCGGCAGCGCGGACTGTAGCGGCCTTCACGGTGGCCCCCACGGCAGCAGCCACGGCAGCGGCCCCAGCGGCCGTCCCCATGGCGGCGGCCCGGCGGCGGCCCGGCAGTGGCCAGCACCAGCGGTCACCTCACCACCCCCCCCCGCCCCCTACGTCCCAGACATTGTCAGCAGAAAACATCACTACGACGGAGGCTACAATCGAATTCCAAAGGGACGATAGTGTAAGGGATCGGGAGGTGGGAGGGACGGGGAACTGTCCTGCTGCGCCGCTGGAAAGGTATTGTGAGAAATGCAGTAATAGAAGGGAAAACTGGAACAGACTGTGACTATCAGGAGCTGATATCACTATTGTATCTCGTCATAAATGGAATGGTCTTGAGTTTAAAAGGTTTGAAGGGTTTTAAATGTATCCAAACAACCTGGGTCAGCAAAGAGCCAGTGCAATTAGCTTTTACGACGGCAAATCAATCACTGTAAGACCGTACGTGTTAACCCTTCCAGTTACTCTACTGGGTTGAGACACCTTAAGTTAGCTAGGAGCAAAACTTGTTTCTGTTCCTTTTCTGTGGCGGCTACTGGTCAGCAACCAATCCTCAAATTAAAATGGAAAACAGCTAATCCAGTATGGGTGGAGCAGTGGTCGCTCAGGCATGATAGGCTGCAAGTTGTTAGGACCCTTACCGCAGAAACAATTGCAACTACTGCACACCTTGCCCCCCCTCGTCTCTTTTCTGGTACGACTAGTCTACCAAAGGTCTGTTCTGATTTAAAGCAACAGTGCTAATTTCATATTTCTGATTGTAATGTCTTTCAGAGTTTGGTTATTTAGAGTTTTGTTAAGTTTTCCTAGTAAGCATAATGAATAGTAAGCATTTGGTATTTACAGGTACTTAGTACATAGTAATTGTAGCAAGGTATAAGGACTTGGAGCCCGAACAGGATAAAGCTTTGGAAAACGTCCATAGCAGCGTTCCGCGGGGACGAAGGGGTTCGTTCGGTGACGTGGGCAAGAAGCCGGCCCGGGATAGCAGTACCGGAGGTCGCAGGATAAGGACGACCTGAGGAGCCGAAGACGTGGTGAGCCAGACTGCTATTGGGACTGTGCACACAAGTACTAACGCTGAGGAAATGGATAGGCAGGCCACATATGATTTAATGACATGCTTTTTAGAAAAGCGAGGTTGTAAGCTAGATGTTAAGAAGGTGTTGAGACCGTTGTTTGACTATGCTGAATCGTTAGGATATTTTAAAGATCCTAATGAGATTTTTGAACGGGGCGAGTGGAAGAAGTTTGGTCAAGATTTGTGGCTAAACGCTATAGATGATGATAAGGCAGCCAAGAAACATAGTAGACCCTGGAAAGAGGTTAAAAGGAAAAGAGGATAAAAGGAAAAAAACGAATAAAAGGATAAAAGGATAAAAAAAATTATTAAAGGATAAAGGAAAAAAGATAAAGGAAAAAGGCTAAAGGGAAAAAGATAAAGGAAAAAGGCAAAAGGGGAAAAAAAAAAAGATAAAGGGGGAAAGAGAGAACACCCCATAGCAAAGAAGTTTTTTAATGGTACCAACAAGAAATAGTTAGTTCATGTCAACACCTAGAAACATAAACTTTGCAAAGTGCTGCAACCCTCTCACCACAAGACAGCACGAACGTGGCACGGCTGTCATGAAGGTGACGGTCAGCAGGGCTGCCTAGCGCTGACCTCAACACCTGTCACAATAATCCAAGATGTCAACAGAAAGTGTCTAATTTATGGCTGAGTGTCATGACTGTTTAGCTGTTGTGTGAGCATTGGGAGACCAGTATTACTAGGATGAGCAAAAACACATTATGTGTAATTTTCTATTGGGTAAAGCAATGAAGCCATTTTTGCTCTTGCTGTTTGCCCGCAAGTTTTCTGTCTGTGAAGCTAGAGCCTGGCCAGATCTACCTTTACAGATGGAAGAAATCTTGCTACCATTAAACAATTCATGATTTTTGACCATCCTAGATAAAATAAAGATGCAACAAACCACTAAAGCAGATTGTAAAAGACAGTGCTAAGAATTGCATTTGTGTCTTAATCTCTGTGTGTATTGTGTTCAGGCATAATCAAGTCTTCTCTGTCTTCAGATCAGAACTATTACAACCTGAGTTCTTCTTTACAATGTTTGCTGTTTTTGACCATGTATTATGCCAACTCTGTTAGAACATTCTAACTAGCTGAGCTTAAGCATTGTGCCTTGTATGGGTTTCATCAGTCTGTTAGACATGCTGTGTTATAAAACTTTTGCTTTTGTTATATAGCTTAGCTTTAACTTGTTTCTGTGTATGCAGGAGTATCTTGTATGGGATGAGAACAACTCCCATGAGCAGAGTGCTCACAAAAACAAAAAGGGGAATTTGTGGCAATGCTGGTGACGAGCAGTGTGAGCAATCTGGCAGTGTAGGCTTAGAGCCTGACATGGTGGTAGGCCATGCTCAGCATAAGTGCAAAAGTTGCTATCAGTGTGGCAAAACAGCGCTGTGCCTGCACCGTGTAACTAAAGCAGGACACTGGTAGCTACAAACACAGTAAGTTATCTTGTTGGTCAGCTAAACAGGCTAATGTTACTACTGTAATTTTAGATCAGTTGCTTTTAGATCAAAATAGTTTAAGGCATGCATAATTACTGAATAGAGCTGCTGTTGATTTTTTGCTTTTAGCTAATGGTCATGGCTGTGAGGATTTTGAAGGTATGTGTTGTTTTAATCTGTCTGATGGTAGTCAATCAATTCATAAAAGGATTGCTTGGTTGGAAAATCATGCTCAATCAATTGTTAAAAATGTAAATCCTTTAGATCAATGGTTTCAATCTTGGTTTGGAAATCTGTCTCCTTGGTTATTAGGTCTGCTTAAAGAAGGTTTACGCTGGATTGGTATTGTTCTGTTGATATTGCTTGTTTTGCGTATTGCATATGGATGTATTATGAGAAGTGTAAATGAGGTAACATCTTCAGCTTTTCTTGTACAAAAGAAAAAGGGGGGAATTGTTGTAGAATATATATATATGTATATAATATACATATATATTATATATATATGTATATATATAAGCTGTGTATCCGGGCAATAAAGTTGAAGCGTGCTTATCAATCACATTGATTGCTGCTGTCTTCCCTCGCCGCCCTCCGACACCACACAACTGACCCCCACCAGCCTGGAGAGTTCCCAGACTCCAATGACACCTGATGTGCCTCAGAGATCCTGGAGATGTGAAATGTGCTGGGCAGGAGGGGATGGAGGAGGTTGAGAGGTGCCCTGGGACTGCCAAACTCTGGGTTCATTACCTGCTGGGGTGCTCCAAGGGGCAGATCTGCAAACTCTGCTCTTCCCCAGCACACAGGGGCAGGGCTGATGGACAGAGGACACAGCTCCTGACAGAGAGAAGCAAAGGGCTCAGAGCAGAGCACTGACCTGCAAGGGATGGCTCAGCACTGCCCAGCACCAGGCAGCACAGCTCAGCCTTGCTGGGGGCAGCTCCCAAGCACAGCAGCACAGCCACAGCACACAGCCAGGGCTGATCAAGATGGGAGGCCTCAACAAGTGCAGACTCAGCTCCTTGCCCAGCACACAGCCCCCAGCACACAGCTGCAGGCCAGCACCACAACACAGCTGCCTCCACACAGCCTCTCCCAGGCCTTGCCTAAAGCTTCCTCCCACTGCCTGCCCAGGGCTCTGATGCCCACTGCTGCATTTGACAGCAGATCTTGCTCTAGACCCACCTCTCCTCCCTGGCCCTGCCCCCACCACACCCACTCTGTGCTCACCTCTGCCCTGTACACAACTCTCTGCTGCCCACTCCCAAAAAGAAGATCAGAGCAGCCCTCAGGACACACACAAAGGGAGCTTCATGATCTCTGCAGATGCAGCAAAGGGGGAAGGGACTTGGGCAGCTTCTTGCTAAGCCTCTTCAGCCCTCACTGGGATGCTGCAGGAGTCTCTGGCTCCTGCTCAAACCTCACACCTCCACCACCCTTCACACACCTGCAGCCCAAAGAGACTCACTGGAAAGGATTTTGCTTCCTTCTCTGCCTGACCATTTCTCTTAGCTTGCTCTTTGCAGCTCTCCTGGAGCTGCCACTCCACAGCCCCAAGAGAAAAGGAGGTTTGATGGGAGGGCACAGTGCCCAGGGGCTGCTGTTCATCTCCCAGCTGACACATGCAGAGCTGCAGCACAATTCACTCCTTTCACCTCCTGAAATGCTGACAGATTCTGCCATTCCCTGCACACACATTTGCCACCTGAGCCCTTCTTGGGGGGACAAGGCCTAATTCCTGCCTGGCCATTCCCAGGCCGTTCCCTCAGTCCCAGCCCATCCATGGCCCTGCTGCCTTGGCTGTCCCACAGCCCTGTGTCCCCCACCTCCACTGCCTGGCACAAGCCTCACAATCAGGACAGGCTGGGGGAGGAGGGGATAGGAAGCAGCCCTGCACAAAAGGACTGGGGGGTGCACCTGGACAAGAAGCTGCACAGGAACAGACAGGGAGAGCCTGCAGCCCAGAAGGCCAAGGGCAGCCTGGGCTGCACCAAAAGCAGCATGGCCAGAGATGGACAGAGGCCAGCCTGGCACTTGGCTCTGCTCTGCTCAGACTTCACCTGCAGCACTGCAGCTAGCTCTGGAGCCCTCACCACAGGAAGGACAGGGACCTGATGGAGAGGGCCCAGAGGAGGGACACAAAATGATCAGTGGCTTGGAGCAGCTCTGCTACCAGAACAGGCTGAGGGAGCTGGGGGGGTTCAGCCTGGAGAGGAGAAGAGAAGACTCTGGGGAGACCTGATAGTGACTCTCCTATTTTAAATTCAAGGCAGGGGCCAAGCTCACACCCAGCTCCCAAGCTCACACCCAGCTCCCATGCTCACACCCAGCAACTAATTTGAGAACAACATCCCGAGCGCAGAGCCCGGCCCCGAGCGCAGAGCCCGGCCCCGAGCGCAGAAGCAGCTACCATGCTCAAGAACCAGCAAAGAAACTCAGAACCACTTCCCAAACTAAGAAGCAGCTCCCAAGCTCAGAGCCAGCAAATAAGCTCAGAACCACTTCCCAAGATCAGAAGCAGCTCCTAAGCTCAGAGCCAGGCCCCAAGCTCTAGAACTAGCAAATAAGCTCAGAACCATTTCCCAAGCTCAGACCCAGCTCCCATGGTCAGAACCCGCTCCAGAGCCCAGACCCAGATCGAAAGTGCAGAACCAGATCCCAAGCTCAGATGTAGCCCCCAGGCTCAGGCACAGCCGCAAGGCTCAGACCAACGTCTCAAGCCCAGAAGCAGCCCCCAAGCTCACAGCCAGATCAAAAGAGCAGAATCAGATCCAAAGCTCAGACACAGCTCCCAAGCCCAGACTCAGATCACAATGTAGACCCAGATCCCAAGCTCAGATGCAGCTACCAAGCTAAGAGCCACCAAATAAGCTCAGACCCAGATCAGAAGTGCAGAAGAAGCTCCCAAGCTCAGATGAAACCACCAGGCTCAGACACAGATCAAAAAGTGCTGACCTGGATCCCAAGCTCAGATGCAGCTAACAACCTCAGGAGCCAGCAAATAAGCTCAGAAGCAGCTCCCAAGCTCAAACACACCTCCCAAGCTCACAGCCAGTCCCCAAGCTCACAGACAGATAGAAGTGCAGAACCAGATCCAAAGCTCAGATGCAGATAGCAAGCTCAAGAATCAGCCACTAAGCTCAGAGCCAGCACCCAGGCCCACAGCCAGATCCCAATGCAGACCCAGATCCCAAGCTCAGACCCAGCTCCCAAGCTAAGAAGCAGCAAACAAGCTCACACCCAGCCCCAGGCTCAGAGCCAGCTTCACAACTTTGCTTATTTCAAGTTCCCTTCATTGCAGTTCTGCTGAGTGCCCAAATTCAAGCATTCAGAGAATGCTTTGGCCTCGAAGGGACCCCCAGGATCAGACAGCTCCAACCCCCTGCCATGCCCACAGACACCTTCCACCACACCAGCCTGCTCAAGCCCTCATCCAACCTGACCCTCAGCACCTCCAGGGAGGGGGCAGCCAGGACCTCCCTGGCCAACCTGCTCCAGGCTCTCACCACCCCCACTCCAAACAATTTCCTCCCTAGCTCCACTCCAAATCTGCCCTCCTCAACCTTCAACCTAGTCCCCCTCAGCCCATCACTCCCAGCCCCTCACAAAAGTCCCTCCCCAGCTCTCCTGCAGCTGCCAGCAGCTACCACAAGGCTACTCCAAGCCCTCCCTACAGCCTTCTCCTCTCCATCCTCAACAGACACAACTCTTACAGACCACCCCCACAGGGAAGCTGCCACAGCCCTCCCACCACCCCCATGGCCTCCTCTGCACCCCCTCCAACAGCTCAACCTCCTGCCCCCCTTGGGGACACCAGAGCTGCACACAGCACTCCAGCTGGCAGCACAGAATGCTGCCAGCACAAAAACCATTGCAGCAAAAGCCTCAAGCTGTGCTCAGCTGCCAAAACCAAAGGGACCTCAACTTGGCCATAAGAGAAAGGACCAAACTGAGCCAAGACACTGATCCAACCCCCAAGGCTGCACAAAGCAATCATCATAGTTTCATAGTTTCATAGTTTCAGTTAGGGTTGGAAGGGATCACAAGGATCATTTAGTTCCAACCCCCCTGCCATGGGCAGGGACACTCTACACTAGATCAGGCTGGCCACAGCCTCATCCAGCCTGGGCTTAAACACCTCCAGGGACGGGGCCTCAACCACCTCCCTCGACAACCCATTCCAGGGCCTCACCACCCTCACTCACGGTGAAGAACTTCCTCCTCACATCTAGCCTGAATCTCCCCACCTCCAGCTTCATTCCATTCCCCCTAGTCCTATCACTCCCTGATAGCCTGAAAAGTCCCTCCCCAGCCTTCTTGTAGGCCCCCTTCAGATACTGGAAGGCCACAATGAGGTCACCTTGGAGCTTTCTCTTCTCCAGACTGAACAGCCCCAACTCCTTCAGTCTGTCCTCATAGGAGAGGTGTGTCCTGGATGGACATAAAAAGCCTTAAAATGGCTTTTTACCAGACAATGAGGCAGAAGCTAGTAGATCTGCTTCTTTAGGCTTGCCTGGACATGTTTCAGAGCCAGAATGAGCCAGGTGGGTGTGCTTTTGGCCACGTTTGGAAAGAAGGCTTTCTATAGGTTGCAATACCAGGGTTTACCCCTAGACTTGTGTTGCTACTGGCCATTATTGTCTCGGGAGATCTATGAGTATCGGCCCAAAGGGCCAGAGCATTGTCTTGCCACTGTCCACGCTCTGGAAGGAACCACAAGCTTCGCTTGGAAGCCGAACTGTGTTTCAGTTTGCCCAGACAAGAAAGCAAAGCCCCCTCGCTATTCTCAGCGTTGTAAAGCCCAGAGGACAGATCCGTGCCTTGCCGGGTCGAGAGGCGAAACCCCAGAGGAGCCGAGTCCCCGGGACAGTTTCGTTTGATTGGAGCAAGGAGTGAGTGCTGCTGCAAAAGGATTACGGCCGAGAAACCTCCTCTCTACAAAGCTTTTAGCTACAAACTCTTTGGGAGCAAATCCTGCCTCAGCCATAAGCTGCAGACACCAACAGAAAGTGAAACTCTGCTCCTGCAGCTTCCGCGTGGTCAGCGCCATTTGGGTTTGTCTAGATCTTAACGTGTGCCACTAGGCATCGGGATCAGTGAGTAATTGCAAGACCTGATTTTTATAAGCATCTATTGAAGGTCTGTTGCCCTGGGGAATTTTGAGGTTCCTCCTCCCCCCCCCCCCCCGTTGTGGGCAGCCGCCGGCTTCATTGCCGAGGTTCCTTTTCTTTACAGTTTAAAGTGCTGTTTGTTGTTTCTGGATTTTTGTACATATTGTTTAAATTGTTAATTGTTCCTGCTGGTGAGGGATCTGTTCCATGACCGAAACCCTTTGAACCTGTAAATAGTTTTATTTAATATTTTTGTGGTATTTTTTGTGATTAATAAAATTATTAATATCTTATTAATCACTCCGCTTATTGAACATTAATATATCCTTTTATAAACCAAAACACCATCACAGCCAATCACCCTCAAAGCTCCAGAAGTGGTGAAGTGTGGTTTGGGAAGAGGGTCTGGAGAGGGTTGGGAGGTGCTCAGGGGTCAGCTGGAGCCTGGGATCTTGCTGCTGTGCCAAAGTTGGGTTCTTTACCTTCTGGCCTGTTCCAAGGAGCAGATCTGCAAACTTTGCTCCTCCCCAGCACAGAGGAGCAGGGCTGATGGAGAGAAGAGAGGGATATGAGCCCAGCCAGAGAGAAGCAAAGGGTTCAAAGGAGAGGACTAACCTGCAAGGAATGGCTCAGCCCTGACCAGGGCTCTCCCAGCCTTGCACTTGTCTCTCTATGGCTCGGGGGTTTGTCACCTCCTGCCAGCTCAGTGCATCTGTGCTTGGATCACAGCCAACAGGGAGGTGACAGAAAGCTCTAAAAGTCATAAACTTCAGGGTCTGTGCAAGTGGCAAAAGATCCCAGGATGGTTCAGCATCCAAGGTTCTCCAGATCAGAGAAACACCTGATGGAAGTCAATGATCTCCACCTCTCAAAAGAGTGACCCTAAAGCCAGAGCCTTGGAGCTCTCCTGGATCCCAGCAGCTGTGTCCAGCATCTCCCCCACTCAGACATCTCTCAGGCACAACCTGCACCAAGGGTCTGCAGCAAGTCAGACTTCTCCAGGCTCAGTTCTCATCCTCTGAGTATGCTGAAGCTTTGTGAGGGTTTGCCCTGAGCTTTAGCAGAAGGCAACTGAACTCCAGGGCAGCCTCTCTGCCAGCCACCTCTCCACCTGTATGTGTCTTTGGACAGACACCTTTGCTGTTACCAGGGTCAAGGTTTCTATGTTGCACTGGACTCAGCCAGCTCTGTCCCTGTGTTTGTATTTTGTGCTTCCCTCTAAGCACAGCCATAGAAATAGATTTGAGTTCAGGATCCCTTGCAGTCAGTCAGGGTCAGCCTTGTCCTCATCCACTCTGTCATTTGGTGGCTGAAAAAAATAAGTAATGGAGGAGCTTTGTGAGGAGCACTTTGAAACCTTGAAGAAAACTACAAAGACACAAATAGCTCTTAGGGCACTTGGGGATCATTGCCTGAGCTTCACACACTGAGAGGAGACTGAAGGAATCTGCTCAAGTCAGAAGAAAAACAAAGAGTGCCTTGAAGTATTAATTGGCCTCTCTGAGGGCCATGAGCAACAAAGCCTCCCAGGGGTGCTCAGAGAAGCTCCATGGAGGCCATGATTGAAGGCAGACAAAGGCAAAGTGCAGCTGAACAAACCCTGGCCTTGGTCTAGGAAAGAGAAAGGCCAAGCTCTGAGCCTCAGGCCTTGGCAAGGCAGATCCTGAGAGCCTCCAACTAAACCTTCCTCTCAGCAGCCATGGGGGCAGAAGCTGCTGCCAGAAGGAACAGGATCAAGACCTTGTCCCTGTGGAGCCTTTCAGCCCTGCCAGAGCCCTTGGCCATCCCTCCTGCAGTCTCTGCTTCACTGTCCCATGCCTGCAGCTCTTTCCCTTCAGGCTGCTGACATCCATCTGGCTTCCCCAGCCAGCTCTCCCCCTGACATTTCCACACCTTCCCTTAGCCTCAGGCCTCTCCACTCTTGCTGCCTGTTCCTTGACACACAAAGGATCTCCAGACTCCATCTGGGTCACCTTTTGCACCACAGCTCTACACTTTGAGTGACATTTTGTCCTGGCCTCCAGTCTGAATCTTTCAGTTACACTTTCTAAATGCTTCCTTCTGTGTCCACAAGCAAGAAAAGCTCCATCAGCTGACACCCCCCTTCAAGCAGGTGCACATCACCCCTGAGCCTTCACTTCCCCAGGCTAAAGAAGCTCAGCAGCTTCAGGTGCTAGACAGGGACTCCTTCCCTGTGCCAGGGGCCAAGCAGAGTCAATCCAGGGTAGGAGGGGATATAAGAGAGGGGTCAGAGCACAGGAAGGAGGTTTGGGGCTGTAGTGTCCAGGGGAGAGCTGAGGGTTCAGAGATGCCTTTGAGCGCTAGGGCTCAGGCCAGGGCTGAGGAGAGGCTTTGGTGTCCTGATGAGCCCAGTCTGAACTGGGAGGGCTAAAATCACAGACTATGAGGGGTTGGAAGGGACCTCCAGAGATCATCGAGTCCAACCCCACTGCCAGAGCAGGGTCACCCAGAGCAGGTCACACAGGCACACATCCAGGCAGGTTTGAATGTCTCCAGAGAAGGAGACTCCACAACCTCTCTGGCAGCCTGCTCCAGGGCTCCAGCACCCTCACTGCACTGAAGAGTCTCTTCATGCTGAGGTGGAACCTCCTGTGCTCCATCTTGCACCCATTGCTCCTTGTCCTATCACTGGGCACCACTGCCAAGAGCCTGGTACCTTCCTCTGACACCCCCCTCTGATATTGATAGCCATTGATCAGATCCCCTCTCAGGCTTCTCCTCTCCACACTAAACAGCCCCAGGGCTCTCAGTCTGTCACAGAATCACAGAAACATTCAGGTTGGGGAAGACCCTCAGGAGCACCAAGTCCAACCAGTAACCCTACTCTACAAGGATCACCCCTAAGCCATATCCCCAAGCACCACATCCAAACCACCTTGAAACACTTCCAGGCTTGGTGACTCCACCACCTCCCTGGGCAGCACACTCCCTGAACACTCTGGATGGGAAAAAGTTTTTCCTACTGTCCAGTCTAATCCTACCCAGTCCTAGCTTGAGGCTGTTCCCTCTTGTTCTGTCACTAATGACCTGTGAGAAGAGATCAGCAGCAGCCTTTCCACAACCTCCTTTCAGGTAGTTGTAGAGAGTCAGGAGGACTCCTTTTAGCCTCTTCTCCAAACTAACCAGCCCCAGCTCCTTCAGTTGCTCTTCATCAGATTTCTTCTCCAGGCCCTTCCCCAGCTCCTTGCCCTCCTCTGCCCTGGCTCCAGCACCTCCACATCTCGCTTGCAGGGAGGTGCCCAAAACTGGACACAACACTCAAGGTGTGGCCTCCCCAGAGCTGAGTCCCAGGGCACAGTCACCTCCCTGCTCCTGCTGCACACAGCATTCCTGATCGCAGCCAGGATGCCTTTGGCTCTCTTGGCCACCTGGGCACACTGCTGCCTCCTATTCAGCTGCTTGTCCATCAGCACCCACAGGTCCCTTTCTGCCAGACAGCTCTCCAGCCACACTGACTCTGTAGTATTGCTTGGGGTTGTTGTGCCCCAAGTGCAAGACCTGGCACTTGGCCTTCTTGAAGCTCCTTCTGGGAACATTGGCCATGGATCCAATCTGTCCAAGTCCCTCTGCAGAGCCTCCCTACCCTCATGCAGAGCAACTCTGCCACCTGACTTGGTGTCATCTGCTGACTCACTCTGTGCCTTCATCAAGGTCATCAATAAAGATGTTCAACAGAAGTGGTCAACACACTGAGCCCTGAGGAACACCACTTGTGACCTGCCACCAGCTGGATTGAACTCCACTGAGCACCACTCTTTGGGGTCTTTCACCCAGCCAGGGCTGTATCCAGCAGAGCATTGCTCATCAAAGGCAGAGATGGGTCCTGGTCTGTGCTGGGATGGAATCAGGGTTTCAGGAGATGCACTTTGTACTGGGATGAGACTCAGATTGTGCTGGTAGAGGGCAATGGGATCCCATTTGTACCAGGCTCAGGCCACAGCTGCCCTGGGATCAGGATATCCACTTTGTGCTGTTCTGGGTGCAGCTGGGACTGGGAAAGGGTCCAAGGGATGCACTTTGTAGTGGCACAGGAAACTGTATGGGAGATGGCAAAGTGATGCAGTTTGTCCTGGGATAAAACTACACCTGAGCAGGGAGGGGTTCAGAAGATGCAGTTTGTACTGAGGTGTGAGCTGGTCTGTACTGGGAGGGGATAAATGGATCCCAATTGTACTATGTGGGAACCAGTCTGTACTGGAATGAGGTCCAGTCTGTACTGGGAGGGGATAAGGGTATTCATTTTATATTGAGTCAAGGCCTAATGTGTACATGGAGTGATTAAAGGGATCCTGTTTGGACTGGGACAGGGCCCAGACTGTACTAGGAGGGCATGAGGGTGTGCAGTTTGTAGTGGGATGGATGCATTCAGTACTGGGAAGGGAGCCAGGGGATACATTCTGTGATGGGATGGAACAAGACACAGGCTGCAGTGCTAGAGGAGAGTATGATCCAGTTTGTACTGGGCTGAGGCCACATCTGTACTGGGAGGGGATAAAGGAACCATGTTTGGACTGAGTCTATACTGGAAGGGGGTCAGGGTATCCAGTATGGACTCTGAGGAGGTGCAGTCTGTAAAGGGAGAGAGTTGGGGTATGAAGGCATGAGGAGACCTCCTGTTCTGATGGCAGTGCTGCTCTGGAGCACAGCTCTGTCCCACAAGCAGCCCTGGACTCTCCCTGCCTGCAGTCCCAGCACTGCCACCCAGCAGCACAGTGCCCAAGCTGCCAGAGCACTCAGGCCTTGCCCCAGCACAGAGGCTCAGCAGAAAAAGATGGGCAGAAAGAAGGAGAAGCTGAGGACAGCCCAAGCTGTGGAGCTGCCTGGCACTGCTGCTGTGCTGGGACTCTGCCCCTCCACCTCTGCACAAAGGCACTGCCCTGCAGTTCCACAGAAGCCTTGCAGGAAGGAACTCAGACAAGCAACTCAGGAAGAAGGAACCTTGTTGTTGAACACCCAGGGAGCACAGCTCCTCATGTCTGCAGCCTCTGGGTCACAGCAGACAGGACAACACTGAACCAGAAATGGTCTGAAGAAAGGCATTTGTGTGGGAACAACATTCTCACAAGGGGAACAGCACCAGCAGCAGCCAGAACTCCAGCAGCCAGGCTGGGCCTGCACTGAGTGACATCAGAACTGCTCTGCAGGAGAAGACAAAGAGTTTATTGCTTCTGAAAGCATCCAAGGATCAGTTGGCTCAAGGCAGCCTTGAGCTCCTGGTTCCTCAGGCTGTAGATGAGAGGGTTGACTGCTGGAGGCACCACTGAGTACAGAACTGACACCACCAGGTCCAGGGATGGGAAGGAGATGGAGGAAGGCTTCAGGTTTGCAAAGAAGCCAGTGGTGATACACAGGGAGACGACAGCCAGGTGAGGGAGGCAGGTGGCAAAGGCTTTGTGGCGTCCCTGCTGAGAGGGGATCCTCAGCACTGCCCTGAAGATCTGCACATAGGACATCACAATGAACACAAAACAACCAAATGCTAAGGACAAACCAAGCGCCAGAAGCCAAAGTTCCCTGAGGTAGGATGTGGAGCAGGAGAGCTTGAGGATCTGGGGGATTTCACAGAAGAACTGCTCCACAGCATTGCCCTGGCAGAGGGGCAGGGAAAATGTATTGGCTGTGTGCAGCAGAGCATAGAGAACCCCACAGGCCCAGGCAGCTGATGCCATGTGGAGGCAAACTCTGCTGCCCAGGAGGGTCTCATAGTGCAGGGGTCTGCAGATGGCAACGAAGCGATCGTAGGACATGGTGGTGAGGAGAGAAAACTCTGCTGAAATGAAAAAGGGAAAGAGAAAGACCTGAGCAACACATCCTGCATAGGAGATGTCCCTGGTGTCCCTCAAGGTACTGTCCATGGATTTGGGCACAGTGGTGGAGATGGCACCCAGGTCAGTGAGGGCAAGGTTGAAGAGGAAGAAGTACATGGGGGTGTGGAGGTGGTGGTCCCAGGCTATGGTGGTGATGATGAGGCCATTGCCCAGCAGGGCAGCCAGGTAGATGGCCAGGAAGAGGCAGAAGTGCAGGAGCTGCAGCTGCCTTGTGGCTGGGAATGGCAGGAGGAGGAAGTGGGTGATGGAGCTGCTGTTGGCCATCTGCTGCCTCTGGCCATGGAGACCTGTGCAAGGAGGGAAAGGCAGTGACAAGTTAGGGCACACTTCTCTGAGGCTCATTGTAACCCCTGTCCCTGAGCTGCATGAGGAATGAATCAGCTCAGTCCCACCACTACCAACCCATGTCACAGTCAGAACCTCTGCCTCTGGGGTCAGAACAGAAAGTGACCAACAGCCCAATCCCAGAATACAAGAGTCCCATGGAGAGGTGGAGAAACAGGGAGCAGGCCTGCAGTGCTGCAGAGACAGTGAAGGGGAGAAAGGCAGTGGGGCTGGGGGTGAAGCCTTCTCCTTCCCCAGCTCTGCTCACTGCTGCTGACAGGATGGAACTGAAGGGCTTTGCTCCTCCTTCTGTGTGCACACTCCAGGAGCCTTCAGCTGAGCGTCAGCTGCTGAGATGGAGATGCCTCCAGGAGCTACAGCTGCAGTGTCCTGCCCCCACAGCCATACTGTCAGTGACTGTAGCAACTTCTCCTCCAGCGAGCTCTCAGCATCCTCCCAGTCCTGGCCACCTCAAAGCTCTCTCTGCCTTCCTCATCTCCCTGAGATCCTCTGGCAGTGTCCTGAGCCCTGCTGTGCTGTGCAGAGAAGCTGCTCCTGGACAGAGCTGTCTTCTGCAGCGTGGCCTGCTTGCCAGCAGCTTCCTCCAGCCCAGGAGCCTGGCCTGGCTCAGCACAACAGAACCTGCCCAGGTATTTTAAAGGAGCTCTCTGGTGGCTTTGTTGCCATGTCCATGAACCTCAGAGACTGAGAAGCTGATGAAACCTCTGCAGAAGTCAAAGTTGGATTCCAACTCTGAAGTTTCTTCTACTCTTAATGGGTCCCAGTGAAGCATACTGGGAAAGGGTCCCCAGGGTCTGGTTAGAGCAGGAGACAGTGGGTGCAAGGGAAGCATCACTGGAGGCACTGAAGCATCTCCAGGCTGTGGTGAGAGCAGAGAACTGAGGCAGTGCTGAGAGGTCAGGACAAGCAGCTCAAGCTGGCTCTGCTGCTGAGCAAACCTGGAGGGGTTTCAGTGATCCAAAGGGCCAAGGCCTGACCCCCAGCCCCTGGCAAGGCAGATCCTGTCCCTCACCTGTGGCTCAGGGCTCTGCTGGGGGCAGTGGGGAGTGAGGATGAGCAGTGAGCAGGGTAGGACCTTGTCAGGTTTTGCTGTGGTTTGCTTGCAAAGAGACAACTCCTGCTGAAAGGGAATGAAATGTACCTTTAAAAATCAGATGCTTTGTGCACTAGAAACCTCTCCAATTAGCTGCAGAAACCTTGGCAAGAATGAGAGGTTCAGCAGTACTTAATGAACCCCATGGAGTATTTGGGGCTGATTCCATCATCCTTAGGTACTGCCAGGAGACTCTGCCAAGAAGCCTCTCCAGAAGTCCAAGTCAGAAGAAAACTCTGAAGTCCCATGAAGCACTGATTGGCCTCACTGAGGCTTGTTACTGCCAAAGGCTCCTCAGGGACTCCTTAGAGCAGCTTGTTAGAGGCCAGGATTGCAGGGAGACAAAGGCAAAGTACAGGGCAGGAAAACTTGCCTTTGGTGTAGGAAGCAGAAAGGCCAAGCCCTGGCCACTGTTCTTGGAATACAAGAAGCTCAAAGCCTCAAAGCCAAGTTTCTCCTCACAGGCCTTGGTGGCAGAGGCAACTACCAGAGCCAAGGGCACAAACACCTTGGTCCTGTTGGGCCTCTCAGCCTTGCCAGAACCCTTGGCCATCCCTACTGCAGCCTCTCCTACACTGCCCCATGCCTGCAGCTCTTTCCCTCCAGGCTGCTGACACCAATCTTGCTTCCCCAGCCAGCTCTCCCCCTGCCTTGTCCATCTCTTCCCTGAGATATCTCAGCTCTCCCTGCCATTTCCTGACCCCTCTGGATGGCCTCATGCATAGCAGCTCTGCCCTTTGAGGGACATTTCTTTGGCCTCATCTCCACTCTGAACCTTCCAAGCTGCACTGAGTGGAGATTTAATAGAAAAAGAATTAATAGAAAAGAAGAAGGTTTAAAACTGAAAAAAGCAAAAATCAAAATTAAAATAGAAAATAGAAAACAGAAAATAGAAAATTAATTTAAATTAAAAAAATAAGAGTAAAAATTAAAAATAAAAAACTAGGTAAATAATAAATTTAATTTTTTTAAAAAATTATTACAATTAAAAAATTAAATAACAATAACAAAATAAAAATAATAAAAATACAAAATACAAAACCAACCAAAAATAGGAAAAAATAGATTAAAATTAACAGAAAATATTAAAAATTATAGATCAAGACAAATACATACAAAAAATGCATTAAAACAGTATAAAAATAATTTAAAAACCAAAATTAAAAATTAATTAAAAATTAAACAGAATAAAATACAATTAAATTAAAAGTTAAAAATATTAAAAATATTAAAAATAATTTTTAAATTAATTAAAAATAAAATAAAAAAGAAAATAAACCATCCAAAATTAGGATTAAAAAAAATTAATGAAAAATAAATTAAAAAATATGAAAAAATGCCGGGATGTGGCCTCTCTCCCTTGGTGGCCAGAAGTGTCCTGGGCCCGGCGAGCTAAGAACAGCTCACCCTTGTGTTCCCAGGCCAAGGCTATTTGGGAGCTTTTAGCAGCCAGATCTGCTTGGTGGTTGTGCTTGTGCTCCTCTGTGGCTCTGCTCTTGGGGATGTGTGCAGCCATGTGCCGTACCTTTGTTGGCAGCCTGTCCAGGCGGGCAGCAATGTCTTGCCACAGCTCAGCAGCCCAAACAGGCTTCCCTTTTCTCTGCCACCCGTTCCTCCTCCATTCCTTCAGCCACCCCCACAAGGCATTGGCTACCATCCAGGAGTCAGTGGAGAGGTACAGCACTGGCCAGTTCTCTGGTTCTGCCATATCCAGGGCCAGCTGGACAGCTTTTCCCTCTGCGTACTGACTGGATTCGCCTTCTCCATCCCTTGCTTCCGCCACTTGCCTTCTTGGGCTCCAGACAGCTGCCTTCCATCTCCGCTTGCTGCCTACAAGCCGGCAGGACCCATCTGTAACTAGAGCATAGCCCTTCTCATGGTCAGGGAGATCGTTGTATGGGGGAGCCTCCTCAGCACGGGTCACTGCCTGCTCTGGTGGCATTCCCAAGTCAGCACCCTCTGGCCAGCTGCTGATCACTTCCACTATGCCAGGGCGTTCAAAGCTCCCCATTCGAGCTCACTGAGTTATCAGGGCCATCCACTTCCTGCAGGTGGCATCTGTGGCATGATGTGGGGTTTGAGCCTCTTCCTTTGAACATCCAGGTCAGGACTGGAAGCCTTGGAGCCAGAAATAGAGGTGACTCAGTCCCAAATTACCTCAGAGGCAGACTGGACGCCCTCATAGGCAGCTAGGATTTCCTTTTCTGTTGTGGTGTAGTTGGCTTCGGAGCCTTTGTACCCCTTCCTCCAGAAACCTAGGGGCCTGCCCCTGGTTTCACCAGGAGCCTTCTGCCACAAGCTCCACGTAGGACCATTCTCACCGGCTGCAGTGTACAGTATGTTCTTGATCTCTGGTCCGGTTCGAACAGGTCCCAGAGCCATAGCCTGGACCACCTCTCGTTTGATCTGGTCAAATGCCACCTGCTGCTCAGGTCCCCACACAAAATCATTTTTCTTCCTTGTTACATGGAAGAGAGGCTTCACAATCTGACTGTACCCGGGAATGTGCATTTTCCAGAGGCCCACAAGCCCCAAAAAGGACTGTGTCTCTTTCTTGTTCGTGGGCTGCACCATAGTGGCTACCCTGTTCACCACCTCCTGAGGGATGTGGCGACGGCCATCCTGCCATTGAACGCCCAGGAACTGGATCTCCCTGGCAGGCCCTTTGACCTTACTTCTCTTGATGGCAAAGCCAGCCTCCAGCAGGATATCGATTATCTTCTCACCCTTCTGGTAGACTTCCTCTGCTGTCTCACCCCATACGATGATGTCATCGATGAACTGCAGATGCTCAGGGGCTCCACCTTTCTCCAAGGCAGTCTGGATCACCTCATGGCAGATGGTTGAGCTATGGACCCAGCCCTGAGGCAACCGATTCCACTGATACTGAACTCCCCTCCAGGTGAAAGCCAACTGTGGCCTGCATTCTTCTGCAATGGGAATGGAGAAAAAGGCATTAGCAATGTCAGTTGTGGCATACCACTTGGCCGCCTTCGATTCCAGCTCGTACTGGAGCTCCAGCATGTCCGGCACGGCAGCGCTGATCGGAGGAGTCACCTCATTCAGGCCACAGCAGTCCACGGTCAGTCTCCATTCCCCATTTGCCTTCCGCACTGGCCATATCGGGCTGTTGAAGGGGGAGTGAGCCTTGCTGATCACCTTCTGGCTCTCCAGTCGTCGAATCAGTTGGTGTATGGGTGCAGAGAGTCTCTGTTGGTCCTGGATTGCCTGCGATGCACTATGCGAGAGGTAATAGGTAGCTTCAAATCCTGCACCTTATGGCTGCCCACCACGGAGGGGTCATCCGACAGCTCGGGCTTGGTGGACAGCTGTTCTTTGCCTGCAGTCTCCACAGCTGCCACCCCAAATGCCCACTTGTGCCCCTTAGGCTCCTTGAAGCATCCCTCCCGCAGAAAGTCAATGCCAAGAATGCAAGGTGCATCTGGACCAGTCACTATGTCGTGCTTTCCCCATTCATTCCCGGTCAGGCTTATCTCAGCTTGCAGTACAGTCAGGTCTTGTGAGCCCCCTGTGACTCCCTGAATGCTTATGGGCTCAGGCCCTTTGTACCTCGATGGTATCAGGGTGCATTGGGCCCCTGTGTCCACCAGAGCTCGGTATTTCTGGGCTTCTGAAGTGCCAGGCCATTTCACATACACATCCCAGTATACTCTGCTGTCCCTGGCCTCCACCTGGTTGGAGGTAGGGCACCTCTAATGCTGGCGGCCATGTCCACACTTGTTGCAGGGTCCTGTGTTCCTAGGGGAAGGGTCTCTTGAGCGAGAGGGACCACTCCGGGAAACTGGGGCAGCCCTTCTCCTGGATGAGTTGTCCCCAGTGTGGCCACCTTGCAGTTCCCACACTCTGTTCCAGAGGGCAGAGGTGGGTTGGCCATGCCAGGTGTCCATGTCCTCTCCGTGGTCACAGAGGAACCTCCACAGAGACCCTCTTGACATCCCCCGATTGGCTTGGGGTGCTCTCCTAGGGGAAGGTCGCCTGTTCCTGATTGCTGAAACCTGGATCCATTCTGAGGGAGAAGGGGAAAAGGAGGCATCGCTCCCCCTTTTCAGTTCAGACATGGAGGTCTTGATCTCTTTTACAATGTCTTTGGCCATAGTTTCTATGGCTGAGATCAGGGGTTTCTGATTTACGCTGTCCTCATATTCCCTTAAATCATTGGCAAACTCACAGACAGTTTTAGGACTTCCATCCTGTCCAGTCAGGAGTATCCCTCCTAATGTGGGAGCATATTTCTGAGGATCACCCTGGGTGAGCTTCTTTACGAAGGGCCGTCTCATGGGCACCTCATCTGGGTCCGAAGGGAGCTGGCCATCCCCATAAATTATTTCCAGCACAGCCATCTGTCTCAGGTAGCGAATGCCCTGTTCCATAGTTGTCCATCTAACTGGGGCCCAGGGCAGGTCATCCCTTGAGCGGTACCGGCTCTTGATGGCATTGAGGATCCGGGCCCAGAGAGTGTGTGTTCCATCGAGTTTGGCTAACTCTTTGTCCAGACCAGCATCACGAGTCATGGAGCCTAAAAGCTTTGCCTCTCTCTTATCCAGGTCCACTGTGTCCACCCCCTCGTCCCAGCATCTCAGGGCCCAGCTCAGTATTGGCTCACCCTCTTTCCTTGCGTAATCCAGACGAGTTTGCCTTAGTTCCTTTCTGGGTAACGATGTAACAGTTATTTCCTGGTCTGACTCCTCTTCATCCACCGCTGGGTTCTGTGAGGTGCTGGGGCCTGCTGAGGTTCCTTCCTCTCCATCTGTGCTTGGCGATGATTTTTGACTTCTTTTCCTGCGTGTGGTGACTGGTGCCAGAGAGACTGCATTGGCAGGAGCATCAGGGGTTAACTGTGGAGCTGCTGGTGGTGGGGCAGACCCTTGTGCCTGGGGCTCAGGCTGAGATCTGGCACACTCATTACAACCTGACCCCTCCCTCTTCTCCCTCTTTGTGTTTACAGAGTGCTCACAATGCCCACAGCAGACACGCCCCCAGTCGTTAAAGAGTGCAAAGGAGTGTGTTATCACCCTCCAAACAGCTCTTAATGGGTTAGCTCGTCCCCCACCAACAAGGTCACAGCAAATGCCCCTTTAAGGATTACATTCAAGCATATGGAGCATATTGCAATGCACAGCAATTTTCCATCACAGGCACATTTATCTACACCATTGGTTTCACAGCCTTCTGCAGGAAAATTTCCTGTGTTAGAAAAGTTACCACTGACAGTGAAACTCAATGAATTCAGGAGATACATGCCCAGCTTCATTGGTAAAGTTTTCATCCATTTGATCAGCATCTCTATCATTAACCACACCACATGGTAAGTTATTAATTTGTAGATGTGGGTCCAAAAGATCCAGCCAAACACCCAGGCAAAGGCTTGGACCACCAGGCTCTTTAAAATCGCCATCTCTACTTCCAGTCCCTTTTTCAGACAAAGTATTGCTTTCCCAAGACAAGATTAATTTCCAAGCCCCACGTTGGAGGCGCCAAAAATTGTGGTGGTTTGAGCCTTAACTGGAAGTTAAGAGCTCAGGTGGGGGCAAGGCTGAGAATCTCTCCCCCACTCCCCCCTCTTCCCTCCCAACAGAGAGGGGAGAAAAGGAAAGAGCAAATCCACCAAACAATAATTTGGAGTCGGTTTGGAAGTAGAGAGGCAAAGAGTTGTCTTTAAGCAATATATATATATATATAACAATAACAGGAAAAAGGTTCACAAGGGCAAGGAACAAGGATGGATGGGAGGGGGACAAAAACAAGAGAATAATACAAAACCAGCCTTTCTCTGAGGAAGCGTGGAGGCAGCAGGTCCGACCACGTGGCAGAGGAGCAGGAGGGTCGCTGCAGTAGCTCTCTTCCAGCAGAGGCAGAAGCCAGAAAAGCCGGGCCAACAGCTATGAGGTCCTGCTTTTTATACCCTAGCTGGGCAGGAAGGGGGGGAGTGGAACAGACTCAGCTTCCCAGGTGAAAAATGCCCTGCAGGGAGTGAAAAGTACCTGCAAGCCCTCCCCCCTGCTTTGTTCTTTTGTTCCCAGAAAAGGGTGTTAACCCACCACAGAGCTGCAGTAGGGAAGGCCAAGGGCTCTGGCAAGGCTGAGAAATCCAAACTCTCTGTCCATTTTTCTCTGGCACTTGCCTCTGCCACCAAGGCCAGGGAGAGGAAACTTCAGCTTGAGCCTCTCTGCATCTGGCTGCCCAGGCTCTGTGGTCAGGGCTTGGCCTTTCTGCTGCAGAAACCAAAGCCAGTGTGGGGGACAGTGTAGGACAACCTGTGGTGGGGATGGCAATGGGCACTGGCAAGGCTGGAAGTCATCAGGAGAACCCAAGGCTTTGCCTTCTTGGCTGTGGCAATCATCCACCACCAAGGGCTGTGAGGAGACTTCCTAAGGCACCAGGGGGTCCTCAGTGCTTCCTTAAACACCCCCAGGAAGGCTGGGGACTCTCATCCCCTTGTCCTTCCCTCAGCATCACAAACCCCACACCCCACAGCACCTGAGGAGCCCTGACCCATACAGGAGGGACAGGATCTGCCTGCCCAGGCACTGTGCTCAGGGTTTAACCTTTCTGCTCCATTAACCAAACCCAGAGTTTGCTCTCCTGCACTTTGCCTTTGTCTGCTGCAATCATGGCCTCCACTGAGCTGCTCTGAGGAGCCCTTGGGAGGCTTTGTTGGTAATGCCCTCAGTGGGGCCAATCAGTGCTTCAAGGCACTTTGTGTTTTCCTTCTGACTTCTGAAGAGCTTTCTTCAGCCTTCTCTCAGCACCTGAGGTTCCTGCAATGAGTCCCAAGTGCCCTAAGGAGATGTTTGTGTCCCTGCAATCTTCTTCAAGATTTCAAAGTGCACCTCACAAAGCTCAAGTTTTTATGCCAAAGATAAAATATTTTACACCATTTCAGTTTAGCTCAGAGATGAGAATTCCCTAAGTGACACTGACCCAGGCTGTCTCAGCAGGCCATCTGCACTTGCAGGAACATCTGTCCTTCAGGGCTGACATTGAATGGACAACTTTGCTCCTCACCCTCCCCCACTTCCCCTTTGCTGGCACTGCCCACCTGGGGCTTACAAGGTGATTCAGCAGAATGTGTTCTGATCCAAGAGCCTCTGAAGGACAGAGTGGATAAGGACAACGCTGACCCTGACTGGCTGCAAGGGATCCTGAAGTCAAATCTCTTTCTATGGCTGTGCCTGGAGAGAAGCACCAAGCACAAAGATACAGGGACAGAGCTGGCTGCCTCCAGTGGAAAATAGAGCCCCCAACATGGTGACAGCAAAGGTGTCTGTCCAAAGACACAGAGAGGTGGAGAGGAGGCTGCAGAGTGTGCCCTGGAGTTCAGTTTCCTTCTGCTAAAGCTCAAGACAAGCACTCATAAAGCTTCAACATTCTCAGAGGATTAGACCTGATCCTGGAGAAGTCTGACTTGGTGCTGGCTCTTGGTGCAGGTTGTGCCTGAGAGATGTCTGAGTGGGGGAGATGCTGGACACAGCTGCTGTGATCCAGGAGAGCTCCAAGGCTCTGGCTTTAGGGTCACTGTTTTGAGAGGTGGAGATCATTGACTTTCATCAGGTGCTTCTCTGATCTGGAGAACTTTGGATGCTGAATCATCCTGGGATCTTTTGCCACTTGCACACACCCTGAAGTTTTTGACTTTCAGAGTTTTCTATCACCTGATTGTTGGCTGTGATCCAAGCACAGATGCACTGAGCTGGCAGGAGGTGACAAAGCTCCAATCCATAGGGAGAGCAGTGCAAGGCTGGGAGAGCGAGGGTGCAGCACACCAAGGACACCTCTCAGGGCTTCATTTCTCTCTGTCCTGATCCATACCTGCCTTAACCCTGGGCTAGTTCATGGCCTTGGCAAGGGGGGAGGGGGAATCCCATCAGGTCTTGAGAAGGTTTCCAGTGACAGGGGGACTGAGCCAGCACAGCCTGGTCCATGACCTGAGTGCATTTCTCTCAGCCAGAGAGTGGCTGTGTGGTTGCCTCCTGTCTCTGTGCCTCTCAACAGAGAATGTCATCATCCAATCAGAATGGGAAGGACATTTGGTGGTTCCTTAACCTCCAGAGTCTTCTTCAATGCCATTCAGTGACACAAAGCCCACAGGAAACATTGATGATGGGAAATGTCTGCAGCAGTGTGACTTTCTTGGCCATCCTCCTAACTCTAACTGCATACCAATGCTGAACAGCAAGCAGAGAGCAGAGCAGGCAGGAAAATCACAGTGGCTGTGCCACCAGGGGCAGTGTCCCAGCTGCTGCTGGACCCCATCCAAACAGCACTCCCCACCAGCAGTGTTCTCCACTCCTCTTGGTTATTTTTAGCACTCAGTGGATTGCTTCAGTGTCAGGGTGGGCTATGGGCAGAGTCTTTTGTCCTGCTTGTCCTGGTTGCTGTAGCAGGCTGATGGAATCAGGGTGCTGGAAGAGTTGTTGGGTTGCAGTGAAATTCTTTCCAGTGGGTGTAGGTTGTAGCTAACCATACAACATGTGAGCAAAGACACATCCTGGTGAGCAGTGATTGGCACAGAGAATTTCCAGTCACAGCCAATGATTACAGAGACATCACACAGACAGAAACTGAACTGATTGCTGTGGTGGTGTTCCAGAGCTGTGACAAATATTGTGGTGCAGGCCCAGCTGGTTCCAGCACCATGAGCTGAGATACAAACAGAGCAGTTGAGAACAGGACCAGGGCTGCAAGGGGAGCCAAGGGGCCCAGACCTGCAGAGCCTGTGGCTCCTTCTTCAGGCATAGGTGAGTGTTACAACTCCCCTTTCCCACAGCCTATCCCCACTCAGCTCACTGTTGCATCTGGATTTGAACAGAGGCTCTTCTCCCCACTTGCCTTTCCCATCTGCTTCAAGGATGCAGCACTTGGTTCTTTTTCACTCCCAGCCTTTCTGATGTGGTTTGGTTGCACATCTCCTCCCCTTCAGGGCCTCACACAGACATGAAGGCCATCTCAACATTTCATTACCACTCCCTTTTTGGGTTTTTATAGATTGGTTCTATTGCAAACCAAGTCATTGATCAACCTGGATCTACAGGCTACAGCCCAGGCTCTGGTTGTCTCTCTGGGCTGCAAGTGCTCACTGCTGGCTCCTGTTGAGCTTCTCCTCCACCAGCACCCCCAAGGCCTTTTCTTCATGGCTGCTTTCAAGCCAGTCCCTGCCCAGCCTATATCAGGATCCATGCACATGGTCTCTGTACACAGTGTCCTGTGGGGTGCATGGGGATTGGTTTCAGGACTGTCCATGGAACCCCAAATACAAAACCTAGTTATGGGTTTGGTCATGTAGAAGTTACACCAACCAAATTAATTTGGTTGGGCTGTTGTGTTACAATCTTTGTGCTCTGGGTTGGTAGAATGGGTGTAGAAGATTCTCCTTTCATTTGGTTCCTGGTGAATAGATCCATTGACTCCCTGCATCCAGGCTGCATTTGCTCTTCTGCCATGGATTGCAATTGAGCCACCTGAGGAGAGCTGCCCCAGCCCCAGGCAGCTTTGCTGTACCTTTCATTTCCAGGGAAAACAAGAGAGAGCTTAGCCTGCCTTGTTCTGTGGGGTTTCAGCACTTCTAGTGGATCTCAGCAGCACCTGGTCCCCAGGAGCTTGTGCTTGGGCCCTGGTGAGTGTCCTTACTGCAAGGAGGAGGAAGAGAGGAGTGGGCAAGTGGAGTACATTGTACACGGAGTTGCCACTGGTGTCTACTCAACTGATCCATGCAGTGAGGACAGAGTCTGCTCTCAGCGGTGGCTTGGCTACAAATCCAAAGCACAGCACCAGAGGAGCTGCTGTGAAGAAAATGAACTCCATCAAGGCTGAAACCAGGATGATCTCCCCCTCACTCCATGCCCTTATGTGGGGAAGGCACATTATGCCCAGAATTATGCCCAGATATTGAAACCTGTCCCAGCACGTGGACAAGTTCCCCCCCTTCCATGAGGGGAACAAAGGCCAAGGTGGCACAGACCCCTGCACACCCCCATGGCATGGGATGCTGGTGCTGATGCCAAGCATGGCATAATTCCAGCTTCACGCCTCCCATAGGCTGCAGCCGGTTGTTTACGAGAGTGCCCATTGGCCACATCCAGCCTCCAGGAACCTATCAGTATTGCCCCAGCTTGTAAATACGTTGCCCTCTTTCACTGTGTTCTCTCTCCTTGCTTGAGACTGAGCTCATGCCATAGCCTCTGCCATTGAGCTCATTGCTATTAAGTCTCCCTCCTATATGCAAGCAAACTAGTGGCCTCTGCATGACGAGGAGAAGCCAGCAGCCAGGCAGGCCTCTTGAGCCTCAGTCCTGAGAGTATCTCCTGAGGAGGGACCTTCACTGAGCCTGAGAAGCTGCAGCATTGCATTGATAGCCTCACCGGTCGGAAGAGCCCGACGTGCTTTCAAGAGGACTGGACCCCCGAGGGTAAGATCTGCCCACCTGCCGGGGAAGGGACTTAGGTCAGTCTGGCAGTGCAAACATCTGCCTCAGCCTGAAGCAGCAGACTGACAAGAGGCACAACCCTGTGTGTGTCAGCTCGGAGAGCAGGAGCAGTGTCAGCCTCATGCCTGTGTAACCCCGCCATCACAGGAGAGGAGTTACTACTTCTGCCACTCCATGCCCTGTGAACCCCAGGGGGATCCAGAGCACAGTTCATGCCCTGTGCTCCAAAGCCAGGACCTCTCCGATTAGGGTTCTGCTGCTCCTTTGAGCCAAGCAAAGGAGAAGCTGCTGCTTCATGCACCTGTGCCTCTTCCCCGGGGCCATCCATGCCAGCCCTGAAGTCTGTTGCCACTAGGCTGACCTCTGACAGGCACAGGTCCGTCTGCCATTGTGCCAGATCAGAAGCCTCCAAGCCTGCCTACAGAGAACCGTGGCCCCGCCCTGCCGTGCAGGCTGACTCTGTGAGGGCCGACCCCATCCCGGGACCAGCCCTACCGGCCCTGCCAGGCCAGCCTCGCAGGACAGCTCCCTGCCATCCAGAGAGAGACACCCAAGTCCTGTGAAGGGAACCTGCTGCACAGCTAGGCTAAGGTCCATTCCCTCTGCTGCCACGGAAGGGAGAATACATCACTGTCCAGACCAGCCAGGAGTCAGCCCAGCGACAGCAGCCTGCCAGAACCGAACCTTGCTACAAACAAAGGACACAGCAGTCTGCTGGAACCTATCCACCTGCTTTCCACTCACTAACACTCAGTTCAAAGCACCCGAGTCTAGCAGGATAACCTTTCCAGTCCAATCCTCTGATACACAGTGTAATATCTCTGTATATAGTTAGCAGTCGCCAGAGTCCTGTCGAGTCGCCATCTGGTGGACAAGCACTGGAATTGCAGCCTGCGTTATAGTAATAGAAATTAACTCTGTTAATATCCTGATTGAGTCCAAATTATAAATAATAAACCACTTATGGGATAGATTTCACAATCATGCACTAGAATACTGATTAATAAAATACTGATTAATACTGATTGATTAATACTACTTAATACTGAGTAACAAAAATACTAATTAAACATTTATTAACAATTTTAATAATTAATAAAATTCATATATTTCATATTCATAAATTAATAACCTCTTCATCACAGACAGAACAAACCTCACAGTCCCTTTCCAGCTGTGTTCCTGCTGTTGGCCAATCCCCTCCCCAGGCAGAAGTGACCTCACAGCCATTCACACTCATCATTCCTATGAATGATGAGCTCCTGAGACAGAACTGACCACATGATCCCACACCCAACCATCCCTCTCCATGTGCCCCAGAGCTGATCAAACTTTCATCCAATCCATCTGGCAGATTTCCTACCAAGCCTCTGAGTGGAGAAACCTTCCTCAGAGGAGCTGCTGGCTCTGTCCTGGTGATCTGTGGAAGAGGTCCCTGCACATCATCTTGTCCAATGACCCTGCTCAGGGCAGGGTTAAGCAGAGGAGGTCCTTCAAGGCCTGTGCCTAGTTTGGCCTCATCCCCAAAGAGGCTGCAGTAGCTCTGAGTCAGAAGGTGCAGGGAGCTGATGAAGAGATTGCACAGTGCTGGCCCAAGGGCTTGCCCTGAGGGATGCCACTGGGAAGTGTCTGCCAGGAAGACTCTGTCCTGGTGACTTTTGGGCTTGATCCACCACCCACCTTCCCACCCAACACCTCATCCATTTCCTCAGTCCTGCTATCACCAGTCTGGCTCTACAGAGATGATGGCAAAGGCCTGGCTAAGGTCCAGGCAGAAAACATTCCCTTCTTGCCCCTCCCCAGACAGGTTTGATGATCTCTCTCTTGTCCTGCAAGGGCCTGCAGCGTCTGACCTGTCACTTTTGACCCAGCACCACGACTATGCTGAGGGTGGCCAGCCTGCAGTCTGCCCCAGCCTCCTTCCTGGCCTTCCTGAAGATGCCTTTTCCAAGGAACAAGAACCTCTCTGCTGGCTCTGTGCACATTTCAGGGCACAGCCCAGGAAGGCTGATGTGAGCAGACAGCAACATTTGCAATGAGCCTGTGCAGGACACCTGAGAGGAATCTCCCTGGGGCAGGGAGGTTTGTGCTGCAGTCACACAGAGAAATGACTCAGGATCACAGGACGTTAGGAGGTGGAAGGCACCTCCAAAGGAGTCCAACACCCCTGCCAGAGGCTGGGTGGGTCCTCACGCCTCCAGTGCCTTGGTACCCCAGCCACAGCTGATGGTGTTTGTGCTCACTCAGGTTCCTCTCACCCCACACACCATGGCCATGCTTGCATCTCATCTCTACAATGCCTGCAGCCACTGCTGACCTCCTGATTCTCTGTCCTCCCATGGAGGGACAAAGAACCTCTCCAAGGTGAGCTGAGAGACCAATGCTGGAAATTCTGGTAGTGAGAGGCTCATCCAGGATGATTGCTCTGGGACAGCTTCCCCAGGCTGTCCAGTGAACAGAGACACAGACCAGAACCTGCTCTGCTGCTCCTTCAGGCCTCTTCCAGGATGTCTGTCTGTGTCAGGACACTGCTGTGTGCCCCAGCCCTGCACACTCACACTTGAGCTGTTCCCTGCTGTTTACATCCCTGGGACACTTTCTTAGGCCTGCTCTGGACAGAAACTTTGGATGAAGCCCTAAGCCTTCAGACTCTGTCCTGAGCAGATCATCTGTCTTTGTGGAACTGCTCCTGGGGGCCAGCTCAGTCAGAGTAGTTCCCATGGCCTGTCCCTGCCTGTGCTCACAGGACTGGCAGGCAGCAGAGCCCTGACCAAGCTGCCACAGCACTTAGGCCTTGCCCTGACCCAGGAGAGGCTGGAAGTGGATAGAGAACAGCCCTGGAAGTCCATGTGCTGGTGCTCCCTGGCAGTGCTGCTGTGCTGGGACTATTTTCCCCCCAAAATATGCACAGGACCTGGCTTAAAAGCTCTGGAGAAGTCATGGAGGAAGGATCTCAGGAAGGAAAATGTTAATGAAAGGTTCTTTATTTTTTCAACCAAAGGAAGAGCAGAGGTCCTGCTGCACAAACTCTTGGTCAGCGAAGCAGAGAATGTGTTAGAAAAGGGATGACAGTTTGATAAAGAGTAAAACACCACCAAGTACAGCAGCCAGGCTGGGCCTGCACTGAGTGACATCAGAACTGCTCTGCAGGAGAAGACAAAGAGTTTATTGCTTCTCAAAGCATCCAGTGATCAGTTGGCTCAGGGCAGCCTTCAGCTCCTGGTTCCTCAGGCTGTAGATGAGAGGGTTCACTGCTGGAGGCACCACTGAGTACAGAACTGCTACCACCAGGTCCAGGGATGGGGAGGAGATGGAGGAAGGCTTCAGGTAGGCAAAGAATCCAGTGCTGACAAAGAGGGAGACCACAGCCAGGTGAGGGAGGCAGGTGGCAAAGGCTCTGTGGCGTCCCTGCTGAGAGGGGATCCTCAGCACTGCCCTGAAGATCTGCACATAGGACACCACAATCAACACAAAACAGACAAATGCTAAACAGACACTGGCCACAAGAAGCCAAAGTTCCCTGAGGTAGGATGTGGAGCAGGAGAGCTTGAGGATCTGGGGGATTTCACAGAAGAACTGCTCCACAGCATTGCCCTGGCAGAGGGGCAGGGAAAATGTATTGGCTGTGTGCAGCAGAGCATAGAGAAAGCCACAGCCCCAGACAGCTGCTGCCAGGTGGAGACAAACTCTGCTGCCCAGGAGGGTCTCATAGTGCAGGGGTCTGCAGATGGCAACATAGCGATCGTAGGACATGGTGGTGAGGAGAGAAAACTCTGCAGCAATTAGGAATACATAAAAGAAGAGCTGGAGAACACATCCTTTGTAGGAGATGTCCCTGGTGTCCCTCAGGGAATTGGCCATGGATTTGGGGACAGTAGTGGAGATGGTACCCAGGTCAGTGAGGGCGAGGTTGAAGAGGAAGAAGTACATGGGGGTGTGGAGGTGGTGGTCCCAGGCTATGGTGGTGATGATGAGGCCATTGCCCAGCAGGGCAGCCAGGTAGATGGCCAGGAAGAGGCAGAAGTGCAGGAGCTGCAGCTGCCTTGTGCATGAGAATGGCAGGAGGAGGAAGTGGGTGCTGGAGCTGCTGTTGGCCATCTGCTGCCTGTGGCCATGGAGACCTGTGCAAGGAGGGAAAGGCAGTGACAAGTTAGGGCACACTTCTCAGCCTCCTTGTAACCCCTGTCCCTGAGCTGCATGAAGAATGGATCAGCTCATTCCCCATCATTACCAACCACTGATGGTTCATCACAGCTTCAAATGCAGCAGGGACCCAGCATTGCCATGAAGATTCCTCTGGAGTCAGAATAGAAAGTGACCAACAGCCCAGAGAACAAGAGTCCCATGGAGAGCTGAAGGGAAGACAGTGAAGGGAAGAGAGAAAAGCAGAGGGGCTGGGGGTGAAGCCTTCACCTTCCCCTGCTCTGCTCTCTGCAGCTCACAGGATGGAACTGAAGAGATTTTGTCCTCCTTTTGTGTGCACACTCCAGGAGCCATCAGATGAATGTCAGCTGCCAAGGTTGTGACTCCTGACCTGGAGCCCAGAGCTTTGAGGCCTCTGCTGGGTAGAAGAGGAGAGCAAAAGGTTGCATTGGGAAATGTGTCTGCAGTGCAGAGAATGGCACAGAGGTGCCTGATCCCCCTTGCCAGGGCATCTCTGACAGCTGATCCCTCTCCCCCCACTGCCCAAGTCCCTGCTGCCTGCAGCTGTCTCTGCCAGGAGCTGCTTCTCTGTGCCCAGCTCTCCTCCCTGTCCCTGCAGATAGAGCCTTTCCCAACTGCTGTGTGCTCAGCTCTGCCCTGTAGACCACTCCCTGCAGCAGGACACTGCTCAGGGGCAGCTCTGGGTGTGCAGCAGCTCAGGAGCAGCTCAAAGGCTAATGAGAGTCTTCTCCAGTGGAGAAACAAACTCTAAACTCTGGTCTCACACTGCCCACCCAGCACACCAAGGGGATCAACATTCAAAGCCAAGACTCCTTCCCTTCCAGCCAAATGCTGCCTTGATGCTCTTCTGCAAAGCCTCCTCAGAAATGCCCAGTGGGGAGCTGGAACTCTGAGCAGCTCTGGCCAACACAGCTCCCTCACCACAGTAGAAGAATCCTGCTCTGCCCTGCCCTGCCCTGCCCTGCCCTGCCCTGCCCTGCCCTGCCCTGCCCTGCCAGGGCTGTCTCCTGCCACTCACAGCTTCTCCCCACAGCACTGTGTGGAGCCCCCTGGGCAGGCTGAGAGCTGAGCCTGGCAGCAGAGTCCCTGCCCCAGCACACAGCCCCTGGGCTGCAGGGACCCTGCTCTGAAGGACAGCCCTCACCACCCCTGCCTGCTCCCCAGGCCTCCACAGCTCTTCAGAACAGCCTGAAAAGAGCCTCTGCACAGGAAGATTTCCTTCCAGCCCCCAGCAGCTGTGCCTGTGCCAGCTTTAGGAGATGCCTCCAGGAGCTGCAGCTGCACTGCCCTGCCCCCACAGACTCACCTTGTCAGTGGCTGCAATGACTTCTCCTCCTGTCAGCTCTCAGTCACCCTCCTGGACACCTCCAAGCTCTCTTTGCCTTCCTCTTTTCGCTGGGATCCACTGGCAGTGCCCTCAGCCCTGCTGTGCAGAGCAGAGGAGCTGCTCCTGGGCACAGCTGACACTTTTCAGTGCTGCCTACTTGCCAGCAGCTCCCTCCAGCCATGGAGCTCAGCCCAGTTGAGCAGCAGAGGACCAACCCAAGGGCATTTTAATGACTCTCTGGTGGCTTTGGTGCCAGGTAAACATCAGAGACTGAGAGGGAGATGATGAAACCTCTCCAGAAGTTGAAGTCACTTTCAAACTCTGAACTTTCTTCTCTTGTTGATGGGTCCCAGTGAGGACACTGCTGGGAAAGTGTCTGCAGGCTGTGGTTGGAGCAGAGAACTGGAGGCAGTGCTGAGAGGTCAGGACAAGCAGAGGAAGATGTCTCTGATGCTGAGCAAACCTGGAGGTGCTTCATTAATGCAAAGGGTCAAGCCCTGAGCCCTGGCTCCTGGACAGGCAGATCCTGTCCCTCACTCACCCCTCAGGCTGCTTCCTGGAGCAGTGAGATGTGGAGAGGACCAATGTCAAGAGCAGGACGATGGCACAACCCCTCCCAGGCTCCTGAGGATGGACAAGGAGGCAACGAGGCCCCAGGGCTGGAAGGAGGAGTTGTCTCCTCAGAGGCAGCAGTGCCACAGACCACAGCCAGAACCCAAGGCATGAAGAGCTTGGCTCTGCCAGGAGCCTTTCAGCTCTCCCACAGCCCTCTGTCATCTGCCCCTCAGGCTGTCCTCTGCTGCTGCATCAGCTGAGCCTCTTTCCCTGCAGGCTGTAGTCACCCCCCCAGCTGCCCCACCTTGCTGCCACCTTTCTTTCCTGCTCTCTCTCCGTACTCCCTGGGTGTACCTTGAAATATCAAGTCTTGAGCTGATCCAGGGTGCTGCTGGCTGACATCTTGCACCACAGCACTGCCCTGGCAGTGACATTTCTTCCTCCTCATGTCCAGTCTGGGCTTCTCCCGCTCCACTTTGTGACTTTATTTCTTTCCCCTGCTGCTCTTGACCAGTCAGGGAATCGTCTCATGTCTCCAAGCACTCTCATGCTGTTCCTCCACTCTTCTCATTCTCCACACCACTGGGCTCAGGGGCTTTCAGCTACAACCTAGTGGTCATATGTCAGATGCCTTCAAATCCCTGGTCAAAGGACAGTGGATTTAAACTGAATGAAGGGAGAGCTAGATCAGATAGAAGGAGGAAATGTTTTACGGTGAGGGTGGCCGGACACTGGAAAAGGTTACCCAGAGAAAGGGAGAAGAGAAGGTTCTGAGGAGACCTTATTGTGACCTTCCAGTATCTGAAGGGGGCTACAAGAATGCTGGGGAGGGACCTTTTGGTGTCAGGGAGTGACTGGGGGGGAATGGAACAAAAGTAGAACTGAGTAGATTCAGACTGGATGTTAGGAAGAAGTTCTTCCCCATTAGAGTTGTGAGACACTGGCACAGGTTGCCCAGGGAGGGGGTGGAAGCCTCATCCCTGGAGGTTTTGAAGGCCAGGCTGGGTGTGACTGAGTAACCTGCTCTAGTGTGAGGTGTCCCTGACCATGGCAGGGGGGTTGGAGCTGGATCATCCCCAGGAAGCTGAGTTAGTCTGTTCCACTCCCCCTCTCTGTCCAAACCTATAAAGGGGAGAGTACAGCAACCCTTTGAGGCTCTTTTGCTTCTGCCTCACCAGGAAGAGAGGACTAAGAGAGTCACTGCTGGCTTCCTGCCTCTCTGCCACGTGGTCAGGCCTGGTCTTTCTCCCTGCTGCATCCACCTTTCTCCAAAGGACTGTTGGTTTTGTCTATCTCCCCATCCCTCCTTGTTCCTTACCCTTGTGAGCCCTTCCTGTTATAGTTCTAGGTGTGTATAGATATGTATTTGAAAGACAACTTTTACCTCTCTGCTTCCAAACCCACTCCAAATTATTTCTCAATGGATTTCAGCCTTCCCTTTTCTTTTCCTCTCTATTGGGAAAGAGGAGGGGGAGTGGGGGAGGGATTCTCAGCTTTGCCCCCATCTGAGCTTTTAAATCCCAGTTAAGGCTCAAACCACCACACTGCAGCAGCTGATAACCAGACAAGGCCACAGGTTCCACCTTGGAGAGTGCTGCAATGCAAGCTGAGGCTCCCTGTGTGACTGCACCCAGAGATTATGGAATGGGTTGAGAGTTTTGTGGCTCTGCTGCTGGACAGAGCCCCTGAGGATGAGTGAGGCAGCAGCTCAGAGCCAGAAGAGCATGCATGGCCCCCATAACTCTGGGACAGTGCTGACAGGAGTTGAATGTGCTGTAGGCATGGCAGCTGGCTGAGGAACTGTGACCACCTCTGAGACTGGAAGGGGAATAAAGCTGCAAGGGTAACAGAGGAGTTTGGAGCTCCCCCAGCTTTTGAGAACTTCAGAGCCTGGGAGATGTTGCTGGCAGCCATGGTGGTGACTTTCTCTTTGCTTTTGTTATTTCCTACTTTCCCTCCTCTTCTGTGTTTCTAACATTCCTCCTGCCCATGCAGGTGAAGCCCAAGCCAGGGGCTTTTCTCAGCCAGCTACTTGGTTCCTTCTTGGTTTCATTTGCAGGGTCTGTAAAAGAACCTCCTGCTCTGCAGAAGTGGATCAGGATGCTAAGGCTCAATGGAGGGAGATCACCACTCCCCTGGTGCAGGTAGCCCACACTCCTAATGCAGTCCCAGATGCACCTGGCCTTGTTCATGGTGAGCATTCACTGGTGGCTCCTCTTGCATCCCTGGAAGTGCCCAGGTCCATGTCTTCAGGGTCCCTACTCAGCCAGTCAGGTCCCAGCCTGCCCTGATAGGTGGATTGCTTCTTCTTCCCCCTCCAGGAAGGAAACAGGACAAGCTGCAGTGATCACAGTAGCACAGTATCACAGTATCACTAAGGGTGGAAGAGACCTCGAAGATCATGGAGTCCAACCTGGCACCACAGACCCCATGACTAGACCATGGCACCAAGTGCCACGTCCAATCCCCTCTTGAACACCTCCAGGGACAGTGACTCCACCCCCTCCCCCGGGCAGCCCATTCCAATGGCGAATGACTCTCTCAGTGAAGAACTTTCTCCTCACCTCCAGCCTAAACTTCCCCTGGCACAGCTTGAGACTGTGTCCTCTTGTTCTGGTGCTGGTTGTGAGAGAAGAGGCCAACCCCTTCCTGTCTACAAGCTCCCTTCAGGTAGTTGTAGAGAGCAATGAGGTCTCCCCTGAGCCTCCTCTTCTCCAGGCCAAACAATACAATACAATACAATACAATACAATACACCAGGTTGGAAGAGACCTTCAAGATCATCACGTCCAACCCATCAACCAATCCAACCCACCTAAATACAACACAGTACAATACACTACAATACAGTACAATACAACCCACCTAAACAACTAAACAACTAAACCCTGGCACCAAGCACCCCATCAAGCCTCTTCTTGAACACCTCCCATGAAGGTGACTCCACCACTTCCACAGGCAGCTGATTCCAATGGGCAACCACTCTCTCTGTATAGAACGTCTTCCTAACATCCAGCCTAAACCTGCCTTGGCGCAGCCTGAGACTGTGTCCTCTTGTTCTGGTACTGGCTGCCTGGGAGAAGAGACCAACCTCTGCCTGGCTACAACCTCCCTTCAGGTAGTTGTAGAGAGCAATAAGGTCACCCCCCAGTCTCCTCTTCTCCAGGCTAAGCAAGCCCAGCTCCCTCAGCCTCTCCTCATAGGGCTTGTCTTCCCAAACTCCTCACCAACTTTGTTGCCCTTCTCTGGACACACTCCAGCAAGTCAACCTCCTTCCTAAACTGAGGGGCCCAGAACTGGACACAGTACTCAAGGTGTGGCCTAACCAGTGCAGTGTACAGGGGCAGAATGACCTCCCTGCTCCTGCTGGCCACACTGTTTCTGATGCAGGCTAGGATGCCATTGGCCTTCTTGGCTGCCTGGGCACACTGCAGGCTCATGTTCAGCCTACAATCAACCAGCACCCCCCAGGTCCCTCTCTGCCTGGCCGCTCTCCAGCCACTCTGACCCCAGCCTGTAGCACTGCCTGGGGTTGCTGTGACCAATGTGCAGAACCCGGCACTTGGATGTGTTCAATCTCCTGCCCTTGGACTCTGCCCATCTGTCCAGCCTGTCGAGGTCCCTCTGCAAAGCCTCTCTGCCCTCCAGCAGATCAACTCCTGCCCCCAGCTTGGTGTCGTCCGCAAATTTACTGATGATGGACTCAATGCCCTCATCCAGATCATCAATAAAGATGTTGAAGAGCATGGGGCCCAGCACTGATCCCTGGGGCACACCACTAGTGCCTGGCCGCCAGCCGGATGTGGCACCATTCACCACCACTCTCTGGGCTCGGCCCTCCAGCCACTTCCTAACCCAATGCAGTGTGCTCCCATCCAAGCCATGGGCTGCCAGCTTGGCCAGGAGTTTGCTGTGGGGACGGTGTCAAAGGCCTTGCTGAGGTCCAGGTAGACCACATCCACAGGCCTCCCCACATCCACCAGGCGGGTCACCTGATCATAGAAGGAGATCAGGTTGGTCAGGCAGGACCTGCCCTTCCTAAAGCCATGCTGACTAGGCCTGATCCCTTGGCCATCCTGTAAGTGCTGTGTGATTGCACTCAAGATGACCTGTTCCATAATCTTGCCTGGCACTGAGGTCAGGCTGACAGGCCTATCATTCCCTGGCTCATCCAACCGGCCCTTCTTGTGGATGGGCACCACGTTGGCAGCTTCCAGTCTTCTGGGACCTCTCCAGTGAGCCAGGACTGTTGAAAAATGATGCAGAGTGGCTTGGCCAGCTCATTTGCCAGCTCTCTCAGCCCCCTAGGATGGATCCCAGCCAGCACTTAGCAATGTCACTTGTGGCAAAACACTTGGCTGCCTTTGATTCCCGCTTGTACTGGAGCTCCAGCATGTCCGGCACGGCAGCGCTGATCGGAGGAGTCACCTCATTCAGGCCACGGTAGTCCACGGTCAGTCTCCATTCCCCATTTGCCTTCCGCACTGGCCATATCGGGCTGTTGAAGGGGCAGTGAGCCTTGCTGATCACCTTCTGGCTCTCCAGTCGTCGAATCAGTTGGTGTATGGGGTGCAGAGAGTCTCTGTTGGTCCCAGATTGCCTGCGATGCACTATGCGAGAGGCAAGAGGGAACTTCAAATCCTGCCTCTTATGGCTGCCCACTATGGAGGGCTCACCCAACATCTCAGGCGTGGTGGACAGCTGTTCTTTGCCTGCAGTCTCCACAGCTGCCACCCCAAACGCCCACTTGTGCCCCCTAGGCTCCTTGAAGCATCCCTCCCGCAGAAAGTCATTGCCAAGAATGCAAGGTGCAGCTGGACCAGTCACTAGGTTGTGCTTTCCCCATTCATTCCTGGTCAGGCTTCTCTCAGCCTGCAGTACAGTCAGGTCTTGTGAGCCCCCTGGGACTCCCTGAATGCTTATGGGTTCAGCCCCTTTGTAGCTCGGGAGGTTATATAAAATTGCAGCAAGGCAGGAGCTAGAGAACAAGGCACAGGTCACTCATCCTAACCAACTGCCCAGCACAGCTCCTGAGATCTCATGGCAATGGAGCTGATCGGCACTCATCTTAGCAGGCACCACACAGAGGCAACACTGAGCTGCTTGTAGGATTGGTGCAGCTCTCCTCAACTACCAGAGACCTCAGTATCCATAGATTCATAGTTCTCTGATGCAGGGCCAGGACATCCCAGAAGGCGGAACCAAGGAGAATGAAGCTCTTCCCTGTTGTGCAACGTGTTGCCTAACACTCTTTCCCTGCTGCCCATGCCCATAACCCACTCAAAGGGTTGCACAACCCCTGACTGACAATAACCTTCCTCATCTTCCTCTTCCTCTTCCTCTGGGGCTGTTCGACCTCTGCAGAGTCCTGGCTCTGGCTGGGATGGAGTTAGTTCTCCTCATAGCAGCCTATAGTGTCCCCTGCTTGAGATCTGTTCCTAAGCAGGTGCCTGTCCAGCTGAAGAGCTCCATGTATCTGAGCTACCCTGTGTGGCAGTTTAGGCCAGGTGCCTCCTAAACTGAAGCCACAGAGTCACACCTCCAGTGCCCAGAGAGTCCAGCCCTAGTGGGTGGATGCAGGCTATGGCTTATTGCTACACATAAATCCTGCACCTTTATAAATCTGTCTGCAAAGTCCTTCTCTTTCTCTTTCTCTTTCTTCCCTCTCTGCACCCGTGGGAGATGCTCCCTACAGGGTAACCATGAGGAAGTATCTCAGGCCTCTTCAGCCTGTTTAGGCCTAATGCCCGGATAAGAAGTGGGGGGAGGGCAATCTCAGGCCTGGCCAGCCTGAGACCAGCCTAGCAGTGGGGGGAAAAGATACAATACAATACAATACAATACATCAGGTTGGAAGAGACCTTCAAGATCATCGTGTCCAACCTATCAACCAATCCAACCCACCTCAATACAATACAATACAATACAATACAACCCACCTAAACAACTAAACAACTAAACCGTGGCACCAAGCACCCCATCAAGCCTCTTCTTGAACACCTCCAATGAAGGTGACTCCACCACCTCCACGAGCGAGCCCTGGGGGTTTTGGGTGCACCCCAGGTGGGGACAAAGGAAGCAGTGGGCTTTTTGTGTGGTGTGAGGGAGCTCTGTGTGCTTTGGATGTGCTCACCACTGATGCTTTGTAATTGTTGCACTGTGTTGGTTGCTTTTGTATTTCAACTTCCCATCACTATCCAAACCTTTGGTGTGAGTATCATTCATTTGTCCCTTTTGGGGCAATAGACCATCTGTCCCACTCTAAACTAGGACACCCTGACAAAACACAGGGCACCCTTGCTCCTCATCTTCCCTGGGGGTTTCTGCTCAGGATGTTTTACCTCCATCCACCCCAGAAGCCATAGGAGCTGTCCTGCCCCACCTCAGCCCTTACTGCACTAAGCTCACAGCTCTGTGGTGACACATGGGGGATTTCTTGTCTGTGCTCCAGGCTGTGGCCTTTGCTGCCCCTTTGCTCTGCAGCCCTTCCACTATGGACCCAAGGCCAAGAGCAGAGCTGTCACAGGAGAACTGCTCTCCAGATGCCCCCTGTGGAAAGACTTTGCTCCCCAGCAGAGGCAGGCTGCAGTGGGTTGTCACCAGCTGCTGGACCTCAAAGAGCACAAGAGCTGAGGATACCAGTGGCTGGCACTTGGACCTCCTTCCCTCCCAAGAGCAGAGAGCTCCCTCACCTCACAAAGCTCTTGGAAATGGAGGTGTTGAGCAAACAGGACAAACTGTGGTGATCAGTGACACAACACAGCCAGGCAAGTGGACTGATCATCCACCTGCTCACACATCACCAGCTCCTCTCATCCTCTTTGCTCTCTTTAATCCTTTCTGTTCCTCCACAACCCCCCTTGATCCCATCCTTTCCCTTCTTTGGTTTCTTTCCTAGGAATCCCATGGCAAGTCCAGAACCCAAATGCAGTTTGTGGCTTGTCATGAACCTCAGACACTTAAGGGCACACACCCTCCAAACCTCCAAAATGGAAAGCTCTCCTGCTGACCCATTTGGTGAATCTTTCATTCACACACACTGGAACTTTCTTGGAGCTGATTTCTTGACCTTTTGTGTTTTGAATTCATTCTCCACAACCCTGGCAATTTATGTCCTAGAAATGGCAACTCTTTCTGTCTCATGGGAACGTTGGGGTCGGCTGAAAACACCCCCATGGTGTCTGTAGGCACCTGCAGCCTTGTGGAGAAGGGGTTGGGGATATTAGAATCAAAGAATCGTGGAATGGTTTGGGTTGGAAAGGACCTTAGGGAGCAGCAAGTCCAACCCCCCAGCCATGGGCAGAGACATCTTGTAAGAGTTCAGGCTGTGCAAACATCCTGACCTTGGGTGCTCCCAGGGATCTCCTGCTGTGGGCAACCTGCTCCAGGATCCTGCCACTTCATAGGGAAATATTTGTGTTTTACATCAGAATTAAATGTAAACCTCTCCTCTTTCAGTTCAATCCCACTGTCCCTTGTCCACCCACTACAGCACTTGGTAAAAAGGCTCTTTCTTGGTCTATGAGCACTAAGGTTATGTCTGCAAATACCTTGGAGACAGCCCAGAGGACTCCCAAGATGGGGCTTGGATGCTTCTGGAACATGACCACTAGACAGAGGCTGAATGCTGAGGGCTCAGTGGTGTGGAGACTGAGGAGAGTAGAGGAGTAGCCTGAGAGTGCTTGGGGAGTGCTTGGGGGAGTGCTTTGAGACATGGAGAAACTTTTCTGCACAGTGACAAAGTGCAAGAGAAAGAAAGAAAGCCACAAAGTGCAGCTGGGGAGGTCCAGAGTGGACATGAGGAGAGAGAAACGTCACTGCCAGGGCAGTGTTGTGGTGCAAGATGTCACCCAGCAGCATCCTGGAGCAGCTCAAGGCTTTGTGCTTCAAAGAAGAGTCATGGAGGATGGAGAGAGAGCAGGAGAGGAAGGTTGCAGCAAGTATCACAGTATCACAGAATTGCTAAGGTTGGAAGAGACCTCAAAGATCATCAAGTCCAACCTGTCTCCACAAACCCCATGACTAGAACATGGCACAAAGTGAAAGGACATTGCTCCCCAGAGAGAACACTCCTGCCCACTGCAGGCTTGAACTCACGACGACCTTCCCAGTAAGAGTCTTAGGTGCAAGGTGGGGCAGCTGGCTGGGTGACTACAGCCTGCAGGGAAAGAGGCTCAGCTGATGCAGCAGCAGAGGACAGCCTGAGGGGCAGATGACAGAGGGCTGTGGGAGAGCTGAAAGGCTCCTGGCAGAGCCAAGCTCTTCCTGCCTTGGGTTCTGGCTGTGGTCTGTGCCACTGCTGCCTCTGAGGAGACAACTCCTCCTTCCAGCCCTGGGGCCTCATTGCCTCCTTGTCCATCCTCAGGAGCCTGGGAGGGCTTGTGCCATAGTCCTACCCATGGCATTGGTCCTCTCCACATCTCACTGCTCCAGGAATCATCCTGAGGGGTGAGTGAGGGACAGGATCTGCCTGTCCAGGAGCCAGGGCTCAGGGCTTGACCCTTTGCATTAATGAAACAGCTCCTGGTTTGCTCAGCATCAGAGACATCTTCCTCTGCTTGTCCTGACCTCTCAGCACTGCCTCCAGTTCTCTGCTCCAACCACAGCCTGCAGACACTTTCCCAGCAGTGTCCTCACTGGGACCTATCAACAAGAGAAGAAACTTCAGAGTTGGAAAGTGACTTCAACTTCTGGAGAGGTTTCATCATCTCCCTCTCAGTCTCTGATGTTTCCTGGCACAAAGCCACCAGAGGGTCATTAAAATGCCCTTGGGTTGGTCCCTGCTGCTCAGCTGGGCTGAGCTCCGTGGCTGGAGGGAGCTGCTGGCAAGTAGGCAGCAATGAAAAGTGTCAGCTGTGCCCAGGAGCAGCTCCTCTGCTCTGCACAGCAGGGCTGAGGGCACTGCCAGTGCATCCCAGCAAGATGAAGAAGGCAAAGAGAGCTTCAGGGTGTCCAGGAGGGTGACTGAGAGCTAACAGGAGGAGAAGTCACTGCAGTCTCTGACAGGGTGAGTCTGTGGGGGCAGGGCAGTGCAGCTGCAGCTCCTGGAGGCATCTCCTAAAGCTGGCACAGCCACAGCTGCTGGGGGCTGGAAGGAAATCTTCCTGTGCAGTGGCTCTTTTCAGGCTTTTCTGAAGAGCTGTGGAGGCCTGGGGTGCAGGCAGGGGTGGTGAGGGCTGTCCTTCAGAGCAGGGTCCCTGCAGCCCAGGGGCTGTGTGCTGGGGCAGGGACTCTGCTGCCTGCCAGGCTCAGCTCTCAGCCTGCCCAGGGAGCTCCACACAGTGCTGTGGGGAGAAGGTGTGAGTGGCAGGAGACAGCCCTGGCAGGGCAGGGCAGGCAGGGCAGGACAGGGTCCTTCTGCTGTGGGGAGGGAGCTGTGTTGGCCAGAGCTGCTCACAGTCCTGGTTCCTGCCTGGGCATTTCTGAGGGGGTTTTGAAGAACAAGATAAAGGCAGCATTTTGCTGGAAGGGAAGGAGTCTTGGTTTTGAATGTTGATCCCTTGGTGTGCTGGGTGGGCTGTGTGAGACTTGAGTTTGTTTCTCCACTCTGGAGAAGACTCTCGTTAGCCTTTGAGCTACTCCTGAGCCCTGCACACCCAGAGCTGCCCCTGGGCAGTATCCTGCTGCTGGGAGGGGTCTGCAGGGCAGAGCTGAGCAAACAGCAGCTGGGATGGGATCTGTCAGCAGGGACAGGGAGGAGCTCTGGGCACAGAGAAGCAGCTCCTGGCAGGGACAGCTGCTAGCAGCAGGAACTTGGGCAACGAGAGAGAGGGATCTGCTGGCAGAGATGCCCTGGCAAGGGGGATCAGGCACCTCTGTGCCATTCTCTGCACTGCAGACACATTTCCCAATGCAACCTTTTGCTCTCCTCTTCTACCCAGCAGAGGCAGTGCCCTCAAAGCTCTGGGCTCCAGGTCAGGAGTCACAACCTTGGCAGCTGACATTCAGCTGAAGGCCCCTGGAGAATGCTTCACCCCCAGCCCCTCTGCCTTTCTATTTTCCCTTCACTGAAGAGCTGTTCCCTGTTTGTCCACCTCTCCATGGGACTCACATTCCTTGGCATTCGGCTGCTGATCACTTTCTGTTCTGACACCAGAGGAATCTTCATGGCAGTTATGGGTCCCTGCTGGATATGAAGCTGTGATGAACTCTGCCATGGGTGGTAGTGATCTGACTGAGCTGATCCATTCCTCATGCAGCTCAGGGAGGGAGGTTGCAATGAGGCTGAGAGAAGTGTTTGCTAACTTGTCACTGCCTTTCCCTCCTTGCATAGATCTCCATGGCCAGAGGCAGCAGATGGCCAACAGCAGCTCCATCAGCCACTTCCTCCTCCTGCCATTCCCAGGCACAAGGCAGCTGCAGCTCCTGCACTTCTGCCTCTTCCTGGCCATCTACCTGGCTGCCCTGCTGGGCAATGGCCTCATCATCACCACCATAGCCTGGGACCACCACCTCCACCCCCATGTACTTCTTCCTCCTCAACCTTGCCCTCCTTGACCTGGGTGCCATCTCCACCATTGTGCCTAAGTCCATGGCCAATTCCCTGAGGGACACAGGGACATCTCCTATGCAGGATGTGTTCTCCAAATCTTCTTTTCAGTATTTCTAATTCAGCAGAGTATTTTCTCCTCACCACCATGTCCTACGATCGCTACGTTGCCATCTGCAGACCCCTGCACTATGAGACCCTCCTGGGCAGCAGAGTTTGTCTCCACCTGGCAGCAGCTGCCTGGGGCTGTGGCTTTCTCTATGCTCTGCTGCACACAGCCAATACATTTTCCCTGCCCCTCTGCCAGAGCAATGCTCTGGACCAGTTTTTCTGTGAAATCCCCCAGATCCTCAAGCTCTCCTGCTCCACATCCTACATCAGGGAACTTTGGCTTCTTGTGGCCAGTGTCTGTTTCTTCTTTGTCTGTTTTGTGTTGATTGTGGTGTCCTATGTGCAGATCTTCAGGGCAGTGCTGAGGATCCCCTCTCAGAAGGGATGCCACAAAGCCTTTGCCACCTGCCTCCCTCACCTGGCTGTGGTCTCCCTCTTTGTCAGCACTGTAATCTTTGCCTACCTGAAGCCCTCTTTTATCTCCTCCCCATCCCTGGATCTGGTTCTTGCAGTTCTCTCAGTGGTGCCTCCAGCAGTCAACCCTCTCATCTATAGCCTGAGGAACCAGGACCTCAAGGATGCCCTGAGGAAAATGATCACTGGATGGTTTCAGAAGCAATAAACTCTTTGTCCTCTCCTGCAGAGCAGTTCTGATGTCACTCACAGTCTGGTTTCTCTCTGTTTGGCTTCTGCTGGCGCTGTTACCCTTGTGAGAATGTTGTTTCCCCAACAGAGTCTTTCTTCAGACCATTTCTGTTTCAGTGTTATCCTCTCTGCTGTGACCCAGAGGCTGCAGACAGGAGCAGCTCTGCTCCCTGGGTGTGCAACATGCCAGGAAAAATTCTTCCAATCTAGAAATTCATAAGAGAGACAGAGGAGTCTGGTAAAACTTCATTTGAATAAAGGGAGAGTCCACAGGACAGCTCCCTGTGGGGTCTCTCTCATTGCTGAAGCGACAGCTCCCCTTTCATCCTACATTTCTGGGTGCAAATTTCCCTTTCCCTTTCCCCACTGGCTCAGGTGCTCAGGATTTAGTCTTTCCCCAAACCCCTAATCCATGTCCCCCTTCACACGAGCCCTCCCTGCTTCATATGTCCTATACAATACAATACAATACAATACAATACAATACAACACAATAAACCAGGTTGGAGGAGACCTTCAAGATCATTGTGTCCAACCTATCAACCCAATCTAACCCACCCAAACAACTAGATCATGGCACCAAGCACCCCATCAAGTCTCCTCCTGAAACACCTCCAATGATGGTGACTCCACCACCTCCCTGGGCAGTCCATTCCAATGGGCAATCACTCTCTCTGTATAGAACTTCTTCCTAACATCCAGCATAAACCTCCCCTGGTGCAGCTTGAGACTGTGTCCTCTTGTGCTGGCTGCCTGGGAGAAGAGACCAACCTCCACCTGTCCACAACCTCCCTTCAGGTAGTTGTAGAAAGCAATAAGGTCACCCCTGAGTCTCTTCTTCTCCAGGCTAAGCAACCCCAGCTCCCTCAGCCTCTCTTCATAGGGCTATATTCATTTAAATTAGGTTCTCCACTTCTCTGGGTGGAGAAGTTAATATTCAGCAGTCTGTTAAGCCTGTTCTCTGGCCTAGAAGTTCAGCAGTTCAGGCTGTGTTCAGTGTCTGCTATCTTTGGACAGACCCCTACTGACTTACAGCAAGGTTCAAGGGAAGGGACTGAGCAGAGGCCCCTTTGTGATTTACATACACATAGAGAAGGTGAACTGTCTGGTTCCTCCCTTTCTCTACCAACTCCCTCTTAGCCAATTCTTCCTTTGTAAAGACACTGCCTCCTTTTGATCCCATCAATCCCTCCTCTTCTTGCTTTAATAATTGTCTTTACAAAATTCATTCCTCATTAACTTAATCCTTTCCTCTTGGCTCATTTCTGATGTTGGTCTTATTTGCAGATACATCAGACTGCTCTTTTTTGTAGCCTTTTCTGGCTCACTTGATCTGGCTACAGCCTGCACCTGCCTGACTGCAGGATGGATAAGCCATACAAACCAGGGCATCAGACATGGTAGAAAGATTAGAGCTGCTGTTGCACAAAGAGAGAAGAATGACGCTCGTTTGACCCATGGCCCACCAGGCAACCAAGACAATGTGTCCCATTCCAGTCCTTGCCAGGTTTGGACTGGCACATGAGCTATTTCCCTGCTGTTGGTGGCTATATTTATTGCTGCCTCTCCATTGTCTTCAATCTTTAGGCACCAGTCAGATGTATTAAACTTTCCACACCCACCTCCTCCTCAGCTAATAGACAGTCTGGAGAGTCCATTTGGCTGCATTGCCTCTGACACCTGAGTTTGGTGTTTGGCTAATAGTACCAGGCCCCAGGCAGTCTCATTGCTGTTGAGTTCCACCACAGCCTGGAATGGAATTCTTCTGTTCAGCATAGATTGGAGTTCCATGTCCCCAGCTACTGTCTGGAGCCCAGGTCGCAGGTCCATAGGTCTCTCTTCTTCTTTGGGGCAGCCACTCATCATCACCCCACACCTGAGCACCTCCAGCTTTGAAAGATCTTTTCTCTCCCTCCAAGTCTTCAAAAATGGGCATCCCCAATTCATTGCTTTACTGAGGAGGTAACCAGAAAAATCCCAGCTGGATGATCCCTCATGTGCAACTCCTCCCCCAGTGTGCTGGTAGTTCTGGATAAGCTGTGTGTCCACAAAGACAAAATAATCCATCTGGGGCTTTCCACCAATTTTTAGATGCAGTATCTATATTTTGCCAGAATTTTGAGGTAGTGTATATTCCCTGGGGTGGATTTGTCCCTGAACCATTGAATGTGTCACTTTCAGTGGTGCTCATACAAATTTTAGCATTGTCCCTAGACCAGTCCCATAAAGGGTCTGCAGGCCACCAAGCAGAGTGGGTGCCATTGTATCCTAATGTCTGTTTGCAGGGGTTTCTCCTACCCATTTACCAAAAGAGCTCCCCTTTTGCTCTGGGCATTCTGCTCCCATAGTGTCTGATGGCAGTGCCCATTCCTGAGGACTTTCATTTTTACCTGAAATGACTGAGTGATTCCATTTGATTCTTTGGTAAGGATCTAAGCTGGTTCCTTTCCATAGCCATTCCCCGCTCATCAGGAGACCTTCACAGACCCAGCAATTAGAATACAGTAGAGTAGAGTAGAGTAGAGTAGAGTAGAAGAATAGAATAGAATAGAATAGAATAGAATAGAATAGAATAGAATAGACATGGTTGGAAAAGACCTCAGAGATCATCGAGTCCAACCTATCACCCAACACTATCTAAACCACGGCACCAAGCACCCCATCCAGTCTCTTCCTAAACACCTCCAGTGATGGTGACTCCACCACCTCCCTGGGCAGCACATTCCAATGGCCAATCTCTCTTTCTATGAAGAACTTCTTCCTAACATCCAACCTAAACCTCCCCTGGCACAGCTTGAGACTGTGTCCTCTTGTTCTGGTGCTGGCTGCCTGGGAGAAGTTACATTTAAGTTCTCTGCCACATTCTCAGCTAGATCTACCAATCAATTTTTGCCTACAAAAGGGAGTCCCAGTTCCTGTTGTAACTTTTCCTTGAGCTCTTTCTGCGCTGGGCTCACCTCACTCCCAGTTCATGGTTTAGACACAAATGCCTTTAAGGCTTTGATCCTATACTGTGCCAGTTGTTCTTTGGCCTGACCCTGAAGCCCTCCTTTGTCACTAAGACCCCATTGGCCTAGCTTACTGAAGCAGATCCAGGGTTCCCCTTTTGGGCAGGCCTGGCCTCTATTGATGCCTCCTATGTCCAGATTTTGGGCCATCCAATAGGTCTGCCCTGGTTCAGTACACTCCTTAGGGTTCTGACAGCAGCCTGAGTCACTGTGGGTGTGATAGACAAAGCTACAGTGTCTGTTCCTCCCAGTTCTGACCTGTTGATAACACTGTGTACAAGGGATGGCTTCAATGGCTGTGATAAAAGCCATTCTAGGCCATAACAACTGGCAGCCAGCCTGAACCATCCCATGGCAAGGCGTGGTAAATGTTTCCACCACTCAATGCCTCTTGGGTTGCAGCCAACAGCAGAGCAAGAAATTCTTCTGGGTGGCAAATACAGTGACCAACCCAGTCCTGCCCTTGACTAGATAGGCAATGGATGTCAGTCCTTCCTTTAATCCAGACTGTGTCTGAGCTATCCTACTGCTTCCTGCCCCAAATGTGGTCAATGGAAGCACAAAAATGCTTCTGTATCAAGCAGGCAGTGACAGGCTGATCGCTAGCAGCAGCCCCCCAGGCACTGGAGGATGCAAAGGAGGGAAGCTCTGTCAGACTGATCTAGCGGAGTGTCGGTGGGTAAGCACCTGGCAATCCTCCCAGCCCTGACCTACTGATCACTGCTCTGAGCCACTTCTGTGGGGAGTTAACCACAATTTCCTGTCTCTTTCCTCCAGTTCAGCAGTCCAGTTGTCTGGGGTCTTGGAGGTCTTGACTCGTGTGTGATGAGGCCACCCACAATCAGCTGTTTTGATGTGGGAGAGACATGGATCTGTGGGAGCAGGGGCCTGAAAAGACCACAGCAGTGCTGGGAGGGCTGATGTGAGGCCAGGCTGAGAGACTTGGCCTTGCTCAGCCTGGAGAAAAGAAGGCTCCAGGGAGACCTTCTGGTAGCCTTTCAGTGCTTAAAGAGGCCATCACAAAGCTGGGGACAGGTTTTAAGTGGGGCCTCTTGTGACAGGACAAGGGGTGATGGCTTGAACTGAAGGAGGAGGATTCAGACTGCAGAGAAGGAAGAAATATTTGACACTGAGGGTGGTGAGAGCCTGTTCCTGGCTGCCCAGAGTGGTGGGCAGCCAGAGATGCCACAGCCCTGCAACCATTCCAGGTCAGGTGGTTTGGGGCTCTGAGCAAGCTTCCTGAGGTGCAGAGGTCCCTGCTGACTCCAGAAGGCTGGATTGGATGACCCTGAAAGGTCCCTTCCTACCCAAACCATTCCATGAGTCTATGCTGGCAGCCCTCTCCCAGAGCCCACCTGCCCAGCACCCAGACCAGCAACTCTGAGACATCATTGCCAGGGCCAAGGGCACTGGTGCACTCTGAGCCCTGCAGGCTGCTGCCCTGCTGGTGCCCAGCCCTCGGTTCCTGCAGCCTCTGTGTGCTGCTGGCAGCAAGGACTTTGCTGCCCTTCCTCATCCTGCTGGCCCTGTGCTGCCACACACATGGCACATGGGGCACCTGTGTGTGAGTGGGACCAGGCTGTGGGAGGGAGCTTGGGCAACCCTGAGGGGGTTCCCTGAAAGTTCCCCTTTGTCCCCTGTGGCCATACCACAGCCCAGACAACATCCAGCTGGCCTGGGGACTCTGTCAGCATTTCCCTTTGCCCACCATAAGCCCTGCTGCACTCCAGCAGACCTGAGGCTTCCAACAGCCTTCCAACAGCCAGGAAACTGGTGAATTGGTCACAAGTGATGTGGAGAAGGCTGAGGTACTCAATAACTTCTTTACCTCAGTCTTCACTGCAAGAGCCTCCAGCCACACTCCTGGAGTCATGGCAGACGATGCCAGGGACGGGGAGGAGGAACTGCCCTTCATAAGTGAAGCTCAGGTTGGTGATCACCTGAAGAACCTGAAAGGGCCAACATAATCAACTTTCCAGGGACTCCACAGAGTCTTGTTGTGTCTGATCTGTTGGGCAGAGGCTTGGTTTGGGTGGTTGGCCTTAAGCCTTACCCAACATTGTGGCCAAGCCAGTGTCTCTGGCTGTGGAGTTCCTTAGTCTGGAGGAATGGAGAGGTATTGGAGAAGCTCCAGAGGAGATCTGCCTGGATGGAGTTTGAAGTCTCTATCTAGCACCTGAAGCTGCTGAGCTTCTTTAGCCTGGGGAAGTGAAGGCTCAGGGGTGATGTGCACCTGCTTGAAGGGGGGTGTCAGCTGATGGAGCTTTTCTTGTGGGCACAGAAGGAAGCCTTCAGAAAGTGCAACTGAAAGGTTCAGACTGGAGGCCAGGAGAAAGAAATGTCACTCAAAGTGTAGAGCTGTGGTGCAAGAGGTGACCCGGAAGGAGTCTGGAGATCCTTTGTGTGTCAAGGAACAGGCAGCAAGAGTGGAGAGGCCTGAGGGAAGGTGTGGAAATGTCACAGGGAGAGCTGGCTGGGGAAGCCAGATGGATGTCAGCAGCCTGAAGGCAAAGAGCTGCAGGCATGGGACAGTGTAGCACAGCCTGCAGGAGGGATGGCCAAGGGCTCTGGCAGGGCTGCAAGGCTCAAGAGGGACAAGGTCTTGATCCTGTTCCTTCTGGCAGCAGCTTCTGCCACCATGGCTGCTGAGATGAAGTTTGAGTTGGAGGCTCTCAGGATCTGCCTTTCCAAGGCCTGAGGCTCAGAGCTCACCCTTTCTCCTTCCTAACCAAAGGCCAGGGTTTGTTCAGCTGCACTTTGCCTTTGTCTGCCTTCAATCATGGCCTCCATGGAGCTTCTCTAAGCACCCCTGGGAGGCTTTGTTGCCCATGGCCCTCAGTGAGGCCAATTCATACTTGAAGGAATTTTTGTTCTGCTTCTGACTTCCTAGGCAGATTCCTTCAGTCTCCTCTCAGTGTGTGAGGCTCAGGCAATGATCCCAAGTGCCCTAAGAGCTCTTGTGTCTCTGTAGTTTCTTCAAGATTTCAAAGTGCTCCTCACAAAGCTCCTTTAGTATTTATTTCATATCAAAGGGAGAATATTCTGTTAGCTTTCAGTTCAGAGCAGATATGCTAATTCCCCAAGTGACACTGACCCAGGCTGTCTCACCAGGACATCTGCACTTGCAGGGAAACCTGTCCTTCAGGTCGGACATTGAATGGACAACTTTGCTCCTCACCCTCCCCAGCCTCCCCACTGCTGTCCCTGACCAATCCCAATCCCATCCAAGGCTTCCCTGGCATAGAAGCCTCTGGGTTTTGCCAATATCATGGGCACAATGCCAATGGACAGCAGCTTCACTAGTACAGGTTGGGCTATCTGTATCTGTGGTAGGGGCTTCCATCTATTCCTCCTCAGCTACTGGCAGTAAAAACTGCTTGTGTCAGCCATGAGTCCCAGCTGTGCCTTGAGCTATCAGCATGACTTGCAATAAGACCATTGGTCTGTTCAGCTACACCATTAGCCTGAGGATAATATGGGCTGTGGAACACTCCTTTAATTCATTCTCCTTGCACCCAGCCTTGCACTGTGCTCACTGTGAAGTGTGATCCATTGGCACTTTGGACACACTCAGGCACAGGAAGAATGCTGAACCATTTCTCCAGAGCTTCAATCCTTTGAGCTCCTGTGGCAGTGCTGAGAGCTGTGGCCATAGCTCAGCCTGGAACCACTTCTGCTCCTACCAGGATATATAAATTTTCCCAGGGGAGGTCTTCAAAGGGCCAACATAATCAATTTGCCAGGGACTCCACAGAGTCTTGCTGTGTCTGGTGTGTTGGGCAGAGGCTTGGTCTGGGTGGTTGGCCTTAAGCTTTACCCAACATTTTGGACAAGCTGTTGGAATTGTTCCAAATGTTTCAAACTGACCTCCCTCGAGCCTGGCACTCAGAATAGAGGTTGGCCTTCCCTGGGTGGCCTCTTCTCATGTGCAGCCACTCAGCCAATCTTGCTCAATCTTCCCCTTCATTGTTCACCACAGGAACTCTTGCTGGGTGATCTGCCTGCTGGTTCCATTTTGCAGCAGCTCTTCCCTTCTGTGCATGGCCTTTGACCCCTCCTGCCTTTGAGGGTCTTGAGGGACCTGTTTCTCAGAGTCATTGCCAGTCTCCAGCTCTCCAGATTGATTCCCCCTGACACATCCATTCAGTGGCATCCTTGGAGGCTGCACAGGCATCAGTGTGAATAGCAGGGGCACCATTCTCTGCTGCCAGCATGAGTGCAGGGCAATCCTCCTACCTGTGCACCACCTTCCTCTGCCACAGTCTTCCCAGTGCCAGCCTCCAGCACTGCAGCTTTCTGTTGCCATTTGCATCCCATACAGTGGGTGGATGCAGCTGAGAACCACACTCCTCCTGCACTTGAGTCTGTGGTCAGCTCAGCTGCTGCCTTAGTAGCAGACAGTTAATAGGGCAGGCCTAACAGCACTGTGTCTGCAGTCCCAGGCTGTGGTAGGTTGGAAACTTTTGCTGGAGCCTTTTGCATTTTCCAGTGAGTGTCCAATGAGCAGCATTGCAGCCAAGAAAGACAAGGCAAAAAGAAGACATCAGGAATCTGATCAAGATCCATTCCTGGCCAGCCCTGGAGCTTGCTTCTCATCAGGGGGTCCTTGTCTGCCTTCACCAGGCATGGGTGCAGGGCTCCTTGGCAGGGAAGTGTATTCCTCTCTCCCCACCCAACTCTCCCCTGGTGTCTGGGGGTCTCCTCGGGGTCTGAATTGAAACTCTCACAGCTCCCATGACAGACTGAATGCTTTTAGCACCTTCCAGTACAGGATGGATCCTAGGATGCCCTCCCAGTCCAGCCTGGGCCCCTCCCATCCTCTCTACTCAGTCCCCTGCTCCAATGCAGTGCAGCTGAGCCAATCCCTCACCTCACCCCTTACACCTCAGCCCCTCCCAAACCCACTCCTGACCCTGACTCTGCCCCCATTGCTCATCCTGACTCCAGCCTTTGCCCTTGACCCTTGAGTGTTAACCCCAGGCCTCAACCCAACCTCTGCCTCTCAGAACTGGCCCTCAGCTGAGCCCTTCCCAGAACACTCAGCAGGACAGCTGAGGGAAGGAGACTTCTGAACTTCCTCACTAACTGTTAGAAACTCTCCCACTAGTTCAGAGCTTAGCTTTCTGACATCAATCAAGCAAACCTGGAGCTTGGGAGAGCAAATGGAGATAGAGCAGCAGATGGCAGCTCTAGACAGAGAGAGAACTAAGGCTGAGTCTGGAGAGCAGGCTGGGTTCTCACACCCCTGGGCCTCATGAACAAGGGAAGGACAGTTCTCTGGGATTGGCAGAGGACCAACAGGAAAACAACAAAAAAGAAAGAAGACATGGGGGGACTGCAATGTTGCTAAAAGGAGAGGAGATGGCAGCAAAGACCAAGACATGGAAGGACTCTATTAAGGTTTTACCCTTCTAATGCCTGTATGACTGAGTTCTAGATGAGGACCATGGTTAATCTTGTCAGCACACTTAATTCCCTCATCTATGGCGTTCCAAGGCTTAGGGTTCCATGGAAGGTCATCTCTGGATGGACACCACCTAAGAGCTGCCAGTCAAAGGCATGTCCACAAAGGAACCTTACCAAGGTTCCTGCCTAGATGCTTCTATTCCACTGGCTTTTGAGAGGGTTCCAAGCTGAGAGGCTGACTTGTCCCCCACTACTGAATCAGGGGTCCCTGTATCGTGGCACCTGCCTAGCCATGCAAGAATTGGCTCATTCTCTCCTCTAATGTAATCTGTTCTTACATGCCTGATTTCCTGCCAGGGGCATAGCTGCTTGAATGTTACCTTAATCAGTCACCTCCTCTTGAAGTGGCTGTCCCCATGATCCTGCTGCTGCCTCCATAGGACATCTTTAAGTTCAGAAGCACCTCCATTATCTCCTGACTTACAGAACCTGTATCCTGTCCTGCATCTCCACTCTCCACTGATGGCCTCAGCATTCAGCTCTATCTTTAAGGCAAACTTTCTCTCCATTTTCAGAAGGATCCTTTTTAACCAGCAGAGGGATCTTGCTGTTCTTTCTGTCCTTCTGCCTCTGCATCTGCCTTGTGCCTGCCCCTTTGATCCACAGCTGTGATTTGTTGAACTGGAGCTGCATTTAAGTTTACAGCAGACTTTGCAGAAGCAGAAGGGTTTGCAAGGGAACACCACTGGCAGGTGGACTTTGGGACCCAGGGGCTGCTGTGGAACTCGCTTCCATTCCTGATGCTGCAGGTGGAAGAGATTTTGCCTCCTTAATGGCTGCCGGTGGAGCCACAGCCGCTGGCACTGCTGTTGTGAGCTGCGTCTGCCCCCCGCTGGCTGAATGCCAGAACTGCTGCCGGTCTCACTCAGAGCTGCTTTCCCATTAACTCCTGTCTTCCTGTTTCCCCAGGAACAGTTTGGAGTGAGAATTCCATGTCCATGCAGGTGATTGAAGGAATCTGCTGAATGGTAATGGGAGGCACTGAGTTTGATTTCCTCACTTCACTTTCAAGACTGTCCCAGGACCCCTCAAGGACACCTCCCTGCAGTGGGCACATGGCTTCATCCCTGGCCCTGGGGAAGAAATGTCCACAAAAGTGGCCTTTTGGGACAGAAATGTCAAAGAAAAAGCAGCAAGAGATAATACCTTCTTTAGAGTTTGGGTTTCCATGCTAATTAGGCATTAGCCTTGGGATGAGGTTTTCCTTTTCCCTCTAGGAAACCCAAAGTGTTGAGGAACAAATAGCCAAATCCCAGCCCAGCTGCAGTGGTGGCACTGGCTGTGCTGACTCAGCACTGTCATTCCTCTCCTCAGCACTGGCTGGTGCAGAGAAGGGCAGGGGCACATTTGCTTCTGAGGAAGGAAGGTGTAAAAGAGGAGACTGCAGTTCAAGCTGCTGGAGAAGGCCCCCCCCGGGGGGGTCACGTTTGGCCTGGCAGTGCCGGGGTCGGTGTATTGCTGTGTCCCCTGGGGCACGCTGGTCACCGGCATGGGGGTAACTATGCCAAGTGAGGGGGAAGCTGCGGATGAAGCCTTTGCTGCAGCCTGCGCAGGTAAAGCGCTGGCACGGGTGTGGGTGCAGCGGTGCTGGCTGAGGGTGGCCATCTGAGTGCAGCTCTTGCCTCAGGCAGCTCAGAGGTGCAGCTGCTTCTGGCTGTGGACGCAGCAGTGCCGGGTGAGGTTGGAGCTGAGGTTGAAGCTGTTGCCATAGTAACCACTGACAGAGGGCTGGGCACTGGGCTGGGGGAAGTGGGGCTTTACCAACTCCAAGATGGGTGGGAGGGAAGCTCTGCCCACCTTCAGGGCACTAATGTGGCTGCTTGGGTGGCACAGAGGGGCTGATGGGTTTTCTCTATCTTCCTCCTCTTCATCTTCCTCCTCCTTCTCTTTGTTCTTCTCCTATTCCATATCATCCTCCTATTCTTCCACATCATCCCCTTTGTCCTCCACATCATTATTGTCATCCTCCTCCTAATCCTCATACACTTGATCCTTGCTGTCCTCATTCATGTCTCCATCAACCTCTTCTACTATTCCTCAAGGCAGAGCTTTGGTTCCTCCAAACTATTCTTTATCTATTTTTCTCCTCCCAGATCTAGTCCAGGGCCTTCTGGGAGGCCATGCTGCTGAGAGGAATGGTCACCCCTGTGCTCTTGAGCAAATCCTTGGGGACCAAGTGGCTGAGAAGTAAGGACACTGTGTGTGACTCCTTGCAATGGAGAGATCAGAGCCCTAACTCCTGTGCTGAGTCCCTTGGTTGTAGTGCTGATGGCGGGGACTCCCCAGGATGTAGCCAGCCCAACCATTCCCCTCTGGCCCTGCAACTGATACCTGACCACCTGGGGCTCAGGCAGGTGAACTCCTACATTCCCATCACAGCCAATGACCCTCAAAGCTCCACAAGTGGTGAAGTGTGGTTTGGAAGAAGGGTCTGGAGGGGGTTGAGAGGTGCTCAGGGATCAGCTGTTGCCTGGGATCTTGCTGCTGTCCCAAAGTTGGGTTCTTTCCATTCTGGCCTGTTCCAAGGAGCAGATCTGCAAAGTTTGCTCCTCCCCAGCACAAAGGAGTAGGGCTGATGGAGAGAAGAGAAGGATATGATCCCAGCCAGAGAGAAGCAAAGGGTTCAAAGGAGAGGACTGACCTGCAAGGAATGGCTCAGCCCTGACCAGGGCTCTCCCAGCCTTGCATTTCCCTCCCTATGGCTTAGGGGTTCGTCACTTCCTGCCAGCTCAGTGCATCTGTGCTTGGGTCACAGCCAACAGGGAGCTGATAGAAAACTCTGGAGGTCAAAAGCTCAGGGTCTGTGCAAGTGGCAAAAGATCCCAGGATGATTCAGCATCCAAGGTTCTCCAGATCAGAGAAACACCTGATGGAAGTCAATGATCTCCACCTCTCAAAACAGTGACCCTAAAGCAAGAGCCTTGGAGCTCTCCTGGATCCCAGCAGTTGTGTCCAGCATCTCCCCCACTCAGACATCTCTCAGGCACAACCTGCACCAAGGGCCAGCACCAAGTCAGACTTCTCCAGGCTCAGTTCTCCTCCTCTGAGAATGTTGAAGCTTTGTGAGTGTTTGCCCTGAGCTGCAGCAGAAGGAAACTGAACTCCTGGGCAGCCTCTCTGCAAGCCACCTCTCCACCTCTCTGTGTCTTTGGACAGAAACCTTTGCTGTCACCATGTTCGGGGGCTCTACATTCCACTGGAGGCAGCCAGCTCTGTCCCTGTGTCTGTGTGCTTGGTGCTTCTCTCCAGGCACAGCCATAGAAAGAGATTTGAATTCAGGATTGGTTCATGAGGAAGGGCTGCTAGGATCCAACCTTTTCATCTGCTTCTCACTCTCAAGAACTCTTGACTGGCTGGAATCACAGCCATGGCACAACTTGTTGGCTTTGCCTCACCCTGCTTGTGCTGAGCAGATGGTTCCAGAGGCCTTGGATTGCTGAGGGAACTTTCTCAGCCTTGGCTTTGCTTAACTTCCAAAGAGCAACATTCTTCTGTGGCTGTGTGCAGGCAGTTGTCTAAGGAGAGCAGGGGGCAGCTGGTGCCATGGAGCTGTGAGCTCCAGCTGTAGAGAGCAGTGGAGAAGCCTGATGCAAGGAGCAGGGATGGAAGGCCCAGGTGGGCAGGGGCAGCAATGGGGAGGTTGGGGAGGGTGAGGACCAAAGTTGTCCACTCCATGTAAGCCCTCAAAGGACAGCTTCTCCTCCCAGTCCAGACCATCTGAGCAGACAGCCTGCAGCATTCTGGCTTGGTGGATGCTGCTGTCACCTCTGCCCTCATCTGAGAAAGAACCAAATAGTTTGCCATCAAAACCTGTGCTTTTTGCAGTGCACTTTGAAATCTGGAAGTAAACAGCAGAGACACAAAGAGCTCCTCAGGGCACTTGGGGATCCTCAGGTACTGAGAGAAGAGTGAAGAAACTGTGCAAGAAGCAAGAAGCAAAACATAAAGTACCTTGAAGTATTGATTGGCCCCACTGAGGCTTGTTACTGCCAAAGCCTCCCCAGGGACTGGTTAGAGCAGCTCAGGAGAGGCTGTGATTGCAGCAGGCAAAGGCAAAGTGCAGGAGAGCAAACTCTGGCTCTGGGTTCTGCAGCACAAAGGCCAAGGCCTGAGCACAGCCCCTGGGCAGGCAGCTCCTGTCCCTCATGTGTGGGTCAAGCTCTTCAGGTGCAGTGGGGGGGGGGTGGGTTTCATAGCAGCATAGCAGGGCCTAGGTTGGAAGGGACCTCAGAGCTCATCTGCTCCAACCTCCCTGCCATAGGCAAGGATGCCTCTCCTATAGACTCAGCTGCTCAAGGCCACATCCAGCCTGGCCTTCAAGACCGTCAGGAGAGGGCATCCTACCTGGGCAGCCTATTCCAGAGTCCCACAACGCTGACCAACTGAAGAACTTCTTCCTAAGGCCCAGTCTAAACCTCCTTTTCCTCACCTTCAAACCTTTCCCTCCTGCCCTGTCACCAGACACCCTCATGAAAAGTCCCTCTCCAGCCTTCCTTTACCATCCCTGTAGGGTTTGTGATGCTGAGTGGAGGACGAGGGCCTGACAGTCCCCAGCCTTCCTGGGGCTGTGGACAGAGGCAGTGAGGCCCTCCCAGTGCCTCAGGACAACAGCTCCTCACAGGCCTCAGGGGCAGAGAATTGCCAGAGCCAAGAGGGCACAGCCTTGGCTTTTCTTCATCACTCCCACCACTGCCATCGCCCTTTGCCAGCTCTCCCACAGCTCTGTCCTGCACTGTCTCACAGCTGCTTCTCCTTCCCTGCCTGCAGGCGCAGACACTCCTCTCACTTCCCCACCTTGGCCTTCCCATGCCTTCACTGACACCTGCCCACACTCACCCTCTGCTCCTGGGGACACAAAGAGAAGGGCTGATCCCAGACTCCTGGAGAACTTCTCAGGCCACAGCACTGCCCTTTGAGAGAGGTTTCTTACTCCTCATGGCCCATCTACACCTGCCAGGCTGCACCATCTGGCAGTGTTCCTCTCTCCTGCTCTTGCCTACCTCAGCAGGAGCTCCCAAGGCTGCTGGCCTTGCAGTTTCTTGCATAGACAGCACCAAGCCCTGTGCCTGCTGCTGTCCCATCAGGTCCTCAGGCAGCAGAGACACAGCAACCAACCCATCACCCCTTCCTGCAGTCAGCCCAGCCCCTTTGGCAGAGGCCATCTGACAGATCACTCTGCCCATCTGCCAGCCAGGAGCCCAGGGCTGCCCTAGCAGCTCCTGCAGACACACCTGACCTCACAGTCCCTTTCCCAGCTGTGTTCCTGCTGTTGGCCAATCCTTTCAGGAGGCAGAAGTGGCCTCATCTCCCCCTTCCCTGTCCTTGGCTTCCTACTGAATGGTGAGTTCCTGAGACACAGCTGAGCACAGGATTGCACCCTCAGCCCTCAGCCTCCTTGTGGCCAGAGCCTGAGCAGATCAAAGTTTCACCAGATCCATCTGGCAGATTTCCTACCAAGGCTTTGAGTGAGGAGCTGCTGGCTCTGTCCTGCTGCAGTTGTGGAGGAAACTCCTGCACATCCTCCTGTCCAATGATCCTGCTCAGGGCAGGGGTAAGCAGATGAGGTCCCTCAGGGCTCTGCCCAGTTTGGCTTCATCTCCAGAGGGGCTGCAAAGGCCCTGGCTCAGATGGTGCAGGGAGTTCATGAAGAAGACATTGCACAGTGCTGGCCCAAGGGCTTGCCCTGAGGGATGCCACTGGCAAGTGTCTGCCAGGAGGACTCTCCACTGGTGACATTTGGCTTCCTCTACCCCCCCAGCCACCACCTCATCCATTTCTGCACTCCAGCTCTCAGCAGTCTGTCTCTAAAGAGGCTATGGGGGACCATGGCAAAGCCCTGGCTAAGGTCCAGGCACAAAACATCCCCTTCTTGCCCCTACCCGTATGGCTTCAGCACTACCTCTCTTGTGCTGCAAGGGCCTGCAAATGGCTGCAGAGGTGTTTGAGCCTTCACCTTCCAGGGATGTGCTGAGGGTGACCAGCCTGCAATGTTCCCCACCCTCCTTTTTGGTGTTCTTGAAGAGGCCTTTTCCAAGGAGCCCAGAACCTCTGGGATGGCTCTGTGCACATCTCAGGGCACAGTCCAGCAAGGGTGATGTGAGCAGACAGGAGCCTGCCCAAGCCATCTGAGATGAATCTGCCTGGGCCAGTAGGGTTTGTTCTGGAGTGACACACAGCAATGTCCCAGCTCTGTCAGGTGTCCACATCTGAGCTGGCTTCACAGACACAGACCCCTAATGGATTGTGGAATGTTCAGAGACAGAGCCCTTCTCTGCCTGACAGCAGTCAGAGAGTCTCCCTGGCCTCCTGCAGTCCCTGCCAGAGGCTAGGAGGCTCCTCACACCTCCAGTGCCCTGGTACCTCCAGCAACAGCTCATGGTGTTTGTGCTCAATCAGGTTCACCTCAGCTCATCTGCTGACATCTCATCTGGACAATGCAAACAGGCTCTGCTGACCTCCTGAGGCCATGTCCCCTGTGGAGGGTCAAGAGTCTCTCCAAGCTGAGTGTGAGGCTGCTGCTGGAAACGGTGGTTGTGAGGCTAGTCTGGGGTGACTGCCCTGGGACAGCTTCCCCAGGGTGTCCAGTGAACACAGACACAGTCCAGAGCCTTCTCTGCTGATGCTTCAGGTCACGCAGGTTGCGGGGCCTGGCTGTGTGAGGACACTGCTGTGTGCCCCCAGCCCTGCACACTCACACACTTTAGCTGTTCCCTGCTCTTTGCATCTGTTGGGCATGCTCTGAAGGAAACTTTGGAAGGAGACCTAAGCCTTCAGACACTGCCCCAAGCAGATCACCTGTCTGGGTGCAACTGCTCTTGTGGAGGCCATCTGAGCCAAAGAGTTCCCATGGCCTGTGTCTGCCTGTGGTCATGGGACTGCCACGCAGCATGATGTGCCCAAGCTGCCAGAGCACTCAGGCCTTGCCCCAACACAGGGGCTCAGCGGAGAGTGGGAAGTGGAAGAGAGCAGCCCTGGAAAACCAGTGTGGGCAGGACCCCTATCAGAGGGGTCCTGGCTTTGGAGCACAGGCAAACATGCTCTGATTCCCCTGGGGTTCACAGGGCACGGAGTGCTGGTGCTCCCTGGAGCTGCTACTGCTCTGGGATGCTGTTCTTCTCCAGCTCTGCACACAGGAGCTGCCCCTAAAGCTCCAGAAAAGTCTTGGAGGAAGGATCTCAGGAAAAAAAGATACTACTGCAAGGCCCCTTATTGTGTTGAAACCAACAAGGAGCAGAGGTCCACTTACACAAACTTCTGGTCAGAAAGAAAGAGAATTAATTAGAAAGTGTAGGATGAAGATATAAAGAGCAAAAAACTAGACTCCCCCATCAGAAAGTACAGCAGCCAGGCTGGGCCTGCACTGAGTGACCTCAGAACTGCTCTGCAGGAGAAGACAAAGAGTTTTATTGCTTCTGAAAGCATCCAGGATCACTTGGCTCAGGGCAGCCTTGAGCTCCTGGTTCCTCAGGCTGTAGATGAGAGGGTTCACTGCTGGAGGCACCACTGAGTACAGAACTGACACCAACATGTCCAGGGATGGGGAGGAGATGGAAGGGGGCTTCAGGTAAGCAAAGATGCCAGTGGAGATAAACAGGGAGAAAACAGCCAGGTGAGGGAGGCAGGTGGCAAAGACTTTGTGGCGTCCCTGCTGAGAGGGGATCCTCAGCACTGCCCTGAAGATCTGCACATAGGACACCACCAGGAACACAAAACAGACAAAACTGAGCAGACACCAACTTGCTTAAGGCCCAGGGCAAAGCTCCTAGCAGCAAGCTCCTTGTAGCTGTTGTCTCTGCCAGGCCATCTGCCACTGCAGAAGAGTCTGGCTCCACCACCTCTCCAGGCAGGTGCTGTCTGCCTTGAGACTGCCCTGTGCCTGCCCCTCACCAGGCCAGAGGGGCCCAGCTGCCTCCAGCTTGCCACACAGCTCCTGTGCTGTGGGCCCTGAGCCCTTCATGAGAGAATTTCTCTGCACTTCTCCAGGTTCTCCACCCTCTTTTAGAAGTTGGAACCTCATCACCTGATGTGGCTTCCATCATGACTCCCATGTCCCCCTCCCAGGGACACTGCCCAGCTGGTCACATCACAGCCTGTCCAGAGGCATGAGTTGTTCTGCCCCAGTGCAGACCTTGCCTGCCTTGGCCTTGTCAAACTTCAGGAGGCCTTTGATGGCCAAATCCACTCACGTGTGGAGTCCCGTGGACTGGCATCCCAGCAGGACAGCATTTAAGGTTAGAGGGCCAGTGCCTCAAACAAGTTGACAGTGTGGGGGAGTGCAGGACCCTACAGGCATGGAATGAAAACTGTTCCATGGAGTTGCCACCCAAGGGGGTAAATAGCACAGGAACCTCAGCAATACCATTGGAAGGTACAACCCCACAAGTGCAGGGCCAGGAGGGTCAGAGGTTCTTGTGGTGTATTGCAACAGTGACAGAGAAGATCTTGAGTGAAGCAAAGGATGTGGTCAGTGCTGGCTGGGATACCCTGTGAGCAAGCTCTGCACTTGCTGGGAATGAGTGCTGTGATCAGGGAGAGTCCAAGAGCTTTCCCTAATTGGAAGCTATGAAGTGCCTCTTTACCTCTGCACACAGGAACTGCGCTGCAGCTTCAGAGAAAGCTTTCAGGATGGTGCTCAGAGAAACAAACCTTGAAGAGTTCTTGATTGTGTTGAAAACACAGGGAACAGTGTTCCTCATGTCTGCAGTTTCTGGGTCACAGCAGACAGAGCAGTGCTGAATCAGGAATGGACTGGAGAAAAACATTGGAGAGTGAGTAGTTGCAGTCTGCAATGGGAAGGGGATGGGATTTGAAGGCCTGAGGAGACCTCCTGTTCTGATGGCAGTGCTGCTCTGCAGCACAGCTCTGTCCCACAAGCAGCCCTGGACTCTCCCTCCTGCAGTCCCAGCACTGCCACCCAGCAGCACAGTGCCCAAGCTGCCAAGCACTCGGCCTTGCCCAGCACAGAGGCTCAGCAGGAGAGGGTGGAAGGGCAGAAAGAGCAGCTGAGGACAGCCCAAGCTGTGGGGCTCCCTGGCACTGCTGCTGTGCTGGGAGACTGCCCCTCCACCTCTGCACACAGGCACTGCCCTGCAGCTCCACAGAAGCCTTGGAGGAAGCAACTAAGACAGGCAACTCAGGAGGAAGGAATGCAGAGAAACAGGGTACTTTATTGTTGAACACCCAGGAAGCACAGCTCCTCATGTCTGCAGCCTCTGGTCACAGCAGACAGGACAACATGGAACCGGAAATGGTCTGAAGAAAGACATTTGTGTGGGAACAACATTCTCACAAGGATAAAAGCAGCAGCAACAGCCAAAACTGGGTCTGCACTGAGTGGCATCAGAACTGCTCTGCAGGAGAAGACAAAGTTTATTGCTTCTGAAAGCATCCAGGGATCAGCTGGCACAGGGCAGCCTTCAGCTCCTGGTTCCTCAGGCTGTAGATGAGAGGGTTGACTGCTGGAGGCAACACTGAGTACAGAACTGAAACCACCAGGTCCAGGGATGGGGAGGAGATGGAGGAGGGCTTCAAGTAGGCAAAGAAGGCAGTGGTGATAAACAGGGAGACGACAGCCAGGTGAGGGAGGCAGGTGGCAAAGGCTTTGTGGCGTCCCTGCTGAGAGGGGATCCTCAGCACTGCCCTGAAGATCTGCACATAAGACACCACAATCAACACAAAACAGAGAGATCCTAAGGACACACCAATGAAAATTACCCAAAGTTCCCTGAGGTAGGATGCGGAGCAGGAGAGCTTGAGGATCTGGGGCACTTCACAGAAGAACTGTTCCACAGCATTTCCCTGGCAGAGGGGCAGGGAAAATGTATTGGCTGTGTGCAGCAGAGCATAGAGAAAGCCACAGCCCCAGGCAGCTGCTGCCAGGTGGACAAACTCTGCTGCCCAGGAGGGTCTCATAGTGCAGGGTCTGCAGATGGCAACGTAGCGATCGTAGGACATGGTGGTGAGGAGAAAATACTCTGCAGCAATTAGGAATACAAAAAAGAAGACCTGGAGAACACATCCTGCATAGGAGATGTCCCTGGTGTCCCTCAGGAATTGGCCATGGATTTGGGCACAGTGGTGGAGATGGCACCCAGGTCAAGGAGGGCAAGGTTGAGGAGGAAGAAGTACATGGGGGTGTGGAGGTGGTGGTCCAGGCTATGGTGGTGATGATGAGGCCATTGCCCAGCAGGGCAGCCAGGTAGATGGCCAGGAAGAGGCAGAAGTGCAGCAGCTGCAGCTGCCTTGTGCCTGGGAATGGCAGGAGGAGGAAGTGGGTGATGGAGCTGCTGTTGGCCATCTGCTGCCCTTTGTGCACAGTGCAGTAGCCAAAAGGCAGAGGCAGTCACAAGTCAATGGAGCACAACCAAAGCCATTTCTCAGCCCCTGATACAGAGACTGAAGTTCTTTTTGAGGAGACCTCCCTCAGCTTTGTTGCTGGACCCTTTTGTGCTGGCTGAGCATGCAGGGAAGAGCAGAGACTCTTCCTGCTTCCTGCTGCTGAGTCAGTCCTGCTCTGCAGAGGGGAGTGGTGGAGGCAGCAGCAAGCTCTGGTGTCCACTTTCAGATGAGTGAGTCCCAAAGCAGAAAGGCTTCTCAGCATCTCCCAGTGCTAAGGAGAGAGGGTAGAAAAAAGCAGTTCCTGAATGTTTTAGGCTGTTCATGGCTGTCACAAGTTCTCATACACAGCATTCCTGCTGCCCTCAGGGGGAACAGAGAGAGCAGAAACCTGCAAGGCAAGAGGCTGCCAGTGGCTCAGAGCAGAGTGAGGGGAGCTGCTCTGGCCCTGCTGCTACTTCCCCACTTCTCTGGGCTTCTGCCCTGCTTTGCTGGAGCTGATCACACTCCCATGTGCCCCTGAAGAGCCACCAGACACTGCTGAGAGCAGAGGGATCCACCACAGACCACTCAGTGTCTCAGCCTCTCTCAAAGTCTCAGCACCACACAGCCCAGCACACTCAGGGCTCATTGCAACACCCAATGGCATTTCCTCTCCTGTGGCAGCTCTGCCCCTGCTGTGGCTCTGGCTGAAGAGGAGGTGCTTCACACCTTGGAGCCCATGACCCTGAGGCCTGAAGCTTTTTGGGGGTGGGGGGAAGAAGAGGCCTAAAGCCTTGCTCAGAGGAAGGATCTGGTCTGGAGGGGATCAGATGGAGATGTCTGATTGCTGCCTCCCACAACATTGCTGGGTTCAGTTTCCTTTCCTTCCCTGATCAGATCCCTTCTGCCTGGAGGTTCTCACCCTGGCAGGAGTGTGCTGGGGGATGGATTTGCCCTGCTCACAGAGCCCAGCCCAGCCCCTCTGCACTCACCTACAGAAACCTGCCTGTTTGCAGGGCACTGGCTGGAGGCACCCTGAGGAGTCCAGCCAGGGTTCTGCTGCTGCTGTCCACAGGCAGAGGAGTGGCTGAAGGCTCTTGAGGAGGCTCCCAGCAGACCTCCTGACCACTCCAAGATACACCTCCTCAGGTTCAAGGACTGGTTCCAACTTGAATGGTCCTTTGCTACCTCTCTTTCTCTCCCCACTTTCCCTTGTCCTCAGAACAGGAAACTGCAAACACAGACTCAGGAACTCTTCTCTCCTTAGAGCAGACCCTGCTTGGACCTTGTCCTTGAAAGATCCCTTTGGAAGTTCCCTGGTGCTGAGCTGCAGCTGTGAGCAGCCCTGACCCCCACAGCAGCCTCTCCAGAGCAGAAGGACCCTGCCCCACCCTGCTGTGTACTGCCAGGGTTGGCTATTGCCACCTACAGCTGCTCCCCACAGCCAGCATCAGCTGTGGCTGTGCCGGCTGTAGGAGATGCCTCCCAGAACTGCACCTGAATTGCCCTGCACCCACAGCCTCACCGTGTCAGGGACTGCAGTGACTTCTCCTCCAGTGAGCTCTCAGCATCCTCCCAGTCCTGGCCACCTTGAATCTCTCTCTGCTTTCCTCATCTCTCTGAGATCCTCTGGCAGTGCCCTCAGCCCTTCTGTGCAGTGCGGAGGAGCTGTTCCTGACCAGAGACCAGAGTTTGTCTCCTGCAGCGCTGCCTGCTTGCCAGCAGCTCCTTCCAGCCCAGGAGTCTGGCCTGGCTCAGCACAACAGAACCAGCCCAGGTATTTTAAAGGAGCCCTCTGGTGGCTTTGGTGCGGAGACCATGAACCTCAGACTGAGAAGCTGATGAAACCTCTCCAGAAGCCAAAGTCAGATTCAAACTCTGAAGTTTCTTCTACTCTTTATGGGTCCCAGTGAAGCATTCTGGGAAAGGGTCCCCAGGGTCTGGTTAGAGCAGAAGGAGACAGTGGATGCAAGGGAAGCATCACTGGAGGCACTGAAGGATCTCCAGGCTGTGGTGACAGCAGAGACCTGAGGCAGTGCTGACAGGTCAGGACAAGCAGCTCAAGGTGGCTCTGCTGCTGAGCAAACCTGGAGGGGTTGCATTGATCCAAAAGGGCCAAGCCCTGACCCCCAGCCCCTGGCAAGGCAGATCCTGTCCCTCACCTGTGGCTCTGGGCTCTGCTGGGGGCAGTGGGGAGTGAGGATGAGCAGTGAGCAGGGTAGGACCTTGTCAGGTTTTGCTGTGGTTTGCTTGCAGAGAGACAACTCCTGCTGAAAAGGAATGAAATGTACCTTTAAAAATAATTTCTATCAGATGCTTTGTGCACTAAAATCCTCTCCAATTAGCTGCAGAAACCTTGGCAAGAATGAGAGGTTCAGCAGTATTTAATGAGCCCCATGGAGTATTTGGGGCTGATTCCATCATCCTTAGGTACTGCCAGGAGACTCTGCCAAGGTACTGCCAAGAAGCCTCTCAACAAGTCCAAGGCAGAAGAAAACTCCAAAGTGCCTTGAAGCACTGATTGGCCTCACTGAGGCTTGTTCCTGACAAAGGCTCCCCAGGGACTCCTTAGAGCAGCTTGTTAGAGGCCAGGATTGCAGGGAGACAAAGGCAAATACAGTTCAGAAAAACTTGCCTTTGGTTCAGGAAGCAGAAAGGCCAAGCCCTGAACACTGCCCTTGGACTAGAAGAACCTCAAAGCCTCAAAGCCATGTTTCTCCTCACAGGCCTTGGTGGCAGAGGCAACTGCCAGAGCCAAGGGCACAAAGACCTTGGTCCTGTTGGGCCTCTCAGCCCTGCCAGAGCCCTTGGCCATCCCTACTGCAGCCTCTCCTACACTGTCCCATGCCTGCAGCTCTTTCCCTTCAGGCTGCTGACACCGATCTTGCTTCCCCACCCAGCTCTCCCCCTGCCATTTCCATTCCTTCCCTGAGCTGCCTCTGCTCTCCCTGTCGTTTCCTGGCACCTCTGGATGGCCTCATGCATAGCACCTCTGCCCTTTGAGGGATATTTCTTTGGCCTCATCTCCACTCTGAACCTTCCAAGCTGCTCTTTGTGGAGGTTTTGGTCTCTTCCCACTCTCCAGAAGAGCTCCATCCTCTCTGAAACCACCCTTCAGCCATGTGCACACTGCGCTGGCAGTGCCCTGAGCCTCCATTCAGCAGGTTGAAGCAGCCCAGGTCCCTCAGCCTCTCCACAGAGATGTCAATCCTCATCCTGGCAGATCATCTCTGAATCCTCCCCAGTTCCTCCCTACTCTTCTAGACTGGAGTATGTCACATCCACTCACCATAAATCCAGATGTGGCTACAGCAGTGCTGAGTCTGGGGTAGGACAACTCCTGTGTCTGTGTGACCACACTCCTCCTACCACAGCCCAGCTGCAGTTGGCCTTCTTCCCTGTGTGCAGGGTTTGCTCCATCCCAGTTGATTTTGAATGGTTCCTGCCAGACCCTGTTGTGCCTTTCTGACTGGGCATGGGAGGCACCAGAACATCCAGCTCCAAAGATCAGGCAGACAGTTTGTACTGGGGTGGTGCCCAGCCTGTCAGGGAGTGGGTAAGGGGATATAGGTTGTACTGGGAGGAGACACAGATGAGTGGTTGGAAGGCTTCAGGTGGTGCAGCCTTTCCTGGGAGTGGCCACAATCTGTACTGGGAAGGAATCCTGTTATGGTTGCTATTAATAGTTAATAATTGGCTGCATGAGGGGAAGTTTAGGCTGGAGGAGAGGAACTGGTCACTGGAATGTACTGCCTGGGGAGGTGGTGGAGTCACCATCCCTGGAGGTGTTCAAAAAAAGGATTGGATGTGGCACTTGGAGCCATGGTTTAGGTGCCAGGGGGTGTTGGGTGGTAGGTTGGACTTGACGATCTCTGAGGTCTTTTCCAACCTGGGTGATTCTGTGTTTCTGTGATTAGAAGGTGAAGGGAAAAGTGGTGAACACAGCTGGTGACCAAACCAATGGCTGCTGACAAACCCAAGAGATTCCAAAGAATGTAGTGAAAGGTGAGGAGAACATCTCCTCCCCAGCTGATGGAATGAGAAACTCAAGAGGCTCCAAAAAGCAACAGGAAGAAGGGAAAAGAACCTCAGGAAAGTCTTGCTCAGTGTTGCTCTGTGAAATGCAGACAGGCCTTAGGCCTGGTCCTTGAAATGGGAGCTTAGGAGAATACAGAGGCTTAGGGCCTGCTCTTGAAGGTGACATTTGGCCCAGCTCTTCCCAGAGAGCTCTTTGCTGTCCCCTGTTCTGCTCCCTGAAGCAGACCAGCACTCACACATGCCCTGCACTACAACAGCCATGCAAACAAAGGGGAACAAGCTCAGGGTTAGTGCTCCAACCAACTTCTGGAGACTGAAGCCCAAGGCAGGAATCCACAACCATAGCCAGGCCCAGAGCTCTGAGAAGCCCAGCTGGTGTCTTCCTTTTGCACTTCATGCAGAGTCTGCTTGGTTCCCATATCTCACTGCTCATAGAATGGGCTGGGCTGGAAGGGACATCCAAAGGTTATCTTGTCCAACCTTCCCAGGGACATGCTCATCTAGATCAGGTTGCCCAGAGCCCTGTCAAACCTCACTTTGAATATCTCCAGGGGTGGGACCCCAACCCCCTCCCTGGGCAACCTGTTCCAGTGTTCCACTACCCTCCTGGTGCAGAACTTGTGCTGGCTCCTCCTTCCTGCACAATCCTGCTTTGTTCCCATCTCTCACACCATCTCTATGGATGTCCTTCCTCTCTGATCCAGGGAAACACAACAGCTTGTGTTCAGTGCTGTGCCCACTCCTCCTTCTGAGGCAAAGACCATGCCTTGAGCCATTCCCTCCTGAGCAGCTATTTCTGCAACCTGTTTCCCTCCTCCCTGGGAAGCTGATCCTGCACCTGCAGTCCTGTTCCAGAGGACTGGGAGAGCAGAGATCTTCACCATGGCCTTTTCTGCTTCACTTTCTCCTGAGCAAGGCAGAAAGCATCAGGCAAAGCTGTGCCAAGCAGAGGCCCTTTCCTTTGCAGCATTGTTTCATTTGGGCCATTTCACATCTCCTTGGACCCAATTTGGAGACTCTCACTGATCAGCCACAGTTGTATTTGGGAGCACTGCCCCAGGGGCACAGATTCCTGACCAGCTGAGGGCTAATCTTTCCCTGCCTTTACTGCCACATCTCCAAGACTTTCCCTTTCCTCCTGCTGCTGCTCACCCTGTGTGTTTGTTCCTTATTATGGGATGGTGACAGCCTGGCTGGATGCACAGCCTGAGTGTTTTCCCACAGAGGTGCCTTGACTTCAGGTAGTTAATGTTTGCTAATCAGTTAGGTTGCATCTCAGGACACTTTTGGACTATCTCTTCTTTGGATCAGGAGCCTCTTCCATCCCCATCCTGTGCTTCTTGTTCTGGATTATCCTTAAGGGAAGTGTTCATCCCCAAGCTCAACAGGAGCCACCAGTGTGCACTTGCAGCCCAGAGAACCAATTGTATCCTGGGCTGCAGCAAGAGGAATGTGGCCAGCAGGGCCAGGGAGGTGATTCTCCCACTCTGCTCCACCCTGGTGGGACCCCACCTGGAGCACTGTGTCCAGTTCTGGAGCATCTGTTACAAGAAGGATGTGGAGGGGCTGCAAGGTGTCCAGAGAAGGGCCACGAGGATGAGCAGGGGCCCTGGAGCTGCTCTGCTATTAGGACAGATGGAGAGAGTTGGGGCTGTTCAGTCTGGAGAAGAGAAGGCTCCAAGGAGTCCTTCTTGTGGCCTTCCAGTATTTGAAGGAGGCTACAAGAAAGCTGGGGAGGGACTTTTTAGGGAGTTAGCAGCATCCACAAAGGCAGAATGATGCAGGCTGTCTGCTCAGGGGGTGTGGACTGGGAGGGGACGCTGTCCTTTGAGGGCTGACATTGAATGGACAACTTTGCTCCTCACCCTCCCCAACCTCCCCATTGCTGCCTCTGCCCACCTGGGCCTTACATCCCTGCTCCTTGCATCAGACTTCTCCACTGCTCTCTGCAGATGAAGCTCACAGCTCCATGGCACCAGCTGCCCCCTGCTCTCCTTAGACAACTACCTGCACACAGCCACAGAAGAATTGTTGCTCTTTGGAAGCAAAGCCAAGGCTGAGAAAGTTGCCTCAGCAATCCAAGCCCTCTGGACCCCATCTGCTCAGCACAAGCTGTCTCTCAGCAGCTTGCCTGTCCACAAGGATGAGGCAAGTCCAACAAATTCTGCCATGGCTGTGATTTCTCAGCCAGTCAAGAGTTCTTGAGAGTGAGAAGCAGAGGAAAAGGTTGGATCCTAGCAGCCCTTCCTCATGAACCAATCCTGAATTCAAATCTCTTTCTATGGCTGTGCCTGGGAAAAGCACCCAGTACACAGACACAGGGACAGAGCTGGTTCTTCCAACAGAACACAGAGCCCCCCAGCATGGTGACAGCAAAGGTGTCTGTCCAAAGACACAGACAGGTGGAGAGGTGGCTGGCAGAGAGACTGCCCTGGGGTACAGTTTCCTTCTGTTGGAGCTCAGGGCAAACACAAAGCTTCAACATTCTCAGGGGATGAGACCTGAGCCTGGAGAAGTCTGACTTGGTGCTGGCCCTTGCTGCAGGTTGTGCCTGAGAGATGTCTGAGTGGGAGAGATGCTGGACACAGCTGCTGGGATCCAGGAGAGCTCCAAGGCTCTGGCTTTGGGGTCACTGTTTTGAGAGGTGGAGATCATTGACTTTCATCAGGTGTTTCTCTGATCTGGAGAACCTTGGATGCTGAATCATCCTGGGATCTTTTGCCACTTGCACAGACCCTGAAGCTTTTGACCTCCAAAGATTTCTATCAGCTCCCTGTTGGCTGTGATCCAAGCACTGATGCAGTGAGCTGGCAGGAGGTGACAAAGCCCCCAACCATAAGGAGAGAAGTGCAAGGCTGGGAGAGCCCTGGTCAGGGCTGAGCCATTCCTTGCAGGTCAGTCCTCTCCCCTGAACTCTTTGCTTCTCTCTGCCTGGGATCATATCCTTCTCTTCTCTCCATCAGCCCTGCTCCTCTGTGCTGGGGAGGAGCAAAGTTTGCAGATCTGCTCCTTGGAACAGGCCAGAAGGTAAAGAACCCAACTTTGGGACAGCAGCAAGATCCCAAGCAACGACTGATCCCTGAGCACCTCCCAACCCTCTCCAGACCCTCCTCCCAAACCACACTTGAGCACTTCTGGAGCTTTGAGGGTCATTGGCTGTGATGAGAATGTAGGAGTTCACCTGCCTGAGCCCCTGGTGGTCAGGTTGCATGGTCAGAGGGGGATGGTTGGGCTGGCTTTGTCCTGGGGGTGTCAGCCCCATCAGCACTACAACCAGGGGACTCAGCACAGGACTTAGGGCTCTGATCCCTCCATTGCAAGGAGTCACACACAGTGTCCTTTCTTCTCAGTCACTTGGTCCCCAAGGATTTGCCCAAGAGCACAGGGGTGACCATTCTTCTCAGCAGCATGGCCTCCCAGAAGGACCTGGACAAGCACTGGGAGGAGAAGAATTTCCTGGAGAATAATTTGGAGGAGTCAAAGATTAGCCTTGAGGAAGAGGAAAAGTGTTTGATGGAGAAATGGCTGAGGAAAGCAAGGATGAAGTATATGAGGATTAGGAGGAGGAGGATGCCAGTAATTATGAGGACAAAGAGAATGATGTGGATGAAGAGGAGGATGATATGGAATAGGACAAAGAGGAGAAGGAGGAAGAAGATGAACAGGAGGAAGAGGGCAAACCCATATCAGCCCCTCTGTGTCATCCAAGCAGTCACATCAGTGCCCTGAGGGTGGGCTTCCTTCCCACCCAGCTTGGAGCTGGTAAAGCCCCACTGCCCCCAGCCCAGTGCCCAGCCCTCTGTCAGTGGTGACTACGGCAACAGCTTCACCCTCAGCTCCAACCTCAGCCGGCACTGCTGCGTCCACAGCCAGCAGCAGCTGCACCTCAGAGCTGCCTGAGGCAAGAGCAGTACTCAGATGGCCACCCTCAGCCAGCACCGCTGCACCCACACCGGTATTAGCCCTGTCCCTGAGCAGCTGCAGCAAGGGCTTCATCCACAGCTTCTCCTTCACCACACCAAGCTGTGTGGTGCAGCAGACACGCTGGAGGGAAGGGATGCCATCCAGAGGGACCTTGACAGGCTGGAGAGGTGGGCACAGGCCAACCTCAGGAGCTTCAATAAGACCAAGTGCAGGGTCCTGCATCTGGATTGGGGCAATCCCAGGCACAAATCCAGGCTGGGCAGGGACTGGCTGGGGAGCAGCCCAGAGGAGAGAGACTTGGGGGTGCTGGTGGATGAGAAGCTCAACAGGAGCTCTCAGTGTGCACTTGCAGCCCAGAAAGCCAATCAGATCCTGGGCTGCATCAGGAGAAGTGTGGCCAGCAGGTCAAGAGAGGGGATTCTCCCCCTCTACTCAGCTCTGCTGAGACCCCACCTGGAGTACTACCTCCAGTTCTGGGGCCCCTATTCCAAGAGGGATCTGGAGGTGCTGGAAGGTGTCCAGAGAAGGGCCACGAGGATGAGCAGAGGGCTGGATCACCTCTCCTATGAGGACAGACTGAAGGAGTTGGGGCTGTTCCGTCTGGAGAAGAGAAGGCTCCGAGGTGACCTCATGTGCCTTCCAGTATCTGAAGGGGGCCTACAAGAAGGCTGGGGAGGGACTTTTCAGACTATCAGGGAGTGATAGGACTAGGGGGAATGGGATGAAGCTGGAGGTGGGGAGATTCAGGCTGGACATGAGGAGGAAGTTCTTCACCGTGAGGGTGGTGAAGGCCTGGAATGGGTTGTCCAGGGAGGTGGCTGAGGCCCTGTCCCTTGAGGTGTTTAAGCCCAGGCTGGATGAGGCTCTGTCCAGCCTGATCTAGTGTGGGGTGTCCCTGCCCATGGCAGGGGGGTTGGAACTTGATGATCCTTGTGGTCCCTTCCAACCCAACCCTAACTGAAACTATATTCACCCCCATGCCGGTGCCCAGCGTGCCCCAGTGACACAGCAATACACCGATCCCAGCACTGCCAGGCCAAACGTGACACCCTGGGGTTCCTTTTCCAGCAGCTTGAACTGCAATCTCCTCTTTTGCACCTTCTTTCCTCAGAAGCAAATGTGCCCCTGCCCTTCTCTGCACCAGCCAGTGTTGAGGAGAGCAAAGACAGTGCTGAGTCAGCACAGCTGGCAGCAAGACTGCAGCTGGGTTGGGATTTGGCTCTTTGTTCCTCATCACTTTGGGTTTCCTAGAGGTAAAAGGAAAACCTCATCCCAAGGATAATGCCTAATTAGAATGGAAACCCCAAACCTAATAAAGTATTGTCTTTGGTTGGTTTTCCTTGGACATTTCTTTCCAAAAGGCCACTTTTGGGGCATTCTTCCCAGGGCCAGGGCTGGAGCCATGTGCTCAGTTCAGGGAGGTGTCCTTGAGGGGTCCGGGGAGAGTCTTGAAGGTCAAATGAGGAAATCAAAACAACTCGTGGCCATTGAACAGGATCCTTTAATAACCTGCATGGACACGGAATGGATCACTCCAAAGCTTACACGTGCTTGTCCTGGAGGCACAAGTCTGAACATGCCCAAACACAAACCCCCTTGCACCCCCTCCCCGTGGAGCTGGGGTGCTCAGCACAATACTAGACAAAAGGCAAGGTGCTGGTAAATCTGCAAAGCTGGACAGGCCCAGGCTTGTCTAGGCAGGTCCTGTGGTCAAGAGAAACAAAGTGCACAGTTTGCAGCTGTGCCTGGCCAGCTGCCACGCTTATGGACTCCCTGTGCAGCTTCCCATGGCTTGGGCAAACTTTATTCTCTAGGTTGAACTCTCTTGTTCCTCTCTTTCTTTCTCTTCTGCCATTGGCCATTATTGTCTTCAGCACCTTATTAATCCAAGCCAAGATGGTAAACAACTCTCCCTTGTTCTACCAAGAAGCCCTGGGGTTCCCCAGAGCCTATTTTGTCCATATGAACCCAGAACATGCTGTACCTGCAGCGGGTGAATGCTGCTGGACTCGAGGGCAGCCTCTGCATGCTTGCTGCCTGAGTCTGCAGCCAGAAAGATGCTCTGCTCCACCTGTGACACCTGAGGTGCTGGTGCAAGCTGCTGGAGCCATGGCAAGACGAATGAGAACTGCTTGTCCCACCCTGTGCACTGGAGAACTGTGAACTTCTTGCCCAGCCAGCAAACCTCCCCATGTCCTGTGAGCCAGTAGCTACTCACTCAGAGCCCCCAGCAAGCTGCTGCAGCCCGAGCTGAGAGCAGCTGCCTATTTGCTCACAGAGAAATTCCGCTCCAGGGGGAGACTGCTTCTCCCCTCCACACTCACACTCTGCACAGCTCCTCTGCTGAGCACCATCTTCTCTGCTTTGTTTCACTAGTGCAGACTGCACTCTGTGCTTTGGAGCATAATTGCAGTGTCCAAAAAGGTCCCAGGCAACAGTGTCCTGAGCACACAGGCTGATTCCTATCCAGTCTCTTTGTACAGCTCTATGCCAGCTGCCTCTGTGGCAGCCATAGATTCCCTTTGCAGGTTGAACTGCCCTTGAGGCATTAGCTTTTTCCTAAGCTGAATCAATGTTTAAAAGATTCTAGCTTGATTCAACTGTTAAAGTTGTATTGAATGTGTATGTTGTGAAATACATTAACCACAACCAAACAGCTGTACCTGTGTGGGTGGTATCACAGTATCACATTAGAGGTTGGAAGGGACCTCAAGAGACCATCAGGTCTGACCCCCCTGCCAAAGCAGGATCACTTAGGGTAGTCCACACAGGAGTGTACCCAGGTGGCTTTTGAAAGTCTCCAGAGAAGGAAACTCCACAAGCTCTCTGGGCAGCCTGTTCTAGTGCTCTGTCACCTGCACTGCAGAGAAGTTGCTCCTCATGTTGAGGTGAAATCTTCTACATTCAAGCTTGAACCTGTTGCTTCTTACCTTAGATTGGCCCCCTCCACTTGACACCCACCCCTCAGGTATTTATACACATTGATGAGATTTGATATTGATGCATTGATTTAAATGTTTTTTATATTATTAAAGAATTAATATATTTGAATAAATATTAGTAATTGATAACAGTGCTGAACAAGGTTAACCATATGCCTCATATAGTATTAGTAATACAGATCCATGGGAATGATAAAATCTTCTTTGAAGAGCTAAAATCCTTCCATTCCTTGCTCTTTGCTGCCATCTGCTGTCCTTGTGTCAACATTGTAGTCACTGTGTCATCGTCTTGTATTTTTCCTTTTGGTCTTCTGCCAATCCCACAGGACTGTTCTCACCTTGTTACTGGGGCCCAGGTGTGTGAGACCCCATCCTGTTTTCCAGACTCAGCCTTACCTCTCTCTTTGATGTCTGGGGCTGTGGTCTGCTGCCTTATGTCCCTTCACTCTACCAAGCTCAGTGGTTCCTTTATTGATGGCTGAAGGCTACTCTAATGAGTGGGAAAGTTTCTAACAGTTAGTGAGGAGTTAATGAGTCTCCTTCCTTCAGCTGTCCTGCTGAGAGTGCTGGGCAGGGCTCAGGTGAGGGCCAGCTCTGAGGGGCAGGGGTTGTGTTGGGGCTAGGTTGAGGCCAGGGTTAAGGTCAAAGGACCAATGCTTAACAAAGGGTAAAGGCTGGGGCCAAGATGAGCAATGGGGGCAGAGTCAGGGTGAGGGGTGTGTTTAGGAGGGGATGAGCTGTATGGGGTGAGATGCAGGAGGGGCTCAGCTCCACTGTGTTAGAGCAGGGGACTGAGTAGAGAGGATGGGAGGGGCCCAGTCTGTATTGTGAGGTGTGGTATTTTCAATGCAGACCCCAGCAAGACTCCCGCACTGCAGGGGGCTGGGCAGGGAGAGAAGGAGACACTTCCCTTCCTATGAGCCCACCAAGAGTGGGTTAGACATTCCGCCTTCCAAATGTCAAGGTCCAGGACAAGAGATGAAATTTCTTGGTGTGATGAAGAGGTTATTAATTTATGAATATGAAATATGAGTCATATAAATATTAATTTGTATTAATTATTAAATATATCAGTAACCAATGAGTCACTATTTTATATCCATATTCTAGTGCATGACTGTGAAATACATCCCAGAAGTGGTTCAATATTTATAATTTGGACTCAATTAGAATATTTGCAGAATTTCTATTAACTCAGGCTGCAATTCCACCGCTTAGCCACCAGGTGGCGACTCGATGAGACACTGGCAGCTGCTTAACTCTATACAGATGTATTACAATACATCGGAGGCTGGAAGTAGAAATGTGCTGCTAGGCACAGGTGCTTTGAACTGAACATCAGTGAGTGGGAAGCAGGTGGAAGATTCACTGTGTCCTTTGTAGTAAGGTTAGGTTCTGGCAGGCTGTTGTTGCCAGGGCTGGCTCCTGGGCTGGTCTGGACAGTGACAGTGGAGGCAACCTTCTCCCTCCGGTGGCAGCAGAGAGGGGACAGAACATAGGCTAGCCGGTAGGCAGGCTCCCTTTGCAGGACTCAGGCAGCTCCCTCGGGATGGCAGGGAGCAGTCCTGCAGGGTCAGCCTGGCAGAGCTGGTAGAGCTGGTCCTGGTATGGGGTTGGCCCTCGTGGCAATGACCTTCAGGGCCAGTGAGGGCAGCCCCAGGGAAGAACGGGCTGGACAGATGGGCAGAATCCAAGGGCATGAGATTGAACACATCCAAGTGCCAGGTTCTGCACATTGGCCACAACAACCCCCATGCAGTGCTACAGGCTGGGGTCAGAGTGGCTGGAGAGCAGCCAGGAAGAGAGGGACTTGGGGGTAGTGGTTGATGGTAGGCTGAACATGAGCCTGCAGTGTGCCCAGGCAGCCAAGAGGGCCAATGGCATCCTGGCCTGCATCAGGAACAGTGTGGCCAGCAGGAGCAGGGAGGTCATTCTCCCCTGTACACTGCACTGGTTAGGCCACACCTAGAGTACTGTGTCCAGTTCTGAGCCCCTCAGTTTAGGAAGGAGGTTCACTTGCTGGAACGTGTCCAGAGAAGGGCAACAAAGTTGGTGAGGGGTTTGGAGCACAAGCCCTAAGAGGAAAGGCTGAGGGAGCTGGGGTTGCTTAGCCTGGAGAAGAGGAGGCTCAGGGGAGACCTCATTGCTCTCTACAACTCCCTGAAGGGAGGTTGTAGCCAGGAGGGGGTTGGTCTCTTCTCTCTAGCAACCAGCACCAGAACAAGAGGACACAGTCTCAAGCTGCGCCAGGGGAAGTTTAGGCTGGAGGTGAGGAGAAAGTTCTTCACTGAGAGAGTCATTCTCCATTGGAATTGGCTGCCTGTGGAGGTGGTGGAGTCACCTTCATTGGAGGTGTTCAGGAGGAGACTTGATGGGGTGCTTGGTGCCATGGTTTAGTTGTTTAGGTGGGTTGGATTGGTTGATGGGTTGGACGCGATGATCTTTGAAGGTCTCTTTCAACCTGGTGTATTGTATTGTATTATTGTAAGAATCACAGCTGCGCAGAGTGGCAACTTCCCCTTTGCTTGGCTTGAAGGAGCAGGAAGGAGCCTAACAGAGCAGTCCTGGCTTTGGAGCACAGGGCATGAACGGTGCTCTGGATTCCCCTGGGGTTCACAGCGCACAGAGCAGCAGAAGCGGCGACTCCTCTTCTCATCCCACAATGGCAGGGTCCTGTGGGCAGTGCTGGTCCTGCTTTCTGAGCTGACACACACAGGGTTGTGCAGCTCCTCAGCCTGCTGCTTCAGGCTGAGGCAGACGTTGTCACTGCTGGACTCAGCTAAATCCATTTCCCAGCAACTGGGCAAATGGGGGTCTAGTCCTCTTGAAGGCACGTTAGGCTCTTCCGACCGGTGAGGCTGGCAACACAATGCTGCAGCTTCTCAGGCTCTCAGCATTGGTCTCTCCTCTGGAGATGCTCTCAGGGCTAGGGCTCAACAGGCCTGCCTGGCTGCTGGCTTCTCCTCATCGTGGGAAGGCCACTAGTTTGCTTGCATATATGAGAGAGACTTAATAGCAATGAGCTCAATGGCAGAGGCTATGGCATGAGCTCAGTCTCCAGCAAGGAGAGAGAACACAGTGAAAGAGGGCAACATATTTACAAGCTGGGGCAATACTGATAGGTTCCTGGAGGCTGGATGTGGCCAATGGGCACTCTCCTAAACAACTGGCTGCAACCTACGGGAGGCGTGAAGCTGGAATTATGCCATGCTTGGCATCAGCACCAGCATCCCATGCCATGGGGGTGTGTGAAGGGTTAAAGCTTGGAGAGCCAAGCTCCAAGCACTGCTGGCCTGGTAAGAGGGGATAGTGTTGGCCTTGATGGCTTGTGAACTACGGTCCAGCAGTGTGGTTGGAGGAGGGCATACATTTGATGACGAACGGTTGTTATGACTGGAGTAAGACTTGAGACATGCCAGATTGTTGTAACGGGGGTCCCTGCTCCAGTAGTAAGTTGCCTTTTTTGTATTGTATAAGCTTTTATAAAGGATTTTGTGTAATAAACTGGACACCTAGCCTACATCAGGCTGAGTCTTGTCTCTTAATCGCGGCAAATGGTGATCCCCGACGTGATGGGGGCGATGAAACGCTGAGCTGCGTCCTGCCGCGTATTCCCTCGGAACTTTGAATGAGCTGCTGAAAGGAAGCAGGAAAAGCAGGCCAGAGCGATCCCTCCCGCTGGACGAGAGGTGAGCCATGGGAAACATGGGGAACCAGGAGAGTTCCTCAGAAAGAGACGTTTATGAATTAATGCAAGAACTCCTTAGAAAGCATGGCAAAGCTGTCTGTGGCCGTGATCTTAATGAGATGCTGGAGTGGGTGCAGGAGAACATCCCGACAGTTACACTATCCAGCATGTTTACGAGTAAAATCTGGGACCAAGCGGGGGTGAAGTTATGGGATGCTGCTACCACAGGGAATGTTGAAGCGCAGCGTATGCTCCCGTGGTGGCGAATTATATTCGAGATGCTTAGAGTGCAAGAAGGGAATTTGGAACAGAGTATTGAGGGAGCTCAGACTCCTCCTCCGTTACCCTCTAAGCTGCCACCAAAGCCGAAGCTGCGGACTAAGACTCTGGGTACATACGCAGCAGAACAACCCCCCAAAGGACGACCTTCTAGATCCAGGTCCTGTCGATCCTGAATGGGAACCAGATCTTTTACCCCGGGATCCTCACGATGTGTGGGCTTCTATTAAGCGTCAAGCTTTGCGGGATGGAGACACTGAGGTTGCCGCAAGAATTGTGGCCCCTGTACTGTATCACCTCATGGGCACAGGTCAGCACACCCACCCGGCAGCGCAAGCCCGTGACTGTCCACAGAAGCCCCTGGAAGCATCACGAGAGGAGGCATGAAAGGCTTCTCTTAAAGTCCCGGACTTTCAAAAGCCGCAAAAAGCTTTTACGAATATCGTTCAGGAACCGTGGGAACCTTATATGCAATTCATAGATAGGCTTAAATTGGCCTTAGAACGTGAAATTGATAATGGGGAGGCAAGGGAAATATTACTGTTTAAATAGCTGTGGAGAATGCAAATGCAGATTGTAAGAAGTTGTTAAAATCTTTGCCTAATCAAAATCCCACCTTGCTAGAAATGATTGAAGCATGTAATAAGATAGGTACGATGGAATATAAGTATGAAGCTATGGCTGCAGCTTTTGCAGCTCTGAATGGTCCAATGAATACAGGAGTTTGTTACGGCTGTGGGAAACCAGGTCATCTCAGAAAGAATTGTTTGGTAGCTAATAGTGGAGCCAAACCTAAGGCACCTGGGATTTGCCCTAAGTGCCAGAAGGGGAGGCATTATGCTAACCAATGTCGAGCTAAGTATAATTCTCAAGGGTAGCCCCTTGCGCAGGGAAACTGGATGTGGAGTGTGGGACGGCGCCGCGCACAGACACAAATCACCCAGCCGGCACCGGCCAGCCAGATGCCGGCAGCACGCGCGTCTCTGACCTCTGCCCAGCAACAGCAGGCAGCGCAGGACTGGACCTGGCAACCTCCGACACAGTAACTTTACTTGATACCACGGTACATTTGTTGCCAACAGGTGTGTCAGGTCCTCTCCCAGTAAAAACTCAGGCACTAATATTAGGTAGATCATCAACAACGATATCAGGACTTTTTGTGCTTCCTGGTGTGGTTGATTCTGACAGCACAGATAAGATTCAGATCATGTCAGGGACTCCGTTTCCTCCCTGCACGGTACCGAAGGGAAGTCGCATTGCACAGCTGTTATTGCTTCCTTTGGGATCGGAACGTCCCCCTGCAAAGGGACCTTTAAGAAATAAAGGAGGATTCGGGTCTACTGGGGATCCACAGATTCTGTGGGTACAGACTATCTCTCAAAAACGTCCTATCTGTCAGTGTGTCCTGCTGTATGGTCAGCAGAACATAGTGCTTAGTGGTATTATTGATACTGGAGCAGATGTCACAGTAAGTTCTAAAGCTAAATGCCCTCCCCGCTGGCCTGTAGCTAGTGCATCTCAGGTGCTGGCAGGCATAGGGGGAGCTGGAGAAAGTCATCAGAGCCTGAATTTCATTCAGATTCAGGGACCAGAGGGACACATAGTTTCTGTGAAACCCTTTGTTTTATCTGTGCCTATGTTGCTATGGGGTCGTGATGTGCTTTCACAATGGGGGATGACCATGAACACCCATTTTTAGAGGGGGCCATTGCGGTGTGCGACACCCTTCAGTTAACTTGGAAAGCAAATGCCCCTGTCTGGGTGGCTCAGTGGCCCCTGCCATTGGAAAAGCTTCATGCACTTCAAGAACTGGTCACAGAGCAATTGGGAAAAGGGCATATTGTACCCTCCACAGTCCTTGAATTCTCCTATTTTTGTCATCAAAACACAAACAGGCAAGTGGCGCTTGCTCCATGATCTCAGAAAGATTAATGACGTCATGGAGGATATGGGGAGCCTTCAATCAGGGCTACCCTCACCCACAATGATACCACAATATTGGCATTTAACTGTTATTGACCTAAAAGACTGCTTCTTTAGTATTCCTTTACAGCCAAATGATGCTCCTGAATTTGCTTTCTCAGTTCCAAACATTAACATGCAACAACCTTTGCTGAGATACCATCGGGTTGTGCTTCCACAAGGAATGAAAAATAGTCCTACAATTTGTCAGTGGTATGTAGCAAAAATTCCCAGTCCTGTTTGAGAGGCATTTCCTGATGCTCTGATATATCGTTACATGGATGACATCCTCGTGACAGCACAAAGCCCTGAGCTCATGGAGAAAGCTGTAGCCCTTACTGTATCCACTGTAACTCAAGTGGGTTTTTGTGTAGCACCTGAGAAAATTCAGAATGTACCACCTTGGAAATATTTGTTGGACGTTCTCACCAAACATTGTTTCTGGTCAATCTTCCGAGAACCCCTTTGTTCTACTTGTTTAGTAGGACTGTCTTTGGATAAGTGGCCAGTTCCTTCATCTTTTAAATTGCTTGGTAACTGGGGACTTTTTATCCAGATTTGTAGTTTTCTTAGAACGATTATGTATGCTTTTACTGCTTTATTCTTTTTGCTACCTTTTTTGCCTTGTTTATTGTAATGCTTATAGAGTTTGACTAATTGTTTTGTTAAAGGGATTCTTGTTATATAACAGAAGGGGGAATTGAAGGGTTAAATCTTGGAGAGCTGAGCTCCAAGCACTGCTGGCCTGATAAGAGGGGATAGCGTTGGCCTTGATGGCTTGTGAATTACGGTTCAGCAGTGTGGTTGGAGGAGGGCGTACATTTGATGAGGAATGGTTGCTATGACTGGAGTGTGTAAGACTTGAGACATAGCAGATTGTTGTAACGGAGTCCCTGCTCCAGTAGTAGGCTGCTTTTGTATTGTATAAACTTTTATAAAGAAGGATTTTGTGTAATAAACTGGACACCTGACCTGCATCAGGCTGAGTCCTGTCTCTTAATTGTGGCACTCCTCCATCTCCTCCCCATCCCTGGACCTGGTGGTATCTGTTCTGTACTCAGTGGTGCCTCCAGCAGTGAACCCTCTCATCTACAGCCTGAGGAACCAGGAGCGGAAGGCTGCCCTGAGCCAACTGATCCCTGGATGCTTTCAGAAGCAATAAACTCTTTGTCTTCTCCTGCAGAGCAGCTCTGATGTCACTCAGTACAGGCCCAGCCTGGCTTCTGCACTTGGTGGTGGTGGTGTTTTACTCTTTATCAAACTGTCATCCCTTTTCTAACACATTCTCTGCTTTGCTGGCCTAGAGTTTGTGCAGCAGGACCTCTGCTCTTTGGTTGAAAAAATAAAGAACCTTTCATTAACATTTTCCTTCCTGAGATCCTTCCTCCAGGACTTCTCCAGAGCTTTTAGGCCAGGTACTGTGCAGATTTGGGGAAGGAAAGAGTCCCAGCACAGCAACACTGCCAGGGAGCCCCAGCACCTGGACTTCCAGGGCTTTTCTCTTGCCACTTCCAGCCTCTCCTGGCTCAGTGCAAGGCCTGAGTGCTGTGGCAGCTTGGTCATTGTTCTGCTGCATGCCTGTGAGCACAGGCAGGGACAGGCCATGGGATCTACTCTGACTGAGCTGGCCCCCAAGAGCAGTTCCACAAAGACAGATGATCTGCTCAGGGCAGAGTCTGAAGGCCTAGGGCTTCATCCAAAGTTTCTCTCCAGAGCAGGTCTAAGGAAGTGTCCCAGGGATGCAAACAGCAGGGAACAGCTCAAGTGTGAGTGTGCAGGGCTGGGGCACACAGCAGTGTCCTGACACAGACAGGCCTCCTGGCAGAGGCTATAGGAGCAGCAGAGCAGCCTCTGATCTGTGTCTGTGTTCACTGCACAGCCTGGGGAAGCTGTCCCAGGGTAATCATCCTGCTCTAGACACTCACCACCACCATTTTCAGCACTGGTCTCTCACCACAGCTTGGAGAGGTCCTTTGTCCCTCCATGGGAGGACAGAGAATGAGGAGGTCAGCAGTGCCTGCTGGCATTGTGCAGATGAGATGTTGCATGGACACCATGCACATGAGGTGAGGAGAACCTGAGTGAGCACAAACACCATCAGCTGTGGCTGGGGTACCGAGGCACTGGAGGTGTGAGGAGCCTCCCAGCCTCTGCCAGGGGCGGCAGGAGGCCAGGGACACTGCCTGCTGCAGTGCAGAGCTGTGTGAGTGATGGGGAAAGACTGTCTGAACATCCTGAGGTACAGGAGGAGTTCAAAATGCCTGGCAGAGCCCTGACACTGGATGTAGTTTTCCTTGACCTTAGTAATGCTTTTGACACTGTCTCCCATAATATCCTTGTGAGTAAGCTCAGGAAGTGTGGGATGGAAGAGCAGAGAGTGAGCTGGATCAGGAACTGGTTACAAAATAGAGTCCAAAGAGTGGTGGTCAAAGGTGCCAGGCCCAGCTGGAGAGCTGTAACCAGTGGAGTCCTTCAGGGATCAGTGCTGGGTCCTGTCCTGTTCAACATCTGCATCTATGACATTGATGAGGGGACAGACAGACAGAGTCTGCTCAAACAAGTTTGCTGACAATACCAAACTGGGAGGCTTGGCTGAGACCCCTGAAGGCTGTGCAACCATTCACAGACTTGGACAGACTGAGAGCTGGGCAGAGAGGAACCTCATGTGGTTCAACAAGGATGAGAGCACCTGGGGAGGAAGAATAAACTGCAGCAGTACAGGCTGGGAGGTGATCTGCTGGAGAGCAGCCCCAAGGAGAAGGACCTGGGAGTGCTGGTGGGCAGCAAGTTCTGCATGGGACAGCAACATGCCCTGGGGGCCAAGAAGGTCAATGGGGTCCTGGGGTGCATTAGGAGGAGTGTGTCCAGCAGATCCAGGGAGGTTCTTCTCCCCCTCTACTCTGCCCTGGTGAGGCCCCACCTGGAATATTGCATCCAGTTCTGGGCTCCCCAGTTCAAGACAGACAGGGATCTGCTGAAGAGAGTCCAAGGGGAGGGCTTCCAGGATGCTGAAGGGACTGCAACACTGCCTGGAGAGGAGAGGCTGAGAGCCCTGGGGCTGTTTGGTCTGGAGAGGAGAAGACTGAGAGGGGATTTAATAAATGTTTATAAATATCTGAGGGCTGGGGGTCAGGAAGGAAGGGACAGGGACAGGCTCTGCTCAGTGGCACCCTGGGATAGGACAAAGGGCAATGGCTATAAACTCCAGCACAGGAGGTTCCACCTCAACAGAAGGAGGAACTTCTTCACTGTGGGGGTGACAGAGCACTGGAACAGGCTGTCCAGATGGGTGGTGGAGTCTCATTCTCTGGAGACTTTCAAGACCCATCTGGATGTATTCTTGTGCAATCTACACTTGATTCTATGGTCCTGCTCTGGCAGGGGGGTTGGACTCCTTTGGAGGTCCCTTCCACCCCATAATATCCTGTGACCCTGAGTCATTTCTGTGTGTGACTGCAGCACAAACCTCAGTGCCCCAGGGAGATTCCTCTCAGGTGTCCTGCACAGGCTCATTGCAAACGTTGCTGTCTGCGCACATCAGCCTTCCTGGGCTGTGCCCTGAAATGTGCACAGAGCCAGCAGAGAGGTTCTGGCTCCTTGGAAAAGGCATCTTCAGGAAGGCCAGGAAGGAGGCTGGGGCAAACGCTAGTCTGATCACCCTCAGCATAGTTGTGGTGCTGGGTCAAAAGTGATAGGTCAGACACTGAAGGCCCTTGCAGGACAAGAGAGAGGTCACCAAACCTGTCTGGGGAGGGGCAAGAAGGGCATGTTTTGTGCCTGGACCTTAGCCAGGCCTTTGCCATCATCTCTGTAGAGCTAGACTGGTGATAGCAGGAATGAAGGAATGGATGAGGTGTTGGGTGGGAAGGTGGGTGGTGGATCAAGCCCAAAAGTCACCAGGGCAGAGTCCTTCGGGCAGCCACTTCCCAGTGGTATCAGGGCAAGCCCTTGGGCCAGCACTGTGCATTCTCTTCATCAGCTCCCTGCACCTTCTGATAGAGTTACTGCAGCCTCTTTGGGGATGAGGCCAAACTGGGCACAGGCCTTGAGTGTCCTCATCTGCTTAACCCTGCCCTGAGCAGGGTCATTGTCCAAGATGATGTGCAGGGACCTCTTCCACAGATCACCAGGACAGAGCCAGCAGCTCCTCTGAGGAAGGTTTCTCCACTCAGAGCCTTGGTAGGAAATCTGCCAGATGGATTGGATGAAACTTTGATCTGCTTAGGCTCTGGCCACAAGGAGGGGGATGGTTGGGTGTGGGATCATGTGGTCAGTTGTGTCTCAGGAGCTCATCATTCAGTAGGAAGCCAATGAGTGTGAATGGCTGTGAGGTCACTTCTGCCTGGGAGGGGATTGGCAAACAGCAGGAACACAGCTGGAAAGGACTGTGAGGTTTGTTCTGTCTGTGATGAAAGGTTATTAATTTATGAATATGAAATATGAATTATACATATGTTAATTTTTATTAATTATAAAATAATCAATAACCAATGAATCACTATTTTATATCCATATTCTAGTGCATGATTGTGAAATACATCCCATCAGTGGTTTAGTATTTATAATTGGACTCAATCAGGATATTTACAGAGTTAATTTCTATTACTATAACGCAGGCTGCAATTCCGCTGCTTGTCCATCAGATGGCAACTCGACAGGACTCTGGCGACTGCTAACTATATACAGAGATATTACACTGTGTATCAGAGGATTGGACTGGAAAGATTATCCTGCTAGACACAGGTGCTTTGAACTGAGTGTTAGTGAGTGGAAAGCAGGTGGATAGGTTCCAGCAGACTGCTGTGTCCTTTGTTTGTAGCAAGGTTCAGTTCTGGCAGACTGCTGTCACTGGGCTGACTCCTGGCTGGTCTGGACAGTGATGTATTCTCCTTTCTGTGGCAGCAGAGGGAATGGCCTAGCTGTGCAGCAGGTTCCCTCCTCAGGACTCAGGTGGCCCTCTCTGGATGGCAGGGAGCTGTCCTGCGAGGCTGGCCTGGCAGGGCCGGTAGGGCTGGTCCCGGGATGGGGTCGGCCCTCACAGAGTCAGCCTGCACGGCAGGGCAGGGCCACGGTTCCCGGTAGGCAGGCTTGGAGGTTTCTGATCTGGCACAATGGCAGACGGGCCTGGACATGGCAGAGGTCAGCCTAATGGCAACAGACTTTGGGGGTGGCATGGGTGGCCCCAGGGAAGAGGCACAGGTGCATGAAGCAGCAGCTTCCCCTTTGCTTGGTTCGAAGGAGCGGCAGGACCCTTATCGGAGCTGTCCTGGCTTTGGAGCACAGGGCAAGAACTGTGCTCTGGAGTCCCCTGGGGTTCACAGGGCACAGAGGGGCAGAAGTAGCAACTCCTCTCCTGTGATGGCAGGGATGGCAGGCATGAGGCTAACACTGCTCCTGCTCTCTGAGCTGACACACACAGGGTTGTGCCTCTTGTCAGTCTGCTGCTTCAGGCTGAGGCAGATGTTTGCACTGCCGGACTCAGCTAAGTCCCTTCCCCGGCAGCTGGGCAGATCTTACCCTCGGGGGTCCAGTCCTCTTGAAGGCACATCGGGCTCTTCCAACCGGTGAGACTGCCAATGCAATGCTGCAGCTTCTCAGGCTCAGTGAAGGTCCCTCCTCTGGAGATACTCTCAGGGCTGAGGCTCAACAGGCCTGCCTGGCTGCTGGCTTCTCCTCGTCGTGCAGAGGCCACTAGTTTGCTTGCATATAGGAGAGAGACTTAATAGCAATGAGCTCAATGGCAGAGGCTATGGCATGATCTCAGTCTCAAGCAAGGAGAGAGAACACAGTGAAAGAGGGCAATGTATTTACAAGCTGGGGCAATACTGATAGGTTCCTGGAGGCTGGATGTGGCCAATGGGCACTCTCGTAAACAACCGGCTGCAGCCTATGGGAGGCGTGAAGCTGGAATTATGCCATGCTTGGCATCAGCACCAGCATCCCATGCCATGGGGGTGTGCAGGGGTCTGTGCCACCTTGGCCTTTGTTTCCCTCATGAAAGGAGGGGGAACTTGTCCACATGCTGGGACAGGTTTCAATATCTGGGCATAATTCTGGGTATAATGTGCCTTCACCACATAAGGTGGCACAGTCCCCCTGTCACTGGGAACCTCCTCAAGACCTGATGGGATTCCCCCTCCCCCCTTGCTTAGGCCATGAGCTAGCCCAGGGTAAGGCAGGTATGGATCAGGACAGACAGAAATAGAGCACTGAGAGGTGTCCTTGGTGTGCTGCACCCTTGCTCTCCCAGCCTTGCACTGCTCTCCCTATGGCTTGGGGGTTTGTCACCTCCTGCCAGCTCAGTGCATCTGTGCTTGGATCACAGCCAACAGGGAGCTGATACAAAACTCTGAAAGTCAAAAACTTCAGGGTCTGTGCAAGTGGCAAAAGATCCCAGGATGGTTCAGCATCCAAGGTTCTCCAGATCAGAGAAGCACCTGATGGAAGTCAATGATCTCCACCTCTCAAAACAGTGACCCTAAAGCCAGAGCCTTGGAGCTCTCCTGGATCACAGCAGCTGTGTCCAGCATCTCCCCCACTCAGACATCTCTCAGGCACAACCTGCACCAAGGGCCAGCACCAAGTCAGACTTCTCCAGGCTCAGTTCTTGTGCTCTAAGAGTGCCAAAGCTTTGTGACTGTGTGCCCTGAGCTGCAGCAGAAGGAAACTGAAATCCAGGGCACCCTCTGCCAGCCTCCTCTCCACCTCTCTGTATCTTTGCACAGACATCTTTGCTGTCACCAGGGTCAAGGTTTCTATCTTGCACTGAACCCAGCCAGCTCTGTCCCTGTGTCTGTGTGCTTGGTGCTTCTCTCCAGGCACAGCCATAGAAAGAGATTTGATTTCAGCATCCCTTGCAGTCAGTCAGGGTCAGCCTTGTCCTTATCCACTCTGTCCTTCAGAGGCTCTTGGATTAGAACACATTCTGCTGAATCACCTTGTAAGCCCCAGGTGGGCAGTGACAGCAATGGGGAGGTTGGGGAGGGTGAGGAGCAAAGTTGTCCATTCATGTCAGCCTGAAGGACAGATGTTCCTGCAAGTGCAGATGTCCTGCTGAGACAGCCTGGGTCAGTGTCACTTGGGGAATTCTCATCTCTGAGCTAAACTGAAATGGAGTAAAATATTTTATCTTTGAGATACAAACTTGAGCTTTGTGAGGTGCACTTTGAAATCCTGAAGAAGATTGCAGGGTCACAAACATCTCCTTAGGGCACTTGGGACTCATTGCAGGAACCTCAGGTACTGAGAGAAGACTGAAGAAAGTTCTTCAGAAGTCAGAAGGAAAACACAAAGTACCTTGAAGCACTGATTGGCCCCACTGAGGGGCATTACCAACAAAGCCTCCCAAGGGCTGCTTAGAGCAGCTCAGTGGAGGCCATGATTGCAGCAGACAAAGGCAAAGTGCAGGAGAGCAAACTCTGGGTTTTGGTTTATGGAGCAGAATGGCCAAACCCTGAGCACAGTGCCTGGGCAGGCAGATCCTGTCCCTCATGTGTGGGTCAGAGCTCCTCAGGTGCTGTGGGGTGTGGGGTTTGTGATGCTGTGTCATGGGTTGAGGCAGCCCCCCTCCCCACCACAGGCAGAAATACCAACTCTGACAAACAGATTGCAAAAGTGATGGACAGTTCAAATAGCAAAGAGTGAATGTGCACAGAGAGCCAGAAACAGTGACAAAAGAAACCCCAAAGCAGACCCAGAAACATCCCATCCCCACCTGAGGGTGGGCCCAAGACCCCCACGGCTCATTCTTCCTTCCCCTGCCACTGCTAGGCTAGTCTCGGCTGGCCAGGCCTGAGACCGCCCATCCCCCTGGCCTTGGGCCTAGCCAGGCCCAAAGGCCGGGAGATGTCTCCCCCAGTTACCAGATGCTGGCGAGGAGAAGAAAGAGGAAGTGCCAGACCCCATGCTGGATTTTATAGCGGTGCAGGGGACTGTGGTAGGAGATAACCTGGTTTCCTGTGTCCACCCACTGGGCTGGACTTCTGGACACAGGAAGTACACCACGTAGCAGAGGGCACCCAGCCCAAACCACCACATGCCACCCCTTATCTCCTATCACAACCCCTGTACCCAAATATATCATCAAATTAGGGATAAATACAATACAATACAATACAATACAATACAATAATACAATACACCAGGTTGGAAGAGACCTTCAAGATCATCACGTCCAACCTATCAACCAATACAACCCACCTAAATACAATACAATACAATACAATACAGTACAATACAACTCACCTAAACAACTGAAAAACTAAACCGTGGCACCAAGCACCCCATCAAGCCTCTTCTTGAACACCTCCAATGAAGGTGACTCAACCACCTCCACGGGCAAGCCGATTCCAGTGGGCAATCACTCTCTCGTATAGAACTTCTTCCTAACATCCAGTCTAAACCTGCCCTGGCGCAGCCTGAGACTGTGTCCTCTTGTTCTGGTACTGGCTGCCTGGGAGAAGAGACCAACCTCTGCCTGGCTACAACCCTCCCTTCAGGTAGTTGTAGAGAGCAAGAAGGTCCCCCTGAGTCTCCTCCTCTCCAGGCTAAGCAACCCCAGCTCCCTCAGCCTCTCCTCATAGGGCTTGTCTTCCAAACCCCTCACCAACTTTGTTGCCCTTCTTCTGATGACATGTCCGGCAAGGTCCATATCTTCATCTGGGCATCCACCCAAACAGTCTCTCATTCAGGCTCAAGTATCAGTCCAGTCCAGTTCTACTTCTTTCATCCAATGGAACCTCCCAGCGATGCAGAGTTCACTCTTCTGCAGTGCAGGTTCTTCATGGATCCGTTGGGACATCCTGGCCACCTGGAAAAGCCTCACAACTTCTCAGCCAAGCTTTTATTCTCACCTATATTAACTCAGTGGCATATTCTCCACCCCTGGGGCAAGCCAGTTGGAACAATCCGGCTCCATGACTGCTTTTTTCCATCCCCAGGGTGCTGCAACCGACCGCCTCCAACCGCAGTCCGAGGCTACACAGATGCTTGTCATCGTACTTCGCCCCCCCACTGGGCATTCGCGTACCACGGCACAACAGCATCTGGCTGCACAACCCTCCCCTGGCAGAGGGAGGGGCTGCCCCACAGCCCACTGAGAAGAAGGGAGGTGGCGCCATTCTCGGAGCTTGTCTGAATAAATCAGAGGAGATTAGAGCCGGGCCCACCGCAGCCCGAGGGCACAGCCGGGAACCGCCGCGGCCACTCAGCATACAGCAGGGCTCCGGCCACCTCTGCTGCCACGGTACAGGATCAAAATCGCCTCCACCCCTTGGGCATTCAACCAGCTCCTCCAGTGAAAGCCACAAATGCGTTCTCAGAGCCTTTGAAAATGGCTTTCCAGCTGGGGTCCCCGTTCGCCCCTTTTGGGTTTCAGGAGCTGGGCTCTCCCCCTCGCCGTGGCTGGCTCTATCCTCGCAGCGAGAACGGACCTGACTTGATCTGCTCGCTGCTGCCCCGCCCCCACTTCACTCCCTGCCGCTTCTACCACCCGCAGAGAGCAAAAGGTGGAGGAAGGGCAGGTCCTGCATTCTTAAGTGGTACCCCCGACGCACCAGGTGTCCCCCTGCAATCCACAAGAACTCACACAATCACCCCGGCAACAAAACTTGAGCCCCACCTTCCCAATCCCAAACCCAGAACTAAATTTAAACTCTCTGTCTTTTGCAATCTGATCTGCAGAATGGCGACAACTAAATCCTGACTGGCTGCACCAAAAATGTAGTGGGTTGAGGCAGCTCCCTCCCCACCATGAGCAGAAATAACGACTCTGACAAACGGATTGCAAAAGTGATGGAACATTTAAATGGAAAGCAGTGAGTGTGTGCAGAGAGCCAGAAGTGCAGTGACAAAAGAACCCCAAGCAGACCCAGAAGCATCTCATCCCCACCTGGGGGTACATCGTAGACCCCCAGGGCTCCTTCTTCCCCCCCCATTGCTAGGCTAGTCTCAGCTGGCCAGATCTGAGACTGCCCATCCCCCCGTGGCCTTGGCCTAGCCAGGCCCATGGCCGGGAGACAACATCTCCCCCAGTTACTGGCGTGGCGAGGAAGAAAGAGGAGGTGCCAGACCTCGCACTGGATCTTATAGTGGTGGTGCAGAGAATTATGGTAGAAATACCTAGTTTCCTGTGTCCACCCACTGGGCTGGACCTCTGGACACAGGAAGCACCTCATGTAGCAGAGGGCACCCAGCCCAAACTACAAAAAGGCCAGAAGGTAAAGAACCCAACTATAGACAGCAGCAAGATCCCAGAATAACTGCTGACCCTGAGCACCTCTCAATCCTCTGCAGACCCTTCTCCCAAACAACCTTCACCACTTGTGGAGCTTTGAGGGTCATTGTCTGTGATGGGAATACAGGAGTTCACCTGCCTGAGCTCCAGGTGTCAGGTATCAGTTGCATGGCCAGAGGGAATGGTTTGGATGGCTACATCCTGGGGTGTCAGCCCCATCAGCACTACAACCGGGGACTCAGCACAGGAGTTAGGGCTCTGATCCCTCCATTGCAAGAAGTCACACACAGTGTCCTTATCTCAGTCACTGGTCCCTCTGGAAGGAGAAGAATCACCTGAAGATAATTTGGAGTAGCCAAAGCTCTGCCTTGAGGAATAGCAGAAGTGGTTGATGGAGACATGGATGAGGACAGCAAGGATGAAGTGTATGAGGATTAGGAGGAGGGAGATGAAAAATTATGTGGAAGATAAAGGGATAATGTGTAAGAAGAGAATGATGATATGGAGTAGAGAAGTAAAAAGAGAAGGAGGAAGAAGATGAACATGAGGAAGAGGTCAAACCCATATCAGCCCCTCTGTGCCACCCAAGCAGCCACATTAGTGCCCTGAGGGTGGGCAGAGCTTCCTTCTCACCCAGCTTGGAGCTGGTGAAGCCCCACTGCCCCCAGCCCAGTGCCCAGCCCTCTGTCAGTGGTGACTACGGCAACAGCTTCACCCTCAGCTCCAACCTCAGCCGGCACTGCTGCGTCCACAGCCAGAAGCAGCTGCACCTCTGAGCTGCCTGAGGCAAGAGCTGCACTCAGCTGTCCACCCTCAGCCAGCACTGCTGCACCCACACCGGTGCCAGCGCTTTACCTGCACAGGCTGCAGCAAGGGCTTCATCCGCAGCTCCTCCCTCACCTGGCATAGTCACCCCCATGCCGGTGACCAGCGTGCCCAGGGGACACAGCAATACACCGACCCTGGCACTGCCAGGCCAAACGTGACCCACCTGGGGGACCTTCTCCAGCAGCTCGAGCTGCGATCTCCTCTTTTACACCTTCTTTCCTCAGAAGCAAATGTGCCCCTGCCTTCTCTGCACCAGCCAGTGCTGAGGAGAGGAATGACAGTGCTGAGTCACACAGCCAGTGCCACCAATGCAGTTGGGCTGGATTTGGCTGCTTTCCTCCCAACACTTTGGGTTTCCAAGAGTAAAAGAAAAACCTTATCCCAAGCATAATGCCTAAATAGAATGGAAACCCAACCCTAATAAAGTATTGTCTCTTTTGCTGCTTTTTTTCTCTAACATTTCTTTCCAAAAGATCACTTTTGGGGGCATTTCTTCCCAGGGCCAGGGCTGGAGCCATGTGCTCAGTTCAGGGAGGTGTCCTTGAGGGTCTGGGGAGAGTCTTGAAGGTCAAGTGAGGAATCAAAGCACTCGTGGCCACTGAACAGGATCCTTTAATGACCTGCAATGGACACGGAATGGATCACTCCAAAGCTTACACGTGCTTGTCCTGGAGGCACAAGTCTGAACATGCCCAACACAAACCCCCTTGCACCCCCTCCCCTTGGAGCTGGGGTGCTCAGAACAATACTGTTAAAAACCCTCTCCACGCCAATCGAGAGTTTAAGTATAAGATATTTTATTGTGGGTAAAATAAGCAAAAGCAGCGCGCTGGGTGGCTGGGAGTCTCCTGCTCCACAACAGCACACCCCGAATAAGATTCCCCTCTCTTCTTTTAAGGTGGAGGTATGTCGCAACCGTGACAGCCAATTCCTCATGCATAGAATGCACCCTTCTGGCTGTGCAAGTGTGAGTTCCTGATAGGGATCAACATCCTGGTCTGGAGTCTCTTGTGAGGATGTTGATAGTCTTCCTTATCTTAACCTGGTTTCTGGCAGGCTCAGTGGGTGTCGATCCAGCTGCCCAACTTCTGTAGATTTCTGCCTAACAAGCTTAAAACTAAGTACATACTGCTCAAAACAGGATGCTACATGGTCTTATCATTGAATGGCATTGTCTGACTTGATCACGACTCCAGCATTGATCATTTATATGGTTAACAAATAATTCATGCCCTTTACTTATTACAATTCCTCCCTTTTCCTTTTTGCTCATTTATTTTTTATCCATACTAAGATGTTTCAAAACGGGATAAGGCATCTGAGGCTGCTTTTAGGACCACACTGGAGTGTGAGGTAGACTCAGTATCCTGGATAACCATTAATTTGACTTTTTCCATTCTTTGGCTTACAATGATATTAACCGATTTAGTATACAGGGACCAAAGGTTAAAATCAATATTATCATTATTAATGGTCCCATGAAGGTTGATACTAAAGTAGTCAACCAAGGGATTGATTGAACCATCCTTCATACCAAGATTGATTATTTGCTCGCTCTCTTTTTCTTTTCTCCAGCCCTTCCCGACCTTAGCCAATGAGTCTCTTACCACTCCTGTGTGATCTGCATAAAAGCAGCACTCCTCTCCCAGGGCAGCACATAGGCCTCCAGCCTGTAAAAACAATAGGTCCAGACCTCGTCTATTTGTAGAGCTACTTCAGATAACGATGTTAGTGATTTTTCTAAGTATGAAATGGATTTTTCAATCCTCTCCAAGTCTTCATCCACAGCTGCCCTAAGAGATGATAACCCCTTATTTTGCTGTACTAGCGAGGCTGCTCCTGTTGCTGTCCCAGCAATACCCAATCCCATCAAAGTAGCGAGGGTAATTGCGGTAATGGGTTCTCTTTTAACAATTCTATGGTTACCGTTTTCCCAATGTACAAACATAGATTCTTCATTGTGGTATAAAATTCGTGGCAAGATTATTGCTAATATACAATATTCTTTCTGCTCATTTACAATCTTGTTTGATACACATGGAGTCAGCCCTGTCTTTGAACAAATCCATTTAGTTCCAGTTGGGGCTATAGTCCATAATGAGTTTAGGTTCCTTCTTCCCTTGCCTATACAAAAATTCTTCTTGACATTAGCAGGTACATGTCCTAAACATTTACCCTTGCCCTTAATTTGTTGTACAGTTATTCTCTCTTATCATTGTCCCATTACATCCAGGAGGATTACTTTGATTACTCTTTTGATATGTCTCATTCATTCCCACAGCTTCATAGAATGGAGGTTTTACATCATAACATAACCAGCAATGTTCAGTTTGTTGGGATCAGTATAATTCAGAGCTGTATAAGAGGCTTGAATCATATCCCATAATGGGTCGGTATAGACTCTAGTATTTTCTTCCGGTAAAGGTACGGTGGTAGGACTAATATGCTTTTGCACATTCTTACTGTTTTCAATTTCCCTTGTCAATATTTGATTGGGTCCTATTGCTTGAGACAAAGTTATTATTTCCTTTTTTTAGTATCAGATTTCCTCTATCATTCCCTGGTTCCCAAATCCTAATTCCCCACGTCTTACCCAATTTCCAGCCTTCATCTCCAGGTAGGGAGACATAGAGGAATATTTGGGTACAATTGCTTTTTCCTAGAGATCCCCGATGAGTCAACCCTAGGCGGATTACAACCTTTGGGACCCCATTCTGTCTTTAAATATTGATCCCCTTTTTGGTCTCCAGGCAGATGCTATTGTGACACAATCCCAATAAGCACAATAGTATTCATTCGGCTGGTTACAAATGTTTTCCAGGGTTTGAACTGGGACATAGATAATAAGGTTTCCGAACTAAACAAGGTCCATTTGAACCAAGTCACACAAAGTTGATTGGAAGTTTGGAGCTCCAGTCGTTATTTCTTCATCCAACACCTTTTGATCACTCCATCGCATGAGTGACCATTTATAGGGTCGGTGTATTTCATTGGATAACACAATATTTAGGGCTAGGCATATTATAAAACTCTTTATGAGGCTCATTTTGGGTCTCCACTTTAGCATATCTCTCTGCCTTCCCACCGCCTACGCTTGTGCACAGCGCAGCGGGGTGTTAAATCTTCTCGGCAGCAGAAGATATTCTTCAGGGACCGTTTAGTTGTAGCCTTTTAAGCCTCTCCACCACTGGATCTAAAAGAGGATTGGGCCTTCGTCCTATTTCCAATTTCGTTTGATTATGACAACACCTATTTAATATCCGAGAGCTCCTACTCCCCTGACGTGATTTACCAATCTTTGCAGTTCCCACGTTTGGATTATCAATTTCTGATTTTTCCCAACTTTCTATCTATCCTTCCTTCAGGAATTTCCTGTTAATCTGTCCAGTGAGATTCAAATGCCCTCACCACATGTTGTTCCAAGTTCTCAAATTGGTACTGATCCCAACAACTTGAACATATTCCTCTTAAGATACAAACACCCTATTTGCCTAATATATAAATTCACATCTCCCACAATAAAATTTACCCATTAAGTACAATTCACACAATAAAATTTTACCCATTAAGTACAATTCTTATCCCCACAATCACAATTTTCTTTTTTTTTCTAACTTTTTATGAACATATCTATTTTTTATAAACTGATTATCATGTATAAATAAATCATCAACAATTTCTATAATGTCTTGAGTCCATAAGGGAGGGTTTATCACCTCCCTGATGAGTCCAATGGAAGTAACACCCTGCGGTGGCGATGACTGGTGCCTCGATGCTCCTCAGTAGCTGTTAGCTGTATCGAGTTCATTCAGATTTATGCTCGAGAGAATGTTAATTTTAGAGGATCATTGTTGGTAGAGACCTTCCACTTTCCAGAGCTCACCGGACCTTTGACCCTGCTGATGTGGGTCCACCCTCTTTCAGCAGTACGAATTGCCGAATCTGTGGTGAGCAATACAAGAAAAGGGCCTTCCCATTTAGGGTTAATGTTGATTCTTTCCATACCTTGATTAACACATTATCTCCCGGTTGAAGGTTATGGGTAGCCAGATCCAAAGGTGGTCTCTGGGCTACCATCCCCTTCTTCCTTAATTCCTGCCTCCTTTTCATGAGAGTTATTATAAATCCTCTAAAACTTTATCCTTGACCTTTGGGTGGTCTAAAGGGATTTCAAAGTCATATGGCATTCCATACAGCATTTCAAAAGGAGACACCCCAACATCTACTCTTGGTTGAGTTCTAATATATAATAAAGCTAGTGGTAAACACTTTACCCAACTCATTTTGTTTCCATCATTAATTTGGTTAGGTGTTTCTTGATTTCTCCATTCATACGTTCAACTTTACCAGAGCTTTGGGGATGCCAGGGGGTGTGATATTCCCACTTAATCCCTAAGGCTTCCATTACTTCTCTGATAACTTTAGAGGTAAAGTGGGATCCTCTATCAGAATCTATGGTTACAACCAATCCATAACGGGGAATGATTTCCTCTAACAATATTTTTACTACTGTCCTAGCATTTGCCCTGGCTACTGAAATGCTTCCACAAAGTGGGTTAAATGGTCCACCATACCAGTAAATGTTGGTATCTCCTACCTTAGGTAGGTCAGTAAAATCAGCTTGTATCCTTTCAAAGGGCCTTTTTGCTAATTCTCTTCCACCGATACTCGTTCTCTCAATTGCCTCTTATTAACTCGCTGACAGTTAGACATCCTTCTATCATTTTCTTTGCTATTCCATATATTCCTATACAGGCATATTTAGACTCAAATTGATCCACCAAAGCCTGTATTCCCCAATGGGTTTGACTATGTAATTTTCCTATTATGCCCCTTGCTAATCCTTTTGGTACTATCTCTCTTCCATCAGGTAAAATCCATTTACCTTTGTGCTCTGTAGCCCCCATTTGGGACAACTCTCCTTTTCTTTTTGAGTAAAACTAACTGTGGTTTCTGACTTTACTTGGTTTACTTGTACAGCCAATAGTGCTGCCTTTTTGGCTTCTTCATCGGCCAAGTTATTTCCCCTAATGGTTTCGCCTAACCCCCTGATGTCTTTATATGTACTACTGCTATTTGCTTTGGTTCCCTCAAGGCTGACAATATTTCCTTTATGAGTGCCTCATGTATCAACCCTTTTCCTTGGCTGTTTAGAAGCCCTCTTTCCTCCCAGATTTTCCCAAAGGTATGCACTATCCCAAATGCATACTTAGAATCTGTATAGATTGTTCCTACCTTATCTTTTAGCAACAATAACGCCCTTAATAGAGCATACAATTCGCATGCCTGGGCTGACCATTGCTTACTCAGAGGTGCAGATTCCATCACCTGGGAGGTTTTTCCATTTATGATTGCATAGCCTGACTTGCGCTTTCCTTCTATTACTCTAGAAGATCCATCTATATATAGTTTTTCCCCTTCAGGCAACTCTTCTTCCTCCAAATCCTCCCTTACCTTAGCCTGTCTTTCTACCAGACGAATACAATCATGAGTAAGATTTAAATCAGGCTCCCCATACAGAAATTGAGCAGGATTCAATGCCCCTGTGGTTTGCAATGTTAGTTTAGGAGAGTGTATTAAAATTCTCTCATACTTCAAGAGTCTACTATCTGTTAGCCATTGATCAGCCTTCTGGTTTAATATTCCCCTAAGATCATGGGGGGTATATACTATTAGTTCTCCCCCTAAAGTGACCTTTTTGCCTCTGCTATTAATAATGCTGTGGATACCACAGCTTGCAAACAGGTAGGCCATCCTCTACTAACAGGATCTAATAGTTTTGAGTAGTAGCCCACAGGTTTCTTATGTCCTGCCCAATCTTGGGTTAAAACTCCATAAGCAGTTCCTTCATCAGTGTTAACATATAAAAAGAATGGTTTCTTTACATCTGGCAAATTCAGTACCGGGGCTTCGGTAAGGTCAGATTTAAGGTTTTTAGCCTGCTATCATCCTCCGGACTCCACTTTAATAATCCATCTTTTGTTAGTTTTTCATACAAAATTTTACCTTTTTACTGTAGTTTTCAATCCACTGCCTGCAATACCCCAGTAAGCCCAAAGCTGCCGAATCTGTCTCTTAGTTCTCGGGGGTGGCAAGTCCAATATCCCTTGCACCCGTTGAGGGTCTAATAATTTTCCCCCTTGTCTAGCCAATGACCCAAATATTTAACCTTTTCCTCAGTAAACTGTAATTTAGACTTTGAGACTTTCAATCCCTTAAGGCTAAGAAAATTTAGCAGTTTAATACTGGCTTTTCTTACTTTTTCTTGTTCTTTTCCTGCTATCAATAAATCATCTACATATGCAAAAGAGTTGTTTCAGGGTCCACCTCAAAGTCCTGCAACATTTGTTCCAGGGCTTGCCCAAAAAGGTTGGGAGATTCTGTGAACCCCTGGGGCAACACAGTCCACCTTAATTGTTGTGTTCTCCGGGTATCCACGTTTTCCCATTCAAATGCAAATAGTCTCTACTTTCTGGTTTTAAGGGGCAAGCCCAAAAGGCGTCCTTCAGGTCAATTACACTGTACCAAGTATATTCTGGAGATAGCTTGCTTAGCAAGGTATAAGGATTCGCCACCACTGGAAAACGGGTGAGGGTTCTTTGATTTACAGCCCTCAAATCTTGCACTAATCGATAGGTTCCATCTGACCTTTTAACAGGTAGTATAGGAGTATTATGAGGGGACATGCAGGGTTCTAATAGTCCTTGTGCTAACAATCTGTCAATTACAGACTGTAATCCCCTCTTTGCCTCTTGTGAAATGGGATATTGTCGTATCCGTATTGGTTCAGAGGGATTCTTAATCGTGACTTCAAATGGTTCAATGTCTAATTTTCCTACTGAGTCTGGGGTATACCATACCTCAGGATTTATTTCTTTTTCATCTTCTACTGTTAAGGCATATAACTTAATCTTTATGCCTTGTTTATCACTTTCCAAATTGATCCCTAATTCTACCATCAAATCTCGTCCTAATAAGTTGTATTCAGCTTCTGGGACCAGCAAAAAGCTTCCTAAAGAAAATTTAGTAGGGGACTCAATTTCTACTTCTTTAATAAGGGATACCTTAAATGGTTCTCCTTTTGCTCCAATTACCCCTATTTTCTCCATTGATTCCTTACATCCCGTCGGGATGTTTTGTATGGTGGACCTTTCTGCTCCTGAATCCACCAAAAGGTAAATTCTTGTCGCTGGGGACCCAATTTTAATTTTATCAAGGGCTCTTGAATGTTGCAAGTCCCCAGCAGGTAGAGCCCCTGACCTCCCTAATCCTCCTGAAACATTTTCTCGTCTTGTATTCTTTTGCGACAGTTTCGCTTCAGATGGCCCTTTCCCTGACAATAATAACACACTACCTCTTTTCTGGCCTCTATGTCCCTTGGAGGGATTTGGCCATTTCTCCTCTTCAGGTTTCTTCCCTGCTGCTCATTTCCTTGTCCCTCTCGCATTGTTGCCACAAAAATCCTAGCCTGCTTCTTCTGACTCTCTTCTTCTCTTCTTACATATACCTTCTGGGCCTCTCTTAATAACTCATCCAACCCTCGGTCTTGCCAATCATCTAATTTCTCCAATTTCTTCCTAATGTCAGGCCAGGACTTTGCAACAAACTGTGTTTTTAATAATGCTTGTCCCAGCTGCCCATTAGGATCCACCCCTGAATATATTGAAATGATTTACGCAGCCTTTCCAGCCATTCAGTTGGAGTCTCATCTTTCTTCTGGCGTTCATTGAAGGCCTTATCAATATTTTGACCTCTGGGTACAGATTCTCTAACGCCCTGTATTATAATGTCTCTTAGATCTGACATTTCCTGTCGGTGTGCTGGGTTTTGGTGGTCCCAGTTAGGCCTCTGTAAAGGCCATTTTACATCTCCGGCTGGGCCCTGTTGATGTCTGTGTTCCCAATTCCTCATCCCGGCTCTCCTGATCATTTCCCTCTCTTCTACCGTAAACAAAATTCTTAGAATAGCCTGTAGTTCATCCCAGGTATAGATAGAGGGTCCTAGGAACTGATCAAGCCTCTCGGCTACTCCCAAAGGATCTTCCAGGAGTTTTCCCATTTCCTTTTTGAAATCTCTAACATCCCCTGAGCTTAAAGGAACAGACACAAATCCTACACCTGGTTGGGCCCGCCCATGGCAATCTCCCTTAAGGGATATTGCAACACCTCCTCCCTTTTAGTCTGGCTTCTAGTCACGGGCCGGCGGATATTCGCTTCATCTGGGCCAGGCAAGTCCTCAGGGGGTATCTCAGGGGCCCCCTCAGGAGGAGCTGTTGGTGGCTCCTGTCCCTGGGGTCCCGCATATGGAGGAGGAGAAACATCACCATACTCAATTTCCTCCTTTTTCTTTTTGTCAATATCCTTTTTCTCCTCTTTTATGGTAAATACCTTAAATAGCTCTTGGTCAGTTAACCATAAATACGCATATTCACTTTCCTCTGTATTAAAAGGCATCTTGTCATTAACATAAACATTCAAGGCTTGACATGCCCAATCTTCAAAAGTGCCAAATACTGGCCAATAAATCCCTTCCCAATCTCTTTTCCTCCCCAAACCTCTATACAATAGTGTATCATCTTTCTTTAGAATTTCCCTTTCGGGAGGGGTGGTCCGTCCAATTACTAATCATAATTCCTAAAGGGCTATCACGGGGGATATCAGGGAGCTTGACACCTTTCTTGTTTTTGCCTGTCTTACTAGCAGACTTTGAAGTACTCTGCCCCATTTCATCTGGAGTGCTCCGTCACACACACACACACACGCTCCCTTGTTCGCGACTCAAACTCGCGAGTAATGAGAACTGCGCTACTAAAGGGTCCACACTCGCTTCGTCCTTAATTGGACGTCTCTTACATCTGCACTTCCAGGAATCCACAAACCCCAACCAAGCAGTACCCGCAGCAAACCGCAATATACTCACGTACTCCTGACGATAGGAGTCTTTGCCTGGTCTTCGTGCACAAATTTTACGGGGTCCTTCCTTTTACTTATTTTACCCTTGTTCGGATATCCCGTAGTCTGAGTCAGAGAGTAGAACCCAGGGACCGTTGTAAAACGGAGGCGCCTTTCCCTGAGTTATAGTTCTGACCCAGAGTACCGGGATCCGAGTCACGGCACCAAATTTGTTACAAACCTCTCCACGCCAATCGAGAGTTTAAGTATAAGAAATTTTATTGCGGGTAAAATAAGCCAAAGCAGCGCGCTGGGTGGCTGGGGCCTCCTGCTCCACAACAGCACACACCGAATAAGGATCCACTCTCTCTTTTAAGGTGGAGGTATGTCGCAACCGTGACAGCCAATTCCCTCATGCATAGAATGCACCCTTCTGGCTGTGCCAGTGTGAGTTCCTGATAGGGTCGGCATCCTGGTCTGGAGTCTCTTGTGAGGATGTTGATAGTCTTCCTTATCTTTACCTGGTTTCTGGCAGGCTCAGTGGGTGTCGACCCCTGCCCAACTTCTGTAGATTTCTGCCTAACAAGCTTAAAACTAAGTACATACTGCTCAAAACAGGATGTTACATGGTCTTATCATTGATGGCATTGTCTGACTTGATCACGACTCCAGCATTGATCATTTATATGGTTAACAAATAATTCATCCCTTTACTTATTACAGGGACTATGGCAACAGATTTACCCTCAGCTCCAACCTCATCCTCACTGCTGTGTCCACAGCCTAAGCAGCTTCCCTCTGAGCTGCCTGAGCAAGAGCTCCACCCAGATGGCCACATCAGCCAGCACCATTGCACCCACACCGGTGCAGCCCTTCACTCCACAGGCTGCAGCAAGGGCTTCAGGCTTCATCTGCAGCTCCTTCCTCACTGGCATATTCACCTCCATGCCAGTGACCAGCGTGCACAGGGGAACACAGCAATAAACCGATCCCGCCACTGTCAGGCCAAATGTGACCCCCCTGGGGGCCTTCTCCAGCAGCTTGAACTGAAATCTCCTCTTCCACACCTTCTTGAGGGGTTTGGACACAAGCCTATAGAAAAGGCTGAGGGAGCTGGGGTTACTTAGCCTGGAGAAGAGGAGACTCAGGGGTGACCTTATTGCTCTCTACAACTACCTGAAGCAGGTTGTAGCCAGGCAGAGGTTGGTCTCTTCTCCCAGGCAGCCAGTACCAGAACAAGAGGACACAGTCTCAGGCTGCGCCAGGGAGGTTTAGCTGACTGTTAGGAAGAAGTTCTATACAGAGAGAGTGATTGCCCATTGTGATTGCTCACCCTTCATGGAGGTGTTCAGGAGGAGACTTGATGGGGTTCTTGGTGCCATGATCTAGTTGTTTGGGTGGGTAGGATTGGTTGATGCGTTGGCGCGATGATCTTGAAGGTCTCTTTCAACCGGTGTATTGTATTGTATTATTCTTTTCTTTGAAGCAAATGTGCCCCTGCCCTTCTCTGCACAGCCAGTGCTGAGGAGAGGAATGACAGTGCTGAGCCAGCACAGCCGGTGCCACTACTGCAGCTGGGCTGGATTGGCTGTTTGTTCTTCAACTTTGGGTTTCCTATAGGTAAAGGAAAATCCTCATCCTAATTAATGCTTAATTGTAATGGAACCCCAGCCCTAACATTTGGACATTTCTTTTCCAAAAGACCACTTCTGGGGGCATTTCTTCCCAGGGCCAGGGCTGGAGCTATTTGCTCAGTTCAGGGTGGTGTCCTTGAAGGGTCTGGAGAGTCTTGAAGATCAAGTGAGGAAATCAAAGTAACTCATGTAGCCATTCAACAGGATCCTTTAATATCCTGCATGGACACGGAATGGATCACTCCAAAGCTTACACGTGCTTGTCCTGGAGGCACAAGTCTGAACATGCCCAAACACAAACCCCCTTGCACCCCCTACCCAAGGAGCTGGGGTGTTCAGCACAGAACTAGACAAAGGGCAAGGTGCTGGTAAGTCTGCAAGCTGGAGAGGCCCAGGCTTGTCTAGGCAGGTCCTGTGGTCAAGGGAAAAAAAGTGCACAGTTTGCAGCTGTGCCTGGCCAGCTGCCACGCTTATGGACTCCTGTGCAGCTCCCATGGCTGGGCAAACTTTATTCTCTAGGCTGAACTCTCTTGTTCCCTCTTTCTTTCTCTTCTGCCATTGGCCATTATTGTCTTCAGCACCTTATTAATCCAAGCCAGGAGGGTAAACAACTCTCCCTTGTTCTACCAAAGCCCTGGGTTCCCCAGAGCCTATTTTGTCCACATGAAACTGGAACATGCTGTAGCTGCAGCTGGTGAATGCTGCTGGACTCGAGGGCAGCCTCTGCATGCTGCTGCCTGAGTCTGCAGCCAGAAAGTTGCTTTGCTCCACGTGTGACACCTGAGGTGCTGGTGCAAGCTGCTGGAGTTGTGGTGAGATAAATGAGAACCTCTCACCCCACCCTGAGCATTGGAGAACTGTCAACTGCTTGCCTGGCCAGCAAGCTGCCCTGCGAGCCCATGAGCCACAAGCCGCTCCCTCAGCCCCAACAGTTCCTCTCCAGGGGAGACTGCTTCTCCCCTCCACACACAACACCTCTGCACAATCCTTTTCTGAACACCATATTTCTTGCTTTGTTTCACTTGTGCAGACTGCACTCTGTGCTTTGGAGCATAATTGCAGTGTCCAAAAAGGTCCCAGGCAACAGTGTCCTGAGCACACAGGCTGATTCCTATCAAGTCTCTTTGTACAGCTCTGTGCCAGCTGCCTCTGTAGCAGCCATAGATTCCCCTTGCAGGTAAACTGCCCTGAGGAATTAACTCTTTCCTAAGCTGAATCAATGTTTAAAAGATCCTAGCTTGATTCAACTGTTAAAGTTGTATTGAATGTGTATGTTGTGAATACATTAACCACAACCAAACAGCTGTACCTGTGTGGGTGGTATCACAGTATCACATTAGAGGTTGGAGGGACCTCAAGAGACCATCAGGGTCTGACGCCCCTGCCAAAGCAGGATCACTTACTTAGGGTAGTCCACACAGGAGTGTACCCAGGTGGCTTTTGAAAGTCTCCAGAGAAGGAAACTCCACAAGCTCTCTGGGCAGCCTGTTCTAGTGCTCTGTCACCTGCACTGCAGAGAAGTTGCTCCTCAGGTATTGAGTGAAATCTTCTAGGTTCAAGCTTGAACCTGTTGCTTCTTACCTTAGATTGGCCCCCTCCACTTGACACCCACCCCTCAGGTATTTATACACATTGATGAGTTTGATATTAATACATGGATTTAAATGATTTTTATATCATTCAAGAATTAATATATTTGTATTATATATTTGAATAAATATTAATAATGATAACATGCTGAACAAGGTTAACCATATGCCTCATATAGTATTAGTAATACAGATGCATTCGAATGATAAATCTTCTTTGAAGAGCTAAAATCCTTCCATTCCTTGCTCTTTGCTGCCATCTGCTGTCCTTGTGTCAACATTGTAGTCACTGTGTCATCCTCTTGTATTTTTCCTGTTGGCTCTCTGCCAATCCCACAGGACTGTTCTCATCTTGTTACTGAGGCCCGGTGTGTGAGACCCCACCCCATCCTGTTTTCCAGACTCACCTTACCTCTCTCTTTGATGTCTGGGGCTGTGGTCTGCTGCCTTAGTCCCTTCACTCTACCAAGCTCAGTGGTTCCTTTATTGATGGCTGAAGGCTACTCTAATGAGTGGGAAAGTTTCTAACAGTTAGTGAGGAGTTATGAGTCTCCTTCCTTCAGCTGTCCCTGCTGAGAGTGCTGGGCAGGGCTCAGGTGGGGGCCAGCTCTGAGGGGCAGGGGTTGCGTTTGGTCTAGGTTGAGGCTGGGGTTAAGGTCAAAGGACCAATGCTTAACAAAGGGTAAAGGCTGGGGCCAAGATGATCAAAGGGGGCAGAGTCAAGGTGAGGGGTGTGTTTGGGATGGGATGAGCTGTATGAGGTGAGGCGCAGGAGGGGTTCAGCTCCACTGTGTTAGAGCAGGGGACTAAGTAGAGAGGATGGGAGGGGCCCAGTCTGTATTGTGAGGTGTGGTATTTTCAATGCAGACCCCAGTAAGACTCCCCCACTGCAGGGGGTTGGGCAAGGAGAGAGGGAGACACTTCCCTTCCTATGAGCCCACCAAGAGTGGGTTAGACATTCCACCTTCCAAATGTCAAGGTCCAGGACAAGAGATTAATTTTCATGGTGTGATGAAGAGGTTCTTAATTTATGAATATGAAATATGAGTTATAAAAATATTAATTTATATTAATTATTAAATATATCAATAACCAGTGAGTCACTATTTTATATCCATATTCTAGTGCATGACTGTGAAATACATCCCAGAGTGGTTCAATATTTATAATTTGGACTCAATTCGAATATTTGCAGAATTAATTCTATTAACTCAGGCTGCAATTCCACTGCTTGTCCACCAGGTGGCGACTTGATGAGACGCTGGCAGCTGCTTAGCTGTATACAGAGGTATTACAATGCATCAGAGGCTGGAAGTAGAAATGTGCTGCTAGGCAGAGGTGCTTTGAACTGAACATCAGTGAGTGGGAAGCAGGTGGAAGGTTCACTGTCCCTTGTAGCAAGGTTAGGTTCAGCAGGCTGCTGTCCCTGGGGCTGGCTCTGGGCTGGTCTGGACAGCGACAGTAGGCAACCTTCTCCCCGGTGGCAGCAGAGAGGGGACAGAACATAGGCTAGCCAGTAGCAGGCTCCCTTTGCAGGACTCAGGCAGCCCTCTGGATGGCAGGGAGCAGTCCTGCAGGGTCGGCCTGGCAGGGCCGGTAGAGCTGTTCTGGGATGGTCGGCCCTCGTGGCAATGACCTTCAGGGTCAGTGAGGGCGCCCCCGGGGAAGAACGGGCTGGACAGATGGGCAGAATCCAAGGGCATGAGATTGAACACATCCAAGTGCCGGGTTCTGCAAATTGGCCACAGCAACCCCATGCAGTGCTACAGGCTGGGGTCAGAGTGGCTGGAGAGCGCCAGGCAGAGAGGGACCTGGGGGTGCTGGTTGATTGTAGGCTGAACATGAGCCTGCAGTGTGCCCAGGTGGCCAGAAGGCCAAGGGCATCCTGGCCTGCATCAGGAACAGTGTGGCCAGCAGGAGCAGGGAGGTCATTCTGCCCCTGTACACTGCACTGGTTAGGCCAACCTTGAGTCCTGTGTCCAGTTCTGGGCCCCTCACTTCAGGAAGGATGTGACTTGCTGGAATGTGTCCAGAGAAGGGCAACAAAGTTGGGGAGGGGTTTGGAGCACAAGCCCTATGAGGAAAGGCTGAGGGAGCTGGCTTGCTTAGCCTGGAGAAGAGGGGGGCTCAGGGGAGACCTCTTGCTCTCTACAACTCCCTGAAGGGTGGTTGTAGCCAGGAGGGGTTGGTCTCTTCTCTCTAGCAACCAGCACCAGAACAAGAGGACACAGTCTCAAGCTGCGCCAGGGGAAGTTTAGGCTGGAGGTGAGGAGAATGTTCTTCACTGAGAGAGTCATTCGCCATTGGAATCAGCTGCCTGTGGAGGTAGTGGAGTCACTTCATTGAGGTGTTCAAGAGGAGACTTGATGGGTTGCTTGATGCCATGGTTTAGTTTTTAGGTGGGTTGGATTGGTTGATGGTGTTTGACGCGATGATCTGAAGGTCTCTTTCAACCTGGGGTATTGTATTGTATTATGTAGAATCACAGCTGCGCAGAGTGGCACTTCCCCTTTGCTTGGCTTGAAGGAGCAGGCAGAAGCCTCTTGGCGCAGTCCTGGCTTGCAGCACAGGGCATGAACGGTGCTCTGGATTCCTCTGGGGTTCACAGGGCCAGAGCAGCAGAAGCAGCAACTCCTCTTCTCTCCCGCAATGGCAGGGTCATGTGTGGCCCAGTGCTGCTCCTGCTTTCTGAGACTGACACACACAGGGTTGCAGCGCCTCAGTCTGCTGCTTCAGCTGAGGCAGATGTTGTCACTGCTGGACTCAGCTAAGTCCATTCCCCAGCAACTGGGCAACTGGGGTCCCATTTGGACCATGAGAAGTCCAGAGTATAGATAGGTCCAGGAGGTGGACAAGAAAGTGCAATCTTTTGTTGTTTCATTCCCATGAGCCCTGCATCTCTATGCAA
>JAAWVA010000030.1:23955364-24089145 GCA_015227895.2 Colaptes auratus
TTTCTTTCCCTGTGTGTGGGGAGGGAACTTTCTCACCCGACCCCATATTTTTAATTGGCGCCCAACGGGGGCACGTGGATAATCTGTCCAGAAGCAGAGCAAAGTTGCTTGATTTGATTGTCTGCTCAGGTCGGAGTGCAAGGATGAAAGTGTTTTGGATTTTAGAGCATTTGGTCTTTTCAATTTGTTCGGTACTGATCTACAATACCTCTTGGGTTGATTTTCGATTGCTTAAGCAGATACTTGATGTGTAAGTTGTATCTATGGTTTAAGTATAAATTCAGCTTCTCTATGATCGGCCTGGGATCTTTTGGCTCAATAATACAAGAAGTGGAAAGAGCAAGGCTGACCCAGGAGCTGATGCTGGTGGGGAACTTCTGGCTTTAAGAGACCCTGCTGAGGAGGAGGAAAGATTTGTCTTAAGATATAGCTGAGTTATTGAAACATCACTGGATGAAATACAGGGCAAATTGCTGATATCGAACAACTATAGGTGGTACTCCTGACCTTAAAGAGATTCTTAGGAGAGTGACAATAAGATTAATGGGCACCAATTCAGGAAGAGGAGGAAGAGGATGAGTCAGATGATATTCTGGACTGTTCTTCCCCCGAGAGAAGAGCTTCGGAATGTGCGTAAAAGATTACATCAGAGCAGATAAGGACCAATCCTAGCTTGGCTTGGTAATGCTACGATACAGGTTCGCCGCTCTAATGGTGTGGAGACAGTCAGCAGCTCAACTAGGAACTCTCTCAAAGGATAATGGAATAGATAGACATCTAGGCAGACTCCGTAAGTTACTCTGTGGATACGCCTTTAATGGCAACCCTCATGAGAGATCCTTCCCGAGATGATCTTCCATGGAATCCTAAGCCCTGGACTACCATAGAGGAAGGAATTAAGCGTCTGAAGAGAATTTGCTGTCAGAGAGGTACTCTATGGTGACCATGAGACTCTGAATCCTGATGAAATTCCTGGAGGAACTGGTCTTGCTAAAAAGCTCATCAAACTTGCTCCTCCTAACTATGCAAATATTCTGGCAAGCAGAATTGTGGCAAGAAATTATGGTGGAGCTTCTCCTACGGTTGGCCAATTCACTGATCAAATGAAACAATTGAGGATAGCATGACACGTGTTTCGTTGGTTTCAGCCATTGAAACTCTGGGTCCTGGTGAATAAAGAATTGCATGAAAGAGCCGAAGGATGAATTTAAAATACCATTTCCCAATTGACACAGAGATAATTCCAATTCTTCCTCCAGATGGATACAGGTTTCCTCTGTGAGGATAGGCGTCCTCCAAGGATGTCATTCCAAAACAGGTCATTCCAAACAGATCCAACCAAAGCAGACCACCAAGGCAGTCACGTGCAGTATTGGATAACTCTGCGTGATCAGTTTGGTTAGAACATGAACAATGGATTGGTCAACCAACTGCTAATCTTTTCAGGAGGCTGAGGAAACTGCAAAGTGGCGAGAGCCGAGGTAGCAATCCCAGAAGGGTAGCTGTTACTTCCACAGTTCCCCAGGACAACTCTAGTAGCTCCAACAGTGGCTCCAGTTCTAACACTGCACACTGTGCTCATTGCACATGTGGGCATGTTCCCCATAACTAGGGTGCCCTGCCTCCCGCCAGGGGGAGGAGAGGTAACAGAGATACCAGAATCTATTGAGATGTGTCCATCCAGTGGCCTGGCACTTCACAATTTCAGAAGTACAGGGCCTTGGTTGACACAGGGGCTCATGCACCATGATGACATCAAATTATCAGGATCAGAAGCTATAACTATTCTGGGAGTCACTGGTGGATCTCAAGAGTTACCAAGGTGGAGGTTGATATAAGTTTAACTGGTAAACAGTGGAGAAGCACACAGTTGTGACCGGACCTGACGCACCTTGTATTCTGGGAATTGATTTTCTGAGAGAAGGGCGTTTCAAAGACCCTAAAGGTTACAATGGGCTTTTGGAGTAGCATCTGTAGAAGTTGATGGACAAAAGCTGAAGCTGTCTGTTAGACCTGATCTTTCTGATGAATCTGCAGTTGTGGGAACACCACAAGTTCAGGACATTAAATTGACGGTTGCTTCTCAGACTGCATCACAGACAATACAGAACCAACCTGACTCTTTGTTGCCCATTAAGAATCTGATTCGTCATCTGGAGAGTCAGAAGTCATCAGCAAAACTCAATTCCCCTTTCAACAGTCCAGTGTGGCCTGTGCGAAAGCAGAATGGGACGGCGTCTGACAGTCGACTACCGAGCCCTGAATGAGTAACTCCACCTATTGAGTGCAGCAGTACCAGACATGATGGAACTCCAGTATGAGCTGGATCCAAAGAGGCCAATGGTATGCTACCATAGACATTGCTAATGCCTTCTTCTCTATTCCCATAGCAGAGGAATGCAGGCCTCAGTTTGCTTTCACCTGAGAGGATCCAGTACAACTTTCAACAGATTGCCCATGGGCTGGATCCACAGCTCCAGCACTGTCATTCAGTGATCCACGATGCTCTGGAGAAAGGTGGTGCTCCAGAACACATCCAGTTCATCGACGATATGATCGTCTGGGGTAAAACTGCTGAAGAAGTCTTCGAGAAAGGTAACAAAGTTATTGACATTCTTCTGAATGCAGGTTTTTGCCATCAAGCAAGACAAGGTGAAAGGACTACCAGAGAGATCCAGTTTTCTGGGAGTGCGGTGGCAGGATGGACGCCGACACATTCCAGTGGATGTGGTAAATAGAGTCTCTACCATGGCCAATCCCATGAACAAGCCAGAAACTCTACGTTTCTTGGGGATAGTGGGATTGTGGAGACTGCACATTCCTGGATACAGTCAGATTGTGAACCTCTGTATGATGTGACTCGAAAGAGAACAATTTCCACTGGGGACCTGAACAACAGCAGCTTTTGACCATATAAAGCAAGAGGTGTTCAAGCAATGGGTCTGGGACCTGTCTGAGATGGTCCAGACATTAAGAACATTTTGTACACAGCTGCAAGTGACAATGGTCCAACCTGGTGCTTGTGGCAAAGAGCTCCAGGTGAGACACTTGGACGACCTCTTGGTTTCTGGAGTCGAGTTACAGAGGTTCAGAGGCTAATTATACTCCAACAGAGAAAGAGATTCTAGCTGCCTATGAAGGAGTAAAACGCTTCTGAAGTGATTGGAACTGAATCACCCTTCTCCTAGCTCCCAGACTACCAGTTTTGAATTGAATGTTCAAAGGCAAGGTGTTCCACACCACATCATGCAACAGACTCCACCTGGTCTAAGTGGATGCTCTGATAACACAGAGCTCGAATGGGAAATCTTGAAAGACCTGGTCTAGTGGAGGTGATCTCAAGTTGGCCTGAAGGTACCAACTGCACTAAACCTCCAGAGGAGAGAGTAACTCGTGCTGAGGAAGCTCCTCCTTACAATGACCTTTCTGATGAGGAAAAGAAATATGCTTTGTTCACAGATGGTTCCTGTCGGCTGGTCGGAACAAGCGAAGGTGAAGTCTGCAGTGTGGAGTCCAACACGCCGAGTTGCAGAGGCAAAGGATGGAGAAGGAGAATCCAGTCAGTTTTGCAGAGGTACAAGCTGTCCAGCTAGCTCTCGACGTAGCTGATCGTGAGAGGTGGCCAAAGCTTTATCTCTACACCGACTCATGGATGGTAGCCAATGCTCTGTGGGGTTGGCTAAAGAACTGGAAGAAGAGTGGTTGGCAGAGAAAAGGAAAGCCTATTTGGGCATCTGAGCTGTGGCAGACATTGCTGATCGAATCGAGAGGATTCCATGAAGTTGAGACACATTGATGCTCACATCCCTAAGAGCAAAGCTACTGAGGAACAGCAACACAACTATCAGGCAGATCAGCTGCAAGAGTTTCTCAAGTAGACATGGACTCTGATCTTGATCTTGACTGGAAACACTGAGGAGATATTCTTAGCTCGGTGGGCTCACGATTCGTCAGGACATCAAGGCAGAGCAACCTACCAGTGGGCACGTGACAGATCCATAGACATTTCCATGATGCTATCACACAAGTCATCCATGACTGTGACATTTGTGCTGCTATTAAGCAGGCAAGACTTAAGCCCTTATGGTATGGTGACAGATGGTCCAAGTACAAGTATGGTGAAGCTTGGCAGATTGACTACATCACTCTACCACGTTCTCGTTCTGGTAAGCATATGTGCTTACTATGGTAGAGGCAACACTGGATTGTTGGAAACTTACCCAGTTCCACATGCAACTGCACGCAACACCATTCTTGGTCTGGAGAGACAAATCCTGTGGAGACATGGAACTCCAGAGAGGATCGAGTCAGACAACGAACTCATTTCAAAACAACCTTGTAGAGAGCTGGGCCAAGAGCACGGGCATTGAGTGATATCCACATTCCCTACTATGCACCAGCTGCAGGGAAGATTGAAGGCTACAACGGTTTGCTGAAGACCACTCTTAAAGCCATGGGGGGTGGATCTTTGAAAAACTGGGAAAAGCATTTAGCACAAGCAACCTGGCTGGTAAATAGTAGAGGTTCAGTGAACCGAGCTGGACTTCACACTCATATCTGCTACAGAAAGTAGAAGGTGATAGAGTTCCTGTTGTTAGAGAAAAATCTGTTAGGTAAACTGTTTGGGTATTTTCTCCCTCAGGAGGCTAAACCTTCCGAGGGTGGTTTCAGCTGAAGGTCCGGTCACACTTATTGGGTAATGCAAGAGAATGGTGAAATTCAGTGTATTCCACAAAGAAATCTAACTTTAGCTGAAAGAGTTTAATTTCAGAGTGTTGTACAGCTACATCGCGCCAAAAGGAAGAATCCTTGAGGAATCCACGTGCACGAACCCTGAGAACCCTGAGACCCCTGAGTCAACTGAGAGTCCCTGTTTCCCTGTTTCCCTTTTCTTCGCTTCATCTGCGAAGAGACAAACTGTTTTCCATTCTCTTGTTTCTTGGACTTCTGAATCATCTACACCTGAGGATAGCCGAATGGACTATCAACCTTACTTGCAAATTGTAGATATTGTTTTAGATTGGATGGACAGTATGACAGCCAATGAAATTGTTTAGAAGAGGTGGATTGTGACGGTTGAGGCTGTGTCTTTAGAAAGAGACAGTTGCTGACACTCTGGCTGAATGTTTTTGATATTTGAACAAAACCAAGATAGTCTAAACTAATTTCAATTGGTGGCTTGGAGGGTGCATTTTTGAGTTTGGGTTCTGTTGGTTCAGTCTGTGTCTGGTCTGGGTTCAGGCTGGGTGCAGTCTGTGCTTCTCTGTCCGTGGGCTGGACGGCTTCTCTCTTTCTGAAGCAGGAACGGCCTTGAGTTAACAGCTAACCAGATAAGAGAACTAATTTTTGCATGTGCTTTTTAGCTAACAGAATTTTTCTTCCTTAATGCCTTTCTCTCTCTCTCTAACCCTTTTTGGGAAAAAGGGAAGGAAGGGAGGGAGAGAGGGGGGTTCAGGGAACCCCCCTGGCTGGCTGGAGGGAGAAGGCTTTTCTGCATTGTGTTCATTGCTGTGTGTTTATGTCTATATATGTAATTATTGTATATTTGTGTACTATTCATTACATTCCATTCTGCCTGTAAATATAGCTTTCATCTGCTTTTCCGACTGAGCTAGCTGTGGTTTCTTTCTTTGTGTTATAAGGAATTGTGATTTTCCCTCTAAGTGTGTAAAATTATGGCAACTGGTGAGATAACATTAAGTCCATATGAACGTTTTCTCTAATCACACAACAATCAACCACCATAATATTCAGACCTAATTCACATGGTGCTGTGGTACATTCTTCCCATTGATGCTTTTGATCTGAGATTATCATAACAGTTATTGTGATCGATGTTGGACTCCATGGGAAATGCTGTTTCCTCATTCTTGATCCTTCTGCTGTTGTTCATAGCGATGATTGCAGTTGACAGAAAAGAAGGCTCCGAGGTGACCTTATTGGGCCATCCAGTTATCTGAAGAGAGCCTACAAGAATGCTGGGGAGGGATTTCCTAGGGTGTCAGGAAGTGACAGACTAGTGAGAAAGGAATGAAGCTGGTGGTGGTGAGATTCAGGCTGGACATGAGGAGGAAGTTCTTCCCCATGAGAGTGGTGAAGGCCTGGAATGGGTTGTCCAGGGAGTGGTTGGGGCCCTGTCCCTGGAGTGTTTAAGCCCAGGCTGGATGGCTCTGGCCACCTGATCTAGTGTGGGGTGTCCCTGCCCATGTGCAGTGGGATTGGAACTAGCTGACCCTTGTGGTCCCTTCCAACCCTGACTGATTCTATGAGACTATGATTCCATATAATTTTTAATTATTTTTTTAAATATAATCTATTTTTTTTTCTATTTTTAATAAATTTGTTTCATTTCGTTTTGATTTTATTACTTCTTTTGTAATTTCTTTTTTTTTACATTATTTTTACACTTTTAAAAAATTTTTTATTTTTAATGTATTTTTATTTTAATTTTTTTATGAATTACTTTTTTCTCTAATTTCTTTATTTTTTTCTTTTTTTTTTTGTAATATATTTTTCATTTTAAATATTTTAATTTTATTTTTTATTAATTGAATTTTTCTTTTTATTAAATTTTGTTGTTTTAATTTTTTCATTTTTTTTAATTATTTTAAAATTATTTTTATATTTTTAATTTTAAAAATTTTTATTTAATTTTATTTTGTTTAATTTTTAATTTATTTATATTTTGGTTTTTTAATTATTTTTATACTGTTTTAATGGGTTTTTTTATGTATTTTATGTGATCTATAATTTTAAATATTTTTTATTAATTTTAATCTATTTTTTCCTATTTGTTGTAATTTTTAATATTTTTTATTAATTTTAATCTATTTTTCCTATTTTTTGTTAATTTTGTATTTTTTATTTTAATTACTTTTATTTTGTTATTGTAATTTAATTTTTTGTTAATATCTTTTTTTAAAAATTTTTAAATTTTGATCTTATATTTTTTATTTTAATTAATTTTCTATTTTTTGTTTGTTGTATTTAATCTATTTTCTATTTTAATGTTGATGTTTGCTTTTTAATTTTTAAACCTTCTTTTCTATTAACTCTTTTTTATTATTATTTTTCATTTTAATTTTCTTGAAATTTTCTTTATAAGGTTTTCGTTTGTTTTAATCTAGTACTCATGATAATCCTTATTGGTTTATTTTGCTAATAATCCTTATGTTTTCTGTTAATAGCTATTTTTTCTTAGTAATCCTTATGATTTTTTGTTGTTTGTTTTTAATTTTGTCTCTATCATTTTTTCTTACTATTTTTTTATTTTTTATTGTGTTTAATTTTGGTTTTGTTTATATATATTTGTATTTTTACTTTATTTTTTACTTTTTTTTTACTATTTTTTGTATTATTTGTATGTTTTCTAGTCAATGTCTAAGAAGGAAATAGAAAGATGTTCATTAGCTGAGAAATACTTTTAAAAGCAATTACCTATTTAACTACCAACGTAACTGTATTACACGGAGCTCCTTTGCAATGCCGAGGCACACAGCTAAGAAGGTTGAACCAAAAGAAGAACTTGCAGTGTGAACTCATTGCTAAGTGCTTATGCCTTACTGCAATTACTATGCACTGAGTACCTGTAAATACCAAATGCTTACTATTCCTTATGCTTACTAGGAAGCTAGCAAAACTCAAATAAAACTCCGAGAGACATTACAATCAGGAATGATGAAATTAGCACGCTGCTTTAAATCAGAGCAGAGCTTTGGTAGACTAGAGTCCTACCAGAAAAGGGGGTGGGGTGACTACCTTAGACCATTTGTAAATTAAGATGTCTGTACCGTCCTCTGCAGGACAACAGTGACCATCTCTGGAGTCACCTTTCCCGGGGCAGACTGGACAGCCCAAGGCCCTTTCCATCATTCTCCAATTTGCGTCTGCACTTATTCTTTGTTCATTCAGGTTCCTCTCTCCTATGCTGCTTTGACCTTTAGGGAGGCAAAGCTGCAGTTGTCCCCTGGGCCACCTCTGTGATTGATTTTGCTCTACACCTCTTGTATCTACTTGCCTAAAACTTTGCTACTCAGATCATGCCTTGGAGAGAGACAGCCTACTGAGAGACATCTTGTGCTGAGCAGCTGGTTCCAGAGGGGTTTGATTGCTGATGCAACTTTATCAGACTTTGGTTTTTTTTACTTCTAAACAGGAACAATTCTCCTGTGGCTGTATGCAGACAGATCTCTATGGAGAGCAGGGGGGACCTGGTTCCATGGAACTATGACCTGCAGCTGCAGAGAGCAGTGAAGAAGTCTGATGGGACAATGATGTAAGCCCCAGGAGGGCAATAACAGCAACGGGGAGGTTGTGAAGGGGGTGAGGACCAAAGTTGTTCATACAGTGTCAGATCTTGGGGAAGAGTGTTTCCTTTGAGTCCTGGCCGCTTGAGGAGACTCTGTGGATCAAGGTCACATGGAGAGTGCTGCTGTCAGCTCCCTTCTCTCAAATGCAGCTAATTAAAAACTCCTTTAAAACAACCCAGGGGTTTATGAGCCCCCGTGGGGAAATCTTCCTCATTAACTGCACTCTGAAATACGCTTCAATTAGCTGTGAAAAAGCTCCAAGGAGCTGGACAAGTCTCCAGTACCTGAAGGAAATCCCAGGCAGAGCCACAGCTCCTGAGGGATTTCTGTGTTCTAATGAACCCCATGGAGGATTTGGGGCTGCCTCCAGGTATCAGGGACTGAGAGAAGATTGAAGAAACTGCTCCAGAACTCAGCAGCAAATGCCAAAGCAGCTTGAAGCACTGATTGGCCCCACTGGGGCTTGTTTACTGACAGAGCCCCCCAGGGGCTCCTTAGAGCAGGTAATTGGAGGCTGTGATTTCTAGAGCAAAAAAAGGTAAAGTGCAGGAGTCCTGTGATGCTGAAAACCCTGGGTTTGGGTTATGGAGCAGGAAGGCCAAGCCCTGAGCACAGCCCCTGGGGACAGTAGAGCCTGAAAGCCTCAAAACAAAGGATCTGCTCCCAGGCCTGGGTGGCAGAGACAACTGCCAGAGCCCAGGGACCAAGACCTAGGTCCTGTTGGGCTTTCAGCCTTGCCAGAGCCCCTGGCCATGCTTTGCCAGCAGACTTGGTAGCCTAGGTAATGGCTGCCCTGGATGACCTTGAAGGTCTTTCCCACACAACAGTTCTGTGATTCTATGTTTCTGTGTAGGAGAAGATTGGTTTTGGATAGCTTTAGAAGACTCTAGGAAGGTTTGCCTTTGCTTGAAGATGAGGATTATCACAGTATCACAGTATCACTAAGGTTGGAAGAGACCTTGAAGATCATCCAGTCCCACCTGTCACCACAGACCCCATGACTAGACCATGGCACCAAGTGCCACGTCCAATCCCCTCTTGAACACCTCCAGGGATAGTGACTCCACCACCTCCCCAGGAAGCACATTCCAGTGGTGAATGACTCTCTCGGTGAAGAACTTTCTCCTCACCTCCAGCCTAACTTCCCCTGGTGCAGCTTGAGATGTGTCCTCTTGTGGTGTTGCATACAATAATCCATGTTGGAAGAGACCTTCAAGATCATCGTGTCCACCTATCAACCATCCAACCCCCCCAAACAACTAGATCATGGCACCCAGTACCCCATCAAGTCTCCTCCTAATACCTCAATGAAGGTGACTCCACACCACCTCTCCAGGAACCCATTCCAATGGCAATCACTCTCTCTGTATAGAACTTCCTCCTAACATCCAGTCTAAACCTGCCCTGGCGCAGCCTGAGACTGTGTCCTCTTGTTCTGGTACTGGCTGCCTGAGAAGAGACCAACCTCTGCCTGGCTACAACTCCCTTCAGGCAGTTGTAGAGAGCAAGAAGGTCACCCCTCAGTCTCCTCTTCTCCAGGCTAAGCAACCCCAGCTCCCTCAGCCTCTCCTCATAGGGCTTGTGTTCCAAAACCCTCACCAACTTTGTTGCCCTTCTCTGACTCGCTCCAGCAAGTCAACTCCTCCTAACGGAGGGGCCAGAAGTGGACACAGGACTCCAGTGTGGCCTAACCAGTGCTGTGTACAGGGGCAGAATGACCTCCCTGCTCCTGCTGGCCACACTCTTCCTGATGCAGGCCAGGATGCCATTGGCCCTCTTGGCTGCCTAGGCACACTGCAGGCTCATGTTCAGCCTCCCATCAACCAGCACCCCCAGGTCCCTCTCTGCCTGGCCGCTCTCCAGCCACTCTGACCCCAGCTTGTAGCACTGCCTGGGGTTTCTGTGGCCAATGTGCAGAATCCGGCACTTGGATGTGTTCAATCTCATGCCCTTGGACTCTGCCCATCTGTCCAGCCTGTCGAGGTCCCTCTGCAAAGCCTCTCTGCCCTCCAGCAGATCAACTCCTGCCCCCAGCTTAGTGTTGTCTGCAAATTTACTAATGATGGACTCGATGCCCTCATCCAGATCATCAATAAAGATGTTTGAAGAGCATGGGGCCCAGCACCGATCCCTGGGGCACACCACTAGTGCCTGGCCGCCAGCCGGATGTGGCACCATTCACCACCACTCTCTGGGCTCGGCCCTCCAGCCAGTTCCTAACCCAACGCAGTGTGCTCCCATCCAAGCCAGGGGCTGCCAGCTTGGCCAGGAGTTTGCTGTGGGGGACAGTGTCAAAGGCCTTGCTGAGGTCCAGGTAGACCACATCCACAGGCCTCCCCACATCCACCAGGCGGGTCACCTGACCATAGAAGGAGATCAGGTTGGTCAGGCAGGACCTGCCCTTCCTAAAGCCATGCTGTCTGGGCCTGATCCCTTGGCCATCCTGTAAGTGCTGTGTGATCGCACTCAAGATGAGCTGTTCCATAATCTTGCCTGGCACTGAGGTCAGGCTGACAGGCCTATAATTCCCTGACTCATCCAACCGGCCCTTCTTGTGGATGGGCACCACGTTGGCAGCTTCCAGTCTTCTGGGACCTCTCCAGTGAGCCAGGACTGTTGAAAAATGATGGAGAGTGGCTTGGCCAGCTCATCTGCCAGCTCTCTCAGCACCCTAGGATGGATCCCATCCGGTCCCATGGACTTGTGGGGGTCCAAGCAGCTGGTGAGATCTCTAACTTCCTCCTGGAGCAGCGGGAAACTATGCTGCTCCCTGGCTTTGGCCAGCTCTGCAGGCCAGCTGTCTGGAAGACATTCTGCCAGCCTAGTAAAAATTGAGGCAAAGAAGGTGTTAAGTACCTCTGCCTTTTCCTCATCCTTTGTTACAACGTTCCCCTCTGTGTCAACCAAGGAGTGGAGGTTGTCCTTGCCCTTCCTCTTGCTATTGATGTATTTATAGAAGGACTTTTTGTTGTCCTTCACAGCAGAGGCCAGTCTAAGTACTAAATGGGCCTTTGCCTCCCTAATTTTCTTCCTGCATGTCCTAGCAACATCCCTAAACATTCCATGGGTTGCCTCCCCTTTCTTCCAGAGATGGTACACCCTCTTTTTTTCCCTTAGTTCTATTAAGAGTTCATTACCCAACCAGGCTGGCCATCTGCCCCAGCGGCTCATCTTCCGGGACACTGGCACAGCCTGTTCCTACACCTTCAAGAGTTCTTCCTTGAAGCAGCTCCAGCTCTCCTGGACCCCTTTATTTTTAAGGGCTGTATCCCAAGGAACCTTCTGAGTTAGTTCCTTGAGTAACCTGAAGTCTGCCCTCCTGAAGTCCAGAGTGGAGGTCTTCTTGCTGCCCCTCCTGGCTTGGCTGAGTACTGAAAACTCAATTATCTTGTGGTCACTGGTGCCTAAACACCCTCCGACCGCCACATCCCCCACCAGCCCTTCCCTGTTGGTGAAGAGGAGGTCAAGCAGAGCCTTACCCCTGGTAGGTTCGTGCAGCACCTGGGATAAGAAGCTGTTCTCCATGCACTCCAGGAACCTCCTAGACTGTGTGGCCGGTTGATGCTATGCCTTTAAGAAAGAGACAGTTGCTGAACACTCTGGCTGAATGTTTTTGATATTTGAACAAAAACAAGATAGTCTAAACTAATTTCATTGGTGCTTGTGGGGTGCAGTTTGGAGTTTGGGTTCTGTTGGTTCAGTCTGTGTCTGGTCTGGGTTCAGGCTGGGTGCAGTCTGTGCTTCTTTCTCTCTGAAGCAGGAACGGCCTTGAGTTAACAGCTAACCAGATAAGAACACTAATCCTTGCATGCACTTTTTAGCTAACAGAATTTTCCTTCCTTAATTGCCTTTCTCTCTCTCTCTAACCCTTTTTGGGAAAAGGGGGAGGGAGAGAGAGGGGGGTTCAGGGAACCCCCCTGGCCGGCTGGAGGGAAAAGGTTTTTCTGCATTGTGTTCATTGTTATATTTTCCTGTATATATTGTAATATGGTATATTTGTGTATATATTCATTGCATTCCATTTATGCTTGTAAATATAGCTTTCATCTGCTTTTCCGACTGAGCTAGCTGTGGTTTCTTTCCCTGTGTGTGGGGAGGGAACTTTCTCACCCCACCACATATTTTTAATTGGCGCCCAACGTGGGGCTTGTGGATAGTTGCTGTCCAGAAGCAGAGCAAAAGTTGCTTGATTTATTGTCTGCTCAGGTCGGAGTTGCAAGGATGAAAGTGTTTTGGCTTTTAGAGCGTCTGTTTTTTTCAATCTTTGGGGTCCTTATCTACAAGTATGTCCTAGGATTGATTTTCGATCGCTTAAGCAGATACTTGATGTATAAATTGTATTTATGGTTTAAGTATAAGATTCAGCTTCTCTATGATCGGTGCCTGGGATTCTTTTGGCTTAATAGATACGGAATGTGACCTCGACTACTCTGCCCATAGAGATAAAGGAGTTTAAGATCCCAGTAGGTGAAAGGGTTGTTTTAAGTGATGGCTGGGATCCGAAGGTGATTTATTTTATGTGTGCAATCCTGCTGTTGGTGATAAGCAATGCATACTTGTTTTATGCTCTGTACCGGGAGAAAAAAAAAGTGGCTAAGGCCTGCTTTGTAATTAGGCGTAGACCCAAGAGGAGAAGGAACAGCTCTAACTCGACCCCAGAAATATCTAGTGATGAGGAGAATGGAGGGTCTGTATCAGTTAAAAAGAAAGCTAAAACTTCCATCGGAAAGGCTGCTCTGAACGGTGCTGTTGGTGGTTCTGGCAATCAGCCAGCTGCGGCGGCAGCGGCAGCGCCTAACATGGCGGCTCCCCCGTCCTCGGCAGCCATTAGCAAGGCAAGCCATTTCCTCCTTCTTCTTCAGCAGGACCGAAGTGTCCTCCACAGCAGCTGATCCGTCTCAAACCTGTCAGCTTCTGTTAAGCCAGCTGTAAATTTAAACACAGCTCCAGTTAAGCAGGTAGCTGTTTTAACTACAAGAAGTGGAAAGGGCAAAGCTGATTCAGATGCTGATCCTGGTGAGGGACCTTCTGCTTTAAGAGACCCTGCTGAGGAGAGGAGAAGATTTGTCTTAAAGATATAGCTGAGATATTGAGAAGATCACTGGATGGAAATGCAGGGCAAATTGCTGATAGCAGGACAACAAGAGGTGGTACTCCTGACCTTAAGAGATTCTTAGGAGAGTGACAAGGAGATTAATGGGGCAACAAGTTCAGGAAGAGGAGAAGAGGAGGAGTCAGATGATATTTGGACTGTTCTTCACCAAGGGAAGAGATAAGGAATGTGCGTAAAGATTATATCAGAGCAGATAAGGAGCCAATCCTAGCTTGGCTTGGTAGATGCTACGATACAGGTGCTCCAGCTCTAATGGTTGGAGACAAGTCAGCAGCTCAACTAGGAACTCTCTCAAAGGATAATGGAATAGATAGACATCTAGGCAGGACTCTCGGTAAGGTTACTCTGTGGATACGCCTTTTAATGGCAACTCTCATGAGATATCCTTCCCGAGATGATCTCCCATGGAATCCTAAGCCCTGGACTACCATAGAGGAAGGAATTAAGCGTCTGAGAGAATTTGCTGTCAGAGAGGTACTCTATGGTGGCCATGAGACTCTGAATCCTGATGAAATTCCTGTAGGAACTGGTCTTGCTAAAAAGCTCATCAAACTTGCTCCTCCTCATTATGCAAATATTCTGGCAAGCAGAATTGTGGCAAGAAACTATGGCGGAGCTTCTCCTACGGTTGGCCAATTCACTGATCAGATGAGACAATTGGAGGATAGCATGACACGTGTTTCTTTGGTTTCAGCCATTGAAACTCTGTCTGGTGAGATAAAGAATTGCATGAAAGAGCTGAAGGATGAAATTATAAATTCCATCTCCCAATTGGCACAAAGAGACAATTCCAATTCTTCCTCCAGATGGATACAGGTTTCCTCTGTGAGGAATAGGCGTCCTCCAAGGATGTCATTCCAAAACAGGTCATTCCAAAACAGATCCAACCAAACAGACCACCAAGGCAGTCACGTGGAAGTATTTGGATAACTCTGCGTGATCAGTTTGGTGAGAACATGAACAGATGGGATGGTCAACCAGCTGCTAATCTTTTCAGGAGGCTGAGGGAACTGCAAAGTGGCAGAACCCGAGGTAGCAATACCAGAAGGGTAGCTGTTACTTCCACAGTTCCCCAGGACAACTCTAATAGCTCCAACAGTGGCTCCAGTTCTAGCACTGCACCATGTGCTCATTGCACATGTGGGCATGTTCCCCATAACTAGGGGTGCCCTGCCTCCCGCCAGGGGGAGGAGAGGGGTAACAGAGATAACAGAATCTATTGGGATGTGTCCATCCAGTGGCCTGGCACTTCACAATTTCAGAAGTACAGGGCCTTGGTTGACACAGGGGCTCAGTGCACCATAATGCCATCAAATTATCAGGGATCAGAAGCTATAACTATTCTGGGAGTCACTGGTGGATCTCAAGAGTTAACTAAGGTGGAGGTTGATATAAGTTTAACTGGTAAACAGTGGAGGAAGCATACAGTTGTGACCGGACCTGACGCACCTTGTATTCTGGGAATTGATTTTCTGAGAGAAGGGCGTTTCAAAGACCCTAAAGGTTACAAATGGGCTTTTGGAGTAGCATCTGTAGAAATTGATGGACAAAAGCTGAAGCTGTCTGTTAGACCTGATCTTTCTGATGAATCTGCAGTTGTGGGACAACACAAGATTGAGGACATTAAATTGCCGGTTGCTTCTCAGACTGTGCATCACAGACAATACAGAACCAACCCTGACTCTTTGTTGCCCATTCAGAATCTGATTCGTCAGCTGGAGACTCAGAAAGTCATCAGCAAAACTCATTCCCCTTTCAACAGTCCAGTGTGGCCTGTGCGAAAGCAGAATGGAGACTGGCGTCTGACAGTCGACTACCGAGCCCTGAATGAAGTAACTCCACCTATGAGTGCAGCAGTACCAGACATGATGGAACTCCAGTATGAGCTGGAATCCAAAGAGGCCAAATGGTATGCTACCATAGACATTGCTAATGCCTTCTTCTCTATTCCCATAGCAGAGGAATGCAGGCCTCAGTTTGCTTTCACCTGGAGAGGAATCCAGTACACTTTCCACAGATTGCCAATGGGCTGGATCCACAGCTCCAGCATCTGTCATGCAGTGATCCACGATGCTCTGGAGAAAGGTGGAGCTCCAGAACACATCCAGTTCATCGACGATATGATCGTCTGGGGTAAAACTGCTGAGGAAGTCTTCGAGAAAGGTAACAAAGTCATTGACATTCTTCTGAATGCAGGTTTTGCCATCAAGCGAGACAAGGTGAAAGGACCTACCAGAGAGATCCAGTTTCTGGGAGTGCGGTGGCAGGATGGACGCCGACACATTCCAGTGGATGTGGTAAATAGAGTCTCTACCATGGCCAATCCCATGAACAAGCAAGAAACTCTACGTTTCTTGGGAATAGTGGGATTGTGGAGACTGCACATTCCTGGATACAGTCAGATTGTGAAACCTCTGTATGATGTGACTCGAAAGAGAAACAATTTCCACTGGGGACCCGAACAACAAGCAGCTTTTGACCAGATAAAACAAGAGGTAGTTCAAGCAATGGGTCTGGGACCTGTCCGAGATGGTCCAGACATTAAGAACATTTTGTACACGGCTGCAAGTGACAATGGTCCAACCTGGTGCTTGTGGCAAAGAGCTCCAGGTGAGACACGTGGACGACCTCTAGGGTTTTGGAGTCAAGGTTACAGAGGTTCAGAAGCTAATTATACTCCAACAGAGAAAGAGATTCTAGCTGCCTATGAAGGAGTGAAAGCAGCTTCTGAAGTGATTGGAACTGAATCACAACTTCTCTTAGCTCCCAGATTACCAGTTTTGAATTGGATGTTCAAAGGCAAGGGTTCCACACCACATCATGCAACACATTCTACCTGGTCTAAGTGGATGGCTCTGATAACACAGAGAGCTCGAATGGGAAATCTTGAAAGACCTGGTCTGGTGGAGGTGATCTCAAGTTGGCCTGAAGGTACCAACTGCACTAAACCTCCAGAGGAGAGAGTAACTCGTGCTGAGGAAGCTCCTCCTTACAATGACCTTTCTGATGAGGAAAAGAAATCTGCTTTGTTCACAGACGGTTCCTGTCGTCTTGTCGGGAGCAAGCGAAGGTGGAAGTCTGCAGTGTGGAGTCCAACACGCCGAGTTGCAGAGGCAAAGGATGGAGAAGGAGAATCCAGTCAGTTCGCAGAGGTAAAAGCTGTCCAGCTAGCTCTCGACGTAGCTGAACGTGAGAGGTGGCCAAAGCTTTATCTCTACACCGACTCATGGATGGTAGCCAATGCTCTGTGGGGTTGGCTAAAGAACTGGAAGAGGAATGGTTGGCAGAGAAAAGGAAAGCCTATATGGGCAGCTGACCTGTGGCAGGACATTGCTGATCGAATCGAGAGAATTCCAGTGAAGGTGAGACACATTGATGCTCACATCCCTAAGAGCAAAGCTACTGAGGAACAGCAACACAACCATCAGGCAGATCTAGCTGCAAGAGTTTCTCAAGTAGACATGGACTCTGATCTTGATCTCAACTGGAAACACCGAGGTGAGATATTCTTAGCTCGGTGGGCTCACGAATCGTCAGGACATCAAGGCAGAGATGCAACCTACCAGTGGGCTCGTGACAGATCCATAGACATTTCCATGGATGCTATCACACAAGTCATCCATGACTGTGACATTTGTGCTGCTATTAAGCAGGCAAAGCGACTTAAGCCCTTATGGTATGGTGACAGATGGTCCAAGTACAAGTATGGTGAAGCTTGGCAGATTGACTACATCACTCTACCACGTTCTCGTTCTGGTAAGCAGTATGTGCTTACTATGGTAGAAGCAAACACTGGATGGTTGGAAACTTATCCAGTTCCACATGCAACTGCACGCAACACCATTCTTGGTCTGGAGAGACAAATCCTGTGGAGACACGGAACTCCAGAGAGGATTGAGTCCGACAACGGAACTCATTTCAAAAACAACCTTGTAGAGAGCTGGGCCAAAGAGCATGGCATTGAGTGGATATTCCACATTCCCTACTATGCACCAGCTGCAGGGAAGATTGAAGGGCTACAACGGTTTGCTGAAGACCACTCTTAAAGCCATGGGGGGTGGATCTCTGAAAAACTGGGAAAAGCATTTAGCACAAGCATTCTGGCTGGTAAATAGCAGAGGTTCAGTGAACCGAGCTGGACCTGCACACTCAGATCTGCTGCAGAAAGTAGAAGGTGATAGAGTTCCTGTTGTTAGAGAAAAGAATCTGTTAGGTAAAACTGTTTGGGTATTTTCTCCCTCAGGAGAGGCTAAACCTGTCTGAGGGGTGGTTTCAGCTGAAGGTCTGGGTCACACTTACTGGGTAATGCAAGAGAATGGTGAAATTCAGTGTATTCCACAAAGAAATCTAACTTTAGCTGAAAGAGTTTAATTTCAGAGTGTTGTACAGCTGCATCGCGCCCAAAGGAAGAATCCATGAGGAATCCACGGTGCACGAACCCTGAGAACCCTGAGAGCCCTGAGTCAACTGAGAGTCCCTGCTTCCCTGTTTCCCTGTTTCCCTGTTTCCCTTTTCTTCGCTTCATCTGCGAAGAGACAAACTGTTTTCCATTTTTCTTGTTTCTTGGACTTCTGAATCATCTACACCTGAGGATAGCCGGAATGGACTATCAACTCTACTTACAAATTGTAGATATTGTTTTAGATTGGATGGACAGTATGAACAGCCAATGAAATTGTTTAGAAGAGGTGGATTGTGACCGGTTGATGCTATGCCTTTAAGAAAGAGACAGTTGCTGAACACTCTGGCTGAATGTTTTTGATATTTGAACAAAAACAAGATAGTCTAAACTAATTTCATTGGTAGGTTGTTGTAGAGTGCAATTTTGAGTTTGGGTTCTGTTAGTTCAGTCTGTGTCTGGTCTGGGTTCAGGCTGGGTGCAGTCTGTGCTTCTCTGTCCTGTGGGCTGGACGGCTTCTCTCTTTCTGAAGCAGGAACGGCCTTGAGTTAACAGCTAACCAGATAAGAGAACTAATTCTTGCATGTGCTTTTTGAGCTAACAGAATTTTTCTTCCTTAATTGCCTTTCTCTCTCTCTCTAACCCTTTTTGGGAAAAAGGGGAGGTGGGGAGGGAGAGAGGGGGGTTCAGGGAACCCCCCTGGCTGGCTGGAGGGAAGAGGTTTTTCTGCATTGTGTTCATTGTTGTGTATTTCTGTATATATTGTAAATATTGTATATTTGTGTATATATTCATTGCATTCCATTGATGCCTGTAAATAGAGCTTTCATCTGCTTTTCCGACTGAGCTAGCTGTGGTTTCTTTCCCCGTGTGTGAGGAGGGAACTTTCTCACCCCACCCCACTCTGGCCAGCCTGATCTAGTGTGAGGTGTCCCTGCCCATGGCAGGGGGATTGCAACTAGCTGATCCTTGTGGTCCCTTCCAACCCTGACTGCACTATGAGTCTATGATTCCATATATTTTTTAATTAATTTTTGGGGGTTTTGTTTTTAATATAATCTATTTTTTTTCTATTTTTAATAAACTTATTTAATTTTGTTTTGATTTCATTATTCTTTTTGTAAGTTTAATTTTAATATTTTTCAATTATTTTTATACTCTTTTTGGAATTTTTTATTTTTAATTTCTTTTTATTTTAATTTTTTTGTAAATTATTTTTTCTCTAATTTCTTTATTTTTTCTCATTTTTGTTTTTTTTTAAATATATTTTTTCATTTTTTCATATTTTTAAATTTATTTTTATTAATTTATTTTTTCTTTTTATTCTAATTTTGGTTGTTTTTTTATTTATTTTATTTTTAATTTATTTAAATTTTTAATTATTATTATTATATTATTTTTTATTTTGTTTTTAATTATTTTTATCTATATTATTTGGGTTTTAATTATTTTTATCTGTATTATTTTTATCTATCTTGATCTATAATTGTTAATTTTAGTCTATTTTTTCCTATTTTTTAAAAAATTATTTTTATTCTGTTATTGTTAATTTTTATTATTGTAAACATTTAATTTTTTTAATTTATTTTTTATCTAGTTTTAATTTTTTATTTTTGATCTTACATTTTTAATTTTAATTAATTTTCTATTTTCTGTTTGTTGTATTTAATCTATTTTCTATGTTAATTTTGATTTTTGCTTTTTCATTTTAAACCTTCTTCTTTACTATTAATTCTTTTTTATTATTATTTTTCATTTTAATTTCCTTGAGTTTCTCCTTATAAGGTTTTTTGTTTGTTTTAATCTAGTACTCTTGATAATCCTTTTTTTTTTTTGCTAATAATCCTTATGTTTTTTCTTAATAGCTATTTTTTGTTAGCAATCCTTATGATTTTTTTACTTTTTGGTTTTAATTTGTTCTCTATCATTATTTTTTGTTACTATTTTGTTATGTTTTATTGTACTTTTTGTATCTAAGTTGTAATATTTTGGTTTTGGTTTGTTATATATATTTGTATTTTTAATTTATTTTTTTACTTGTTTTCGTTTTTACTATTTTTTTAATTATTTGTATGTTTTCTGGTCAATGTCTAAGAAGGAAATAGAAAGATGTTACATTAGCTAAGGAATACTTTTAAAAGCAAATACCTATTTACTACAGACCTTAACTCTATTACACGGAGCTCCTTTGCAATGCCGAGGCACACAGCTAAGAAGGTTTGAACCAAAAGAAGAACTTACAGTGTGAACTCATTACTAAGTGCTTATGCCTTACTGCAATTACTATGTACTGAGTACCTGTAAATATCAATGCTTACTATTCATTATGCTTACTAGGAAGACTTAGCAAAACTCTAAATAACAAATCTCTGAGAGACATTGCAATCAGGAATGAGGAAATTAGCATTGTTGCTTTAAATCAGAGCAGAGCTTTGGTAGACTAGAGTCATACCAGAAAAGGGGGTGGGGGTGGGGGTGACTACCTCTTAGACCATTTGTTTAATTAAGATGTCATGTACCGTCCTCTCCAGGACACAGTGACCATATCTGGAGTCACCAGAGGCCCTTTCCATCATTCTCCAATTTGCTTCTGCACTTATTCTTTGTTCATTCCGGTTCCTCTCTCCTATGCTGCTTTGACCTTTAGGGAGACAAAGCTGCAATTGTCCCCTGGGCCACCTCTGTGATTGTTTTTCCTCTCCATCTCTTGTATCTACTTGCCTAAAACTTTGCTTCTCAGATCATGCCTTGGAGAGAGACAACCTGCTGAGAGACAATTTGTGTTGAGCAGCTGGTTCCAGAGGGGTTTGATTGCTGATGCAACTTTATCAGACTTTATTTTTCTTTCCTTCTAAACAGGAACAATTCTCCTGTGGCTCTGTGCAGACAGATCTCTATGGAGAGCAGGGGGAATCTAGTGCCACGGAGATGTGACTTGTAGATGCAGAGAGCAGTAGAGAAATGATGCATGCCCCAGGTGGGCAGTGACAGGTATGGGGAAGTTGTGGAGTGGGTGAGGAACAAAGTTGTTCATACAGTGTCAGTTCTCGAGGGAGAGCTTTTTCACCGACTCCAGGCCGCTTGAGGAGACTCTGTGGATCAAGGTGACATGGAGAGTGCTGCTGTCAGCTCCCTTCTCTCAAATGCAGCTAATTAAAAACATCCTTTAAAAACAACCCAGGGGGTTATGAGGCCCAGTGGGAAATCTTCCTCATTAACTGCACTCTGAAACAGCTTCAATTATGAGCTGTGAAAAAGCTCCAATGAGCTGAACAAGTCTTCAGTACCTGAAGGAAATCCCAGGCAGAGCCACAGCTCCTGAGGGACTTCTGTGTTCTAATGGAGGATTTGGGGCTGCCTCCAGGTATCAGGGACTGAGAGAAGATTGAAGAAAGTGCTCCAGAAGTCAGCAGCAAATGCCAAAGCAGCTTGAAGCACTGATTGGCCCCACTGGGGCTTGTTACTGACAAAGCCTCCCCAGGGGCTCCTTAGAGCAGGTAATTGGAGGCTGTGATTTCTAGAGCAAAAAAAGGTAAAATGTAGGAGTCTGTGATGCTGAAAAACCCTGGGTTTGGGTTATGGAGCAGGACGGCCAAGCCCTAAGCACAGTCCCTGGGGACAGTAGAGCCTGAAAGCTTGAAAATAAAGGATCTGCTCCCAGGCCTGGGTGGCAGAGACAAGTGCCAGAGCCCAGGGACCAAGACCTTGGTCCTGTTGGGCTTTCAGCCTTGCCAGAGCCCTTGGCCATGCTTTGCTAGCAGACTTGGTAGGTTTAGGTAATGGCTGCCCTGGGTGACCTTGAAGCTCTTTCCCAACCACAACAGTTCTGTGATTCTATGTTTCTGTGTAGGAGAAGGATTGGTTTTGGATAGCTTCAGAAGACTCTAGGGAAGGTTTGCCTTTGCTCAAAGATAAGGATTATCACAGTATCACAGTATCACTAAGGTTGGAAGAGACCTCAAAGATCATCCAGTCCAACCTGTCACCACAGACCTCATGACTAGACCATGGCACCAGGTGCCACGTCCAATCCCCTCTTGAACACCTCCAGGGACGGTGACTCCACCACCTCCCCGAGCAGCACATTCCAATGGCCAATGACTCTCTCAGTGAAGAACTTTCTCCTCACCTCCAGCCTAAACTTCCCCTGGCACATCTTGAGACTGTGTCCCCTTGTTCAGGTACAGCTGTTTGGTTGTGGTTAATTGCGGAAATGGTGGCAGTAAGCAGTTTGAGCAACCTGGCAGTATAGGCTTAGAGCCTGACATGGTGGTAGGCCATGCTCAGCATAAATGCAGAAGTAGCTAGCAGTGTAGCAACGCAGTGCTGTGCCTGCAGCATGTAACTAAAGCAGGGCACTGGTAGCTATAAACACAGAGAGTTATCTGGGAATAACAGGACACACACCTGCATCAACAACCTGCCGTGGTATTAGTAGTGTGACCAATAATCTATAACAGTGCAATGTGTGGTCACTGGTGGGGAGCCAATGAAGCTGTGCCAATGATGCTCCCCGAGTCTATATAAGCTGTAGAGGTTCCCCTAATAAACAAACAATACTGGATCACATTGGTCGTCCCTATTGACTCCATTCTCTAAGTCTTCCTAGTAAGCATAATGAATAGTAAGCATTTGGTATCTACAGGTACTTAGCACATAGTAATTGCAGTAAGGCATAAGCACTTAGTAATGAGTTCAGACTGTAAGTTCTTCTTTGGGTTCGAACCTTCTTAGCTGTGTGCCTCGGCATTGCAAAGGAGCTCCGTGTAATATAGTTAAGGTTTGTAGTAAATAGGTATCAGTTTTTCAAAGTATTCCTTAGCTAACGTAACATCTTTCTATTTCCTTCTAAGACACTGACTAGATAAAATAAAAATACAAAAAAATTTGAAAGTATAATAAAAAACATTTTGTAAATTATAAAAAAAATTAAAAATATATATAACAAAACAATTACAACTTAGATAAAAAAGTACAATAAAAAATAACAACCCCCCCCAAAATTAGATAAAAAATAAAGTACAAAGGAACAGAATAATTATTCATAATAGAATGAAAAAAAAAAATTAAAAATTAAAAATAAGACTAAAATTAACAAAAAACCCCAAAAAAATTATAGCTAAAATAAAAAAGAGAAATTAAAAAAATATATTTAAAATGGTTTAAAAAATAAAAAGGCAAAAAATTAAAACTAAAATAAAAAACTATTTCAAAGAAATAATTAAAAGGAAAGAAATATATTTAAAAATTAGATTTAAAACAACAACACATAAGTAAAATAAAAATAGGTAAAAAATAAATAGAAATGAAAATATTTTTAAAATAAAAATAAATTATTAAAAACTTATTTAAAATAAATTAATTAGATTAAAATAAAAATGTGTAAATAAAAATAACTAAAAAAGTAAAATTAGAAAAATAAATTAGACTAAAAATTTTTAAAATAAATTTTAAAAAATAATTTTTAAAATTAAAAAGTAAAAATAACATTAAAATAATAAAATAAAATTATAAAAAATAAAATTAAAATAAAAATAAAAAAATTTTAAAAGAAAAGTAAAATTAAAGTTATATTTAAAAATAAAAACATTTTAAAACATTTTAAAATAGATTAGAATTTTTTTTAAATCGAATTAAATAATAAAATTAAAATTAAATACAACAAATATACAAAAAAATTTTAAAATTAAATATATACATAAGATCAAAAATAAAGATGAAATATTAAATAAACAATGCTCCCTGAGGCTATACAAGTTGTAGAGGTTCCCTTAATACACACTTTCACTTTGCTGTGCTATACTCCCTGTGCTGCACTATAGCCGTGCAATGCTGGAACACTAAAGGAGCAAAGCCGGATCATATTGGTCGTCCGTATTGACTCCAGTCTCCATCACAGACACATCCCCAGTCACAAAGGCACCACAACATTTGAGAGGAGCCATTCCAAATGCCTTGGGATGGAACAAACCCTGCACACAGAACACCAGCTGCAGCTGGCTGTGACAGGAGTGTGGCCACCCAGACACAGAAGTTGTCATCCCCCAGACTCAGCACTGCTGTGGCCACATCAGGATGATTGTTCTCTGGATGAAGCATTCCCCAGTCTAGAAGAGTAGGGAGGAACTGGGGAGGCTGCAGAGGAGATCTGCCAGGATGGGGATTGACATCTCTGTGGAGAGGCTGAGGGACCTGGGCGGCTTCAACCTGCTGAATGGAGGCTCAGGGCACTGCCAGAGCAGTGTGCACATGGCTGAAGGGTGGTTTCAGAGAGGATGGAGCTCTTCTGGGAAGAGACCAAACCCTCCACAAAGAGCAGCTTGGAAGATTCAGACTGGAGATGAGGACAAAGTAACCTCCCTCAAAGGGCAGAACTGCTATGCATGAGGCCATCCAGAGCTGTCAGGCAATGGCAGGGAGAGCTGAGACAGCTCAGGGAAGGGATGGAAATGGCAGGGGGAGAGCTGGGTGGGGAAGCAAGATTGGTGTCAGCAGCCTGGAGGGAAAGAGCTGCAGGCATGGGAAAGTGTAGGAGAGGCTGCAGTAGGGATGGCCAAGGGCTCTGGCAAGGCTGAGAGGCCAAACAGAACTGAGGCCTTTGTCCCCTTGGCTCTGGCAGTTGCCTCTGCCAACAAGGCCTGTGAGGGGAAACTTTGCTTTGAGGCTTTGAGGTTCTCCTATTGCAAGGGCAGTGGTCAGGGCTTGGCCTTTCTACTTCCTAGACCAAAGGCAAAGTTTTCTGCCCTGTACTTTGCCTTTGTCTCCCTGCAATCCTGGCCTCTAACAAGCTGCTCTAAGGAGTCCCTGGGGAGCCTTTGTCAGTAACAAGCCTCAGTGAGGCCAATCAGTGCTTCAAGGGACTTAGGAATTTTCTTCTGACTTGGACTTCTGGAGAGGCTTCTTGGCAGAGTCTCCTGGCAGTAGCTAAGGATGATGGAATCAGCCCCAAATACTCCATGGGGCTCATTAAATCCTGCTGAACCTCTCATTATTGCCAAGGTTTCTGCAGCTAATTGGAGAGGTTTTTATTGCACAAGCCATCTGATAAAAAGTATTTTTAAAGGTACAGTTCATTCCTTTTCAGCAGGAGTTGTCTCTTTGCAAGCAAACCACAGCAAAACCTGACAAGGTCCTACCGTGATCACTGCTCATCCTCACTCCCCACTGCCCGGAGCAGAGCCCAGAGCCACAGGTGAGGGACAGGATCTGCCTTGCCAGGGGCTGGGGCTCAGGGCTTGGCCTTTTGCATCAATGAAACCCCTCCAGGTTTGCTCAGCAGCAGAGCCACCTTGAGCTGCTTGTCCTGACCTCTCAGCACTGCTTCAGGTCTCTGCTCTCACCAGAGCCTGGAGATGCTTCAGTGCCTCCAGTGATGCTTCCCTTGCATCCACTGTCTCCTTCTGCTCTAACCAGACCCTGGGGACCCTTTCCCAGTATGTTTCACTGGGACCCATTAAGAGTAGAAGAAACTTCAGTGTTTGACTCTGACTTTGACTTCTGGAGAGGTTTCATCAGCTTCCTCTCAGTCTCTGAGGTTCATGGACTTGCCACCAAAGCTACCAGAGGGCTCCTTTAAATGCCTTGGGCTGTTCTGTTGTGCTGAGCCATGCCAGGCTCCTGGGCTGGAAGGTGCTGCTGGCAAGTATGCAGTTCTGGCCAGACAGCTCTGGCCAGGAGCAGCTCCTCTGCACAGCACAGCAGGGCTGAGGGCACCGCCAAGGATCTGAGAGAGATGAGGAAGGCAGAGAGAGCTTCAAGGTGGCCAGGACTGGGAGGATGCTGAGAGCTCACAGGAGGAGAAGTCAGTGCAGTCACTGATACGGTGAGGCTGTGGGTGCTGGGCAGTGCAGGTGCAGTTCCAGGAGGCATCTCCTACAGCTGGCACAGCCACAGCTGATGCTGGCTGTGGGGAGAAGCTGTGGGTGGCAGGAGCCACCCCTGGCAGTGCACAGCAGGGTGGGGCAGGGTCCTTCTGCTCTGGAGAGGCTGCTGTGGGGGGCAGGGCTGCTCACAGCTACAGCTCAGCACAAGGGAACTTCCAAAGGGATCTTTCAAGAACAAGGTCCAAGCAGGGTTTGCTCTAAAAAGAGAAGAGTTCCTGAGTCTGTGTTTGCAGTTACCAATTCTGAGGACAAGGGAAAGTGGGGAGTGAAAGAGAGGTAGCAAAAGACCATTCAAGTTGGAACAAGTCCTTGAAACTGGGGAGGTGTATCTTGGAGTGGTCAGGAGGTCTGCTGGGAGCCTCCTCAAGAGCCTTCAGCCACTCCTCTGCCTGTGGACAGCAGCAGCAGCACCCTGGCTGGACTCCTCAGGATGCCTCCAGGCAGTGCCCTGCAAACAGGCAGGTTTCTGTAGGTGAGTGCAGAGGGGCTGGGCTGGGCTCTGTGAGCAGGGCAAATCCATCCCCCAGCACACTCCTGCCAGGGTGAGAACCTCCAGGCAGCAGGGATCTGATCAGGGAAGGAAAGGAAACTGAACCCAGCAATGTTGTGGGAGGGAGCATTCAGACATCGCCATCTGATCCCCTCCAGGCCAGACCCTTCCTCTGAGCAAGGCCCTTGGCCTCCTCTTCCTCCCCAGAAAAGCCTCTGCCCTTAGGGTCATGGGCTCCAAGGTGTGAAGCACCTCCTCTGCAACCAGAGCTGCAGCAAAGGCAGAGCTGCCACAGGAGAGGAAATGCCATTGGGTGTTGCAATGAGCCCTGAGTGTGCTGGGCTGGAAGTGTGGTGCTGAGACCTTGAGAGAGTCTGAGACACTGAGTGGTCTGTGGTGGATCCCTCTGCTCTCAGCACTGTCTGGTGGCATTTCAGGGGGACATGGGAGTGTGATCACCTCCAGTTCAGCAGGGCACAAGCCCAGAGAAGTGGGGAAGTAACAGCAGGGCCAAGCAGCTCCCCTCACTCTGCTCTGAGCCACAGGCAGCCTCTTGCCTTCAGGGCTCTCTCTGTTCCCCCTGAGGGCAGCAGAAATGCTGTGTATGAGAACTTGTGACAGCGAGGAGCACTCTGGGGGGGGAGATGTTGGCAGCTAGAGTACAAAAAGCCTAAAACATTCAGGAACTGCCTTTTTCTACCCTCTCTCCTTAGCACTGGGAGATGCTGAGACGCCTTCCTGCTTTGGGACTCTTTCCTCTGACAGTGGACACCAGAGCTTGCTGCTGCCTCCACCCTTCCCCTGCTGCAGAGCAGGACTGACTCAGCAGCAGGAAGCAGGAAGAGTCTCTGCTCCTCCCTGCATGCTCAGCCAGCACAAAGAGTCCAGCAGCAGAGCTGGAGGGAGGTCTCCTCCAAAAGAAAACTTCACTCTCTGGATCAGGGGCTGAGAAATGGCTTTGGTTGTGCTCCATTGACTTGAGACTGCCTTTGCCTTTGGCTACTGCACTGTGCACAAAGGGCAGCAGATGGCCAACAGCAGCTCCATCAGCCACTTCCTCCTCCTGCCATTCTCAGGCACAAGGCAGCTGCAGCTGCTGCACTTCTGCCTCTTCCTGGCCATCTACCTGGCTGCCCTGCTGGGCAATGGCCTCATCATCACCACCATAGCCTGGCACCACCACCTCCACACCCCCATGTACTTCTTCCTCCTCAACCTCGCCCTCCTTGACCTGGGTGCCATCTCCACCACTGTGCCCAAATCCATGGCCAATTCCCTGAGGGACTCCAGGGACATCTCCTATGCAGGATGTGTTGTGCAGGTCTTTTTCTTTCTCCTCTTGGTTGTAGGTGAATATTTCCTTCTCACAGTAATGTCCTACGATCGCTACGTTGCCATCTGCAGACCCCTGCACTATGAGACCCTCCTGGGCAGCAGAGTTTGTCTCCACCTGGCAGCAGCTGTCTGGGCCTGTGGCTTTCTCACTGCTCTGCTGCACACAGCCAATACATTTTCCCTGCCCCTCTGCCAGGGCAATGCTGTGGACCAGTTCTTCTGTGAAATCCCCCAGATCCTCAAGCTCTCCTGCTCCACATCCTACCTCAGGGAGGTTTGGCTTCTTGTGCTCAGTATCTCTTTTTCATCTGTCTGTTTTGTGTTGATTGTGGTGTCCTATGTGCAGATCTTCAGGGCCGTGCTGAGGATCCCCTCTCAGCAGGGACGCCACAAAGCCTTTGCCACCTGCCTCCCTCACCTGGCTGTCGTCTCTCTGTTTTTCAGCACTGGCTTCTTTGCCTACCTGAAGCCCTCCTCCATCTCCTCCCCATCCCTGGACCTGGTGGTGTCAGTTCTGTACTCAGTGGTGCCTCCAGCAGTGAACCCTCTCATCTACAGCCTGAGGAACCAGGAGCTCAAGGCTGCCCTGTGCCAACTAATCCCTGGATGCTTTCAGAAGTAATAAACTCTTTGTCTTCTCCTGCAGAGCAGTTCTGATGTCTCTCAGTGCAGACCCAGCCTGGCTGCTGGAGTTCTGGCTGCTGCTGGTGCTGTTCCCCTTGAGAGAATGTTGTTCCCACAGAAATGTCTTTCTTCACAGCAAGTCTGGTTCAGTGTTGTCCTGTCTGCTGTAACCCAGAGACTGCAGACATGAGGAGCTGTGCTCCCTGGGTGTTCAACACAATAAAGGACCCTGCAGGGAGTTGTTTCTCTGAGTTCCTTCCTTCGAGGCTGCTGTGAGCCGCAGGGCAGTGCCTGTGTGCAGAGGTGGAGGGGCAGAGTCCCAGCACAGCAGCAGTGCCAGGCAGCCCCACAGCTTGAGCTGTCCTCAGCTGCTCTTTCTTCCCTTCCACCCTCTCCTGCTGAGCCTCTGTGCTGGGGCATGGCCTGAGTGCTCTGGCAGCTTGGGCACTGTGCTGCTGGGTGGCAGTGCTGGGACTGCAGGCAGGGAGAGTCCAGGGCTGCCTGTGGGACAGAGCTGTGCTCCAGAGCAGCACTGCCATCAGAACAGGAGGTCTTCTCATGCCTTCATACCCCAACCCCCTCCCATTGCAGACTGCACCTACTCAGAGTCTATACTGGATACCCTGACCCCCTTCCAGTATAGACTCAGTCCAAACACGGTTCCTGTATCCCCTCCCAGTACAGATGTGGCCTCATCCCAGTACAAACTGGATCCTACTGTCCTCTAGCACTGCAGCCTGAGTCCCATCCCAGCACAGAATCCATCCCCTGTCTCCCTTTCCAGTACCATCTGCATCCATCCCAGTACAAACTGCACACCCTCATGCCCTCCCAGTACAGTCTGGACCCTGTCTTGGTCCAAACAGGATCCCTTTCATCCCTCCAGGTACATATTAGGCATTGTCCCAATAAAAAGTGGATCCCCTTTTGCCCTTCCAGTACTGTCTGGACCCCATTCCAGTACAAGATGCATTCCCTGGGCTCATTCCAGTTACAGTCTTGTCCCCACATACTACAATTTGGGATCCTTTTCACCCTTCCCAGTATAGACCTGGTCACATCTCAGTATAAGCTGCATCTCCTCAACTCCTCCCAGCTCAGATGTGCTCTTATCCCAGGACAAACTGCATCACTTTCCCGTCTCCCATACAGTTTCCTGTGCCAGTACAAAGTGCATCCCTTGGAGCCCTTTCCAGTCCCAGCTGCACCCAGCTCAGCACAAAGTGGATATCCTGATCCCAGGGCAGCTGTGGCCTGATCCTGGTACAAATGGGATCCCATTGCCATCTCCCAGCACAGTCTCAGTCTCATCCCAGTACAAAGTGCATCTCTTGGAACCCTGATTCCATCCCAGCACAGACCAAGACCCATCCCTACAAACTGATCCCCTGATGCCCTCCCAGTTCAGACTGGGCCCCCTCCAGCTACAAACTGAACCTCTCTGAGCTCTCCCAGTACAGACTGGGCCTTGTTCCAAAACAAGCTGAAGCCCCTGGTCCCCTCCCAGAGCAGACATGGCCTCATCCCAGCACCAACTGCATCATCTTGCTCCATCCCAGTACAGACTGGGTCCCATCCCAGTACAAAGTTGTCGTGGTTTGGGAGAGCAATCCTCCCACCACGGGCAGAAATAACGACTCAGACAAACGGATTGCAAAAGTGATGGAAAGTTTAAATAGAAAAACAAAAAGGAACAATGAAAGTTTTACAGAGAACCACAAGCACCGTGACAAAGAGAGAGAGATCCCATCACCACCTGGGGGTACACCCAACCCCCTCAGGGCTCTTTCTCCCCCCTCCCAACCCAGCCTCGGGCCTGGGCAGGCCCAAGGGAGGCAGCTCAAGCCATTTTACCTAGGCAGCAGCAGGGGACGAAAGAGGAAGTGCAGACCCCACGTGGATGTTTTATAGGGGAGCAGGGCATTATGGGGAAATGGAATACCTGGTTTCCTGTGACCACCCCCCTGGGCTGGGCCCACCCCTTGGGACCTCCCAGGTGTGGTCTGTGCAGTGGCATCCGGGCCAGCACCCAGCCTAAACCACCACACTCCTACAGAGCTTCTCCAGTACCTCTCCATTCCTCCAGACTGAGGAACTCCACAGCCAGACACCAATGTTGCAGATGTGGTCACAGCAGTGCTGAGTGCAGGGGAGGACAACCTCTGTGTCTGGGTGGCTACACTCCTCCTGCCACATCCCAGCTGCACTTGGCCTTCTGCACTCTGCTCAGGCTCTGCTCCATCCCAGGCCATTGGGAATGGTCTCTGCCAGAGGTCTGCAGCTGGCCAGTGGCACAAAGGGATTGGAGTCTGCAGTGACCTCACACTCCCCTCATGGCCAGGTGGCTCCTCCTGCCCTAGGAGCTTCTCAGCCATCCCTCATGTCCCAGTGCTGGCCCAAGGCCTCAGCCTGCTTGTGGCCTGGCAGCTCAGCAGCCACAAGAAACCTCTGCAGGGCCTTCCAAGGCAGGTCCCTGCTGCTGCCTTTCAGCTTCTCCAACAGCCACAGCCAAGCCCTGTCCCTGCTGCTGTCCCCTCAGACCCTCAGGTGGCAAGGAGGTGACAACCCAGCTCCAAGGCTCTTCCTGAGGGGGCCACCAGGTGCTTAGGGACAGGGAGTTACACAAGTCCCTTGCTCACCACATGCCTTCTGCTGCCTGCTGGGGCCACTGGCAGCTGGGAGGCCAAAAGCACAGAGCCCAGCCAGGAGTCAAGGGCTGCTGTCTCAGCTGCTGCAGCAAAAAGTGACCTCCCAATCCCTTTCCTGCCCTCTTCCTGATGCTGCCCTATCAGCTGCTGAGCCAACAGTGACTTCCCCTGGCCCAGCCTTGTGCCTGCTGCTGTGCAGGAGATCCTGAGGCACAGCTGAGCTGCCCATGGCATTGCCACATATCTGCTGCAAGACCCTCAGGAGCACCAAGTCCAACCAATCCTACTCTACAAGGGTACCATATCCCCAAGCACCACATCCAAACCACCCTGAAACACCTCCAGGCTTGGTGCCTCCACCACCTCCCTGGGCAGCACATTCCACTCCCTGAACACTCAAGATGGGAAAATCTTTTTCCTAGTGTCCAGTCTGATCCTACCCAGTCCTAGCTTGAGGCCATTCCCTCTTGTTCTGTCACTAATGACCTCAAGGTGTGGCCTCCACAGAGCTGAGTCCTAGGGGACAGTCACCTCCCTGCTCCTGCTGCACACAGCATTGCTGATCCCAGCCAGGAGGCCTTTGGCTTTCTTGGCCACCTGGGCACACTGCTGCCTCCTATTCAGCTGCTTGTCCATCAGCACCCCCAGGTCCCTTTCTGCCAGACAGCTCTGCAGCCACACTGCCTCTGGAGCATTGCTTGGGGTTGTTGTGCCCCAAGTGCAGGACCTGGCACTTGGCCTTCTTGAAGCTTCTCCTGATGATGTTGGCCATGGATCCAATCTATCCAAGCCCCTCTGCAGAGCCTCCCTACCCTCATGCAGATCAACTCTGCCACATCACTTGGTGTCATCTGCTGCCTCACTGCTGACTCACTCTGTGTCTTCATCAAGGTCATCAATAAAGATGTTCAACAGAAGTGGTCCCAACACTGAGCCCTGAGGAACACCACTTGTGACCTGCCACCAGCTGGATTGAACTCCACTGAGCACCACTCTTTGGGCCCTTTCACCCAGCCAGGGCTGTATCCAGCAGAGCATTGCTCATCCAAGCCAGGAGCAGCCACTTTGCCCAGGAGAATTCTGTGGGAAGCAGTGCCAAAGGCTTTTGGGAAGTCTAGGGAGACAATAGCTACAGCCTTGCCCTCCTCCAACAGTCACTCATCCTGTCAGAGAAGGAGATCAGGTGCGTCAGGCAGGACCTGCCCTTCCTAAACCCATGCTGACTGGGCCTGATCCCCTGCTTGTCCTCTCCAGGTCATATAATGGTGCTGGAGATGCTCTGCTCCAGGCCCTGCCCTGCCCCTGAGCTCACACTGCCAGCTCTATAGATTCCTGGATTCTCCTTTCTTCCTTTCTTGCAGCTGGGTGTCACATTTGCTCCTCTCCAATACCCTGGGACCTCCCCAGTGAGCCAGGACTCCAGGTCAATAATGGAGAGTGGCTTGGCCACAGAGATGTTCAAGTCCCTTCCTCGTCCTCCTAGCCTCTGTTGGACTCTCTCCAGCAGATCTCTGTCTCTCTTGACCTGGGCAGCCCCAAACTGAAGTGATCCAGTTTGGACAGGAAGGGCCCAGTCTGTGGAGGGGGCTGGGAGTGATGAAATTGACAAGAAGGGCACCAGGGCAATTAAAAAGGAGTTCAAGGCCCTTGGACAATTGATTGATGGGGCAGGAGCTCAAGTGGTGTTCTGCTCAGTTCCCTCAGTGGCAGGGGAGTACATTGAGAGGAACAGGAGAACCCACACCTTCAACAATGGGCTCAGGGGATGGTGCCAGCAGCAGAATTTTGGGTTCTTTGATCACGGGGCAACTTTCACTGCACCTGACCTGTTGGGACCTGATGGGGTGACATTAACTAGAAAGGGTAAGAGAGTCCTAGCACTGGAGTTGGCAGGGCTCATTAAGAGGGCTTTAAACTAGGTCTGAAGGGGGTGGGTGAGGAAATCAGTCCCTCTGTAGACGAAGGAGTGGGCCACAGATTAGGGTCAATAGAGAAGTCGAGAGCCCAGCTGAAGTGCTGTACACCAATTCAGGCAGCATGGGCAATAAGCAAGAGGAGCTGGAAGTCCTGGTCCACCAGGGTGACTATGATATAGTCACCATCTCAGAAACATGGTGGGATGACACACACGATTGGAGTGTTGCACTGGGGGGTTACAGGCTCTTCAGGAGAGACAGGTGAGGGAGAAGAGGAGGAGGGGTGGCTCTGTATATTAGGGAGTCACTCTTTGCCACAGGACTTGAGGTGGAAAATGAAGGGATTGAGAGCCTGTGGGTTAAAATCAGGGGGCAGCCCAACAAATCTGACATCCTGGTTGGAGTCTGTTATAGACCACCCAACCAGGATGAGGAGGCAGATGAAACATTCTATAAGCAACTGAAGGCTGTCTCAAGGTCATCAGATCTTGTCCTTGTGGGTGACTTTAACCTGCCAGATATCTGCTGGGAACTTAATTCATCAGAGAGGAGGCAGTCCAGAAGATTCCTGGAGCACAGGGAGGACAACTTCCTGATGCAGCTGTTGAGTGAGCCTACCAGGGGTCAGGCTCTGCTTGACCTGCTGCTCTCCAATAGAGAAGGGCTGGTGAGAGACATGACCGTGGGAGGCTGCCTGGGGTGCAGCGACCATGAGATGGTGAAATGTTCAATATGCAGGGAGCTAGGGAGGAGCACCAACAGAACCTTCACCTTGGACTGCCAGAGGGCAAACTTCAGCCTGTTTAAGAAACTTATTTGCAAAGTTCCCTGGGTAGCAGCCCTCAAGAACTGAGGAGTCCAGGATGGTTGGAGCTGCTTCAAACAGGAGCTCTTGAAGGCACAGGAACTGGCGGTTCCCATCTGCTGAAAGATGAGCCGAGGGGAAGGCTCTGGGCCTGGATGAGCAAGCAGCTCCTGGAGGAACTAAGGGGAAAACAGAGGCTGTATCACCTTTGGAAGGAGGGGAAGGCTTCTCGAGGTGTGTTTAAGGAAGTTGTTAGATTATGTAGGAAAAAAATGAGAGAGGCAAAGACCCAGTTGGAACTGAGACTGAACACCTCTGTGAAGGACAATAAAAAGCATTTTTACAAATATGTTAATGCTAAAAAGAAGGGCAAGAAGAACCTGCACTGCCTATTGGACCTGGAGGGGAACACGGTGACTGAAGACGAGGAAAAGGCTGAGGTCCTGAACACCTTCTTCGCCTCAATCTTTAACAGCAAGGCAGGAGGAGTTCAGGACGAGTGGCCTCCTGAGCTGGGGGATGGGGTCAGGGAGCAGTGTAATGCCCTGGAAATCCATGAGGAATTGGTTCAGGGACCTGCTGAGCCACTTGGACACTCACAAGTCCATGGGGTGGGATGGGATCCACCCTAGGGTGCTGAGAGAGCTGGCAGATGAGCTGCCAAGCCGCTCTCCATCATTTTCCTCCTGTCCTGGCTGACCAGGGAGGTCCCAGATGACTGGAAACTGGCCAATGTGATCCCCATCCACAAGAAGGGTTGGATGGAGGAACCTGGAAACTCCAGGCCTGGCAGCCTGACCTCAGTGCCAGGGAAAATGATGGAGCAGATTATCCTGGCGGCAATAACTGCGCACCTGAAGGATGGCCAAGGGCTCAGGTCCAGCCAACATGGATTTAGGAAGGGCAGGTCCTGCCTCTCCAACCTGATCTCCTTCTATGATCAGGTGACCTGCCTGGTGGATGTGGGGAGGCCTGTGGATGTAGTCTACCTGGACTTCAGCAAGGCCTTTGACACCGTCCCCCACAACAAACTGCTGGCTAAGCTGTCAGCTCGTGGCTTGGACAGCAACACTCTGTGCTGGGTTAGGAACTGGCTGGAGGGCCAGGCCCAGAGAGTGGCGGTGAATGGTGCCACCTCCAGCTGGAGGCCAGTCACCAGTGGTGTCCCCCAGGGATCAGTGCTGGGCCCCAGCCTCTTCAATGTCTTCATTGACGATCTGGATGAGGGGATTGAGACAGTCATCAGCAAATTTGCAGATGACACCAAGTTGGGAGCAGATGTTGGTCAGTTAGAGGACAGAAGGGCCCTGCAGAGGGACCTCAACCGACTGGACAGATGGGCAGAGTCCAACAGGATGGCATTCAACAAATCCAAGTGCCAGGTGCTGCACTTTGGCCACAGCAACCCCAGGCAGAGCTACAGGCTGGGGTCAGAGTGGCTGGAGAGCTGCCAAGCAGAGAGGGACCTGGGGGTGCTGATCGACAGCCACCTGAACATGAGCCAGCAGTGTGCCCAGGTGGCCAAGAAGGCCAATGACATCCTGGCCTGCAATAGGAATAGTGTGGCCAGCAAGAGCAGGGAGGTCATTCTGCCCCTGTACTCTGCACTGGTTAGGCCACACCTTGAGTCCTGTGTCCAGTTCTGGGCCCCTCAGTTTAGGAAGGACATCGAGACACTTGAAGGTGTCCAGAGAAGGGCAACAAGGCTGGAGAGAGGCCTTTCACAAGCCCTGTGAGGAGAGGCTGAAGGAGCTGGGGTTGTTTAGCCTGGAGAGGAGGAGGCTCAGGTAAGACCTCATTGCTCTCTACAACTACCTGAAAGGTGGTTGTAGCCAGGAAGGGGTTGGTCTCTTCTGTCTAGCAACCAGCACCAGAACAAGGGGACACAGTCTCAAGCTGCACCAGGGGAAGTTTAGGCTCGAGGTGAGGAGAAAGTTCTTCACCAAGAGAGTCATTCGCCATTGGAATGTGCTGCCCGGGGAGGTGGTGGAGTCACTGTCCCTGGAGGTGTTCAAGAGGGGACTGGACGTGGCACTTGGTGCCATGGTCTAGTCATGAGGTTTGTGGTGACAGGTTGGACTCGATGATCTTCGAGGTCTCTTCCAACTTTGGTGATACTGTGATCCTGTGATCCTGCTACTTCACTGTCTTCTGGTGAGAACTGCCCTGGAGTACTGAATCTACCTCTGAAGTCTCAACGCAGGAAGGACAGGGAGGTGGTTGAGGCCCCATCCATACAGATATTCGAGGAGAGTGTCGACAGGGCTCTGTGTAACCACTTGGCCACCTTTGATTCCAGCTGGTACTGGAGCTCCAGCATGTCGGGCACGGCAGCGCTGATCGGAGGAGTCACCTCATTCAGGCCACGGTAGTCCACGGTCAGTCTCTATTCCCCATTTGCCTTTCCCACTGGCCATATCGGGCTGTTGAAGGGGGAGTGAGCCTTGCTGATCACCTTCTGGCTCTCCAGTCATCGAATCAGTTGGTGTATGGGGTGCAGAGAGTCTCTGTTGCTCCTGGATTGCCTGCCATGTACTATGTGAGAGGCAAGAGGGAACTTCCAATCCTTCCTCTTATGGCTGCCCACTCCAGAGGGCTCATCCAACAGCTGGGGCTTGGTGGACAGCTGTTCTTTGCCTACAGTCTCCACAGCTGCCACCCCCAAACGCCCACGTGTGCCCCCTAGGCTCCTTGATGCATCCCTCCCGCAGAAAGTCAATGCCAAGAATGCAAGGTGCATCTGGACCAGTCACTAGGTTGTGCTTTCCCCATTCATTCCCGGTCAGGCTGCTCTCAGCCTGCAGTACAGTCAGGTCTGGTGAGTCCCCTGTGACTCCCCTGAATGCTTATGGGCTCCTTTGTAGCTCGATGGTATCAGACTGCATTGGGCCCCTGTGTCCACCAGAGCTGGGTACTTCAGGGCTTCTGAAGTGCCAGGCCATTTCACACACACATTCCAGGACACTCTGTTGTCCCTGGCCTCCACCTGGCTGGAGGTAGGGCACCTCTAATGCTGTCGGCGATGCCCACAATTGTCACAGGGTCCTGTGTTACTAGGGGAAGGGTCTCTTGAGGGAGAGGGACTCCTCTGGGAAACTGGGGCAGCCCTTCTCCTGGATGAGTTATCCCCAGTGTGGCCACCTTGCAGTTCCTGCACTCTGTTCCAGAGGGCAGAGGTGGGTTGGCCATGCCAGGTGTCCATGTCCTCTCCGTGGTCACAGAGGAACCTCTTGACATCCCCCAATTAGCTTGGGGTGATCTCCTAGGGGAAGGTCGCCTGTTCCTGATTGCTGAAACCTGGACCCATTCTGACGGAGAAGGGGAAAAGGAGGCATCGCTCCCCCTTTTCAGTTCAGACATGGAGGTCTTGAGCTCTTTGACAATGTCTTTAGCCATAGTTTCTATGGCTGAGATCAGGGGTTTCTGATTTACACTCTCACAGATTCTCCATCCCACTTTCAGGATAGTTGTAACCCATTGCAGTCCCCTTGCAGCGGTGATTCTGCACACAACTGCTCTGTCCAGCTGGGCCTGCACCACAATATTAGTCACAGCTCTGGAACACCACCACAGCAATCAGGTCAGTTTGTGTCTGTGTGATGTCTCTGTAATCACTGGCTGTGATTGGAAATTCTCTGTGCCAATCACTCCTCACCAGGATGTGTCTTTGCTCACATGTTGTATGGTTAGCTACAACCTACACCCACTGGAAAGAATTTCACTGCAACCCAAACAGCTCCTCCAGCACCTGATTTCATCAGCCTGCTACAACCACCAGGAGAAGCAGGACGAAAGACTGCCCAGAGTCCACCCTGACACCGAAGCAATCCATTGAGTGCTAAAAGTAATGAAGAGGAGTGGAGAACACTGCTGGTGGGAAGTGCTGTTTGGATGGTGTCCAGCAGCAGCTGGGACACTGCCCCTGGTGGCACAGCCACTGTGATTTTCCTGCCTGCTCTGCTCTCTGCTTGCTGTTCCACATTGGTTTGCAGTTAGAGTTAGGAGGATGGCCAAGCAAGTCACACTGCTGCAGACATTTCCCATCATCAATGTTTCCTGTGTGCTTTGTGTCACTGAATGGCATTGCAGAAGACTTTGAGACTTTGAAGGCTAAGGAACTGTGGTGGTTTGAGCCTTAACTGGAAGTTAAGAGCTCAGGTGGGGGCATGGCTGAAAATCTCTCCCCCACTCCCTCCCTCCTCCCTCCCAACAGAGAGGGGAGAAAAGGAAGGAGCAAATCCACCAAAAAATAATTTGGAGTCGGCTTGGAAGTAGAGAGGTAAAGAGTTGTCTTTAAGCAATATATATGTATATAACAATAACAGGGAAAAGGTTCACAAGGGCAAGGATGGATGGGAGGGGGACTAAAACAAGAGAATAATACAAAACCAGCCTTTCTCTGAGGAAGCGTGGAGGCAGCAGGGAGAAGGATCAGGTCCGACCACGTGGCAGAGGAGCAGGAGGGCAGCTGCAGTAGCTCTCATCCAGCAGAGGCAGGAGCCAGAAAAGCCCAGGGCCAACAGCTACGATGTCCTGCTTTTTATACCCTAGCTGAGCAGGGAGGGAGGAGTGGAACAGACTCAGCTTCCCAGGTGAAAAATGCCCTGCAGGGAGTGAAAAGTACCTGCAAGCCCTCCACCCTGCTTTGTTCTTTTGTTCTCAGAAAAGGGTGTTAACCCACCACAGCAGCCCAGGCTGCCCTTGGCCATCAGTGCTGCAAGCTCACACTGCCTGCTCCCGGCCAGCTTCTCCCCCACCAGCAGCCCCAAGCCCTTTTCCTCAGGGCTGCTTTCTAACACCTCCTCCCCCAGCCTGTATTGATAGTGAGGATGGTTCCAGCCCAGCTGCAGGACCCTGCTCTTGCTGCTGTTAAATCTCATGAGGGTCACCTGGGCACCACCTCTCCAGCTTGTCCAGGGCCCTCTGGATGCCCTCCTGTCCCTCTGGCATCTCAACTGCAGCACTCAGCTTGGTGCCATCTGCACACTTGCTGATGGTGTCTCCATCCCTCTGTCTATAGAACTGATAAAAATATGAAACAGCACAGGATGGGACGAGTGGAATCAGTTTGTAGTGGGACAAGGCCTGGGCTGTACTTGGAGATGTTAATGAGACACAGTTTGAAATGGGAGATGGCCCAGACTGGACTCTGGTGTGATTAGGGGTATGGAGTTGTGACTATGACAGGGTACTGGATGTGCATAGGGGATTAAGGTTTTACTGAGACAAGGTCCAAAGTACATTTGGAGGGATTAAAAGGATCCTGTTTGGACTGGGACAGGGCCCAAACTGTACTGGGAGGGCATGGGGGTGTGCACTTTGTACTAGGATGGATGCAGATGGTACTGGGCAGGGAGCCAGGGGATTCATTCTGGGATGGGATGGCACCCAGACTTTAGAGAAAGAAGACAGCCGGATCCAGTTTGTACTGGGATGAGGCCAGATCTGTACTGGGAGGGGTTTAAGGAACCATGTTTGGACTGAATCTATACTGGAAGGGGGTCAGGGTATCCAGTTTGGACTCTGAGAAGGTCCAGTCTGTAATGGGAGAGGGTTGGAGTATGAAGGCATGAAGAGACCTCCTGTTCTGATGGCAGTGCTGCTCTGGAGCACAGCTCTGTCCCACAAGCAGCGCTGGATTCTCCATGCCTGCAGTCCCAACACTGCCACACAGCAGCACAGTGCCCAAGCTGCCAGAGCACTCAGGCCTTGCCCCAGCACAAAGGCTCAGCAAGACAGGGTGGAAGGTCAGAAAGAGCAGCTGAGGACAGCCCAAGCTGTGGGGCTCCCTGGCACTGCTGCTGTGCTGGGCCTCTGCCCCTCCACCTCTGCACACAGGCACTGCCCTGCAGGTCCACAGAAGAACTGAGGAATGAGCTCAGAGAAACAGCTCCTTGCAGGGTCCTTTATTGTGTTGAACAGCCAGCAAGCACAGCTCCTGATGTCTGCAGCCTCTGGGTCACAGCAGACAGGACAACACTGAACCAGAAATGATCTGAAGAAAGACATTTGTGTGGGAACAACATTCTCCCAAGGGGAACAGCCCCAGCAGCAGCCAGAACTCCAGCAGCCAGGCTGGGTCTGCACTGAGTGACATCAGAACTGCTCTACAGGACAAGACAAAGAGTTTATTGCTTCTGAAAACATCCAGGGCTCAGTTGGCTCAGGGCAGCCTTCAGCTCCTGGTTCCTCAGGCTGTAGATGAGAGGGTTGACTGCTGGAGGCACCACTGAGTACAGAACTGACACCACCAGATCCAGGGATGGAAAAGACATGGAGGAAGGCTTCAGGAGTGCAAAAAAGGCAGTGCTTGTAACCAGGGAGACAACAGCCAGGTGAGGGAGGCAGGTGGCAAAGGCTTTGTGGCGTCCCTGCTGAGAGGGGAACCTCAGCACTGCCCTGAAGATCTGCACATAGGACACCACAATCAACACAAAACAGACAAATGATAAACAGACACTGGCCACAATAAGCCAAAGTTCCCTGAGGTAGGATGTGGAGCAGGAGAGCTTGAGGATCTGGGGGATTTCACAGAAGAACTGCTCCACAGCATTGCCCTGGCAGAGGGGCAGGGAAAATGTATTGGCTGTGTGCAGCAGAGAATAGAGAAAGCCACAGCCCCAGACAGCTGCTGCCATGTGGAGACAAACTCTGCTGCCCAGGAGGGTCTCATAGTGCAGGGGTCTGCAGATGGCAACGTAGCGATCGTAGGACATGGTGGTGAGGAGAAAGTACTCTGTTGAAATGAAAAAGGGGAAGAGAAAGACTGAGCAACACATCCTGCATAGGAGATGTCCCTGGTGTCCCTCAGAGAATTAGTCATGGATTTGGGTACTGTAGTAGAGATGGCACCCAGGTCAAGGAGGGCGAGGTTGAGGAGGAAGAAGTACATGGGGGTGTGGAGGTGGTGGTCCCAGGCTATGGTGGTGATGATGAGGCCATTGCCCAGCAGGGCAGCCAGGTAGATGGCCAGGAAGAGGCAGAAGTGCAGGAGCTGCAGCTGCCTTGTGCCTGGGAATGGCAGGAGGAGGAAGTGGGTGCTGGAGCTGCTGTTAGCCATCTGCTGCCTCTGGCCATGGAGACCTGTGCAAGGAGGGAAAGGCCGTGACAAGTTAGGGCACACTTCTCAGCCTCATTGTAACCCCTGTCCCTGAGCTGCAGACAGAATGGATTAGGTCAGACCCCATCACTACCAACCTGTGGAATGTTCATCACAGCTTCAAATGCAGCAGGGACCCAGAATTGCCATGAAGATTCCTCTGGTGTCAGAACAGAAAGTGACCAACAGCCCAGAGAACAAGAGTCCCATGGAGAGGTGGAGAAACAGGGAACAGCTCTGCAGTGCTGCAGAGGCAGTGAAGGGAAGAGAGAAAAGCAGAGGGGCTGGGGGTGAAGCCTTCTCCTTCCCCAGCTCAGCACTCTGCAGCTCACAGGATGGAACTGAAGAGCTTTTGTCCTCCTTTTGGGTGCACACTCCAGGAGCCTTCAGATGAATATCAGCTGCCAAGGTTGTGACTCATGTCCTGGAGCCCATAGCTTTGAGGGCACTGCCTCTGCTGGGTAGAAGAGGAGAGCAAAAGGTTGCATTGGGAAATGTCTGCAGTGCAGAGAATGGCACAGAGGTGCCTGATCCCCCTTGCCAGGGCACCCCTGCCAGCAGATCCCTCTCCCCCCTGACCAACTCTCTGCTGCCTGCAGCTATCCCTGCCAGGAGCTGCTTCTCTGTGCCCAGCTCCCCTCCCTGTCCCTGCCACCCATCCCACCTTCTGTGTGCTGAGCTCTGCTTTGCAGACCCCTCCCAGCAGCAGGACACTGCCCAGGGGCAGCTCTGGGTGTGCAGGGCTCAGGAGCAGCTCAAAGGCTAATGAGAGTCTTCTCCAGAGTGGAGAAACAAACTCTAAACTCCAGTCTCACACTGCCCACCCAGCACACCAAGGGGATCAACATTCAAAGCCAAGACTCCTTCCCTTCCAGCAAAATGCTGCCTTGATGCTCTTCTGCAAAGCCTCCTCAGAAATGCCCAGGGGGGAGCTAGAACTGTGAGGAGCTCTAGCCAAGGCAGCTCCCTCCCCACAGCAGAAGGATCCTGCCCTGCCCTGCCCTGCCCTGCCCTGCCCTGCCCTGCCAGGGATGTCTCCTTCCACTCACACCTTCTCCCCACAGCACTCTGTGGAGCTCCCTGGGCAGGCTGAGAGCTGAGCCTGGCAGGCAGCAGAGTCCCTGCCCCAGCACACAGCCCCTGGGCTGCAGGGACCCTGCTCTGAAGGACAGCCCTCACCACCCCTGCCTGCACCCCAGGGCTCCACAGCTCTTCAGAAAAGCCTGAAGAGAGCCTCTGCACAGGAAGATTTCCTTCCAGCCCCCAGCAGCTGTGGCTGTGCCAGCTTTAGGAGATGCCTCCAGGAGCTGCAGCTGCACTACCCTGCCCCCACAGACTCACCCTGTCAGTGACTGCAGTGACTTCTCCTCCTGTCAGCTCTCAGTCACCCTCCTGGACACCTCCAAGATCGCTTTGACTTCTTCATCTTACTGAGATCACTGGCAGTGCCCTCAGCCCTGCTGTGCAGAGCAGAGGAGCTGCTCCTGGGCACAGCTGACACTTTTCATTGCTGCCTACTTGCCAGCAGCTCTCTCCAGCCATGGAGCTCAGCCCAGCTGAGCAGCAGAGGACCAACCCAAGGGCATTTGAATGACCCTCTGGTGGCTTTGGTGCCAGGTAAACATCAGAGACTGAGAGGGAGATGATGAAACCTCTCCAGAAGTTGAAGTCACTTTCAAACTCTGAAGTTCTTCTTGTTGATGGGTCCCAGTGAGGACACTGCTGGGAAAGTGTCTGCAGGCTGTGGTTGGAGTAGAGAACTGGAGGCAGTGCTGACAGGTCAGGACAAGCAGAGGAAGATGTCTCTGATGCTGGAGGTGTTTCATTAATGTCAAGGGTCAAGCCCTGACCCCTGGCCCCTGGACAGGCAGATCCTGTCCCTCACTCACCCCTCAGGGGGATTCCTGGAGCAGTGAGATGTGAAGAGGACCAATGTCAAGAGCAGGACTATGGCACAACCCCTCCCAGGCTCCTGAGGATGGACAAGGAGGCAATGAGGCCCCAGGGCTGGAAGGAGGAGTTGTCTCCTCAGAGGCATCAGTGCCACAGACCACAGCCAGAACCAAAGGCATGAAGAGCTTGGCTCTGCCAGGAGCCTTTCAGCTCTCCCACAGCCCTCTGTCATCTGCCCCTCAGGCTGCCCTCTGCTGCTGCATCAGCTGAGCCTCTTTCCCTGCAGGCTGTAGTCACCCAACCAGCTGCCCCACCTGGCACCTTCCTTTGCTGCTCTCCCTCCATCCTCCCTGGCTGTTCCTTGAAATATCAAGTCTTGAGCTGGTCCAGGTTGCTGCTGGGTGACATCTTGCACCACAGCACCACCCTGGCAGTGACATTTCTTCCTCCTCATGTCCAGTCTGGGCTTCTCACGCTCCACTTTGTGGCTTTACCCAGAGAAAGGGAGAAGAGAAGGTTCTGAGGAGACCTTATTGTGACCTTCCAGTATCTGATGCGGGCTACAAGAAAGCTGGGGAGGGACTTCTTTGGGTGTCAGGGAGTGACTTGGGGGGGAAGGGAACAAAAGTAGAACTGAGTAGAGTCAGACTGGATGTTAGGAAGAAGTTCTTCCCCGTTAGAGTTGCGAGACACTGGCACAGGTTGCCCAGGGAGGGGGTGGAAGCCTCATCCCTGGAGGTTTTGAAGGCCAGGCTGGATGTGACTGAGTAACCTGCTCTAGTGTGAGGTGTCCCTGACCATGGCAGGGGGGTTGGAGCTGGATCATCCCCAGGAAGCTGAGTTAGTCTGTTCCACTCCCCCTCTCTGTCCAAGCCTATAAAGGGGAGAGGACAGCAACCCTTTGGGGCTCTTTTGCTTCTGCCTCACCAGGAAGAGAGGACTAAGAGAGTCACTGCTGGCTTCCTGCCTCTCTGCCACGTGGTCAGGCCTGGTCTTTCTCCCTGCTGCATCCACCTTTCTCCAAAGGACTGTTGGTTTTGTCTATCTCCCCATCCCTCCTTGTTCCTTACCCTTGTGAGCCCTTCCTGTTACAGTTCTAGGTGTGTATATCTATGTATTTTAAAGACAACTTTTACCTCTCTGCTTCCAAACTGACTCCAAATTATTTCTCAGTGGATTTCAGCCTTCTCTTTTCTTTTCCTCTCTATTGGGAAAGAGGAGGGGGGATGTGGAGGAGGGATTCTCAGCTTTGCCCCCATCTGAGCTCTTAAATCCCAGTTAAGGCTCAAACCACCACACTGCAGCAGCTGATAACCAGGCAAGGCCACAGGTTCCACCTTGGAGAGTGCTGCAATGCAAGTGAGGCTCCCTGTGTGACTGCACCCAGAGATTATGGAATGGGCTGAGAGTTTGTGGCTCTGCTGCTGGACAGAGCCCTGAGGATGAGTGAGGCAGCAGTTCAGAGCCAGAAGAGCATGCATGCCCCCCATAACTCTGGGACAGTGCTGACAGGAGTTGAATGTGCTGTAGGCATAGCAGCTGGCTGAGGAACTGTGACCACCTCTGAGACTGGAAAGGCAATAAAGCTGCAAGGGTAACAGAGAAGTTTGGAGCTCCCCCAGCTTTTGAGACCTTCAGAGCCTGGGAGATGTTGCTGGCAGCCATGGTGGTGACTTTCTCTTGCTTTGTTATTTCCTACTTTCCTCCTCTTCTGTATTTCTAACATTCCTCCTGCCCATGCAGGTGAAGCACAAGCCAGGGGCTTTGCTCAGCCAGCTACTTGGTTCCTTCTTGCTTTGCAGGGTCTGTAAAAGAACCTCCTGCACTGCAGAAGTGAATCAGGATGCTAAGGCTCAATGGAGGGAGATCACCACTCCCCTGGTGCAGGTAGCCCCCACTCCTAATGCAGTCCCAGATGCACCTGGCCTTGTTCATGGTGAGCATTCACTGGTGGCTCCTCTTGCATCCCTGGAAGTGCCCAGGTCCATGTCTTCAGGGTCCCTACTCAGCCAGTCAGGTCCCAGCTGCCTGATAGGTGGGTTGCTTCTTCTTCCCCTCCAGGAAGGAACCAGGACGAGCTGCAGTGATCACAGTAGCACAGGATCACAGTATCACTAAGGGTGGAAGAGACCTCGAAGATCATCGAATCCAACCTGTCACCACAGACCTCATGACTAGACCATGGCACCAAGTGCCACGTCCAGTCCCCTCTTGAACACCTCCAGGGATGGTGACTCCACCACCTCCCTGGGCAGCACATTCCAATGGCTTTCTCAGTGAAGAACTTTCTCCTCACCTCCAGCCTAAACTTCCCCTGGCACAGCTTGAGACTGTGTCCCCGTGTTCTGGTGCTGGTTGCTAGAGAGAAGAGGCCAACCCCTTCCTGTCTACAATGAGCAATGAGGTCTCCCCTGAGCCTCCTCTTCTCCAGGCTAAACAACCCCAGCTCCCTCAGCCTCTCCCCATGGGGCTTGTGCTCAAGGCCTCTCCCCAGCCTTGTTGCCCTTCTCTGGACACCTTCAAGTGTCTCAATGTCCTTCTTAAACTGAGGGGCCCAGAACTGGACACAGGACTCAAGGTGTGGCCTAACCAATGCAGAGTACAGGGGCAGAATGACCTCCCTGCTCCTGCTGGCCACACTATTCCTAATGCAGGCCAGGATGCCGTTGGCCTTCTCGGCCACCTGGGCACACTGCTGGCTCACATTCAGGCGACTGTCGATCAGCACCCCCAGGTCCCTCTGTATTTGGGAGCGCTACAGCCACTCCGACCCCAGCCTGTAGTCTGCCTCGGGTTGTTGTGGCCAAAGTGCAGCCCCTGGCACTTGGACTTGTTGAATGCCATCCCATTGGACTCCGCCCATCTGTCCAGTCGGTCGAGGTCCCTCTGCAGGGCCCTTCTGCCCTCCAACTGACCAACATCTGCTCCCAACTTGGTGTCATCTGCAAATTTGTTGATGACTGTCTCAATCCCCTCATCCAGATGTCAATGAAGACATTGAAGAGGATGGGGCCAGCAACATCAGTTACAGGCGCAGCCAGGGAGTGATCTCTTTATGCAGGACCAGCTGCTTGATTCCCATTTCCCTCTCTTTTCCCATTCTTGTTCCCCTTCACAGAAGTTGAAAATATCTTTGAATTGAAAATTTTTACCCTTCATTACATCATTGTTATTATTGTGCTGTTATCATTATCATTATCGTTATCATTATTATTATTTCCCCAAAACCTTGGCAACTCATGGCCAAGACACAGTAATTCTTTCTTTTTCGTGAAGGTGTTGGGGACCAGGTCAGAAGAGAACAGCCCCATGGTGCATGTAACTCTCTGCAGTCCATGGAGAACAGTTTGGGATTTAGGATCAAAGAACCATGGAATGGCTTGGAAGGGATGGAGAAGAGCTCTAGTTCAGCCATCCAGCTGTGGCAGGGGCATCTTGCACTAGTTCAGGTTAAATAAACATCCTGACCTTGGGCAATTCCAGGGATGGGACCTCCCCTTCTCTGGGCAACTGTTCCAGTGCCCTCTACCTTCACTGTTAAATATTTCTTCCTTATATCCAATCTCAGTCTCCCCTGTTTCAGCTCAAAGCCACTGCTCTTTGTCCAGACACTACAGCACTTGCTAAAACTTCTCTTTCTTGGCCTGTGACCTCTGCACTTCCATCTGCAAACACCTTGGAGAGTGCCCAGAGATCTCCCAAGATGGGAGCACATGATAGAGCTGAAGGCTGTGGGTTCAGTGGTGTGGAGACTGAGTTCAGCAGAGGAGCAGCCTGAGAGTGCTTGAGGAGTGCTTTGAGACTACTTCATAGTGACCAACTGCAAGAGCAAGAAACAAAGCCATGAGGTGCAGCTGGGGAGGTCCACACTGGATAGGGAAGAGAAAGAAATGTCATTTGCCAGGGCAGTGCTGTGGTGCAAGACATGCCCCAGCAGCAGCCTGGAGCACTCCAAGGCTTTGTGTTTCAAGGAACAACCAGCAAGGATGGAGAGAGAGCAGGAAAGGAAGGTGGCAGCAAGGTGGGACAGCTGGCTGGGTGACTACAGCCTGCAGGGAAAGAGGCTCAGCTGATGCAGCAGCAGAGGACAGCCTGAGGGGCAGATGACAGAGGGCTGTGGGAGAGCTGAAAGGCTCCTGGCAGAGCCAAGCTCTTCCTGCCTTGGGTTCTGGCTGTGCTCTGTGCCACTGCTGCCTCTGAGGAGACAACTCCTCCTCCCAGCCCTGGGGCCTCATTGCCTCCTTGATTGCTTCCTTTGTCCTTCCTCAGGAGGCTGAAAGGGATTGTGCCATAGTCCTGCCCTTGGCATTGCTCCTGTCTGTATCTTAATGTGCCAGGAAGAGCTCTGAGGAGTGAGTGAAGGACAGGAGCTCTCTTACCAGTGTCTGGGGGTCAGGGCTTGACTCTTTTCATTAATGAAACACCTCCAGGTTTAGTCAGCATCAGTGACACCTTCCTCTGCTTGTCCTGACCTGTCAGCACTGCCTCCAGTTCTCTGCTCTAACCACAGCTTGGAGATACTTCCCCCAATAGTGTCCCTCACTATTAACACTGCAGGAAACTTCTGGATGCAATATTCCAGGTGTGGCCTCACCACGGCAGAGCAGAGTAGAGGGGGAGGAGAACCTCCCTCTGTCTGCTGGACAAACTTCTCTGAATCACCCCAGGATCCCATTGGCCTCCTTGGGCACCAGGGCACATTGCTGTCCTGCAGAGAACTTGTTATCCACCAGGACTCTCAGGTCTCCTCTCCAGCAGATCACCTCCCGCCTATACAGCTGCAGTTTATTCTTCCTTTCCAGATGCAGAACTGAGCAGGATCATTGGACAAGATGATGTGCAAGGATCTCTTCCACAAGTGTACCAGGACAGATACAGCAGGTCCTCTGAGGAAGGCTTCTGCACTCAAAGCCTTGGTAGGAAATCTGCCAGATGGATCTGGTGAAACTTGGATCTGCTCAGGCTCTGGCCACAAGGAGGCTGAGGGCTGAGTGTGCAATCCTGTGCTCAGGTGTGTCTCAGGAACTCACCACTCAGTAGGAAGCCAAGGACTGGGAAGGGGGAGGTGAGGCCACTTCTGCCTCCTGAGAGGATTGGCCAACAGCAGGAAGACAGCTGGAAAGGGACTGTGAGGTCAGGTGTGTCTGCAGGAGCTGCTAGGGCAGCCCTGGGCTAAGGCCGGCAGATGGGCAGAGTGATCTGTCAGATGGCCTCTGCCAAAGGGCTGACTGCAGGAAGGGGCTGATGGGTTGGTTGCTGTGTCTCTGCTGCCTGAGGACCTGATGGGACAGCAGCAGGCACAGGGCTTGGTGCTGTCTGTGCAAGAAACTGCAAGGCCAGCAGCCTTGGGAGCTCCTGCTGAGGTAGGCAAGAGCAGGAGCGAGGAACAGTGCCAGATGGTGCAGCCTGGCAGGTGCAGCCTGGCCATGAGGAGCAAGAAACCTCTCTCAAAGGGCAGTGCTGTGGCCTGGGAAGTTCTGCAGAAGGAGTCTGGGATCAGCCCTTCTCTTTGTGTCCCCAGGAGCAGAGGGTGAGTGTGGGCAGGTGTCAGTGAAGGCATGGGAAGGCCAAGGTGGGGAAGTGAGAGGAGTGTCTGCAGCCTGCAGGGCAGGAGAAGCAGCTGTGAGACAGTGCAGGACAAAGCTGTGGGAGAGCTGGCCAAGGGCAATGGCAGTGGTGGGAGTGATGAAGAGAAGCCAAGGCTGTGCCCTCTTGGCTATGGCAATTCTCTGCCCCCGAGGCCTGTGAGGAGATGTTGTCCTAAGGCACTGAGAGGGCCTCACTGCCTCTGTCCACAGCCCCAGGAAGGCTGGGGACTGTCAGGCCCTTGTCCTCCACTCAGCATCACAAACCCTACAGGGATGCTAAAGGAAGGCTGGAGAGGGACTTTTCATGAGGGTGTCTGGTGACAGGGCAGGAGGGAAAGGTTTGAAGGTGAGAAAAAGGCGGTTCAGAGTGGGTCTTAGGAAGAAGTTCTTCAGTATGAGGGTTGTGGGACTCTGGATTAGGCTGCCCAGGTAGGATGCCCTCTCCTGAGGGTGTTGAAGGCCAGGCTGGATGAGGCCTTGAGCAGCTGAGTCTATAGGAGAGGCATCCTTGCCTATGGCAGGCAAGTTGGAGCAGATGAGCTCTGAGGTCCCTTCCAGCCTAGGCCCTGCTATGCTGCTGTGAAACCCACCCCCCACCCCCACTGCACCTGAAGAGCCTTGACCCACACATGAGGGACAGGAGCTGCCTGCCCAGGGGCTGTGTCAGGCCTTGGCCTTGGTGCTGCAGAACCCAGAGCCAGAGTTTGCTCTCCTGCACTTTGCCTTGCCTGCTGCAATCACAGCCTCTCTGAGCTGCTCTAACCAGTCCCTGGGGAGGCTTTGGCAGTAACAAGCCTCAGTGGGGCCAATCAATGCTTCAAGGGACTTTGTCTTTTGCTTCTTGCTTCTTGCACAGTTTCTTCACTCTTCTCTCAGTACCTGAGGTTCATGGAATGATCCCCAAGTGCCCTGAGGAGCTCTTTGTGTCTTTGTTGTTTCCTTCCAGATTTCAAAGTGCACCTCACAAAGCTCAGATTTTGATGGTAAACTGATTCTTTCTCAGATGAGGGCAGAGGTGACAGCAGCATCCACCAAGCCAGAATGATGCAGGCTGTCTGCTCAGGAGGTCTGGACTGGGAGGAGAAGCTGTCCTTTGAGGGCTGACACTGAGTGGACAACTTTGCTCCTCACCCTTCCCAACCTCCCCATTGCTGTCCCTGCCCACCTGGGCCTTCCATCCTTGCTCCTTGCATCAGACTTCTCCACTGCTCTCTGCAGCTGGAGCTCACAGCTCCATGGCACCAGCTGCCCCCTGCTCTCCTTAGACAACTGCCTGCACACAGCCACAGAAGAATTGTTTCTCTTTGGAAGCAAAACAAAGGCTGAGAAAGTTCCCTCAGCAATCCAGGCTCTGGAACCATCTGCTCAGCACACAATGTTGCACACAGTGTCCTTACTTTTCAGTCACTTGGTTCCCAAGAATTCGCCAAGAGCACAGGGTGATAAGGAGAGCAAGGATGAAGTACATGAGAATTAGGAGGAGGAGGAAGAAATAATATGAGGAGGAACAAAGGGGATGATGTGGCAGAAATGGAAGATGATATGGAATAGGAGAAGAATGATGAGAAGGAGAGGAAGATGAAGAGGAGAAAGAGGGCAAACCCATATCAGCCCATCTGTGCCACCCAAGCCACTTCAGTGCCTGAGTGGGGGAAAATCTTCCCCCAAGCTTGGAGCTGGCAAAGCCCACTGCCCCCAGCCCAGTGCCCAGCCTCTGTCTGTGGGGACTATGGCAACAGATTTACCCTCAGCTCCAACCTCAGCCGGCACTGCTGCGTCCACACCCAGAAGCAGCTGCACCTCTGAGCTGCCTGAGGCAAGAGCTGCACTCAGCTGTCTAACCCAGCCAGCACCGCTGCACCCACACTGGTGCTAGTCCTGTCCCTGCACAGGCTGCAGCAAGGGCTTCATCCGCAGCTTCCCCCTCACCTGGCATAGTCACCCCCACGCCGGTGACCAGCGTGCCCCAGGGGACACAGCAATACACCGACCCCGGCACTGCCAGGCCATACGTGACCCCCCTGGGGGGCCTTCTCCCGCAGATTGAACTGAAATCTCTTTTACAGCTTCTTCCCTTTGAAGCAAATGTGCCCCTGCTCTTCTCTGCACCAGACAGTGCTGAGGAGAATAATGACAGTGCTGAGAAAGCACAGCCAGTGCCACCACTGCAGCAGGGCTGGGATTTGGCTGTTTGTTCCTCAACACTTTGGGTTTCCTAGGCTCATGTTCAGCCTACAATCAACCAGCACCCCCAGGTCCCTCTCTGCCTGGCCGCTCTCCAGCCACTCTGACCCCAGCCTGTAGCACTGCATGGGGTTGTTGTGGCCAAAGTGCAGAACCGGACTTGGATGTGTTCACTCTCATGCCTTGGACTCTGCCCATCTGTCCAGCCTGTCCAGGTCCCTCTGCAAAGCCTCTCTACCCTCCAGCAGATCAACTCCTGCCCCAAGCTTGGTGTCGTCCGCAAATTTACCGATGATGGACTCAATGCCCTCATCCAGATCATCAATAAAGATGTTGAAGAGCATGGGGCCAGCACTGATCCCTGGGGCAACCACTAGTGACTGGCCGCCAGCTGGATGTGGCACCATTCACCACCACTCTCTGGGCTCGGCCCTCCAGCCAGTTCCTAACCCAGCTCAGAGTGCTCCCATCCAAGCCATGGGCTGCCAGCTTGGCCAGGAGTTTGCTGTGGGGGATGGTGTCAAAGGCCTTGCTGAGGTCCAGGTAGACCACAACCACAGGCCTCCCCACATCCACCAGGCGGGTCACCTGATCATAGAAGGAGATCAGGTTGGTCAGGCAGGACCTGCCCTTCCTAAAGCCATGCTGACTGGGCCTGAGCCCTTGGCCATCCTGGAAGTGCTGCGTGATCGCACTCAAGATGACCTGTTCCATAATCTTGCCTGGCACTGAGGTCAGGCTGACAGGCCTAGAATTCCCTGGCTCGTCCACCGGCCCTTTTTGGATGGGCACCACGTTGGCCAGCTTCCAGTCTTCTGGGACCTCTCCAGTGAGCCAGGACTGCTGAAAAATGATGGAGAGCGGCTTGGCCAGCTCATCTGCCAGCTCTCTCAGCACCCTAGGATGGATCCCATCCAGTCCCATGGCCTTGTGGGGGTCCAAGCGGCTCAGAAGATCTCTAACTGCCTCCTGGAGTAGTGGGAAACTATGCATCTCCCTGGCTCCTTCTGCCAGCTCTGCAGGCCAGCTGTCTGGAAGACATTCTGCCCTGCTATTAAAAATTGAGGCAAAGAAGGTGTTAAGCACCTCTGCCTTTTCCTCATCCTTTGTTACAACCTTCCCCTCCGTGCCCACCAAGGAGTGGAGGTTGTCCTTGCCCTTCTTCTTGCTATTGATGTATTTATAGGAGGACTTTTTGTTGTCCTTCACAGCAGAGGCCAGTCTAAGTTCCAAATGGGCTTTTGCCTCCCTAATTTTCTTCCTGCATGTCCTAGCAACATCCCTAAACATTCCGTAGGTTGCCTCCCCTTTCTTCCAGAGATGGTACCCCTCTTTTTTCCTTAGTTCTATTAAGAGTCATACCCATCCAGGCTGGCCGTCTGCCCCGGCGGCTCATCTTCCAGCACATTGGCACAGCCTGTTCCTGAACCTTCAAGAGTTCTGCCTTGAAGCAGCTCCAGCTCTCCTGGACCCTTTATTTTTAAGGGCTGTATCCCGAGGAACCTTCTGAGTTAGTTCCCTGAGTAGCCTGAAGTTTGCCCTCCTGAAGTCCAGAGTGGAGGTCTTCTTGCTGCCCCTCTTAGCTTGGCTGAATACTGAAAACTCAATTATCTCGTGGTCACTGGTGCCTAAACACCCTCCGACCACCACATCCCCCACCAGCCCTTCCCTGTTGCTGAAGAGGAGGTCAAGCAGAGCCTTACCCCTGGTAGGTTCACGCAGCACCTGGGATAAGAAGCTGTCCTCCATGCACTCCAGGAACCTCCTAGACTGCCTTCTTTCTGCTGTGTTGAGATCCCAGCAGATATCAGGCAGGTTGAAGTCACCCATGAGAACGAGGTCAGGTGATCTTGAGACAGCCTTAAGCTGCCTATAGAATGCTTCATTGACATCTTCCTCCTGGTTGGGTGGTCTATAACAGACTCCAACCAGGATGTCTGCCCTCCGATCTTCCTCTAATTCTCACCCACAAGCACTCAACCCGATCATCCTGATCTCCATCTCAACGGCATCTAGTGCCTCCCTGATGTACAGGGCCACCCTCCACCCCTTCTTCCTTGCCTGTCTCTCCTGAACAGCCTGTAGCCGTCAATTGCAGGGCTCCAGTCATGTGAGTCGTCCCTGTGGTGCCACCACGTCTCTGTGGTGGCAACTACATCATAACTTTCCTGCTGCAACAGGGCTTCTAGCTCCTCTTGTTTGTTACCCATGCTTCGTGCATTAGTGTACATGCACTGCAGCTGGGCTGCTGGTTTCACCTCTAGCTCTAGCTTACCACCCCCCAGACTCCTGCCTGAGGGGACTGGTTCCAGCCCCTTCCCCCTTCGAAGCTAGTTTAAAGCCCTGTCAATGAGACCTGCCAATTCTCTTCCCAGAATCTTTTTCCCTTTGGGGGACAGGCCATTCTCGTCCACTGTGACCTTTCCCCTCCTCTGGGACAGATGTACTCCATCTGTTACCAGCTGACCTGGTGCAGTAGAAGGTTCTCCAAGATCGAAAAACCCAAAATTCTTTCGACTGCACCAGCCTCTGAGCCACTTGTTGACTGCAGCTGCCGACCTGTTCCTTATCGTATTCCCTCCTGCAGCTAATGGTATCGATGTAAAAATTATTTGTGCACCTGACCCCTCAACCAGAACTCCCAAGGCCCTGAGGTCATCTTTGATAGCCCTGGGGGTTCTGGTAGCAACATCATCATTCCCTAACTGCAGAACCAATAAGGGATAGTAGTCAGAGGGCTGTACCAGACTGGGCAGCCTTCTGGTAACATCCTTAACTTTTGCTCCTGCTAGGCTAATAACTTCCCTATGAGGTGGGTCTGGCCGACATATGGGACCTTTCTGTTCCCCTCAGGAGGGAATCACCAATAACAATTAGCCTCCTCTTTTTTTTGAGGGAGCAAGTTCTGATGCCAGGGAAGGCTGTTAACCTTAGGCTGCTTTTCCTTAGGCTGTTTAACCTTAGGCTGCTTTTCCTTAGGCTGTTTAACCTTAGGCTGCTTTGCCTTAGGCTGTTTAACCTTAGGCTGTTTAGCCTCAGGGAAAACCCCAGTTGGTGTGTCCTCCGGCATCAGTATCACCTCACCCTCGATCTCCAGTGCCCCATACCTGTTTTCCAAGGGCAGCGAGGAAGCTGGGGGGAGGCAAGGAGGTTGTAATTGGTGTCTTTTGAGAGGAACCTGTGTCCATTCCCCTCTGCTTTTTGGGAAACCAGCCTCTGCTGGGGAGGCTGCGGAGCCGCTTACTCTGGTTCATCTCTTTCCTCCTCTGGCTCATCTCTTTTCTACATTCCCATACATCTCTAAGACTAGCAACCTCGTCCTTTAGTCTGGCCACCAGGTTGAGCAGATAGCCGATCTGCTCACACCTAATGCAAGAGATGCTTCCACTACCCTGCATCTCAAGAGCAGGCTCAAGAGCCAGGCTCCAGCACTCATTACAGCCAGATCTGGACAGCTACCTGCTTGTGTTCTACCTCAGTCTGGGTGGAAACTGATTTTTTTAAGATTTTGCTGCGAGTTACAACCATGCTGCCCCTGGCCACAGCACCCACTGGACAAAACAATTGAGACTAAGTGCGGCGGCGCGCAAGAGCAGCAGAGCAGGTGGCTGCTGCCCAGCGGAGCCCTGCCAGCCGCGCTGCGTCTGTTCAAATTCCGCCACCGAAGGCACTGGGCTCACGAGCCGCGGGCAGGTGAAATCAGGGCCGCTCCGAGCCTCGCAGCTTCTGCAGGAAGCACCACATCCCCAGCCGATCCCGTAGCGTGAAGAGGAGAAACCGCGGAAGCCCCCCAGGCGGCTGCCAGTCCCGGCAAGGAGAGGAGAAGCCAGTATCCAGAGAGGCCTGTTGAGCCTCAGCCCTGAGAGTATCTCCAGAGGGACCAATGCTGAGAGCCTGAGAAGCTGCAGCATTGCATTGCCAGCCTCACCAGTCAGGAGAGCCAAATGTGCCTTCAAGAGGACTTAGCTGAGTCTGGCAGTGCAAACATCTGCCTAAGCCTGAAGCAGCAGACTGAGGAGCTGCACAACCCTGTGTGTGTCAGCTCAGAAAACAGGAGCAGTGCTTTGGCACATGCCTGTGTGACCCTGCCACTGCCACTGCAGGAGAGGAGTTGCTGATTCCCCTGCTCAATGCCCTGTGAACCCCAGGGGGATCCAGAGCACTGTTCATGCCCTGTGCTCCAAAGCCAGGACCCCTCTGATAGGGTCGTGCCCACACTAGTTTGTCCAGGGCTGCTCTCTTTCCACCTCCACACTCTCCTGCTGAGCCTCTGTGTTGGGGCAAGGCCTGAGTGCTCTGGCAGCTTGGGCACCATCCTGCTGTGTGGCAGTCCCATGACCACAGCCAGACACAGGCCATGGGAACTTCTTTAGCTCAGATGGCCTCCACAAGAACAGTTGCACCCAGACAGGTGATCTGCTTGGGGCAGTGCCTGAAGGCTTAGGTCTTCTTCCAAAGTTTCCTTCAAGAGCATGCCCAACAGATGCAAAGAGCAGGGAACAGCTAAAGTGTGTGAGTGTGCAGGGCTGGGGCACACAGCAGTGTCCTCACATAGCCAGGCCTCCTGCAAGTGACCTGAAGGATCAGCAGAGAAGGCTCTGGACTGTGTCTGTGTTCACTGGACACCCTGGGGAAGCTGTCCCAGGGCAGTCACCCCAGACTAGCCTTCACAACCAGCGTTTCCAGCAGCAGCCTCACACCTCAGCTTGGATAGACTCTTTGTCCCTCCACAGGAGCACATGGCTTCAGGAGGTCAGCAGTGCCTGTTTGCATGGAGGTGTTCAGGAGGAGACTTGATAGGGTGCTTGGTTGCATGGTTTAGTTGATTAGGTGGTGCTGGATGATAGGTTGGACACGATGATCTTGAATGTCTCTTCCAACCTGGTTTATTCTATTCTATTCTATCCTATTCTATTCTATTCTATTCTATTCTATTCTATTCTATTCTAGCCCAGCCCATCCCATCCCATCCTATCCTATCCCATCCTATCCTATCCTATCCTATCCTATCCTATCCTATCCTATCCTATCCTATTCATTGTACAGATGAGATGTCAGCAGATGAGCTGAGGTAAACCTGAGTGAGCAAACACCATCAGTTATGGCTGGGGGAGCCAAGGCACTGGAGGTGTGAGCAGCCTCCCAGCCTCTGGCAGGGGCTGCAGGAGGCCAGGGAGACTCTCAGACTGCTGCAGGGCAGGGTCTGTGTGAGTGATGGAGAAAGACTCTGTCTCTGAACATCCCAAAGTCCATTAGGGGCCCACGAGGCCAGCTCAGATGTGGACACCTGGCTGAGTTGGGACATTGCTCTGTGTCACTCCAGAACAAACCCTACTGGCCCAGGCAGATTCATCTCAGATGGCTTGGGCAGGCTCCTGTCTGCTCACATCAGCCTTGATGGACTGTGCCCTGGGATGTGCACAGAGCCATCCCAGAGGTTCTGGGCTCCTTGGAAAAGGCCTCTTCAAGAACACCAAACAGGAGGATGGGGAACATTGCAGGCTGGTCACCCTCAGCACAGCCCCTGGGAAGGTGAAGGCTCAAACACCTCTGCAGCCATTTGCAGGTCCTTGCAGGACAAGAGAGGTAGTGCTGAAGCCATATGGGCAGGGGTAAGAAGGGGATGATTTGTGCCTGGACCTTAGCCAGGGCTTTGCCATCATCCCCCATAGTCTCTTTAGAGCCAGACTGCTGAGAGCTGGAGTGCAGAATGGATGAGGTGAGGTGGGGCTGGGGGGTGGATGAAACCCAAATGTCACCAGAGGACAGTCCTCCTGGCAGACACTTGCCAGTGGCATCCCTCAGGACAAGCCCTTAGGCTAGCAGTGTGCAATGTCTTCATGAACTCCCTGCACCATCTGAGCCAGGGCCTTTGCATCTCCTCTGGAGATGAAGCCAAACTGGGCAGAGCCCTTGAGGGACCTCATCTGCTTACCCCTGCCCTGAGCAGGATCATTGGACAAGAGGATGTGCAGGAGTCTTCTCCACAACTGCAGCAGGACAGAGCCAGCAGCTCCTCCACTCAAAGCCTTGGTAGGAAATCTGCCAGATGGATCTGGTGAAACTTGGATCTGCTCAGGCTCTGGCCACGAGGAGGCTGAGGGCTGAGTGTGCAATCCTGTGCTCAGTTGTGCTCAGGAACTCACCATTCAGTAGGAAGCCAAGGACTGGGAAGGGGAAGGTGAGGCCACTTCTGCCTCCTGAGAGGATTGGCCAACAGCAGGAGCAGAGCTGGGAAAGGGACTGTGAGGTCAGGTGTGTCTGCAGGAGCTGCTAGGGCAGCCCTGGGCTCATGGCTGGCAGATGGGCAGAGTGATCTGTCAGATGGCCTCTGCCAAAGGGCCTGGGCTGACTGCAGGAAGGGGCTGATGGGTTGGCTGCTGTGTCTCTGCTGCCTGAGGACCTGATGGGACAGCACCAGGCACAGGGCTTGGTGCTGTCCAGTCAAGAAACTGCAAGGCCAGCAGCCTTGGGAGCTCCTGCTGAGGATAGAGATAGCAGGAGAGAGGAACACTGCCAGATGGTGCAGCCTGGCAGGTGCAGCCTGGCCATGAGGAGCAAGAAACCTCTCTCAAAGGGTAGTGCTGTGCCTGGGAAGTTCTGCAGAAGGAGTGGGATCAGCCCTTCTCTTGTGTCCCCAGGAGCAGAGGGTGAGTGTGGGCAGGTGTCAGTGAAGGCATGGGAAGGCCAAGGTGGGGAAGTGAGAGGAGTGCCTGCAGCCTGCAGGGCAGGAGAAGCAGCTGTGAGACAGGCAGGACAAAGCTGTGGGAGAGCTGGCAAAGGGCAATGGCAGTGGTGGGAGTGATGAAGAGAAGCCAAGGCTGTGCCCTCTTGGCTATGGCAATTCTCTGGCCCAAAGGCCTGCAAGGAGATGTTGTCCTAAGGCATTGGGAGGGCCTCACCGCCTCTGTCCACAGCCCCAGGAAGGCTGGGACTGTCAGGCCCTTGTCCTCCACTCAGCACCCACAAACCCTACAGGGATGCTGAAGGAAGGCTGGAGAGGACTTTTCATGAGGGTGTCTGGTGACAGGACAGGAGGGAAAGGTTTGAAGGGGAGGAAAAGGAGGTTTAGACTGGGCCTTAGGAAGAAGTTCTTCTGTATGAGGGTTGTGGGACTCTGGAATAGGCTGCCCAGGTAGGATGCCCTCTCCTGAGGCTGTTGAAGGCCAGGATGGATGAAGCCTTGAGCAGCTGAGTCTATTGGAGAGGCATCCTTGCCTATGGCAGGGAGGTTGGAGCAGATGAGCTCGGAGGTCCTTTCCAACCTAGGCCCTGCTGTGCTGCCATGAAACCCACCCCCCACCCCCACTGCACCTGAAGAGCCTTGACCCACACATGAGGGACAGGAACTGCCTGCCCAGGGGCTGTGCTCAGGCCTTGGCCTTTGTGCTGCAGAACCCAGAGCCAGAGTTTGCTCTCCTGCACTTTGCCTTTGCCTGCTGCAATCACAGCCTCTCCTGAGCTGCTCTAACCAGTCCCTGGGGAGGCTTTGGCAGTAACAAGCCTCAGTGGGGCCAGTCAATGTTTCAAGGTACTTTGTGCTTTGCTTCTTGCTTCTTGCACAGTTTCTTCACTCTCTCTCAGTACCTGAGGTCATGGATGATCCCCAAGTGCCCTGAGGAGCTCTTTGTGCTTTGTTGTTTCCTTCCAGATTTCAAAGTGCACCTCACAAAGCTCAGATTTTGATGGCAAACTATTTGGTTCTTTCTCAGATGAGGGCAGAGGTGACAGCAGCATCCACCAAGCCAGAATGATGCAGGCTGTCTGCTCAGGTGGTCTGAACTGGGAGGAGAAGCTGTCCTTTGAGGGCAGACATTGAGTGGACAACTTTGCTCCTCACCCTCCCCATCCTCCCCATTGCTGTTGCTGCCCACCTGGGCCTTCCATCCCTGCTCCTTGCATCAGACTTCTCCACTGCTCTCTGCAGCTGGAGCTCACAGCTCCACAACACCACCTGCCCCCTGCTCTCCTTAGAGAGCTGCCTGCACACAGACACAGAAACTTGCTCTTGGAAGCAAAGCAAAGCCAAGGCTGAGAAAGTTGCCTCAGCAATCCAAGCCCTCTGGAACCATCTGCTCAGCACAAGCTGTCTCTCAGCAGCTTGCCTGTCCACAAGGATGAGGCAAGTCCAACAAATTCTGCCATGGCTGTGATTTCTCAGCCAGTCAAGAGTTCTTGAGAGTGAGAAGCAGATGAATAGGTTGGATCCTAGCAGCCCTTCCTCATGAACCAATCCTGAATTCAAATCTATTCCTATGGCAGTGCCTGGAGAGAAGCACCAAGCACACAGACACAGGGACAGAGCTGGTTGCCTCCAGTGGAACGTAGAACCCCCCCAACATGGTGACAGCAAAGATGTCTGTCCAAAGACACAGAGAGGTGGAGAGGTGGCTGGCAGAGAGGCTGCCCTGGAGTTCAGTTTCCTTCTGCTAAAGCTCAGGACAAGCACTCACAAAGTTTCAGCATTCTCAGAGGATAAGAACTGAGCCTGGAGAAGTCTGACTTGGTGCTGGCCTTTGGTGCAGGTTGTGCCTGAGAGATGTCTGAGTGGGGGAGATGCTGGACACAGCTGCTGTGATCCAGGAGAGCTCCAAGGCTCTGGCTTTAGGGTCACTGTTTTGAGAGGTGGAGAGCATTGACTTCCATCAGTGTTTCTCTGATCTGGAGATCTGGATGCTGATCATCCTGGGATCTTTTGCCACTTGCACAGACCCTGAAGTTTTGACCAGAGTTTTCTATCAGCTCCCTGTTGGCTGTGATCCAAGCACAGATGCACTGAGCTGGCAGGAGGTGACCAACCCCCAAGCCATAGGGAGGGAAATGCAAGGCTGGGAGAGCCCTGGTCAGGGCTGAGCCATTCCTTGCAGGTCAGTCCTCTCCTCTGAACCCTTTGCTTCTCTCTGCCTGGGCTCATATCCTTCTCATCTCTCCATCAGCCCTGCTCCTTTGTGCTGGGGAAGAGCAAAATTTGCAGACCTGCTCCTTAGAACAGGCCAGAACATAATGAACCCAACTTTGGGACAGCAGCAAGATCCCAGACTAACTGCTGACCCCTGAGCACCTCTCAACCCTCTCCAGACCCTCTTCCCAAACCACACTTCACCACTTGTGGAGCTTTGAGGGTGATTGGCTGTGATGGGAATGCAGGAGTTCACCTGCCTGAGCCCCAGGTGGTCAGGTATCAGTTGCATGGCCAGAGGGGGATGGTGGGATGGCTACGTCCTGGGGTGTCAGCCATCAGCACTACAACCAGGGGACTCAGCACAGGAGTTAGGGCTCTGATCCCTCCATTGCAAGAAGTCACACACAGTGTCCTTACTTCCCAGTCACTTGGTCCCCAAGAATCTGCCCAAGAGCAGAGGGGTGACCATTCCTCTCAGAAGGACCTGGACAAGATCTTGGAGGAGAAGAATCACCTGAAGAATAATTTGGAGGAGCCAAAGCTCTGCCTTGAGGAATAGCAGAAGTGTTTGATGGAGACATGGCTGAAGACAGCAAGGATGAAGTGTATGAGGATTAGGAGGAGGGGGATGACAATAATTATGTGGAGGACAAAGGGATGATGTGGAAGAAGAGGAGTGATATGGAGTAGGAGAAGTATAAAGAGAAGGAGGAAGAAGATGGATAGGAGGAAGAGGGCAAAGCCATATCAGCCCCTCTGTGCCACCCAAGCAGCCACATTAGTGCCCTGAGGGTGGGCAGAGCTTCCTTCTCACCCAGCTTGGAGCTGGTAAAGCCCCACTGCCCCCAGCCCAGTGCCCAGCCCTCTGTCAGTAGTGACTACGGCAACAGCTTCACCCTCAGTTCCAACTTCAGCTGACACTGCTGCACCCACAGCGGTGCCAGCCCTTCACCTGCACAGGCTGCAGTAAGGGCTTCATCCGCAGCTTCTCCCTCACCTGGAATATTCACCCCCCACGCTGGTGACCAGCGTGCCCCAGGGGACACAGAAATACACCGACCCTGGCACTGCCAGGCCAAACTTGACCCCCCTGGTGAGGCCTTCTCCAGCAGCTTGAACTGCAATCTCCTCTTTTACACCTTCTTTCCTCAGAAGCAAATGTGCCCCTGCCCTTCTCTGCACCAGCCAGTGCTGAGGAGAGGAATGACAGTGCTGAGTCAGCACGCCAGTGCCACCACTGCAGTTGGGCTGGGATTTGGCTGCTTTTCTCCCAACACTTTGGGTTTCCAACAGGTAAAAGAAAAACCTTATCCCAAGGCTAATGCCTAATTAGAATGGAAACCCCAACCCTAATAAAGTATTGTCTCTTTTGCTGCTTTTTCTCTAACATTTCTTTCCCAAAAGGCCACTTTTGGGGGCATTTCTTCCCAGGGCCAGGGCTGGAGCCACGTGCTCCATTCAGGGAGGTGTCCGTGAGGGGTCCCGGGAGAGTCTTGAAGGTCAAGTGAGGAAATCAAAACAACTCATGGCCATTGAACAGGATCCTTTAATAACCTGCATGGACACGGAATGGATCACTCCAAAGCTTACACGTGCTTGTCCTGGAGGAACAAGTCTGAACATGCCCAAACACAAACCCCCCCTTGCACCCCCTCCCTGTGGAGCTGGGGTGCTCAGCACAATACTAGACAGAAGGCAAGGTGCTGGTAAATCTGCAAAGCTGGACAGGCCCAGGCTTGTCTAGGCAGGTCCTGTGGTCAAGGGAAACAAAATGCACAGTTTGCAGCTGTGCCTGGCCAGCTGCCACGCTTATGGACTCCCTGTGCAGCTTCCCATGGCTTGGGCAAACTTTATTCTCTAGGCTGAACTCTCTTGTTCCTCTCTTTCTTTCTCTTCTGCCATTGGCCATTATTGTCTTCAGCACCTTATTAATCCAAGCAGGAGGGTAAACACTCCCCTTGTTCTACCAAGAAGCCTTGGGTTCCCCAGAGCCTATTTTGTCCATATGAACCTGGAACACGCTGTAGCTGCAGCTGGTGAATGCTGCTGGACTCGAGAGCAGCCTCTGCATAGCTGCTGCCTGAGTCTGCAGCCAGAAAGTTGCTTTGCTCCACCTGTGACACCTGAGGTGCTGGTGCAAGCTGCTGGAGTTGTGGTGAGATAAATGAGAACCTCTCATCCCACCCTGAGCACTGCAGAACTGTCAACTCCTTGCCTGGCCGGCAAGCTGCCCTGTGAGCCCATGAGCCACAAGCTGCTCCCTCAGCCCCAACAATTCCTCTCCAGAGGGAGACTGCTTCTCCCCTCCACACACACACTCTGCACTGCTCCTTTTCTGAACACCATCTTTCTTGCTTTGTTTCACTTGTGCAGGCTGCACTCTGTGCTTTGGAGCATAATTGCAGTGTCCAAAAAGGCCTCAGGCAACAGTGTCCTGAGCACACAGGCTGATTCCTATCAAGTCTCTTTGCACAGCTCTGTGCCAGCCGCCTCTGTAGGAGCCAGAGATTCCCCTTGCAGGTGAACTGCCCTTGAGGCATTAGCTCTTTCCTAAGCTGAATCAATGTTTAAAAGATTCTAGCTTGATTCAACTGTTAAAGTTGTATTGAATGTGCTGTTGTGAAATACATTAACCACAACCAAGAGCTGTACCTGTGTGGGCGGTATCACAGTATCACATTAGAGGTTGGAAGGACCTCAAGAGACCATCAGGTCTGACCCCCCTGCCAAAGCAGGATCACTCAGGGTAGTCCACACAGGAGTGTACCCAGGTGGGTTGAAAGTCTCCAGAGAAGGAAACTCCACAAGCTCTCTGGACAGCCTGTTCTAGTGCTCTGTCACCTGCACTGCAGAGAAGTTGCTCCTCATGTTGAGGTGAAATCTTCTCTGTTCAAGCTTGAACCTGTTGTTCTTACCTTAGATTGGCCCCCTCCACTTGACACCCACCCCTCAGTATTTATACACATTGATGAGATTTGATATTAATACATTGATTTAAATTATTTTTATATCATTAAAGAATTAATATATTTGTATTAATATATTGAAGAAATATTAATAATTGATAGCAGTGCTGAACAAGGTTAACCATATGCCTCATATAGTATTAGTAATCCAGATGCATTAGAATGATAAAATCTTCTTTGAAGAGCTAAAATCCTTCCATTCCTTGCTCTTTGCTGCCATCTGCTGTCCTTCTGTCAACATTGTAGTCACTGTGTCATTGTCTTGTATTTTTCCTGTTGGTCTTCTGCCAATCCACAGGATTGTTCTCATCTTGTTACTGAGGCCCAGGTGTGTGAGACCCATCCTGTTTTCCAGACTCAGCCTTAGCCTCTCTTTGATGTCTGGGGCTGTGGTCTGCTGCCTTATGTCTCTTCACTCTACCAAGCTCCATGGTTCCTTTATTGATGGCTGAAGGCTACTCTAATGAGTGGGAAAGTAAGTTTCTAACAGTTAGTGGGGAGTTAATGAGTCTCCTTCCTTCAGCTGTCCTGCTGAGAGTGCTGGGCAGGGCTCAGGTGAGGGCCAGCTCTGAGGGGCAGGGGTTGCGTTTGGTCTAGGTTTAGGCTGGGGTCAAGGTCAAAGGACCAATGCTTAACAAAGGGTAAAGGCTGGGGCCAAGATGAGCAATGGGGGCAGAGTCAGGGTCAGGGGTGTGTTTGGGAGGGGATGATCTGTATGGGGTGAGGTGCAGGAGGGGTTCAGCTCCACTGTGATAGAACAGGGGACTGAGTAGAGAGGATGGGAGGGGCCCAGTCTGTATTGTGAGGTGTGGTATTTTCAATGCAGACCCCAGTAAGACTCCCCCACTGCAGGGGACTGGGCAGGGAGAGAGGGAGACAATTCCCTTCCTATGAGCCCACCAAGAGTGGGTTGGTCATTCCACTTCAAATGTCAAGGTCCAGGACAAGAGATGAATTTCTTGGTGTGATGAGAGGTTTTAATTATGAATATGAAATATGAGTTATAAAAATATTAATTTGTATTAATTATTAAAATTATCAATAACCAATGAGTCACTATTTTATATCTATATTCTAGTCCATGATTGGGAAATACATCCCAGAAGTGGTTCAATCTTTATAATTTGGACTCAATTAGAATATGTGCAGAATTAATTTCTATTAACTCAGGCTGCAATTCCACCGCTTGGCCACCAGGTGGCGACTTGATGAGACGCTGGCAGCTGCTTAGCTGTATACAGAGGTATTACAATACATTAGAGGCTGGAAGTAGAAATGTGCTGCTAGGCAGAGGTGCTTTGAACTGAACATCAGTGAGTGGGAATCAGGTGGAAGATTCACTGTGTCCTTTGTAGCAAGGTTAGGTTCCAGCAGGCTGCTGTTGCCAGGGCTGGCCCCTGGGCTGGTCTGGACAGTGACAGTGGAGGCAACCTTCTCCCTCCGGTGGCAGCAGAGAGGGGACAGAACATAGGCTAGCCAGTAGGCAGGCTCCCTTTACAGGACTCAGGCAGCTCCCTCCGGATGGCAGGGAGCAGTCCTGCAGGGTCAGCCTGGCAGGGCTGGTAGGGCTGGTCCTGGGATGGGGTTGGCCCTCGTGGCAATGACCTTCAGGGCCAGTGAGGGCAGCCCCAGGGAAGAACGGTCTGGACAGATGGGCAGAATCCAAGGGCATGAGATTGAACACATCCAAGTGCCGGGTTCTGCACATTGGCCACAGCAACCCCATGCAGTGCTACAGGCTGGGGTCAGAGTGGCTGGAGAGCAGCCAGGCAGAGAGGGACTTGGGGGTAGTGGTTGATGGTAGGCTGAGCATGAGCCTGCAGTGGGTCAAGGCAGCCAAGAAGGCCAATGGCATCCTGGCCTGCATCAGGAACAGTGTGGCCAGCAGGAGCAGGGAGGTCATTCTGCCCCTGTACACAGCACTGGTTAGGCCACACCTAGAGTCCTGTGTCTAGTTCTGGGCCCCTCAGTTTAGGAAAGATGTTGTCTTGATGGAACGTGTCCAGAGAAGGGCAACAAAGTTGGTGAGGGGTTTGGAGCACAAGCCCTATGAGGAGAGGCTGAGGGAGCTGGGGTTGCTTAGCCTGGAGAAGAGGAGGCTCAGGGGAGACCTCATTGCTCTCTACAACTACCTGAAGGGTGGATGTAGCCAGGAGGGGGTTGGTCTCTTCTCTCTAGCAACCAGCACCAGAACAAGAGGACACAGTCTCAAGCTGCACCAGGGGAAGTTTAGGCTGGAGGTGAGGAGAAAGTTGTTCACTGAGAGAGTCATTCGCCATTGGAATTGGCTGCCTGTGGAGGTGGTGGAGTCACCTTCATTGGAGGTGTTCAGGAGGAGACTTGATGGGGTGCATGGTGCTATGGTTTAGTTGTTTAGGTGGGTTGGATTGGTTGATGGGTTGGACGTGATGATCTTGAAGGTCTCTTTCAACCTGGTGTATTGTATTGTATATTGTAAGAAGCACAGCTGGCAGAGTGGCACTTCCCCTTTGCTTGGCTTGAAGGAGCAGGAAGGAGCCTAACAGAGCAGTCCTGGCTTTGGAGCACAGGGCATGAACGGTGCTCTGGATTCCCCTGGGGTTCACAGGGCACAGAGCAGCAGAAGCGGCGACTCCTCTTCTCATCCCACAATGGCAGGGTCATGTGGGCAGTGCTGCTCCTGCTTTCTGAGCTGACACACACAGGTTAAGTCCCTCCCCAGCCTTCTTGTAGGCCCCCTTCAGGTACTGGAAGGCCACAATGAGGTCACCTCGGAGCCTTCTCTTCTCCAAACTGAAGAGCCCCAATTCCTTCGGTCTGTCCTCACAGGAGAGGTGCTCCAGCCCTCTGATCATCCTCGTGGCCCTTCTCTGGACACGCTCCAGCACCTCCAGATCCTTTTTGTAATAGGGGCTCCAGAACTGGAGGCAGTACTCCAGGTGGGGTCTCACCAGAGCTGAGGAGAGGGGGAGAATCACCTCCCTTGACCTGCTGGCCACACTTCTCCTGATGCAGCCCAGGATCTGATTGGCTTTCCGGGCTGCAAGTGCATTGAGAGCTCCTGTTGAGCTTCTCGTCCACCAGCACCCCCAAGTCTCTCTCCTCTGGGCTGCTCCCCAGGCAGTCTCTGCCCAGCCTGTATTTGTGCCTGGCATTGCCTCGACCCAGATGCAGGACCCTGCCCTTGGTCCTGTTGAAGCTCATGAGGTTGGCTTGTGCCCACCTCTCCAGCCTGTCCAGGTCCCTCTGGATAGCATCCATTCCCTCCAGCGTGTCTGCTGCACCACACAGCTTGGTGTCATCAGCAAACTTGCTGAGGGTGCACTCAATGCCACTGTCCATGGCACCCACAAAGATGTTGAACAAGCCTGGTCCCAGGACTGATCCCTGAGGGACTCCGCTTGTCTCTGGCCTCCACTGGGACATGGATCCATTGACAGCCACTCTTTGGGTGTGGCCATCAAGCCAGTTCTTTATCCATCTAGTGGTCCATCCATCAAACCGTGTGTCACCAGCTGGGGAGACCAGATGTGGTGTGGGACAGTGTCAAAGGCTTTGCTCGGTCCAGGTAAACGACATCAGTTTTTCGCCCCTCATCTATTAATGCTGTCACTTGTTCATAGAAGGCCACCAGGTTGTCAGGCAGGATTTGCCCTTGGCAAAGCCGTGTGACTGCTCCAATCACCTCTGCACTACTCTTCTGAGTCGGTAGTGCCTCCAGGAGGATCTGCTCCATGATCTTTCCGGCACAGAGGTGAGACTGACCGGTCTGGAGTTCCCTGGTTCCTCCTTCTTACCCTTTTTGCAGATGGGAGCAATGTTTGCCCTTTCCCAGTCTGTGGGGACTGCCCCAGTCTGCCATGACTTTTGGAATAGAATAGAGAGGGGCTTAGCAACCTCCTCTGCCAGTTCTCTCAGCACCCGTGGGTGTATCCCGTCGGGTCCCATGGACTTGAACACTTTCAGGTTCTTCAGGTGATCACGACCTGAGCTTCACTTATGAAGGGCAGTTCTTCCTCCTGTCCCTGGCATCGTCTGCCATGACTCCAGGAGTGTGGCTGGAGGCCCTTGCAGTGAAGACTGAGGTAAGAAGTTATGAGTAGCTCAGCCTTTCCACATCACTTGTGACCAATTCACCACTTTCCTTTCTGAGGGGGCCACACCTTCCCTACTCTTCTTCTTACCATTAATATACCTGTAGAAGTTCTTAGTGTCACTTTAACCTCCCTGGCTAGATTCAATTCCAACTCTGCTTTGGCTTTCCTAACCAGGCCTCTTGCTGCTCGGGCAGCTTCCTTATGTCCCCCCTGTTCTATCTGTCCTTCCCTCCACTGCCTGTAGAGTTTCTTTTTAAGTAATAGTGTGTCCAGGAGCTCCTTGTTCATCCAGGCAGGCCTCCTAGCGTTCTTCCCTGTTTTTCTCTTTGTTGGTATACATAACTCCTGGACACAGAGGAGGTGGTCCTTGAATACTGACCAGCTGTCCTGGGTCCCTCTTCCCTCCAGGGCTTTGTCCCATGACACTGTGGCTAGCAGATTCCTGCAGCGATCGAAGTCTGCACGCCTAAAGTCTAGGGTCATAAGCTTAGAATAGGTCCTCCTGATAGCCCTGAGGAGATTAAATTCAACTGCTTCATGGTCACTGCAGCCAAGGCAGTCTCTGAGCCTCACATTGGTTACCAGCCCTTCCCTGTGGTGAGAACAAGGTCCAGCAGAGCACTATCTTGTGGTTCCTCTACCATTGGAGGAGAAGTTGTCTATGCAGTCCAGGAACATCCTGGATGTGGTGCCTTGCTGTGTGTTGTCACTCAGCAGATGTCAGGGTGGTTGAAATCCCCCATGAGGACCAGGGCTTGTGACCTGGAAGCCGCTTCTATTGCTGTGGAGGGCCTCATCTGCTTGGTTCTGCTGGTCAGGTGGCCTGTAGGAGACCCCCACAGTAATATTCCTTCCCCTGTCTTGCCTTTAATTTCTAACCCATATACTCTCAACCAGCTCATCATCCCTCCCCAGGGGAGTTCTGCTGACTCCAGCTGGTTCTTGACATAGAGGGCAACACCTCCTCCTCTCCTCCCTGCCTATCCTTCCTAAAAAGCTTGTACCCATCTATCCCTACATTCCAATCATGGGAATCATCCCACCAAGTGTCAGTAATGCCCACTATGTCATGGCCTCCCAGCAGCACGGTGGCTATTAATTCATCCTGTTTGTTGCCCCAGCTGCGTGCATTTGCATAGAAGCACTCAGCTGGCTGGCCCTGTCGTCCTCTTCTGCCAATCCCTTGGTTTTCACAGGGTGTCCTGGTGTGTGTCATCTGTGTCTTGCCTCAGGCAGCAGAGCCCTTAGCAACTCTCATCCCACTGCCTCTGGTGAGCTGCCTCTCTGCTTCTCACAGGCCAGCAGGAGACTATTAACCCCTTCCCCTTCAAATCTAGTTTAAAGCCCTATCAATGAGCCCTGCCAATTCCTGCCCCCAGGCCTTTCCCCCTCTGGGACAAGTGTGCCCATTGGTTGTTTGCAGCTCTGGTGCCTTGTAAACCAAGCCATGATTGTAGAACCCAATCCCTGTCGATGGCACCAGCCCCGGAGCCATGAATTGACCTGTTGGCTCTTCCTCAGTGTTCCCTCATCCATCGCTGACATTAGAGGGATAGCAGAGAACACACCTGAGCTCCTGATCCCTTTAGCAGGTGCCCCAAGGTTCTGAAATCACTTTTAATTGATTGCGAGCCTCTTGTTGTTGCATCGTCATACCCACCTGAAAGACCAGCAGTGGGGAGTAGTCTGAAGGACTCAGGAGGTTGGGAATTTTGCCTACAATGTCCTTTACTTGGGCACCAGGGAGGCAGCAGATCTCCCTATGAAATGTGTTGGTCTGCAATTGGGCCCTCTGCTCCCTTCAGTAGGGAGTCTCCTATAACGAGACCCTGCGAGGTTTCTTTCCGGTCTAGTTTTGATAGCTGGCCTGAGGCAACCTGTCATTGGTGCAGCTTCTGTCTTCCTTGAGTCCTCGTCCTCACCTATGACCTGCTCCTCCTGCAGAGCCTCATACCTATTCTGTACCTGCACTGTAGGCAGTGTGCGCTCAAAGCAGCAGGCTTGCTCGTCTGCGTTTCTTCCGTCGGGCAGAGACCTGCTCCCATTGGCCTGCCTTGTGGGTTACTGCAGGGAGGCTGAGAGGCTTGCTGATGAGAAGGTACCAAAACTCCCTGTTCCACTAAGAGTCACCCCCTGTTCTAGTTTAGTAGAGGTTAGATTTTGGAAATAGTCAATGTCCTTTTGCTGCTCTTACAGCTCTTAGCCTTTCTACCTCTTCTTTTAGTTCAGCCACCATTGTCATAGATCCCTGATCTGCCTCACATCTGACACAGGAGTGTTCCTCCATCCTCCATGTCGAGTGCCAGGTCCAGCACTCACTGCAGCCCCCACCTGAACACTGCTGCTTGTGAGTGGCCTCTGTTTGGGTGCCCACTGTTCTTCTACTAGCCTTACTTCTAGTAGTAACCATGTTGGTGTAATGCTGCTGTAACCACCCTCTTAACCACCTCTCCACCGGCGCCTTTTTTTTTTTTTTTTTTTTTTTTCCCCTCCTCTCATTGAGTTTTTTTGTCCCCCCCCATCCTGTTCCTTGCCCTTGTGAACCTTATTCTGTTATTGTTATATATATATAATATAGTGCTTGAAGACAACCCTTTGCCTCTCTACTTCCAAGCCGACTCCAAATTATTGTTTGGTGGATTTGCTCTTTCCTTTCTCCCCTCTCTGTTGGGAGGGAAGAGGGGGGGAGTGGGGGAGAGATTCTCAGCCTTGCCCCCCACCTGAGCTCTTAACTTCCAGTTATGGCTCAAACCACCACACCACCATAGCCTGGGACCACCACCTCCACACCCCCATGTACTTCTTCCTCCTCAACCTTGCCCTCCTGGACCTGGGTGCCATCTCCACCACTGTCCCTAAATCCATGGCCAATTCCCTGAGGGACACCAGGGACATCTCCTATGCAGGATGTGCTGCTCAGCTATTTTGTTTTTCTTTTTCATTTCAGCAGAGTTTTTCTCCTAACACCATGTCCTACGATCGCTACGTTGCCATCTGCAGCCCCTGCACTATGAGACCCTCCTGGGCAGCAGAGTTGTCTCCACATGGCAGCAGCTGCCTGGGCCTGTGGCTTTCTCTATGCTCTGCTGCACACAGCCAATACATTTTCCCTGCCCCTCTGCCAGGGCAATGCTGTGGACCAGTTCTTCTGTGAAATCCCCCAGATCCTCAAGCTCTCCTGCTCCACATCCTACCTCAGGGAACTGCTCCTCATGTTCAGTGCCTGTTTGTCATTTGTCTGTTTTGTGTTGATTGTGGTGTCCTATGTGCAAATCTTCAGGGCAGTGCTGAGGATCCCCTCTCAGCAGGGACGCCACAAAGCCTTTGCCACCTGCCTCCCTCACCTGGCTGTGGTCTCCCTGTTTGTCAGCAGTGCCTTCTTTGCCTATCTGAAACCCACCTCCTGCCCCCATCCCTGGACCTCGTGGTGTGCAGTTTGTACTCAGTGGTGCCTCCAGCAGCCAACCCTCTCATCTACAGCTGAGGAACCAGGAGCTGAAGGCTGCCCTGAGCAAACTGATCCTGGATGCTTTCAGAAGCATAAACTCTTTGTCTTCTCCTGCAGAGCACTTCTGATGTCACTCAGTGCAGGCCCAGCCTGGCTGCTGGAGTTCTGGCTGCTGCTGGTGCTCTTCCCCTTGGGAGAATGTTGTCCCCCACACAAATGTCTTTCTTCAGACCATTTCTGGTTCAGTGTTGTCCTGTCTGCTGTGACCCAGAGGCTGCAGACATGAGGAGCTGTGCTCCTTGGGTGTTCACACAATAAAGGACCCTGCAGGGCATTGTTTTTCTGAGTTGCTTCCTCAGTTCTTTTGTGGAGCTGCAGGGCAGTGCCTGTGTGCAGAGGTGGAGGGGCAGAGTCCCAGCACAGCAGCAGTGCCAGGCAGCCCCACAGCTTGGGCTGTCCTCAGCTGCTCTTTCTGCCCTTCCACCCTCTCCTGCTGAGCCTGTGTGCTGGGGCAAGGCCTGAGTGCTCTGGCAGCTTGGGCACTGTGCTGCTGGGTGGCAGTGCTGGGACTGCAGACAGGGAGAGTCCAGGGCAGCTTGTGGGACAGAGCTGTGCTGCAGAGCAGCACTGCCATCAGAACAGGATGTCACCTCAGGCCTTCATAGCCCCAACCCCCTCCCATTACAGACTGCATCTACTCAGAGTCCAAACTGGATACCCTGACCCCCTTCCAGTGTAGACTTAGTCTAAACATGGTTCCTTCAACCCCTCCCAGTACAGATGTGGCCTCATCCCACTACAAACTGGATCTTACTGTCCTCTAGCACTGCAGCCTGGGTCCCATCCCAGCACAGAATATAACCCCTGGATACCTTCCCAGTACCTTCTGCATCCATCCCAGTACAAACTGCACACCCTCATGCCCTCCCAGTGCAGTCTGGGCCCTGTTTCAGTCCAAACGGGATCCCTTTCATCCCTCCAGGTACACATTAGGCCTTGTCCCAATAAAAAGTGGATCCCCTTATGCCCTCCCAGTATAGCCTGGACCCTGTCCCAGTTCAAGCTGCATTCCCTGACCACATTCCAGTACAGTCTGGTCCCTTCACAGTACAAGTTGGGAGCCTCCTAACCCCTCCCAGCTCAGATGTGGTCTTATCCCAGGACAAACTGCCTCCCTTTGCCATCTCCCATACAGTTTCCTGTGCCACTACAAAGTGCATCCCTTGGACCCTTTCCCAGTCCCACCTGCACCCAGTACAATACAAAGTGGATATCCTGATCCTAATGCAGCTGTGTCCTGATCCTAGTACCCAATGGGATCCCATTGCCATCTCCCAGCACAGTCTGAGTCTCATCCCAGTACAAAATGCATCTCCTGAAACCCTGAGTCCATCCCAGCACAGACCAGGACCCTTCCCTGCAAGCTGAGCCCCTGATGCCATCCCAGTTCAGGGGGGGCCCCCTCCAGGTACAAACTGAACCTCTTTGACCTCTCCCAGTACAGCTGGGCTCCTTCCAGTACAAACTGGATCTCTGACTCCTCCAGCAAAGAGCGAGCCTCCTTGCAGTACTAAACTCCATCCCCTGACCCCCTCCCAGTACAGCCTGGACCCCTTACACTCTCTCTAACCACTCCCCACCAAGCCCACTCCTACCCTCTGCTCCTCCCTTCCACCCGTTCCCCACCTCTAACCCATCACAGCTCAGGCCTGACCTTACTCCTCCCACACCTACCCTGACCCTGACTTTGCCATCATTGCTCAACCTGCTCCAGCCTTTACCATGGGCATCAACTCCCACCCTTGAGTGACTCTGCTTCACCCTGGCACAGGGCTTGGGCCAGCATTGGGACATCAGGGATGGCTGAGAAGCAACTAGGGCAGGAGGAGCCACATGGCCAGGAGGTGAGTGTGAGCTCACTGCAAACTCCAATCCCTTTGTGTCATTGGCCAGCAGCAGGCCCAGGGCTGGGCTGGAGACTGTGCCATCCCTTGTGCCTGCCAAGCTGAGAATAATAATACAATAATACAATAAACCAGGTTGGAAGAGACTTTCAAGATCATTGTATCCAACCCATCAACCAATCCAACCCACCTAAACAACTAAACTATGGCACCAAGCACCCATCAGTCTCCTCTGAAACACCTCCAATGAAGGTGACTCCACCACCTCATGGGTAGCCAATTCCAAGGGCAATCACTCTCTCTGTATAGACTTCCTCCTAACATCCAGCCTAAACCTGCCTGGTGCAGCTGAGACTGTGTCCTCTTGTTCTGGTACTGGCTGTCTGGGAGGAGAGACCAACCTCTAACCTGTTTACAACCTCCCTTCAGGTAGTTGTAGAGAAGCAGCAGCAGTGAGGTGCCTTGGCTGTTGGTTTGGAGTTGGAGGTTCTGCTTTGTGCCCAGGCAGAAAGGCCTCTGGCAGGGACCATTCCCAATGGTCTGGGATGGAGCAGAGGCTGAGCAGAGTGCAGAAGGCCAAGTGCAGCTGGGCTGTGGTAGGAGGAGTGTGGCCACCCAGGCACAGAGCTTGTCCTCTCCTGCACTCAGCACTGCTGTGGCCACATCTGGATTCTTGGTGTCTGGCTTTGTGACTTCTATTCTGAAGGAGTTTTGAAGGGCATGAGAGGCTTCAGAGGATATATGGAAGGACTGGGGTGGAGAGCCTGAGGGACTGGGGCTTCTGTAACCTGGTGAAGTCCAAGCTCAGGGCACTACAGATGCATTGTGGTCCTGCTTGCAATCTGGGGATGCTGCAGCTTCTTCTGGTTGTGGGACAGGAAGACAACCTCCACAGAGTGCAAATTTTAGGGTTCAGAGTGGAGATGTCCTGGTTTGAGGCCAGGCAGATCCTCTCTTGCCCCTGAAAATGACAGGACTTGAGGAGAAAGAAAAGTCACTCAGAGGGGATCCTTGTGGTCCAAGAGTCCCTGGTTCTATGTTTCAAGAAATGGCCATGGAGAGGAGACAGAGAAGGGAGGGTACAGAAACGTCTGTGGAGATGCTGGGAAAGGAAGATGGGTGTCAAGAGCATGAAGGGAAAGAGCTGCAGGCAGGGGGCAGTGTAGCACCAACGGCAAGGCTGAGGTCTTTCTCTTCTTGTCTATGGCAGTTGCCTCTCCCACCAAGGCCAGGGTGGTGAAACTTTAGCTTGAGCCTCTCTGCATCTGACTGCCCAGGCTCTGTGGTCAGGGCTTGCCTTTCTGCTGCAGAAACCAAAGCCAGTGTGGGGGACAGTGTAGGACAACCTGTGGTGGGGATGGCAATGGGCACTGGCAAGCCTTGAAGTCATCAGGAGAACCCAAGGCTTTGCCTTCTTGGCTGTGGCAATCATCCACCACCAAGGGCTGTGAGGAGACTTCCTAAGGCACCAGGGGGTGCTCAGTGCTTCCTTAAACACCCCCAGGAAGGCTGGGGACTCTCATCCCCTTGTCCTTCCCTCAGCATCACAAACCCCACAGCCCACGGCACCTGAGGTGCCCTGACCCATACAGGAGGGACAGGATCTGCCTGCCCAGGCACTGTGCTCAGGGTTTGGCCTTCCTGATCCATAAAGCTAACCCAGAGTTTGCTCCTGCACTTTGCCTTTGTCTGCTGCAATCATGGCCTCCACTGAGCTGCTCTGAGGAGCCCTTGGGAGGCTTTGTTGGTAATGCCCTCAGTGGGGCCAATCAGTGCTTCAAGGCACTTTGTGTTGTCCTTCTGACTTCTGAAGAAGTTCTTCAGTCTTCCTCAGTACCTGAGGTTCCTGCAATGAGTCCCAAGTGCCCTAAGGAGATGTTTGTGTCTCTGCAATCTTCTTCAGGATTTCAAAGTGCACCTCACAAAGCTCAATTTTGTATCTCAAAGATAAAATATTTTACTCCATTTCAGTTTAGCTCAGAGATGAGAATTCCCCAAGTGACACTGACCCAGGCTGTCTCAGCAGGACATCTGCACTTGCAGGAACATCTGTCCTTCAGGGCTGACATTGAGTGGACAACTTTGCTCCTCACCCTCCCCAACCTCCCCATTGCTGTCACTGCCCACCTGGGGCTTACAAGGTGATTCAGCAGAATGTGTTCTAATCCAAGAGCCTCTGAAGGACAGAGTGGATAAGGACAAGGCTGACCCTGACTGACTGCAAGGGATCCTGAAGTCAAATCTCTTTCTATGGCTGTGCCTGGAGAGAAGCACCAAGCACACAGACACAGGGACAGAGCTGGCTGGGTCCAGTGCAAGATAGAAACCTTGCCGCTGGTGACAGCAAAGGTGTCTGTGCAATGACACAGAGAGGTGGAGAGGAGGCTGGCAGAGGGTGCCCTGGAGATCAGTGTCCTTCTCCTGGAGCTCAGGGCACACACTCACAAATCTTTGGCATTCTTTGGGCACAAGACCTGAGCCTGGAGAAGTCTGACTTGGTACTGGCCCTTGGTGCAGGTTGTGCCTGAGAGATGTCTGAGTGGGGGAGATGCTGGACACAGCTGCTGTGATCCAGGAGAGCTCCAAGGCTCTGGCTTTGGGGTCACTGTTTTTAGAGGTGGAGATCATTGACTTTCATGTGGAGTTTCTCTGATCTGGAGAACTTTGCATGCTGAATCATCCTGGGATCTTTTGCCACTTGCACAGACCCTGAAGTTTTTGACCTCCAGAGTTTTCTGTTACCTCCCTGTTGGCTGTGATCCAAGCACAGATGCACTGAGCTGGCAGGAGGTGACAAACCCCCAAGCCATAGGGAGAGCAGTGCAAGGCTGGGAGAGCGAGGGTGCAGCACACCAAGGACACATCTCAGTTCTCTGTCTGTCCTGGTCCACACCTGCCTTACCCTGGGCTAGTTCATGGCCTTGACAAGGGGGAGGGAGAACACATCAGGTCTTGAGCAGGCTCCCCTGTGACAGGGGGACTGTGCCACCACAATCTACTCTGTGACCTGAGTGCATCTCTCTCAGCCAGAGAGTGGCTGTGTGGTTGCCTCTTGTCTCTGTGCCTCTCATCAGAGAATGTCATCAGCCAATCAGAATGGGAAGGACATTTGGTGGTTCCTTAGCCTCCAAAGTCTTCTTCAATGCCATTCAGTGACACAAAGCACACAGGAAACACTGGTGATGGGAAATGTCTGCAGCAGTGTGACTTGCTTGGCCATCCTCCTAACTCTAACTGCAAACCAATGTGAACAGCAAGCAGAGAGCAGAGCAGGCAGGAAAATCACAGTGGCTGTGCCACCAGGGGCAGTGTCCCAGCTGCTGCTGGACACCATCCAACAGGACTTCCCACCAGCAGTGTTCTCATCCTCTTGATCCCTTTTGAGGACTCAATGGATCTCTTCATTACCATTGTAGACTGTGAGAAGTCTTTTGTCCTGCTTCTCCTGGTTGTTGTAGCAGGCTGATGGAATCAGGGTGCTGGAGGAGCTGTTGGGTTGCAGTGAAATTCTTCCCAGTGGGTGTAGGTTGTAGCTAACCATACAACATGTGAGCAAAGACACATCTGGTGAGCAGTTAATGGCACAGAGAATTTCCAATCACAGCCAATGATTACAGAGACATCACACAGACAGAAACTGAACTGATTGCTGTGGTGGTACATCCTCACTGGTCCTGAAGGTCATTGCCATGGGGCCAACCCTGTCCTGGGACCATCCCTGCCAGGCCAACCACAGGACTGCTCCCTGCTGTCTAGAGGGAGGCTCTGAGTCCTGCTAAGGGAGCCTGCCTACCGGCTAGCCTACGTTCCATCCCCTCTCAGCTGTCATGGCAGGGAGAAGGTTGTCTCCACCATTCCCATCCAGACCAGACCAGGAGCCAGCCCTGGTGAGAGCAGCCTGCTGGAACCTAACCTTGCTACAAACAAAGGACACAGTGAATCTCCACCTGCTTCCCACTCACTGATGCTCAGTTCAAAGCACCTGTGCCTAGCAGGCACATTCTAGTCCAAGCCTCTGATTATAGAGCTCTGTATAGAGTTAAGCAGCTGCCAGCGTCTCATCGAGTCGCCACCTGGTGGCCAAGTGTGGAATTGCAGCCTGAGTTATATAATAGAAATTAATTCTGCAAATATTCTAATTGAGTCCAAATTAACAACTGAACCATTTCTGGGATGTATTTCATAATCGTGCACTAGACTATGGATATAAAATAATGACTCATTGGTTATTGATAATTTTAATAATTAATACAAATTAATATTTATATAACTCATATTTCATATTCATAATTAATAACCTCTTCATCACAACAAGAAATTTAATCTCTTGTCCTGGACCTTGACATTTGGAAGGTGGAATGTCTAACCCACTCTTGGTGGCTCATAGGAAGGGAAGTGTCTCCTCTCTCCCTGCCCAGCCCCCTGCAGTGGGGGAGTCTTACTGGGGTCTGCATTGAAATACCACACCTCACAATACAGACTGGGCCCCTCCCATCCTCTCTACTCAGTCCCCTGCTCTAACACAGTGGAGCTGAACCCCTCCTGCACCTCACCCCATACAGCTCATCCCCTCCCAAACCCACCCCTCACCCTGACTCTGCCCCCATTGCTCATCTTGGCCCCAGCCTTTACCCTTTGTTAAGCATTGGTCCTTTGACCTTAACCCCAGCCTCAACCTAGACCCAACACAACCCCTGCCCCTCAGAGCTGCCCTCACCTGAGCCCTGCCCAGCACTCTCAGCAGGACAGCTGAAGGAAGGAGACTCATTAACTCCTCACTAACTGTTAGAAACTTTCCACTCATTAGAGTAGCCTTCAGCCATCAATAAAGGGACCACTGAGCTTGGTAGAGTGAAGGGACATAAGGCAGCAGACCCCAGCCCAGACATCAAAGAGAGAGGTAAGGCTGAGTCTGGAAAACAGGATGGGGTCTCACACACCTGGGCCTCAGTAACAAGATGAGAACATCCTGTGGGATTGGCAGAAGACCAACAGGAAAAATACAAAGGATGACACAGTGACTACAATGTTGACAGGAGGACAGCAGATGGCAGCAAAGAGCAAGGAATGGAAGGATTTAGCTCTTCAAAGATGTTTTTATCATTCTAATGCATCTGTATTACTAATACTATATGAGGCATATGGTTAACCTTGTTCAGCACTGTTATCAATTATTAATATTTATTCAAATATATTAATACAAATATATTAATTCTTTAATAACATAAAATAATTTAAATCCATGTATTATATCAAATCTCATCATGTGTATAAATACTGAGGGGTGGGTGTCAAGTGAGGGGGCCAATCTAAGGTAAGAAGCAACAGGTTCAAGCTTGAACAGAGAAGATTTCACCTCAACATGAGGAACAACTTCTCTGCAGTGCAGGTGACAGCACTAGAACAGGCTGCCCAGAGAGCTTGTGGAGTTTCCTTCTCTGGAGACTTTCAAAACCACCTGGGTACACTCTTCTGTGGACTACCCTAAGTGATCCTGCTTTGGCAGGGGGGTCAGACCTGATGGTCTCTTGAGGTCCCTTCCAACCTCTAATGTGATACTGTGATACCGCCCACACAGGTACAGCTGTTTGGTTGTGGTTAATGTATTTCACAACATACACATTCAATACAACTTTAACAGTTGAATCAAGCTAGAATCTTTTAAACATGATTCAGCTTAGGAAAGAGCTAATGCCTCAAGGGCAGTGCACCTGCAAGGGGAATCTATGGCTGCTACAGAGGCAGCTGGCCCAGAGCTGTACAAAGAGACTTGATAGGAATCAGCCTTTGTGCTCAGGACACTGTTGCCTGGGACCTTTTGGACACTGCAATTATGCTCCAAAGCACAGAGTGCAGCCCAGTAGTGAAACAAAGCAGAGAAGATGGTGCTCAGCAGAGGAGCTGTGCAGAGTGTGTGTGTGGAGGGGAGAAGCAGTCTCCCCCTGGAGCGGAATTTCTCTGTGACGGATAGGCAGCTGCTCTCAGTCGGGCTGCAGAGCTTGTTGGGGCTCTGAGTGAGTAGTACTGGCTCAGGACATGGGGAGGCTTGTGGCTGGGCAAGAGGTCGCAGTTCTCAGCTCAGGGTGGGACAAGTGGTTCTCATCGTCTTGCCACGGTCCAGCAGCTTGCACCAGCACCTCAGGTGTCACAGGTGGAGCAGAGCATCTTTCTGGCTGCAGACTCAGGCAGCAGGCATGCAGAGGCTGCTTTCCAGTCCAGCAGCATTCACCAGCTGCAGCTACTGAGTGTTCCGGGTTCATATGGACAAAATAGGCTCTGGGGAACCCCAGGGCTTCTTGGTACAACAAGGGAGAGTTGTTTACCCTCCTGGCTTGGATTAATAAGGTGCTGAAGACAATAATGGCCAATGGCAGAAGAGAAAGAAAGAGAGGAACAAGAGAGTTCAGCCTAGAGAATAAAGTTTGCTCAACCATGGGAAGCTGCACAGGGAGTCCATAAGCGTGGCAGCTGGCCAGGCACAGCTGCCAAAAGTGCACTTTGTTTCCCTTGACCACAGGACCTGCCTAGACAAGCTGGGCCTGTCCAGCTTTGCAGATTTACCAGCACCTTGCCTTCTGTCTAGTATTGTGCTGAGCACCCCAGCTCCACAGGGACGGGGTGCAAGAGGGTTTGTGTTTGGGCATGTTCAGACTTGTGCCTCCAGGACAAGCAAGTGTAAGCTTTGGAGTGATCCATTCCGTGTCCATGCAGGTTATTAAAGGATCCTGTTCAATGGCCATGAGTTGCTTTGATTTCCTCACTTGACCTTCAAGACTCTCCCAGGACCCTCAAGGACACCTCCCTGAACTGAGCACATGGCTCCAGCCCTGGCCCTGGGAAGAAATGCCCCCAAAAGTGGCCTTTTGGAAAGAAATGTCCAAGGAAAACCAACCAAAGACAATACTTTATTAGGGTTGGGGTCCATTCTAATTAGGCATTATCCTGGGATGAGGTTTTCCTTTTACCTCGAGGAAACCCAAAGTGTTCAGGAACAAACAGCCAAATCCCAGCCCAGCTGCAGTCTTGCTGCCAGCTGTGCTGACTCAGCACTGTCATTCCTCTCCTCAGCACTGGCTGGTGCAGAGAAGGGCAGGGGCACATTTGCTTCTGAGGAAAGAAGGTGTAGAAGAGGAGATTGCAGTTCAAGCTCCTGGAGAAGGTCCCCCCAAGGGGGGTCAGTTTTGGCCTGGCAGTGCCGGGGTCGGTGTATTGCTGTGTCCCCTGGGGCACGCTGGTCACTGACGGGGTGAATATGCCAGGTGAGGGAGAGCTGCGGATGAAGCCCTTGCTGCAGCCTGTGCAGGGCAAGCGCTGGCACGGTGTGGGTGCAGCGGTGCTGGCTGAGGGTGGCCATCTGAGTGCAGCTCTTGCCTCAGGCAGCTCAGAGGTGCAGCTGCTTCTGGCTGTGGCCGCAGCAGTGCTGGCTGAGGTTGGAGCTGAGGGTGAAGCTCTTGCCGTAGTCACCACTGACAGAGGGCTGGGCACTGGGCTGGAGGCAGTGGGGCTTTACCAGCTCAAGATGGTGGGAAGGAAGCTTGCCCACCCTCAGGGCACTGATGTGGCTGCTTGGTGGCACAGAGGGGCTGATAGGGGTTTCCAATCTTCCTCCTTTGTATTCCCTCCTTCTCTTCATTCTTCTCCTATTCATCCCATCATCCCTTTGTCCTCCTCATAATTATGGCATCTCCTCCTCCTAATCCTCATACACTTCATCCTTGCTGTCCTCATCCATGTCTCCATCAACCTCTTCTCCTCTTCCTCAAGGCTAATTTGATCCTCCAAATTATCTCCAGGAAATTTCTCCTCCCAGATCTTGTCCAGGTCTTCTGGGAGGCCATGCTGCTGAGAGGAATGGTCACCCCTGGGCTCTTGAGCAAATCCTTGGGGACGAAGAGACTGAGAAGTAAGGACACTGTGTGTGACTTCTTGCAATGGAGGGATCAGAGCCCTAACTCCTCGCTGAGTCCCTGGTTGTAGTGCTGATGGGGCTGACACCCCCAGGATGTAGCCAGCCCAACCATCCCCCTCTGGCCATGCAACTGAGACCTGACCACCTGGGGCTCAGGCAAGTGAACTCCTACATTCCCATCACAGCCAATGACCCTCAAAGCTCCACAAGTGGTGAAGTGTGGTTTGGGAGGAGGGTCTGGAGGGGGGGGAGGTGCTCAGGGTCAGCAGGAGCCTGGGATCTTGCTGCTGTCCCAAAGTTGGGTTCTTTACCTTCTGGCATGTTCCAAGGAGCAGATCTGCAAACTTTGCTCCTCCCCAGCACAAAGGAGCAGGGCTGATGGAGAGAAGAGGAGGATATGATCCCAGGCAGAGAGAAGCCAAGGGTTCAAAGGAGAGGACTGACCTGCAAGGAATGGCTCAGCCCTGACCAAGGCTCTCCAGCCTTGCATTTCCCTCCCTATGGCTTGGGGGTTTGTCACCTCCTGCCAGCTCAGTGCATCTGTGCTTGGATCACAGCCAACAGGAGGTGATAGAAAATCTGGAGGTCAAAACCTTCAGGGTCTGTGCAAGTGGCAAAAGATCCCAGGATGATTCAGCATCCAAGGTCTCCAGATCAGAGAAACACCTTATGGAAGTCATGATCTCCACCTCTCAAAACAGTGACCCTAAAGCCAGAGCCTTGGAGCTCTCCTGGATCACAGCAGCTGTGTCCAGCATCTCCCCACTCAGACATCTCTCAGGCACAACCTGCACCAAGGGCCAGCACCAAGTCAGACTTCTCCAGGCTCAGTTCTCATCCTCTGAGAATGTTGAAGCTTTGTGAGTGCTTGCCCTGAGCTGCAGCAGAAGGAAACTGAACTCCAGGGCAGCCTCTCTGCCAGCCACCTCTCCACCTCTCTGTGTCTTTGGACAGACACCTTTGCTGTCACCATGTTGGGGCTCTACGTCCACTGGAGGCAGCCAGCTCTGTCCCTGTGTCTGTGTGCTTGGTGCTTCTCTCCAGGCACAGCCATAGAAAGAGATTTGACTCAGGACCTTGCAGTCAGTCAGGTCAGTTGTCGTATCACTCTGTCCTTCAGAGGCTCTGGATTAGAACACATTCTGCTGAACCACCTTGGGGATTGCACATGTGAACGAGGGTGCTAGCATCCAGCTTTTCACTGCTTCTCACTCTCAAGAACTCTTGACTGGCTGAGAAATCACAGCCATGGCACAACTTCTGGCTTTGTCTCATCCTTGTGGACAGGCAGTGCTGAGAGACAGCTTGTGCTGAGCAGATGGTTCCAGAGGCCTTGGATTGCTGAGGGAACTTTCTCAGCCTTTGTTTTGCTTCCAAAGAGCAACAATCTGTGGCTGTGTGCAGGCAGCTCTCTAAGGAGAGCAGGGGGCAGCTGGTGCCATGGAGCTGTAGCTCCAGCTGCAGAGACAGTGGAGAAGTCTGATGCAAGGAGCAGGGATGGAAGGCCCAGGTGGGCAGGGACAGCAATGGGGAGGTTGGGGGGGGTGAGGAGCAAAGTTGTCCATTCAGTGTCAGCCCTCAAAAGACAGCTTCCCCTCCCAGTCCAGACCTCCTGAGCAGACAGCCTGCATCATTCTGGCTTGGTGGATGCTGCTGTCACCTCTGCCCTCATCTGACAAAGAATCAAATAGTTTGCCCTCAATATCTGAGCTTTGTGAGGTGCACTTTGAAATCTGCAAGGAAAAAACAAAGACACAAAGAGCTCCTCAGGGACCTGGGGATCATTCCATGAACCTCAGGTACTGAGAGAGAAGAGTGAAGAAACTGTGCAAGAAGCAAGAAGCAAAAGACAAAGTCCCTTGAAGCATTGATTGGCCCCACTGAGGCTTGTTACTGCCAAAGCCTCCCCAGGGACTGGTTAGAGCAGCTCAGCAGAGGCTGTGATTGCAGCAGGCAAAGGCAAAGTGCAGGAGAGCAAAACTCTGGCTCTGGGTTCTGCAGCACAAAGGCCAAGGCCTGAGCACAGCCCCTGGGCAGGCAGCTCCTGTCCCTCATGTGTGTGGGTCAAGGCTCTTCAGGTGCAGTGGGGGTGGGGGGTGGGTTTCATAGCAGCATAGCAGGCCTAGGTTGGAAGGGACCTCAGAGCTCATCTGCTCCAACCTCCCTGCCATAGGCAAGGATGCCTCTCCTATAGACTCAGCTGCTCAAGGCCTCATCCAGCCTGGCCTTCAACACCCTCAGGAGAGGGCATCCGACCTGGGCAGCCTATTCCAGAGTCCCACAACCCTCATGCTGAAGAACTTCTTCCTAAGGCCCAGTCTAAACCTTCTTTTCCTCACCTTCAAACCTTTCCCTCCTGTCCTGTCACCAGACACCCTCATGAAAAGTCCCTCTCCAGCCTTCCTTTAGCATCCCTGTAGGTTTGTGATGCTGAGAGGAGGACAAGGGCCTGACAGTCCCCAGCCTTCCTGGGGCTGTGGACAGAGGCAGTGAGGCCCTCCCAGTGCCTTAGGACAACATCTCCTCACAGGCCTCGGGGACAGAGAATTGCCAGAGTCAAGAGGGCACAACCTTGGCTTCTCTTCAACTCCCACCACTGCCATTGCCCTTGCCAGCTCTCCCACAGCTTTGTCCTGCACTGTCTCACAGCTGCTTCTCCTGCCTGCAGGCTGCAGACACTCCTCTCATTTCCCCACCTTGGCCTTCCCATGCCTTCACTGACACCTGCCCACACTCACCCTCTGCTCCTGGGGACACAAAGAGAAGGGCTGATCCCAGACTCCTGCTGCAGAACTTCTCAGGCCACAGCACTGCCCTTTGAGAGAGGTTTCTTGCTCCTCATGGCCAGGCTGCACCTGCCAGGCTGCACCATCTGGCAGTGTTCCTCTCTCCTGCTCTTGCCTACCTCAGCAGGAGCTCCCAAGGCTGCTGGCCTTGCAGTTTCTTGGCTGGACAGCACCAAGCCCTGTGCCTGCTGCTGTCCCATCAGGTCCTCAGGCAGCAGAGACACAGCAACCAACCCATCAGCCCTTCCTGCAGTCAGCCCAGGCCTTTGGCAGAGGCCATCTCACAGATCACTCTGCCCATCTGCCAGCCATGAGCCCAGGGCTGCCCTAGCAGCTCCTGCAGACACACTGACCTCACAGTCCCTTTCCCAGCTGTGTTCCTGCTGTTGGCAATCCTCTCAGGAGGCAGAAGTGGCCTCACCTCCCCTTCCCAGTCCTTGGCTTCCTACTGAGTGGTGAGTTCCTGAGACACAGCTGAGCACAGGATTGCACCCTCAGCCCTCAGCCTCCTTGTGGCCAGAGCCTGAGCAGATCCAAGTTTCACCAGATCCATCTGGCAGATTTCCTACCAAGGCTTTGAGTGGAGAAGCTGCTGGCTCTGTCCTGCTGCAGTTGTGGAGGAGACTCCTGCACATCCTCTTGTCCAATGATCCTGCTCAGGGCAGGGGTAAGCAGATGAGGTCCCTCAGGGCTCTGCCCAGTTTGGCTTCATCTCCAGAGGAGCTGCAAAGCCCTGGCTCAGATGGTGCAGGGAGTTCATGAAGACATTGCACAATGCTGGCCCAGGGCTTGCCCTGAGGATGCCACTGGCAAGTGTCTGCCAGGAGGACTCTCCACTGGTGACTTGGCTTCAGCCACTCCCAGCCACCACCTCATCCATTTCTGCACTCCAGCTCTCAGCACTCTGGCTCTAAAGAGACTATGGGGGACCATGGCAAAGCCCTGGCTAAGGTACAGGCACAAAACATCCCCTTCTTGCCCCTACATATGGCTTCAGCACTACTCTCTTGTGCTGCAAGGGCCTGCAAATGGCAGCAGAGGGTTGGAGCCTCACCTTCCCAGGGACTGTGCTGAGGGTGACCAGCCTGCAATGTTCCCCACCCTCTGTTGGTGTTCTTGAAGAGGCCTTTTCCAAGGAGCCCAGAACCTCTGGGATGGCTCTGTGCACATCTCAGGGCACAGTCCAGCAAGGTGATGTGAGCAGACAGCAGCTGCCCAAGCCATCTGAGATGAATCTGCCTGGGCCAGTAGGGTTTGTTCTGGAGTGACACACAGCAATGTCCCAGCTCTGTCGGTGTCCACATCTGAGCTGGCCTCAAGGGACCTAATGGATTGTGGGATGTTCAGAGACAGAGCCTTTCTCTGCCTGCAGCAGTCAGAGAATTCCCTGGGACCCTGCAGCCCCTGCCAGAGGCTGGAGGCTCCTCAAACTCCAGTGGCCTGGTACCTCCAGCAATAAATGATGGTGTTTGCTCACTCAGCTTCACCTCAGCTCATCTGCTGACATCTCACCTGCACAATGCAATCAGGCTCTGCTGACCTCCTGAGGCCATGTCCTCCTGTGGAGGGACAAAGAGTCTCTCCAAGCTGAGGTGTGAGGCTGCTGCTGGAAAGGGTGGTTGTGAAGGCTAGCCTGGGGTGACTGCCCTGGGACAGCTTCCCCAGGGTGTCCAGTGAACACAGACACAGTCCAGAGCTTTCTCTGATGATCCTTCAGGTCATCTGCAGGAGGCCTGGCTGTGTGAAGACACTGCTGTGTGCCAAAGCCCTGCACACTCACAGGGGAAGCACTGCCCCTGAAATCCCTGCACCCAAACTCTGAGTCATAAACCAGGAACCAAGTCTGGCACCAGGATTATATTTAACCCCAGACAGGCTTCTCTCTCAAGTTGTTGAGAGAGTGAGGGAGTCCATTCAGAGCCTTGTGAGGCAACAGAAGGGCTTCCTTGAGGCCTTTCTCCCCAGGCTCCATGTCAAATCCTTCCAGCCCCAAGGAGATTTTCCTTTCACAATCTTTCTCATCCTCCCCCAAACTGATTCTCCTCTGCAGGATTCTCCCATGGTGAAGGTGAGAGAGTGACCCTTGGCACCAAACTGAACCTGTTGACATCTCTGTTCCCTTTGCTGAATTCCATCCAATTCATTCCAGTGTCTCAGATTCTCCTCCTGCCTCAGCAGAACTCATTGCTGCTTTCCTCTTCTGAGGGAGGTGCCTTTGGGACTGGAGTGGATTTGCCCAAGCCATTGCCATTCATGGCCAGGAATGGCAACAATTTCATTGGTATGGGGGTACAGGGGCCTAGGGGAGATGCAAACACCCCCATGGTGTAGGGAGGTAGCTGCAGCCCTGTGGAGAAGGGGTTGGGGATATTGGAATCAAAGACTCCTGGAATGGTTTGGATTGGCAGAGATGGAAGAGAGCATCGAGTCCAACCCCCTGACCATGGCCAGGGACATCTCCCACTAAGTTGGGTTGCAGAAATGCCTGAAGTTGGAGACTTCCAGGGATGGACATCTCCTTCTCTGGGCAACCTGTTCCAGTGCCCTGACACCCTCATTGCAAAACATTTCTTCCTTCTATCCAATCTCAGTCTCCTCTTCCAGTTCAAAACCACTGCCCCTTGTCCACCCACTGCAGCACTTGGTCAAAAGTCTCTTTCTTGTCCTATGAGCACTACATCTCCATCTGCAAAGAGCTTGGAGAGTGCCCAGAGATCTCCCCAGGATGTGCTTGGGAGGCCTCAGGCACATGAGCAGTAGAGAGAGGCTGAAGGCCATGAGCTCAATGGTGTGAAGAGTGAGGATAGGAGCAGAGTAGCCTGAGAGTGCTTGGGGAGTGGTTTGAGACATGGAGAAGCTTTTCTGCACAGTGACAAAGTGCAAGAGAAAGAAACAAAGCCACAAAGTGCAGCTGGGGAGGTGCAGAGTGGACATGAGGTGAAAGAAATGTCACTGCAAGACATCCCCCAGCAGCAGCCTGGAGCACTCCAAGGCTTGGAGTTTCAAGGGACACCCATGGAGGATGGAGAGAGAGCAGCAAAGGAAGGCGGCAGCAAGGTGGGGCAGCTGGCTGGGTGACTACAGCCTGCAGGGAAAGAGGCTCAGCTGATGCAGCAGCAGAGGACAGCCTGAGGAGCAGATGACAGAGGGCTGTGGGAGAGCTGAAAGGCTCCTGGCAGAGCCAAGCTCTTCCTGCCTTGGGTTCTGGCTGTGGTCTGTGCCACTGCTGCCTCTGAGGAGACAACTCCTCCTTCCAGCCCTGGGGCCTCATTGCCTCCTTGTCCATCCTCAGGAGCCTGGGAGGGGTTGTGCCATAGTCCTGCCCTTGGCATTGGTTCTCTCCACATCTCACTGCTCCAGGAATCACTCTGAGTGATGAGTGAGGGACAGGATCTGCCTGTCCAGGAGCCAGGGCTCAGGGCTTGACCCTTGGCATTAATGAAGCACCTCCAGGTTTGCTCAGCATCAGAGACATCTTCCTCTGCTTGTCCTGACCTCTCAGCAATGCCTCCAGTTCTCTGCTCCAAGCACAGCCTGCAGACACTTTCCCAGCAGTGTCCTCACTGGGACCCATCAACAAGAGAAGAAACTTCGGAGTTGGAAAGTGACTTCAACTTCTGGAGAGGTTTAATCATCTCCCTCTCAGTCTCTGATGTTTACCTGGCACCAAAGCCACCAGAGAGTCATTAAAATGTCCTTGGGTTGGTCCTCTGCTGCTCAGCTGGGCTGAGCTCTGTGGCTGGAGGGAGCTGCTGGAAAGTAGGCAGCACTGTAAAGTGTCAGCTGTGCCCAGGAGCAGCTCCTCTGCTCTGCACAGCAGGGCTGAGGGCACTGCCAGTGGATCCCAGCAAGATGAGGAAGGCAAAGAGAGCTTGGAGGTGTCCAGGAGGGTGACTGAGAGCTAACAGGAGGAGAAGTCACTGCAGTCACTGACAAGGTGAGTCTGTGGGGGAAGGGCAGTGCAGCTGCAGCTCCTGGAGGCATCTCCTAAAGCTGGCACAGCCACAGCTGCTGGGGGCTGGAAGGAAATCTTCCTGTGCAGAGGCTCTTTTCAGGCTGTTCTGAAGAGCTGTGGAGGCCTGGGGTGCAGGCAGGGGTGGTGAGGGCTGTCCTTCAGAGCAGGGTCCCTGCAGCCCAGGGGCTGTGTGCTGGGGCAGGGACTCTGCTGCCTGCCAGGCTCAGCTCTCAGCCTGCCCCAGGGAGCTCCACACAGTGCTGTTGGGAGAAGCTGTGAGTGGCAGGAGACAGCCCTGGCAGAGCAGGGCAGGGCAGGGTCCTTCTGCTGTGGGGAGGGAGCTGCCTTGGCCAGAGCTGCTCACAGTCCTGGCTCCCCCCCCTGGGCATTTCCGAGGAGGCTTCCAGAAGAGCATCAAGGCAGCATTTTGCTGGAAGGGCAGGAGTCTTGGCTTTGAATGTTGATCCCCTTGGTGTGCTGAGTGAGCTGTGTGAGACTGGAGTTTGTTTCTCCACTCTGGAGAAGACTCTCATTAGCCTTTGATCTGCTCCTGAGCCTCTGCACACCCAGAGCTGCCCCCTAGTCAGCATCCTGATGCTGGGAGGGATATGCAGGGCAGAGCTCAACACACAGAAGGTGGGATGTGTGGCAGGGACAGAGAGGAGAGCTGGACACAAAGAAGCAGCTCCTGGCAGGGACAGCTGCAGGCTGAAGGGACTTGGGCAGGGGGGGAGAGGGATCTGCTGTCAGAGATGCCCTGACAAGGGGGATCAGGCTCCTCTGTGCCATTCTCTGCACTGCAGACACATTTCCCAATGCAACCTTTTGCTCTCCTCTTCTCCCCAGCAGAGGCATTGCCCTCAAAGCTCTGGGCTCCAGGTCAGGAGCTACAACCTTGGCAGCTGGCATTCATCTGAAGGTTCCTGGAGTGTGCACACAAAAGGAGGACAAAAGGTCTTCAGTTCTATCTTCTGAGCTGCAGAGAGCTGAGCTGGGTAAGGAGAAGGCTTCATCCCCAGCCCCTCTGCCTTTCTCTCTTCCCTTCACTGTCTCTGCAGCACTGCAGAGCTGGTGCCTGTTTCTCCACCTCTACATGGGACTCTTGTTCTCTGGGATTGGGCTGTTGGTCACTTTCTGTTCTGACACCAGAGGAATCTTCATGGCAATGCTGGGTCCCTGCTGCATTTGAAGCTGTGATGCACTATCACTGGTTGGTAGTGATGGGGATTGAGCTGATCCATTCCTCAAAGCAGCTCAGGGACAGGGGTTACAATGAGCCTCAGAGAAGTGTGCCCTAACTTGTCACTGCCTTTCCCTCCTTGCACAGGTCTCCATGGCCAGAGGCAGCAGATGGCCAACAGCAGCTCCATCAGCCACTTCCTCCTCCTGCCATTCCCAGGCACAAGGCAGCTGCAGCTCCTGCACTTCTGCCTCTTCCTGGCCATCTACCTGGCTGCTCTGCTGGGCAATGGCCTCATCATCACCACCATAGCCTGGGACCACCACCTCCACACCCCCATGTACTTCTTCCTCCTCAACCTCGCCCTCACTGACCTGGGTGCCATCTCCACCACTGTCCCCAAATCCATGGCCAATTCCCTGAGGGACACCAGGGACATCTCCTATGCAGGATGTGTTCTCCAGGTCTTCTTTTTCATATTCCTAATTGGAGCAGAGTATTTTCTCCTCACCGCCATGTCCTACGATCGCTATGTTGCCATCTGCAGACCCCTGCACTATGAGACCCTCCTGGGCAGCAGAGTTTGTCTCCACCTGGCAGCAGCTGCCTGGGGCTGTGGGGCTCTCAATGCTCTGCTGCACACTGCCAATACATTTTCCCTGCCCCTCTGCCAAGGGAATGCTCTGCACCAGTTCTTCTGTGAAATCCCCCAGATCCTCAAGCTCTCCTGCTCCACATCCTACCTCAGGGAAATTTGGCTTATTGCAGCCAGTGTCTGTTTATCATTTGTGTGTTTCGTGTTGATTGTGGTGTCCTATGTGCAGATCTTCAGGGCAGTGCTGAGGATCCCCTCTCAGCAGGGACGCCACAAAGCCTTTGCCACCTGCCTCCCTCACCTGGCTGTGGTCTCCCTGTTTCTCAGCACTGCCTTCTTTGCAAACCTGAAACCCTCCTCCATCTCTTCTCCATCCCTCGACCTGGTGGTGTCCCTTCTGTACTCAGTGGTGCCTCCAGCAGTGAACCCTCTCATCTACAGCCTGAGGAACCAGGAGCTCAAGGCTGCCCTGAGCCAACTGATCCCTGGATGCTTTCAGAAGCAATAAACTTTGTTTTCTCCTGCAGAGCAGTTCTGATGCCACTCAGTGCAGGCCCAGCCTGGCTGCTCAAGTTTTGGTGTCTTGTTGTATTGTCCTATTAATCTTGATTGAATGTTGTTCCCACACAAATGTCTTTCTTCAGACCATTTCTGGTTCAGTGTTGTCCTGTCTGCTGTGACCCAGAGGCTGCAGACATGAGGAGCTGTGCTCTCTGCATGTTCAACACAATAAAGCACCCTGCAGGGAGTTGTTTCTCTGAGTTGCTTCCTCCAAGGCTTCTGTGGAGCTGCAGGGCAGTGCCTGTGTGCAGAGGTGGAGGGGCAGAGTCCCAGCACAGCAGCAGTGCCAGGCAGCCCCACAGCTTGGGCTGTCCTCAGCTGCTCTTTCTTCCCTTCCACCCTCTCCTGCTGAGCCTCTGTGCTGGGGCAAGGCCTGAGTGCTCTGGCAGCTTGGGCACTGTGCTGCTGTGTGGCAGTGCTGGGACTGCAGGCAGGGAGAGTCCAGGGCTGCTTGTGGGACAGAGCTGTGCTCCAGAGTAGCACTGCCATCAAAACATGCCTTCATACCCCAACCCCCCTCCCATGACAGACTGCACCTACTCAGAGTCCAAAACTGGATACCCTGACCCCCTTCCGGTATAGACTCAGTCTAGACATATTTCCTCTAACCCCTCCCAGTACAGATGTGGCCTCATCCCAGTGCAAACTGGATCCTACTGTCCTCTAGCACTGCAGCCTTGGTCCCATCCCAGCACAGAATCCATCCCCTGTCTCCCTTCCCAGTACTGAATGCATCCATTCCAGTACAAACTGCACACCCTCATGCCCTCCCAGTACAGTCTGGACCCTGTCATGTTCCAAACAGGATCCCTTTCATCCCTCCAGGTACATATTAGGCATTGTCCCAATGAAAAGTGGATCCCCCTTTTGCCCTCCCAGTACTGTCTGGACCCCATTCCAGTACAAGCTGCATTCCCTGGGCTCATTCCAGTTACAGTCTTGTCCCCACATATGACAATTTGGGATCTTTTTCACCCCTCCCAGTACAACCCTGGTCACATCTCAGTACAAGCTGCATCTCTTCAACCCCTCCCAGCTCAGATGTGGTCTTATCCCAGTACAAACTGCATCACTTTCTATGGTGGGGTGAGAAAGTTCCCTCCCCACACACAAGGAAAGAAACCACAGCTAGCTCAGTCGGAAAAGCAGATGAAAGCTATATTTACAGGCATAAATGGAATGCAATGAATATGTACACAAATATACAATATTTACAATATATACAGGAAAATACAGCAATGAACACAATGCAGAAAAACCTTTTCCCTCCAGCTGGCCAGGGGGGTTCCCTGAACCCCCCTCTCTCCCTCCCCACCTCCCCTTTTTCCCAAAAAAGAGTTAGAGAGAGAGAGAAAGGCAATTAAGGAAGGAAAATTCTGTTAGCACAGAAAGTGCATGCAAGAATTAGTGTTCTTATCTGGTTAGCTGTTAACTCAAGGCCGTTCCTGCTTCAGAAAGAGAGAAAGCACAGACTGCACCCAGCCTGAACCCAGACCAGACACAGACTGAACTAACAGAACCCAAACTCCAAACTGCACCCCACAAGCACCAATGAAATTAGTTTAGACTATCTTGTTTTTGTTCAAATATCAAAAACATTCAGCCAGAGTGTTCAGCAACTGTCTCTTTCTTAAAGGCATAGCATCAACCGGTCACACTTTCCCAGCTCCCATACAGTTTCCTGTGTCAGTACAAAGTGCATCCCTTGGACCCCTTCCCAGTCCCAGCTGCACCCAGCACAGCACAAAGTGGATATCCTGATCCCAGGGCAGCTGTGGCCTGATCCTGGTACAAATGGGATCCCATTGCCATCTCCCAGCACAGTCTGAGTCTCATCCCAGTACAAAGTGCATCTTCTGAGCCCCTGATCCCATCCCAGGTCAGACTGGGTCCCCTTCCAGGTACAAATTGAACCTCTCTGAGCTCTCCCAGTACAGACAGGGCCTTGGTACAAAACTAGCTGAACCACCTGGTCCCCTCCCAGAGCAGACATGGCCTCATCCCAGCACAATCTGGATCATCCTTTTCCATCCCAGTACACTCTGGGTCCCATTCCAGTAAAAAGTGGATTTCCTGGAGCCTTCCCAGTACCTACTGCATCCCTCCACATGTTAACTGTGCACTCTGGTTCTAACCCAGTACAGACTGGGTCCCCTCCCAGTACAAACTACATCTCCTGACTCCCTCCCTTTACAGACTGGGCCCTGTCCAAGTACAAACTGGTGTCCTGATCCAATCCCAGTATAGTCCAAGACCTGTCAGAAATGGAAATGGATCCAATGGCATCACCCAGCACAGACTGGGGACCATCCCAGTGCAAACTGTATCTCCTGATCTCCTCCCAGTACAGACAGGGTCTCATCCCAGAGCAAAGTTGAAGCCCTGGCCCCCTCCCAGTTCCAGCTGCTTCCCTCCCAGTGCAAACCAGAGATCAGGACTCCTTCCCAGTACAGACTCTGCCTGATCCCAGGAAAAGCTGCACCACCTGAACCCCTCCCAGAACCAGACTGGGAACCATCCCAGTACAACCTGAGTGCCCTGACCACATCCCAATACAACCTGGGACTCATCCCAGTACACACTGGGTTCCTTTAAACCCTCCCACCACAGGCTGGGCCCTGTCACAGTCACAACTCCATACCCTAATCACACCAGACTCCAGTCTGGGCCATCTCCCATTTCTAACTGGGTCCTATTAACATCTCCAAATACAGCCCAGGCCTTGTCCCAGGAAAAACTGATTCCACTCATCCCATCCTGTGCTGTTTCATATTTTGATCAGTGCTATAGACAGAGGGATGGAGACACCATCAGCAAGGGTGCAGATGGCACCAAGCTGAGTGGTGCTGTTGAGATGCCAGAGGGATAGGAGGGCATCCAGAGGTCCCTGGACAGGCTGGAGAGGTGGTGCCCAGGTGACCCTCATGAGGTTCACCAAGAGCAAGAGCAGGGTCCTGCAGCTGGGCTGTAACAATCCTCACTATCAATACAGGCTGGGGGAGGAGGAGATAGAAAGCAGCCCTGAGGAAAAGGACTTGGGGGTGCTGGTGGGGGAGAAGCTGGCCAGGAGCAGGCAGTGTGAGCTTGCAACACAGAAGGCCAAGGGCAGCCTGGGCTGCATCCAAAGCAACATGGCCAGAGATGGAGAGAGAGGAGCCTGCCACTACTCTGCTCTGGTGAGACCTTCCCTGGAGTCCTGCATCCAGCTCTGAAGTCTCAACACACGAAGGACATGGAGCTGATGGAGCACATCCACAGGAGTGCCACAGAATGATCGGAGGGTTGGAGCAGCTCTGCTATGAGGACAGGTGTTGTGAAGTGGTTATTAAATTTATTGAATATGAAATATGAATTATGAAAATATTAATTTTATTAATTATAAAATTATTAATAACCAATGAATCAACAACTTATATACATGTTCTAGTGCACGTTCGTGAAATACATTCCATAAATGGCTTAGTGTTATGATCAGAACTTAATTGAACTATCTACAGACTATTTGTATGTTTATATAATGAAGAGTGCAGTTCCGCCGCTTGGCCACTAGTTGGCGACTCGGCGGAACGCGGGCTGTTTCTGCCTATATACAACAATATTGCAATCTTTCTGTGCGTCAGCGATGACTGCTACACGCGGATGCTTTGAACTGAGTGCTAGTGGGTGGAAAGCACGTGGGGAGATACTCTGTAGCTGTTGTTTGTGGCAAGGTGGGGGTCCGGCTGACGACTGCCGCTGGACTGATTCCTAGTAGACTTGAAATGGTGGACTCGGTCGGTTCCCTCCGGACAATAGGGATAGGTCCTGGTCGGGTCGGCCCTGGGAGTCGGCTCGCACGGCAGGGCGGGGCGACGGTTGCCGGTAGGCGGGTCAGAGGTTCTCCCGGTCGGACAACAATAGCTATGGGGTCGGCCTCGTGGCGACGGATCGCGGGGCTGAGGTAAACAGCCTCGGAGAGAGAATGCGGCTGCGCTGAGCTGCGGCTTCTCCGTTACTGGGCTTAAAGCAACAGCGGGACGATCGGGGTGGTCCCGGGCTTGGTGCAGTATAGGCACCACCAATGCTTTAGTCTTTCCTGCGGTTACAGGGCTTGGAGCGGCACACGTGGCGGCTCTCCTCCCGCTATGGCGGGGCTAGGTATATGCGGACTTAAATCTCTAGTAAGTCCCTTCTCCCCGACAGCTGGGCAGATCTTACCCTCGGGGGCTGATCCAGTCCTCCGGTAGCACGGTGGGCTCTCCCGGTCGGTACGACTGGCTGTGGCAATGCTGGCTTCTCGGGCTCAGCAAAGGTCCTCCCTCTGGGATGATCCTCACGATCAGAGTGCTTCTCACGATGCAGAGGCTTCAGTATGCATGCATGTGTGACAGAAGCTAATAACAATAAGCTCAATGGCAGAGGCTGTGGCTCGAGAGCTCCTCTCTCGAGCGAGTACAGAGACAAAGTGAACGAGGGGGCAAGTTGTTTACCCACAGGGGTAATACTTATAGATTCCTCGAGGCTGGGTCTGACCAATGGGCACTCTCATAGGCAACTGGCTTCAGCCTATAGAAAGCGTGAAGCTGGAATTATGCCCATACTTGGTAATCACACAAGCATTCCATGCGCTGGGTGCATGCTGGCCTGGCTAGTGCCTTGGCTTTTGTCCTCCTCCTGAAGGAGGGGAAACTTGTCCACATGCAGGGACCAGATAGGCAGAATGTGCCTTCACCACAGGCACCAGCTGCCCCCTGCTCTCCTTAGACAACTGCCTGCACACAGCCACAGAAGAATTGTTGCTCTTTGGAAGCCAAGCAAAGCCAAGGCTGAGAAAGTTCCCTCAGCAATCCAAGGCCTCTGGAACCATCTGCTCAGCACAAGCTGTCTCTCAGCAGCTTGCCTGTCCACAAGGATGAGGCAAAGCCAACTAGTTGTGCCATGGCTGTGATTTCTCAGCCAGTCAAGAGTTCTTGAGAGTGAGAAGCAGAGGAAAAGGTTGGATCCTAGCAGCCCTTCCTCATGAACCAATCCTGAATTCAACTCTATTCCTATGGCTGTGCTTGGAGAGAAGCACCAAGCACACAAGCCCAGGGACAGAGCTGGCTGGGTCCAGTGGAACATAGAGCCCCCAACATGGTGACAGCAAAGGTGTCTGTCCAAAGACACAGAGAGGCGGAGAGGTTGCTGGCAGAGAAGCTGCCCTGGAATTCAGTTCCTTCTGCTGGAGCTCAGGACAAGCACTCACAAAGCTTCAGCATTCTCAGAGGATGAGAACTGAGCCTCGAGAAGTCTGACTTGGTGCTGGCTCTTGGTGCAGGCTGTGCCTGAGAGATGTCTGAGTGGGGGAGATGCTGGACACAGCTGCTGGGATCCAGGAGAGCTCCAAGGCTCTGGCTTTAGGGTCACTGTTTTGAGAGGTGGAGATCATTGACTTCCATCAGGTGTTTCTCTGATCTGGAGCACCTTGGATGCTGAATCATCCTGGGATCTTTTGCCACTTGCATGGACCCTGAAGGTTTTGACCTCCAAAGTTTTCTCTCAGCTCCCTGTTGGCTGTGATCCAAGCACAGATGCACTGAGCTGGCAGGAGGTGACAAACCCCCAAGCCATAGGGAGGGGAATGCAAGGCTGGGAGAGCCCTGGTCAGAGCTGAGCCATTCCTTGCAGGTTAGTCCTCTCCTCTAAACCCTTTGCTTCTCTCTGGCTGGGCTCATATCCTTCTCTTCTCTCCATCAGCCCTGCTCCTTTGTGCTGGGGAGGAGCAAAGTTTGCAGATCTGCTCCTTGGAACAGGCCAGAAGGTAAAGAACCCAACTTTGGCACAGCAGCAAGATCCCAGGCAACAGCTGATCCCTGAGCACCTCTCAACCTACTCCAGATCATTCTTCCAAACCACACTTCACCACTTGTGGAGCTTTGAGGGTCATTGTCTGTGATGGGAATGTAGGAGTTCACCTGCCTGAGCCCCAGGTGGTCAGGTATCAGTTGCATGGCCAGAAGGGAATGGTTGGGATGGCTATGTCGTGGGGTGTCCCCCCATCAGCACTACCACCAGGGGACTCAGCACAGGAGTTAGGGCTCTGATCCCTCCATTGCAAGGAGTCACACACAGTGTTCTTACTTCTCAGCCTCTTGGTCCCCAAGGATTTCCTCAAGAGCACAGGGGTGACCATTCCTCTCAGCAGCATGGCCTCCCAGAAGGCCCTGGACTAGATCTGGGAGGAGAAAAATAGACCAAGAATAGTTTGGAGGAACCAAAGCTCTGCCTTGAGGAATAGTAGAAGAGGTTAATGGAGACATAAATGAGGACAGCAAGGATCAAGTGCATGAGGATTAGGAGGAGGATGACATAATTATGTGGAGGACAAAGGGGATGATGTGGAAGGAGAGGAGGATGATATGGAATAGGAGAAGAATAAAGAGAAGGAGGAGGAAGATGAAGAGGAGGAAGATAGAAAACCCATATCAGCCCCTCTGTGCCATCCAACAGCCACATTAGTGCCCTGAGGGTGGACAGAGGTTCCTTCTCACGGCAACAGCTTCACCCTCAGCTCCAACCTCATCTGGCACTGCTGCGTCCACAGCCAGCAGCAGCTGCACCTCTGAGCTGGCTGAGGCAAGAGCTGCACTCAGATGGCCACCCTCAGCCAGCACCGCTGCACTAACACCGGTGCCAGCCCTTCCCCTGCACAGGGAGCAGCAAGGGCTTCAGCCACAGTTTCCCCCTCACCTGGCATATTCACCCCCACGCCAGTGACCAGCGGCAGGGAGAGAGGGAGACACTTCCCTTCCTATGAGCCCACCAAGAGTGGGTTGGTCATTCCACCTTCCAAATGTCAAGGTCCAGGACAAGAGATGAAATTTCTTGATGTGATGAAGAGGTTATTAATTTATGAATATGAAATATGAGTATATAAATATTAATTTGTATTAATTATTAAATATATCAATAACCAATGAGTCACTATTTATATCCATATTCTAGTGCACGACTGTGAAATACATCCCAGAAGTGGTTCAATATTTATAATTTGGACTCAATTAGAATATTTGCAGAATTAATTTCTATTAATATAACTCAGGCTGCAATTCCACCGCTTGTCCACCGGGTGTCGACTCGATGAGATGCTGGCAGCTGCTTAACTATATACAGAGGTATTACTGTGCATCAGAGACTGGAAGTAGAAATGTGCTGCTAGGCACAGGTGCTTTGAAGTGAACATCAGTGAGTGGGAAGCAGGTGGAAGATTCACTGTGTCCTTTGTAGCAAGGTTAGGTTCCAGCAGGCTGCTGTTGCTGGGGCTGGCTCCTGGGCTGGTCTGGACAGCAACAGTTGAGGCAACCTCCTCCCCCCAATGTCAGCAGAGAGGGGACGGAACGTAGGCTAGCCTGTAGGCAGGGTCCCTTTGCAGGACTCAGGCAGCTCCCTCCGGATGGCAGGGAGTGGACCTACGGTGTCAGCCCAGCAGGACGGGGTTGGCCCTCGTGACAATGATCTTTGGGGCTGGTGAGGATGACCCTGGGGGAAAAGCACAGCTGCGCAGAGCGTCAACTTCCCCTTTGTTGGCTTGAAGGAGCAGGCAGGAGCCTCTTGGAGAAGTCCTGGCTTTGGAGCATAGGGCATGAACAATGCTCTGGATTCCCCTGGGGTTCACAAGGCACAGAGCGGCAGAAGCGGTGACTCCTCTTCTCATCCCGCAATGGCAGGGTCATGTGGGCAGTGCTGGTCCTGCTTTCTGAGCTGACACACACAGGGTTGTGCAGCTCCTCAGTTTGCTGCTTCAGGCTGAGGCAGACGTTTGCACTGCCGGACTCAGCTAAGTCCCTTCCTGGCAATGGGCAGATCTTACCCTCGGGCGTCCAGTCCTCCTGAATGCACGTTAGGCTCTTCCAACAGGTGAGGCTGGCAATGCAACAGTGAGCTTCTCAGGCTCTCAGCGTTGGTCTCTGCTCTGGAAATACTCTCAGGGCTGAGGCTCAACAGGCCTGCTCAGATGCTGGCTTCTCCTCACCTTGCAGAGGCCACTCATTTGCTTGCATCTAGGAGAGAAAAGACTTAATAGCAATGAGCTTAATGGCAAAGGCTATGGCAGGAGCTTAGCAGCTCTGGCAAGAAGAGAGGATGAAGATGGATGTTAGGAAGAAGTTCTTCACAGAAAGAGCGATTTGCCCTTGGAATGTGCAGCTCAGGGAGGTGGTGGAGTCACCATCACTGGAGGTGTTAGGAAGAGACTGGATGTGGCACTTGGTGCCATGGTTTAGTTGATTAGATGGTGTTGGGTGATAGGTTGGACTCGATGATCTCAAAGGTCTTTCCAACCTGGTCTATCCTATCCTATCCTATCCTATCCTATCCTATCCTATCCTATCCTGTAGTTTCATAGTTTCAGTCAGGGTTGGAAGGGACAACAAGGATCATCTAGTTCCAACGCCCCTGCCATGGGCAGGGACACCCCACACTAGATCAGGCTGGCCAGAGCCTAATCTAGCCTGGTCTTAGTTTCATAGTTTCATAGTTTCAGTTAGGGTTGGAAGGGACCACAAGGATCATCTAGTTCCAACCCCCCTGCCATGGGCAGGAACACTCTACCCTAGATCAGGCTGGACAGAGCCTCGTCCAGCCTGGTCTTAAACACCTCCAGGGACGGGGCCTCAACCACCTCCCTGGACAACCCATTCCAGGCCTTCACCACCCTCACGGTGAAGAACTTCCTCCTCACATCTAGCCTGAATCTCCCCACCTCCAGCTTCATCCCATTCCCCCTAGTCCTATCACTCCCTGATAGTCTGAAAAGTCCCTCCCCAGCCTTCTTGGAGGCCCCCTCAGATACTGGAAGGCACAATGAGGTCACCTCGGAGCCTTCTCTTCTCCAGACTGAACAGCCCCAACTCCTTCAGTCTGTCCTCATAGGAGAGGTGCTCCAGCCCTCTGATCATCCTCGTGGCCCTTCTCTGGACACGCTCCAGCACCTCCAGATCCCTCTTGGAATAGGGGCTCCAGAACTGGATGCAGTACTCCAGGTGGGGTCTCAGCAGAGCTGAGTAGAGGGGGAGAATCCCCTCCCTTGACCTGCTGGCCACACTTCTCCTGATGCAGCCCAGGATCTGATTGGCTTTCTGGGCTGCAAGTGCACATTGAGAGCTCATATTGAGCTTCTCGTCCACCAGCACCCCCAAGTCTCTCTCCTCTGGGCTGCTCCCCAGCCAGTCCCTGCCCAGCCTGGATTTGTGCCTGGGATTGCCTCGACCCAGCTGCAGGACCCTGCCTTTGGTCTTGTTGAAGCTCATGAGGCTGGCTTGTGCCCACCTCTCCAGCCTGGCAAGGTCCCTCTGGATGGCATCCCTTCCCACCAGCAGTTTGCTGCACCACACAGCTTGGTGTCATCAGCAAACTTGCTGAGGCTGCACTCGATGCCACTGTCCATGGCACCCACAAAGATGTTGAACAAGCCTGATCCCAGGACTGATCCCTGAGGGACTCCGCTTGTCCCTGTCCTCCACTGGGACATGGACCCATTGACAGCCACTCTTTGGGTGCGGCCATCAAGCCAGTTCTTTATCCATCTGGTGGTCCACCCATCAAACCCGTGTGTCCCCAGCTTGGAGACCAGGATGTGGTGCTCCCCTGGGTGGGCTGGTCAAGACCTGCTGGTGAAAGGGAAGGGCAAGAAGGAACTGCACAGGCAGTGGAAGCAGGGAGAGGGATGCTGTGAAGAGCACAGGGACACTGCCCTGTGGTGTAGAGATGGGGTCAGGAAGGCCAAGCTATGGCTGGAGCTGAACCTTTCTGGGCATGCAAAGAACAAGAAGCAGCTTCTGCAGGCCTGCCAGCCAGAGAAGGGAAGTCAGAGGAAGGATGTCCTCTGTGATGAGCAAGGCTGGACAGCTGGTAACAATGATCAGATTAAAAAAAAATTTAAATTTAAAATTGATTGTTTTTAAAAAATGAAATAAAAAAATTAAAATAAAATGCATTAAATAAAACAAACCTAAAAAATTTAAAAATTTAAAAATTGAAAAAATATAAGATCAAAAATTTAAAAAGCTAAAAAATTAAAATTTATTAAGTAGTAATTAAATTAAATTAACCCCATTATTAAGGAAATAATTGAAATGTAAAAATACCAAAAATATTTTTAATTAATGAAAATAAAAATTAAAATAAAATTTAAATAAATTTAAAAATTAAAAAAGAAAAATAATAAAATTAAACCAAAAAAGAAAAAAGACTGTGTATTTTATAGCTAAGGGGTTTAGTGACACCAGCAAGAAATAACTAACCCATGTCAACTGCAATCATCTCAATAAACAACAGCAGAAGAATCAAGACTATGAGGAAACAGAATTTCCCATGGAGTCCAACATCGATCACAGTAACTGTTATGATAACCTGAGATCAAAAGCATCAATCAGAAGAATGTACCACAGCACCATGTGAATTAGGACTGAATATTATGGTGGTTTGATTGTTGTGTGATTTGAGAAAATGTTCATATGGACTTAAATGTTATCTCACCAGTTTGCTGTAATTTTACACACTTAGAGGGAAAATCACAATTCATTATAACACCACATGCATTTTCATTGTAGGCTGGAAACAACAACAAACAAATAAATACCTAAAAAAAAGGGGGAAAGAGAGAATACCCCATAGCAAAAAAAGTTTTTTAATGGTACCAACAAGAGATAGTTAGCTCATGTCAACACCTAGAAACATCAACCTTGCAAAGTGCTGCAACCCTCTCACCACAAGACAGCAGGAACACAGCAACTGTCATGAGGATGACAGTCAGCAAACCTGCCTAGCACTGACCTCAATGACTGTCACAGTAATCCAAGAGGACAACAGAAAGCATCTAATTTATAACTGAGTGTCATGACTGCTTAACTGTTGTGTGAACATTAAGAGATCAGTATTACTAGGATGAGCAAAACCACATTATTATGGGTAATTTTCCATTGGGAAAAGCAATGAAGCTCCTTTGTTCTTGCTGTTTGCCTGCAAGTTTTCTGTCTGTGAAGCTAGAGCCTGGCCAGTTCTACCTTTACATATTAAAGAAATCTTGCTGCCATTAAACAATTCATGATTTTTGACCCTCCTAGAGAAAAATAAAGATGCAACATACCCCTAAAGCAGATTGTAAAAGACAGTGCTGAGGATTGGATTTGTGTCTGAATCTCTGTGTGCAATGTGTTCAGGCACAATCAAGTCTTCTCTGCCAATAAGAAGAGTGAAATGTAAAGATCGGAACTGTTAAGATCTAAGTTCTTCTTTACAAGGTTTGCTATCTTTGACCATGTATTATGCCAGCTCTGCTAGAACATTCTAACTAGCTCAACTTAAGCATTGTGCCTGTATGGTTACATCAGTCTGTCAGACATGCTGCGCTACAGGACTTTTGCTTTTGCTATCCAGCTTAGCTTTAACTCGCTTGCTTCTGTGTGTGCAAAGAGTATCTTGTATGGGATGGGAACAGCTCCCATGAGCAGATTGCTCCCAAAAACAAAAAGGGGGATTTGTGGCAATGCCAGTGACGAGCAGTGTGAGCAATCTGGCAGTGTAGGCTTAGAGCCTGACATGGTGGTAGGCCATGTTCAGCAGAAGTGCAGAAGTGGCTAGCAGTGTAGCAAAACAGCGCTGTGCCTGCAGCATGTAACTAAAGCAGGGCACTGGTAGCTATAAACACAGAGAGTTATCTGGGAATAACAGGACACACACCTGCATCAACAACCTGGCGTGGTGTTAGTAGTGTGACCAATAATCTGTAACAGTGCCATGTGTGATCACTGGTGGGGAGCCAATGAAGCTGTGTCAACGATGCTCCCCGAGTCTAGATAATCTGTAGAGGTTCCCTTAACAAATGAACAACACTGGGTCACATTGGTGTGGTGAAGGCACATTCTGCCCAGATACTAGATCTGGTCCCTGCATGTGGACAAGTTTCCCCTCCTTCAGGAGGAAGACAAAAGCCAAGCATTAGTCAGGCCAGCACGCATTCAGCGCATGCAGTGCGTGTGCAATTAACAAGTATGGGCATAATTCCAGCTTCACGCTTTCTATAGGCTGAAGCCAGTTGTCTATGAGAGTGCCCATTGGTCAGACCCAGCCTCGAGGAATCTATAAGTATTACCCCTGTGGGTAAACAACTTGCCCCCTCTTTCACTTTGTCTCTGTACTCGCTCGAGAGAGCAGCTCTCGAGCCTCAGCCTCTGCCATTGAGCTTGTTGTTGTTAGCTTCTATCACATATGCATGCATACTGAAGCCTCTGCATCGTGAGAAGCACTTTGATCGTGAGCATCATCCCAGAGGGAGGACCTTCGCTGAGCCCGGGAAGCCAGCGTCGCCACAGCCAGTCGTACCGACCGGGAAAGCTCACCATGCTACCGGAGGACTGGACCAGCCCCCGAGGGTAAGATCTGCCCAGTTGTCAGGGAGAAGGGACCTGGTCGAGACTGAGTCCGTATATACCTAGCCCCACCATAGCGGGAGAAGAGCCGCCACGTGTGCCGCTCCAAGCCCTGTAACCGCAGGGAAGACAAAAGCATTGGTCGTGCCTATACTGCACCAAACCCGGGACTACCCCGATTGTCCCGCTGTGCCTTTAAGCCCAGTAACGGAGAAGCCGCAGCTCAGCGCAGCCGCATTCTCTCTCCGAGGCTGTTTACCTCAGCCCCGAGATCCGTCGCCACGGGGCCGACCCCGTAGCTATTGTTGTCCGACCGGGAACCTCTGAGCCCGCCTACCGGCAACCGTTGCCCGGCCCTGCCGTGCAAGCCGACTCGCAGGGCCGACCCCAGGGGCCGAACCCGACCAGGACCTATCCCCATTGTCTGGAGGGAACCGACCGAGTCCTGAAGGGAACCTGCTTCCAAGCCAAGCCCAGGTTCCAGCATTCCTTCTCCACTGCTGCGGAGAGAGGAGATAATACCCAACACCACCGTTTCAAGTCTACTAGGAACCAGTCCAGCGGCAGCAGTCAGCCGGACCCCAACCTCGCTACAAACAACAGCTACAGAGTATCTCCCACGTGCTTTCCACCCACTAGCACTCAGTTCAAAGTATCCGCGTGTAGCAGAGTCATCGCTGATGCACAGAAAATTGGAATATTGTTGTACACAGCCAGAAGCCGCCCGCGTTCCGCCGAGTCGCCATCTAGTGGCCAAGCGTCGGAACTGCACCCTTCATTTTACAAACCATACGAATAGTCTGTAGATAGTTTAATTAAGTTCTAATCATAACACTAAGCCACTTATGGAATGTATTTCACGAACGTGCACTAGAACATGTATATAAGTTGTTGATTCATCGGTTATAATAATTTTGATAATTAATAAAATTAATATTTTCATAATTAATATTTCATATTAATAAATTTAATAACCTCTTCCCAACAACTGCTGAGGCAACTTTCTCAGCCTTGGCTTTGCTCTGCTTCAAAAGAGCAACAATTCTTCTGTGGCTGTGTGCAGGCAGTTGTCTAAGGAGAGCAGGGGGCAGCTGGTGCCATGGAGCTGTGAGCTCCAGGTGCAGAGAGCAGTGGAGAAGTCTGATGCAAGGAGCAGGGATGGAAGGCCCGGGTGGGCAGGGACAGCAAGGGGGAGGATGGGAAGGGTGTGGAGCAAAGTTGTCCACTCCGTGTCAGCCCTCAAAGGACAGCTTCTCCTCCCAGTCCAGACCTCCTGAGCAGACAGCCTGCATCATTCTGGTTTGGTGGATGCTGCTGTCACCCCTGCTCTCATCTGAGAAGGAACCAAATAGTTTACCCTCAAAATCTGAGCTTTGTGAGGTGCACTTTGAAATCTGGAAGTAAACAGCAGAGACACAAAGAGCTCCTCAGGGCACTTGGGGATCACTCCATGAACCTCAGGTACTGGGAGAAGAGTGAAGAAACTGTGCAAGAAGCAAGAAGTAAACACAAAGTACCTGAAAGCATTGATTGGCCCCACTGAGGCTTGTTACTGCCAAAGCCCCCAGGGACTTGTTAGAGCAGCTCAGGAGAGGCTGTGATTGCAGCAGGCAAAGGCAAGTGCAGGAGAGCAAACTCTGGCTCTGGGTTCTGCAGCACAAAGCCAAGGCCTGAGCACAGCCCCTGGGCAGGCAGTTCCAGCCCCACATATGTGGGTCAAGGCTCTTCAGGAGCTGTGGGTGGAGCTTGTGGGTTTCACAGCAGCATAGCATGGCCTAGGTTGGAAGGGACCTCAGAGCTCATCTGCTCCAACCTCCCTGCCATAGGCAAGGATGCCTCTCCTATAGACTCAGCTGCTCAAGGCCTCATCCAGCCTGGCCTTCAACACCCTCAGGAGAGGGCATCCTACCTGGGCAGCCTATTCCAGAGTCCCACAACCCTGACCAACTGAAGAACTTCATCCTAAGGCCCAGTCTCAACCTCCTTTTCCTCCCCTTCAAACCTTTCCCTCCTGCCCTGTCACCAGACACCCTCATGAAAAGTCCCTCTCCAGCCTTCCTTTAGCATCCCTGTAGGGTTTGTGATGCTGAGTGGAGGACAAGGCCCTGACAGTCCCCAGCCTTCCTGGGGCTGTGGAAAGAGGCAGTGAGGCCCTCCCAGTGCCTTAGGACAACAGCTCCTCACAGGCCTCTGGGGCAGAGAATTGCCAGAGTCCAGAGTGCACAGCCTTGGCTTCTCTTCATCACTCCCACCACTGCCATTGCCCTTTGCCAGCTCTCCCACAGCTTTGCCCTGCCCTGTCTCACAGTTGCTTCTCCTGCCCTGCAGGCTGCAGACACTCCTCTCACTTCCCCACCTTGGCCTTCCCATGCCTTCACTGACACCTGCCCACACTCACCCTCTGCTCCTGGGGACACAAAGAGAAGGGCTGATCCCAGACTCCTTCTGCAGAACTTCCCAGGCCACATCACTACCCTTTGAGAGAGGTTCTTGCTCCTCATGGCCAGGCTACACCTGCCAGGCTGCACCATCTGGCAGTGTTCCTCTCTCTTGCTCTTGCCTACCTCAGCAGGAGCTCCCAAGGCTGCTGACCTTACAGTTTCTTGGCTAGGCAGCACCAAGCCCATCTGCCAGCCATGAGCCCAGGGCTGCCCTAGCAGCTCCTGCAGACACACCTGACCTCACAGTCCCTTTCCCAGCTCTGTTCCTGCTGTTGACCAATCCTCTCAGGAGGCAGAAGTGGCCTCACCTCCCCCTTCCAGTCCTTGGCTTCCTACTGAGTGGTGAGTTCCTGAGACACAGCTGAGCACAGGATTGCACACTCAGCCCTCAGCCTCCTTGTGGCCAGAGCCTGAGCAGATCAAACTTTCACTGGATCCACCTGGCAGATTTCCTATGGCAAAGCCCTGGCTAATGTCCAGGCACCAAACATCCCCTTCTTGCCCCTACCCATAGGAGTTCAGCAATACCTCTTTTGTGCTTCAAGGGCCTGTAAATGCCTGCAGAGGTGTTTGAGCCTTCACCTTCCCAGGGACTGTGCTGAGGGTGACCAGCCTGCAATGTTCCCCACCCTCCTGTTTAGTGTTCTTGAAGAGGCCTTTTCCAAGGAGCCCAGAACCTCTGGGATGGCTCTGTGCACATCTCAGGGCCCAATCCAGCAAGGCTGATGTGAGCAGACAGGAGCCTGCCCAAGAAATCTGAGATGTATGTGCCTGGGCCAGTAGGGTTTGTTCTGGAGTGACACACAGCAATGTCCCAGCTCTGCCAGGTGTCCACATCTGAGCTGGCCTCACAGACACAGACCCCTAATGGATTGTGGGATGTTCAGAGACAGAGCCTTTCTCTGCCTGGCAGCAGTCAGTCTCCCTGGCAGGTCCCTGCTGCTGCCTTTCAACTTCTCCAGCAGCCACAGCCAAGCCCTGTCCCTGCTGCTGTCCACTCTGGCCCTCAGGTGGCAGGGAGGTGACAACCCAGATCCAAGGCTCTTCATGCAGAGGCCACCAGGTGCTTAGGAACAGGGAATCACACAAGTCCCTTGCCCTCCACATGCCTTCTGCTGCCTGCTGGGGACTCTGGCAGTTGGGAGGCCAAAAACACAGAGACCAGTCAGGAGTCAGGGGCTGCCCTCTCTTGTGCTGCAGCAAGAATTGACCTCCCAGTCCCTTTCCTGCCCTCTTCCTGCTGCTGTCCTATCAGCTGCTGAGCCAGCAGTGACCTCCCAGCCCCTGCCCAGCCTTGTGTCTGCTGCTGTGCAGGAGATCCTGAGGCACAGCTGAGCTGCCCATGGCATTGCCACCCCTCTGCTCCTGGTGTCCATCAGCTGCTCAGCCACAGGCCACCACTGGCTCCTCTTCCTCTGGTGGCTTCCAGCCCCTGTCCTGTGCCAGGTGCCAAGCAGGGTCAGTCAGGGGTGGGAGGAGATGCAGGTGAGGGTCAGAGCATAGGAAGGAGCTTTGGGGCTGTGGTGTATAGGGGAGGGCTCAGTGCTGCCTTTCAAGGCTGTGGCTCAGGCCAGGGCTGATGAGAGGCTTTGGTGTCCTGCTGAGGGTGCTGGGTAGTGCTGAGGTGAGCACCACCCCTGAGGGGTATGGGTTGGTTTGGGGCTGTACTAGCAGTGGGACAGGGTAGCAAGTTAGTAGGAGTAGAGAACCAAGGCTGAACTGGGAGCCTCACCTTGAATATCTGCAGGGAAGGAGCCTCAATCACCTCCCTGGGCCACCTGTTCAGGTGTTCCACCACCCTCACAGTGAAGGAGTTCTTCCTGATATCCAATCTGAATTCACTTTTCTCTGGTTTGATGCCATTGCCTCTCATCCTGTCCCTGCAGGCCCCTGCAAACAGTCTCTCACCATCCTTCTTGTGTCCCTATTCAGGTACTAGAAGGCTGCTACAAGGTCTCCCCAGAGCCTCCTCTTCTCCAGGCTGCACACCCCCAGTTCCCTCAGCCTGTCCTCATAGCAGAGCTGCTGCAAGCCCCTGATCATTTCTGTGGCCCTCCTGTGGATGTGCTCATCAGCTCCATGTCCTTCCTGTGTTGAGGGCTTCAGGGGAGGTCTTACCAGAGCAAAGTGACAGAATGCTCTCTCTCCATCTCTGGCCATGCTGCTTTGGTCGCAGCCTAGGCTGCCCTTGGCATTAGGGACGCAAGCTCACACTGCTTGCTCAAGTGGAGAGGGGGGCCAGTCGGAACTGGGATGGCATCAGGGGATCAGTTTGCAGGGATGGGTCCTGGTCTGTGCTGGGATGGAATCAGGGTTTCAGGAGATGCACTTTGTACTGGGATGAGAGTCAGACTGTGCTGGGAGATGGCAATGGGATCCCATTGGTACCAGGATCAGGCCACAGCTGCCCTGGGATCAGGATATCCACTTTGTGCTGTGCTGGGTGCAGCTGGGGCTGGGAAGGGGTCCAAGGGATGCACTTTGTACTGGCACAGGAAACTGTATGGGAGATGGGAAAGTGATGCAGTTTGCAGTGAGATAAGACCACATCTGAGCTGGGAAGGGTTCAGGAGATGCAGTTTGTCCTGAGATGTGACCAGGTCTGTACTGGGAAGGGCTAAAAGGATCTAAATTGTGCTGAGAATGTGGTCAGGGAATGCAGCTTGTACTGGGACAGGGGCCAGACTCTACTGGGAGGGCATGAGGGTGAGCAGTTTGTACTGGATGGATGCATTTAGTACTGGGAAGGGAGTCAGGGGATACATTCTGTGCTTTGCTGGGATCCAGACTGGAGTGCTAGAGGACAGTAGGATCCAGTTTTGTACTGGGATGAGGCCACATCTGTACTGGGAGGGGATAGAGGAACCGTGTTTGGACTGAGTCTATAGTGGAAGGGGGTCAGGGTGTCCAGTTTGGACTCTGAGTAGGTGCAGTCTGTAATGGGAAGGGGTTGGGGAATGAAGGGATGAGGAGACCTCCTGTTCTGATGGCAGTGATGCTCTGGAGCACAGCTCTGTCCCACAAGCAGCCCTGGACTCTCCCTGCCTGCAGTCCCAGCACTGCCACCCAGCAGCACAGTGCCCAAGCTGCCAGAGCACTCAGGCCTTGCCCCAGCACAGAGGCTCAGCAGGAGAGGGTGGAAGGGAAGAAGGAGCAGCTGAGGACAGCCCAAGCTGTGGGGCTGCCTGGCACTGCTGCTGTGCTGGGACTCTGCCCCTCCACCTCTGCACACAGGCACTGCCCTGCTGCTCCACAGAAGCCTTGGAAGAAGGAACTCAGAGAAACAATTCCCTGAAGGGTCCTTTCTTGTGCTGAACACCCAGGGAGCACAGCTCCTGATGTCTGCAGCCTCTGGGTCACAGCAGACAGGACAACACTGAACCAGGAAATGGTCTGAAGAAAGACATTTGTGTGGGAACAACATTCTCCCAAGGGGAACAGCACCAGCATCAGCCAGAACTCCAGCAGCCAGGCTGGGCCTGCACTGAGTGACATCTGAACTGCCCTGCAGGAGAAGACAAAGAGTTTATTGCTTCTGAAAGCATCCAGTGATCAGTTGGCTGAGGGCAGCCTTCAGCTCCTGGTTCCTCAGGCTATAGATGAGAGGGTTCACTGCTGGAGGCACCACTGAGTACAAAACTGACACAACCAGATCCAGGGATGGGAAAGAGATGGAGGAGGGCTTCAGGTAGGCAAAGAAGCCAGTGGTGACAAACAGGGAGACGACAGCCAGGTGAGGGAGGCAGGTGGCAAAGGCTTTGTGGCGTCCCTGCTGAGAGGGGATCCTCAGCACTGCCCTGAAGATCTGCACATAGGACACCACAATCAACACAAAACAGAAAAAGGCTAAACAGACACTGGCCACAATAAGCCAAAGTTCCCTGAGGTAGGATGTGGAGCAGGAGAGCTTGAGAATCTGGGGGATTTCACAAAAGAGCTGGTCCACAGCATTGCCCTGGCAGAGGGGCAGGGAAAATGTATTGGCTGTGTGCAGCAGAGCACTGAGGAATCCAATGGCCCAGGCTGCTGCTAGGTGGAGACAAACTCTGCTGCCCAGGAGGGTCTCATAGTGCAGGGGTCTGCAGATGGCAACGTAGCGATCGTAGGCCATGACGGTGAGGAGAAAATATTCACCTACAATCAAGAGGAGAAAGAAAAAGACCTGCACAGCACATCCTGCATAGGAGATGTCCCTGGTGTCCCTCAGGGAATTAGACATGGATTTGGGGACTGTGGTGGAGATAGCACCCAGGTCAAGGAGGGCGAGGTTGAGGAGGAAGAAGTACATGGGGGTGTGGAGGTGGTGGTCCCAGGCTATGGTGGTGATGATGAAGCCATTGCCCAGCAGGGCAGCCAGGTAGATGGCCAGGAAGAGGCAGAAGTGCAGGAGCTGCAGCTGCCTTGTGCCTGGGAATGGCAGGAGGAGGAAGTGGCTGATGGAGCTGCTGTTGGCCATCTGCTGCCTGTGGCCATGGAGATCTGTGCAAGGAGGGAAAGGCAGTGACAAGTTAGGGCACACTTTATAGATGATGGAGAGGAGAATCAATACAGATGATCAGCATGATCTAGTATTGTTCCTCTATTGTTCCAGCGTTGTACGAATGTAGTGCAAGCATAGTACAGTTCTAAATAGCACAAATAGAAAGTGTGTAGAAGGAGGGTAGAAGAAGTGCAAAAGAAGTGCCTATTAAGGGAACCTTTACAACTTATATAAACTCGGGGAGCGTCGTTGGCACATCTTCATTGGTTCCTCACGGTGACCACACACCATATCACTATTGGTTATTGGTTAAACCAGTAATACCACGCGAGGTTGTTGATGCAGGTGTGCCTCCTGTTATTCCAAGATAGTTCTCTATGTTTATAGCTACCAGTGCCCTGCTCTAGTTACATGGTGCAGGCACAGCACTGTTCTGCCACACTGTCAGCTATTTCTGCACCCATGCTGGACATGGCCTACCACCATGTCAGGCTCTAGGCCTACACTGCCAGATTGCTCACACTGCTTGTTCCCAGCATTACCACAACACTTCTCTCAGCCTCATTGTAACCCCTGTCCCTCAGCTGCATGAGGAATGGATCAGCTCAGTCCCATCACTACCAACCCATGGCAGAGTTCATCACAGCTTCAAATGCAGCAGGGTCCCAGAACTGCCATGAAGATTCCTCTGGTGTCAGAACAGAATGTGACCAACATCCTAGTCCCAGAGAACAAGAGTCCCATGGTGTCCTGGTTTGAGGCCAGGTAGATCTTGTCCTACCCCTTGAAAGGGGCAAAAGAATGACACTCATCACACAAATGGATTGCAGAAGTGATGGAAAGTTTGAATGGAAAGCAGGAAGTGTTGTACAGAGGCTACAAAGCAGAGTGACAAAAGAATCCCAAAGCATACAGAGTCCCCCTAGAGCACAACCAAAAGCCTCCCAACACTTCCCTTCTCCCCACCTGAGGGTGTGCCCAAAACCCCCAGGGCTCTTCTTTCCCCCCCACTACTGTTAGGCTAGTCTCAGGCTGGCCAGGTCTGAGACTGCCCCCCCTTCCCACCCCCTTCTCCACCTGGCATTAGCCCTAGCCAGGCCTAAGAGGCCTTGCAATACTCCCTAGCATTACCTGACAGAGAGCATATCCCACAGAGAGCAGAGAGGGAAGAAAGAGGAAGAGAAGGACTTTGCAGATGGATTTATAGGGTGCAGGATATTATGGGTATGAAATACACTGTTTCCTATGTCCACCTATGGGGTTAGACCCTCTGGATTAAACAGCCTCACATGGAAAGGTGAAGAAGCAGTGCTGCAGAGACAGGGAAGGGAAGAGAGAAAGGCAGAGGGGCTGGGGGTGAAGCCTTCTCCTTCCCCAGCTCTGCTCACTGCTGCTCACAGGATGGAACTGAAGGGCTTTGCTCATCCTTCTGTGTGCACACTCCAAGAGGCTTCAGCTGAGTGTCAGCAGCCGAGATGGAGATGCCTCCAGGAGCTACAGCTGCAGTGTCCTGCACCCACAGCCTTACTGTGTCAGGGACTGCAGTGACTTCTCTTACAGTGAGCTCTCAGCATCCTCCCAGTCCTGGACACCTTGAAGCTCGCTCTGCCTTCCTCATCTTCCTGAGATCCTCTGGCAGTGTCCTCAGCCCTGCTGTGTTGTGCAGAGGAGCTGCTCCTGGCCAGAGCTGTCTCCTGCAGTGCTGCCTGCTTGCCAGCAGCTCCTTCCAGCCCAGGGGTCCAGCCCAATAGGGCAGCAGAGGACCAGCCCAAGGTGTTTTATTGACTCCTCTGTTGGCTTTTGGTGCCCTGTAAACCTCAGGGACTGAGAGGAAGCTGATGAAACCTCTCCAGAAGTCAAAGTCAGATTCAAACTCTGAAGTTTCTTCTACTCCTAATGGGTCCCAGTGAAGCATAGTGGGAAAGGCTCCCCAGGGTCTGGTTAGGGCAGAAGAGACAGTGGGTGCAAGGAAACATCACTGGAGGCACTGAAGCATCTCCAGGCTGTGGGGAGAGCAGAGCTGAGGCAGTGCTGAGCGGGTCAGGACAAGCAGCTCAAGGTGGCTCTGCTGCTGAGCAAACCTGGAGGGGTTTCATTGATCCAAAGGGACAAGCCCTGACCCCCAGTCCCTGGCAAGGCAGATCCTGTCCCTCACCTGTGGCTCAGGGCTCTGCTAGGGGCAGTGGGGAGTGAGGATGAGCAGTGAGCAGGGTAGGACCTTGTCAGGTTTTGCTGTGGTTTGCTTGCAAGAGACAACTCCTGCTGAAAAGGAATGAAGGTACCTTTAAAGTCAGATGCTTTGTGCACTAAAAACCTCTCCATTAGCTGCAGAAACCTTGGCAAGAATGAGAGGTTCAGCAGTATTTAATGAGCCCCATGGAGTATTTGGGGATGAAGACATCATCCTTAGGTACTGCCAGGGGACTCTGCCAAGGTACTGACAAGAAGCCTCTCAAGAAGTCCAAGGCAGAAGAAAACTCCAAAGTTCCTTGAAGCACTGATTGGCCTCACTGAGGCTTGTTACTGACAAAGGCTCCCCAGGGACTCGTTAGAGCAGCTTATTAGAGGCCAGGATTGCAGGGAGACAAAGGCAAAGTACAGGGCAGAAAAACTTGCCTTTGGTGTAGGAAGCAGAAAGGCCAAGCCCTGACCACTGCCCTTGCAATAGAAAACCTCAAAGCCTCAGGAAAGTTTCTCCTCCCAGGCCTTGTTGGCAGAGGCAGTGCCAGAGCCAAAGGGTCAAAGACCTTGTCCTGCTGGGCCTCTCAGCCTTGCCAGAGCCCTTGGCCATGAGATACTCCCCCACCATTACCCAATAGGGAGCATCTCCCATGGTAGCAGAGAGGGAAGAAAGAGGAAGAGAAGGACTTTGCAGATGGATTTAGAGGGTGCAGGATATTATGGGTATGAATAGGCTGTTTTCCTGTGTCCACCTTGTGGGTTGGACCCTCTGGACACAGGAGCTGTACTTATGTGGCAGGAATAGAAGGCACCCAGCCTGAACTGCCACAGAAGGCGAAGGGAAAGTCTGAACACAGCTGGTGACCAACCAATGTCTTGTGACAAAAGCAAGAGATTCCAAAACAGGCCGTGAAAGGTGAGGAGAACTTCTCCTGGCTAGCTGATGGAAGGGAAAACTCAGGTTTCTCCAAAACAGGAAGAAGTGACTCAGGGAACTGGAAAAACTCAACAGCTAAGGTTGTGCAGTGTTGGCAGCCAGGAAGAAGGATGACCCCAAGATGTGCTCAAGCACCAGCCAGCAGCAGAGGCCACTTGATTAGTACACATCATGGCTTATAGATTTTCCTTTCTGTGTCCCTGTGCCCTTTGTACTTAAGTGATTGGTTTAGGCTTGGGTCCAGGCACCTCTCTCACCTTTTGGTAGCCTGGGGAGGTCTCTCTGTTTCTTTCCTTTGTTATTCACAGATCTTCTTTCCTGGAGTCGTTTACATTCCTGATTCAAGGGCAGAGCTCTGCTTAGTTCAAGGTTCAAGCTGCCCATGGCCACCTGCTTCATCTACATTCCTCCTTTTCCTTTTTGCCCAGGCTCATTCTCTTCTGCAGGGCCCTTTGCAGACATGAGAATGAACAGGGCACTGCCAACACCAGGAGTGATCCAATCAGCAATATTCACAACCCAGTTTGTAATACTCTTCTATCTATGTTTAGAATGATCACTTCAGTGTGTACAGCACAGACCATCACATTCTGTCCAGCCCTGACCCGGAACTGATAACAAAGAACCAACAGCAGCTGTATTTTGCAGGCTGCCATGGCTGACACTCTCCACATCAGTGGCTAATTCAAGCAACACTTTTGATGTTTCCTTGTCTTGTTTTGCAACCCAAGATGCCAGTTCCCTTAGCTGAGCTGCTCTGCTTGCTGTAGCAATTTGAAGCAAGATTATCCTGGCTGCTGTGTGTTCAGCTTTGTTCTACAAACCCCTCCATGATCATCTCCTTCAGCTGTTAGGCTAAGCCTGCATGGCTTTAAGGCAAAGGGAGTGTGATTAAAGATCATAGTACTACATCACCTCCAGCTCTATGCTGCAGGTACACACAGCTTTCTGCTTGGAAAGTCCCTGAAAGATCTAATTCTTGAGGCTCGAATGGTGCAAAGAGCAGATTATCATCCCACATGTCCTGATGCTCAAAACATGTTACTGGTGGTTACACCTGAATTTTGACAGGCATTTAAATTCCAGGTTTGATTTCATGCATGCAGCAGTGCTGCCCAAATGTTTTGCTACCCCATGGAGTTAGTTGATGTGGGCTGAGGGTCTTGTTGCCATTGGTCATTGTGACCGGTTGAGGCTATGCCTTTAAGAAAGAGACAGTTGCTGAACACTTTGGCTGAATGTTTTTGATATTTGAACAAAACCAAGATAGTCTAAACTAATTTCATTGGTAGATTGTAGAATACAATTTTAAGTTTGGGTTCTGTTAGTTCAGTCTGGTCTGGGTTCAGGCTGGGTGCAGTCTGTGCTTCTCTGTCCTGTGGGCTGGACGGTTTCCCTCTTTCTGAAGCAGGAACGGCCTTGAGTTAACAGCTACCACTAAGAACACAATTCTTGCATGCACTTTCTGAGCTAACAGAATTTCCTTCCTTAATTGCCTTCTCTCTCTCTAACCCTTTTTGGAAAAGGGGAGGTGGGGAGGGAGAGAGGGGGTTCAGGGAACCCCCCTGGCCAGCTGGAGGAAAAGGCTTTTCTGCATTGTGTTCATTGCTGTATTTTCCTGTATATATTGTAAATATTGTATATTTGTGTATATTTCATTGCATTCCATTTATGCCTGTAAATAAGCTTTCATCTGCTTTTCCGACTGAGCTAGCTGTGGTTTCTTTCCCTGTGTGTGGGGAGGGAACTTTCTCACCCCCCCACATATTTTTAATTGGCGCCCAACGCGCGGCTTGTGGATAGTTGCTGTCCAGAAGCAGAGCAAAAGTTGCTTGATTTATTGTCTGCTCAGGTCGGAGTTGCAAGGATGAAAGTGTTTTGGATTTTAGAGTGTTTGGTCTTTTCAATTTGTTCGGTACTGGTCTACAAGTACTTCCTGGGATTGATTTTCGATCGCTTAAGCAGATACTTGATGTATAAATTGTATTTATGGTTTAAGTATAAGATTCAGCTTCTCTATGACTGGTGCCTGGGATTCTTTTGGCTTAATAGATACAGGAATGTGACCTCAACTACTTTGCCCATAGAGATAAAGGAGTTTAAGATCCCAGTAGGTGAAAGAGTAGTTTTTAAGTGATGGCTGGTGATCTGATGTGATTTATTTTTGATGTGTGCAATCCTGCTGTTGGTGATAAGCAATGCTACTTGTTATATACCTGTACCGGGAGAGAAAAGTAGCTAAGGCCTGTTTTGTAATTAGGCGTAGACCCAAGAGGAGAAGGAACAGCTCTAACTCGACCCCAGAAATATCTAGTGATGAGGAGAATGGAGGATCTGTATCAGTTAAAGATAAAGCTAAAAACTCCATCGGAAAGGCTGCTCTGAACGGTGCTGTTGGTGGTTCTGGCAATCAGCCAGCTGCAGCGGCAGCGGCAGCACCTAACATGGCGGCTCCCACGTCCTCGGCAGTCATTAATGCGGCAAAGCCAGTTCCTCCTTCTTCTTCAGCAGGACCAGAAGTGTCCTCCACAGCAGCTGATCCGTCCCAGAACCTGTCAGCTTCTGTTAAGCCAGCTGTAAATTCAAACACAGCTCCAGTTGAGCAGGTAGCTGTTTTAAAGACGAGAGGTGGAAAGACCAAAGCTGATTCAGAAGCTGATGCTGGTGAGGGAACTTCTGCTTTAAGAGACCCTGCTGAGGAGGAGGAGAAGGTTTTGTCTTAAAGATATAACTGAGTTATTGAGATCATCACTGGATGGAGATGCAGGGCAAATTGCTGACAGCAGAACAACTAGAGGTGGTACTCCTGACCTTAAAGAGATTCTTAGGAGAGTGACAACGAGATTAATGGGACAACAAGTTCAGGAAGAGGAGGAAGAGGAGGAGTCAGATGATATTCTGGACTGTTCTTCCCCAAGAGAAGAGCTAAAGAATGTGCGTAAAGATTACATCAGAGCAGAGAAGGAGCCAATCCTAGCTTGGCTTGGTAGATGCTACGATACAGGTGCTCCAGCTCCAATGGTTGGAGACAAGTCAGCAGCTCAACTAGGAACTCTCTCAAAGGATAATGGAATAGATAGACATCTAGGCCGGACTCTCGGTAAGGTGACTCTGTGGATACGCCTTTTAATGGCAACCCTCATGAGATATCCTTCCCGAGATGATCTCCCATGGAATCCTAAGCCCTGGACTACCGTAGAGGAAGGAATTAAGTGTCTGAGAGAATTTGCTGTCAGAGAGGTACTCTATGGTGGCCATGAGACTCTGAATCCTGATGAAATTCCTGTAGGAACTGGTTCTTGCTAAAAAGCTCATCAACTTGCTCCTCCTAATTATGCAAATATTCTGGCAAGCAGGATTGTGGCAAGAAATTATGGCGGAGCTTCTCCTACGGTTGGCCAATTCACTGATCAGATGAGACAATTGGAGGATAGCATGACACGTGTTTCTTGGTTTCAGCCATTGAAACTCTGTCTGGTGAGATAAAGAATTGCATGAAAGAGATGAAGGATGAAATTGTAAATTCCATCTCCCATTGGCACAAAGAGATAATTCCAATTCTTCCTCCAGGTGGATACAGTTTCCTCTGTGAGGAATAGACGTCCTCCAAGGATGTCATTCCAAAACAGGGCATTCCAAAACAGATCCAACCCAAACAGACCACCAAGGCAGTCACGTGGAAGTATTTGGATAACTCTGCGTGATCAGTTGGGTGAGAACATGAACAGATGGGATGGTCAAACGACTGCTAATCTTTTCTTTTCAGGAGACTGAGGGAACTGCAAAGTGGCAGAGCCCGAGGTAGCAATACCAGAAGGGTAGCTGTTACTTCCCAGTTTCCCAGGACAACTCTAGTAGCTCCAACAGTGGCTCCAGTTCTAACACTGCCCACTGTGCTCATTGCACATGTGGGCATGTTCCCCATAACTAGGGGTGCCCTGCCTCCCGCCAGGGGGAGGAGAGGGGTAACAGAGATAACAGAATCTATTGGGATGTGTACATCCAGTGGCCTGGCACTTCCCAAGTTCAGAAGTACAGGGCCTTGGTTGACACAGGGGCTCAGTGCACCATAATGCCATCAAATTATCAGGGGTCGGGGGGTGTCTTTAAGGGGGTCTGGGGGGGTCTAAAGGGGTCTCTATGGGGTTCTGGGGGGGGTCTGGATGAGTCTGGGGGGGGTCATTAAGGGGGTCTGGGAGGGTCTGGGGGGATCTGGAGGGGTCTCTAAGGGGGTCTGGGGGCATCTGGGGGTCCTAAGGGGTCTGGGGGGGGTCTGGGGGTTCTAGGGGGGGGTCTGGGGGGGGGGTCTCTAAGGGGGTCTGGGGGCATCAGGGGGGGCCTGGAGGGGTCTCTAAGTGGTTCTGGGTGGGTCTGGGGGCGTCTGGGGGGGTCTTTAAGGGGGTCTGGGGGAGTCTCTAAGGGGGTCTGGGGGCGTCTGGGGGGGGCTCCAAGGGGTTCTGGAGCAGTCCGGGGTGTAAAGGTCTAATGTCTCGATCCGGAGAGGGAAAGAGATTCAGGTTTTTAATGAATATTCCCGTGTTGTGAAATTAGAGGCACAAACGAGGCCAAAATATCAACAGCTAGACTATTGATTACATAAATACAGTGGATGGACATAAATAAAGTGGATAGATCAGAAGGGGATAGAGAGAAAATAGAGAGAGAAGAGAGAAAAGGAAAGGAATTATATTACCACACCCCTCACCACCCCCCAAGACAGTTTGAGTCTGTGGAGGAAAGGTAAACGGTGCTGCAGGAGATGTTGGGTCTGTAGAGGAAGGGTGCTGAGGCTTTGGCTGTAGAAGGGATGTGGTCCTCTGGGCAGCTTCTTCAGCTCCATGAGTTGCAGCAGGCGGAACTTAGGGCACGGAGAGAGGGTTTACAGAGTCCAAGATCCGTTGTGTTGGCCCCGTGATGTTTCCAGCGTGTGGTGCTGCATTTTGCTTCTCCAGTTTTCTTCTCTGTTTTCTTCTCCAAAAAACCAGTAGTTGCTCCAGTCTTTTATACAGTTTTTAGTCCTCAGGCAAGTGTCCAGGCATTGTTCCCCAGGATATCGTTCTGGGAAATCATCCTTAGGTAAGTGTCCAGGTATCCTTCCCCAGGAAATCTTTCTGAGTACTCAGGTGAGTTTGGCAGCCGTCTGGATGGAGGGGGGGAGGCCTCCACCTCCTCCTGCTCCATCTACCTACCCACACACTCATTACACATCAGGAAACAGGTGGTGATTCCATTGTCCTTTCCTGGGGTATCTGATGGCTGGAAATGATCTTGTCCTGAAGGCATGATGGCTGGGCCCTTGGACCATTGTTATAGGCGCTGCAGTTCAGTGAGCAATGTTATCTTTGCACCTTCCAAGAGTCCTTCCAGTGGCTCTGCCCAAACGCACATAGCTATTGTCTGGGCAAGCAGCAAGTGATTTTATCTTTGTTGAGTCACACCAGGGGAGACAAGTTTTAGACTCTCACACCACCCCGTCAATCAAAGATAAAAGCAAGAAAGAAGAAAAGAAAAGAAAGGAAAGAAGTTTTAAACCATTTTTACAATAGACATAAGTTTTGATTGTCTAATGGCACAAATCTGTTGAACACCATCATTAGACACAATTGCATATTGACACATGTTAAATCACTGTATACAACAGGGACTTACACAAGGTGAAAAAGTACAATACTAATAAAATAGAACAAAATTAAAACAGATAATTACACAAGTTGAAAGCATCCTTGTTCCTCCTGGAAGCCAGGAGAACAAACCCATACCCCCCCACCCCGTCAGTCCTTCAGTTTGGAATTGAAGTGAGAGCTTCCTCCACATCTGAATGCATCTGCGGGGCTATGGAAAGTACAGTCCTTGAAGAGATGTCTTCTGTGATGCAAAACTTGAGAGGTCTTCGATATTGTACAAGACAAGTCCTTCTGACAATACATCAGGTAATCTTCAGCATTAGAACTTAAATAAGAACACACCTCAAACGTACAAAACTGGTATTTCCAGGTTCCCCACATACAGAGAGTTCTCTGAGCCACCCTCTCAGGTGATGTTTCTGAAAGAGTTGGATTAATTACTTTGAATTGGCTTTAAGTACGGTTGATTGTTTCAGGTTCTCTCAAGCCAGCTAAAGCATAAACAAAAGCTTTTTCCCCCAAACCCTGTACATTTTTTTGGTGATCTCCTGAATCATGCTTCACCCCCCACTCACCACTGAGAAGTGAAGCCCTTAGTTGCCCTGGGGGGGCATACCCCTCCCCTCACCAAATGGTCCCACCAAGAGAGGAGTAGTGGCCTCAGCCCTCTTTTTAGGCTCGGGCCAGCATTTCACAATGATTTCTAATTGTCTCGTGGGTACCCCCCAACCACTTCTTTTGGAATACCTTTCTTCTGACCCACCCCCACCAATATTGCGGGTATTCAAGTGTTCCCTGCCCCTAGCCAGATGCCTACTAGGAATACAGCGCAACTGGCCCTGGGGGCTTGGTGGGTGAACTATTTTCACATGCCTCAAGCCTCTAGTTTGAGGGTTTTTAATTTCCTCAGGTATACTATACTGCCTGGCATAGTCTAGTAACTCCCTTCCCACTTCTCCCATGTCCAAGGCTTCAAGTCAGGCTGGCTCCTCCGGGTGGTTGAATTTTCCCTTAGAGCAGCTTGCATCCTGGAAGAGAGTGGGGTATCAGCTATTTCTTTTTGGAGCTGGATAGGTCTTATTTTAAGCAAGTCAGGGAGACCCCTGATCAAAGGAGTCATTCTGTTTGCATCCACCAGGAGAGAAAGGGGGGATTCAAAATGATGTTTTAGTTCTCTTTCATATATCATTTGCAGGCATGCAGCCTTTTGCACGTTCTCCATTATCTGATTCATCCCTCCCCGCAGAACTACAGGTTCCCCTCTCTCCTTTGGATCAACCCCCCCTGCCCAGTAGGCAGCTCGCTGGGTAAGGCTCCAGGGTCCACTTCTGTTTTTCGTGGTTAGAAAAACATTATCACCCCAATAGCCCATGGCTTCAGCTTCTGTTAACATAATCTGATCACCACCAGTTTTTGAAACTCGCCATACATATTCCACCTCAGATTCCCCAGCAGAGCGTGCAAATTCTTTACGAATTTTGGCCAGCACAGTGTAGGAGAAAGGTGCATCTTTAGTCGTGATAGTGGGGGTAGTTTCCCCATCCTCATAGAAAATTACAGTTTTAATGAGAGGTCTGACATGCACAGCAGCCTCCTTAGCTGTTGTCAGTTCTGCCCGAGGGTACATAGGGGCAGACTCCAGGTAATTCACACCCTGTTTGGAGTCCAAATACGAATTTTGCCTCCTCTCCTTTTCCAATTGAATTTTAAGATCTGCCACTACGTCTTTCAAAGTGGCAACATGGCTTTGTAGTGACGAAACTAAGTCCTGCAAAGAGGAAAAAGTTTTATTCTCCTGCTCATGCCATACCTCTTTCTCCTTCACTGAAGCGGCTAAACAGGCACCTAAAACCGCACAAACAAAGCTTTGCCTTTTCCGGCTTGGCTCTTGCACCTTTCTGCAGGGCCACAATACGATCAGCCACACTCTGGAAATTATTCCAGTTTTCACGGGCCCAGTCAAGTACCTGTACAGATGGGCGGGCACCGTGAGCTTCTAAAAGGTTAAAAAGCCTCTCACTCCGAGCCATCTCTTTTGTTTCACAAAGCATTTCTTAATAGGGCACTAAGTTTCACGGGGAATTCAGATCAAAACACTGTTGGTACCAACAAAATCTTCCCCGGGAAAGCACACACATTTAAAGCAGGGTACAGAGGATTCTCAAGGAGGTCACACTATGAAATCAGCATTTGTACCCCAGATAATCGTCCCCGAGAAAGCACACACGTTTAAAGCTTTTGAGATCCCATACAGTCTCTCTGAAAACTTCCACTTCGTCCTTCTCCGGCCACTTCCCTCTCGGGAGAGTGAAAACGCGAATCTGGACTCCGCACTCACTTCGTACTCAGAGTACGTCTCACACACACACACATTTAGGGGTTCTCAGCAATGCAATAGTCTTCCTGTGATACTTTCACTGCACGGGTTGTCCTGCCAACTACGCCAATTGTAAAGATCTCGATCCGGAGAGGGAAAGAGATTCAGGTTTTTAATGACTATTCCCGTGTTGTGAAATTAGAGGCACAAACCAGGCCAAAATATCAACAGCTAGACTATTTATTACATAAATACAGTGGATGGACATAAATACAGTGATGGATCAGAATGGGATAGAGAGAAAATAGAGAGAGAAGGAGAAGAGGAAAAGGAATTATATTACCACACACCCCCCTCACCCCCCAAGACATTTGAGTCTGTGGAGGAAAGGTGCTGCAGGAGATGTTGGGTCTGTAGAGGAAGGGTGCTGAGGCTTTGGCTGTAGAAGGGATGTGGTCCTCTGAGCAGCTTCTTCAGCTCCATGAGTTGCAGCAGGCGGAACTTAGGGCATGGAGAGAGGGTTTTCAGAGTCCAAGACCCGTTGTGTTTGCCCCGTGATGTTTCCAGCGTGTGGTGCCGTCTTCTTTCTTCTGCATTTTGCTTTGCCTTCAGAGCTACAAGCTCACACTGCCTGCTCCTGGACAGCTTCTCCCCCACCAGCACCCCAAACTCCTTTTCCTCAGGGCTGCTTTCTATCTCCTACTCCCCCAGCCTCTATTGCTAGTGAGGATGGTTCCAGCCCAGCTGCAGGACCCTGCTCTTGCTCTTGGTGAACCTCATGAGGGTCACCTGGGCACCACCTCTCCAGCTTGTCCAGGTGGCTCTGGATGCCATCCTGTCCCTCTGGCATCTCAACAGCACCACACAGCTTGGTGCCATCTGCACATTTGCTGATGGTGTCTCCATCCCTCTATCTATTGCACTGATAAAAATATGAAACAGCAGAGGATGGGATGAGTGGAATCAGTTTGTAGTGGGACAAGGCCTGGGCTGTACCTGGAGATGTTAATGGGATCCAGCTGGAAATTGGAGATGGCCCAGACTGGACGCTGGTGTGCTTAGGGTATGGAGTTGTGACTGTGACAGGGCCCAGTCCGCGGTGGGAGGGTTTAAAGGAACCCAGTGTATAATGGGATGAGACCCAGACTGTACTGGGATGTGGCCAGGGGACTCAGGTTGTACAGGGATGGGGCCCAGTCTGCCTGGGAGGGGATAAATGGATACAGTTTGTACTGGGATTGTCCCAGTCTGGTCCTGGGAAGGGTTCAGGTAGTGCTGCTTTTTCCTGGAGCAGGCACAGTCTGTACTGGGAAGGAGTCCTGATCTCTGGTTTGCACTGGGAGGGAAGCAGCTGGAACTGGGAGGGGGCCAGGGCTTCAACTTTGCTCTGGGATGAGACCCTGTCTGTACTGGGAGGAGATCAGGAGATGGTTTTGCATTGGGATGGTCCCCAGTCTGTGCTGGGTGATGCATTGGGTCCCATTTCCTCTGGGACAGGGCTTGACTATACTGGGATGGGATCAGGACACCAGTTTGTACTTGGACAGGGCCAGTCTGTACTGGGCTGGAACCAGAGTACACAGTTAACATGTGAGGGATGCAGTAGTTACTGGGAAGGCAGCAGGGAATCCACTTTGTACTGGAATGGGACCCAGAGTGTACTGGGATGGAGCAAGATGATGCGTTTGTGGTGGGATGAGCCATGTCTGCTCTGGAGGGAGCCAGGAGATTCAGCTTGTTTTGGACCTGGATGGGCTAAAAGGATTCAGATTATGCTGTGTGGGGAACAGACTGTACTGGAATGGGCAGGGAATGCAGCTTGTACTGGAGCAGGATCTACTCTCTACTGGGAGGGAGAGGGAGATCCAGTGTTTATTGAAACAAGGCCTAATGTGTAGCTGGAGGGATTAAAGGAATCCAGTTTGGACTGGGACAGGGCCCAGACTATACTAGGAAGTGATGAGGGTGTGTAGTTTGTAGTAGAATCCATGCATATGGTACTGGGAAGGGAGCCAGGGACATATTCTGTGCTGGGATGGGACCCAGGCTGCAGTGCTAGAGGACAGTAGATCCAGTTTGTACTGGATGAGGACACATCTGTACTGGGAGAGGTTAAGGAGTCATGTTTGGACTGGGATATGAAAGCATGAGGAGACATCCTGTTCTGATGGCAGTGCTGCTCTGGAGCCCAGGCCTGTGCCAGCAGTGCCACTGGCCTGTCCCTGTCTGCAGTCCCAGCACTGCCACCCAGCAGCACAGTGCCCAAGCTGCCAGAGCACTCAGGCCTTGCCCCAGCACAGAGGCTCAGCAGGAGAGGGTGGAAGGGCAGAAGAGCAGCTGAGGGCAGCCCAAGCTCTGGAGCTCCCTGGCACTGCTGCTGTGCTGGGACTCTGCCCTTCCACCTCTGCACACAGGCACTGCCCTGCAGCTCCACAGAAGCCTTGGAGGAAGCAACTCAGAGAAACAACTCCCTGCAGGGTCCTTTATTGTGTTGAACACACAAGGAGCACAGCTCCTCATGTCTGCAGCCTCTGGGTCACAGCAGACAGGACAACAATGAACCAGAAATTGTCTGAAGACCTTTGTGTTGGAAGAACATTCTCCCAAGGGAACACCCCAGCGCAGCCAGAAGTCGAGCAGCCAGGCTGGGCCTGCATTGAGTGACATCAGAACTGCTCTGCAGGAGAAGACAAAGAGTTTATTGCTTGTGAGAGCATCCAGGGATCAGTTGGCTCAGGGCAGCCTTGAGCTCCTGGTTCCTCAGGCTGTAGATGAGAGGGTTGACTGCTGGAGGTACCACTGAGTACAGAACTGACACCACCAGGTCCAGGGAGGGGAGGAGATGGAGGAGGGCTTCAGTAGGCAAAGATGCCAGTGGTGATACAGGGAGACGACAGCCAGGTGAGGGAGGCAGGTGGCAAGGCTTTGTGGCGTCCCTGCTGAGAGGGGATCCTCAGCACTGCCCTGAAGATCTGCACATAGGACACCCCAATCAACACAAAACAGACAAATGCTAAATACCACTGGCCCACAAGAAGCCAAAGTTCCCTGAGGTAGGCTGTGGAGCAGGAGAGCTTGAGGATCTGGGGGATTTCACAGAAGAACTGGTGCAGAGCATTGCCCTGGCAGAGGGGCAGAGAAAATGTATTGGCTGTGTGCAGCAGAGCATAGAGAAAGCCACAGCCCCAGGCAGCTGCTACCATGTGGAGACAAACTCTGCTGCCCAGGAGGGTCTCATAGTGCAGGGGTCTGCAGATGGCAACATAGCGATCATAGGACATGGTGGTGAGGAGAAAACACTCTGCTCCAATTAGGAATATGAAAAAGAAGACCTGAGCAACACATCCTGCATAGGAGATGTCCCTGGTGTCCCTCAGGGAATTGGCCATGGACTTGGGGACAGTGGTGGAGATGGCACCCAGGTCAGTGAGGGCGAGGTTGAGGAGGAAGAAGTACATGGGGGTGTGGAGGTGGTGGTCCCAGGCTATGGTGCTGATGATGAGGCCATTGCCCAGCAGGGCAGCCAGGTAGATGGCCAGGAAGAGGCAGAAGTGCAGCAGCTGCAGCTGCCTTGTGCCTGGGAATGGCAGGAGGAGGAAGTGGGTGATGGAGCTGCTGTTGGCCATCTGCTGCCTCTGTCCATGGAGACCCTGTGCAAGGAGGAAAGGCAGTGACAAGTTAGGGCACACTTTCTCAGCTCTCAGCCTAGTGTAACCCCTGTCCCTGAGCGCATGAGGAATGGATCAGATCAGTCCCATCACTACCAACCCATGGCAAGTTCATCACAAGCTTCAAATGCAGCAGGGACCCAGAATTGCCATGAAGATCCTCTGGTGTCAGAACAGAAAGTGACCAACAGTCAGTCCCAGAGAACAAAAGTCCCATGGAGAGGTGGAGAAACAGGGAACAGCTCTGCAGTGCTGCAGAGACAATGAAGGGAAGAGAGAAAAGCAGAGGGGCTTGGGGTGAAGCCTTCTCCTTCTCCAGCTCTGCTCTCTGCAGCTCACAGGATGGAACTGAAGAGCTTTTGTCCTCCTTCTGGGTGCACGCTCCGGAGCCTTCAGATGAATGTCAGCTGCCAAGGTTGCGACTCCTGACCTGGAGCCCATAGCTTTGAGGGCACTGCCTCTGCTGGGTAGAAGAGAGAGCAAAAGGTTGCATTGGGAAATGTGTCGCAGTGCAGAGAATGGCACAGAGGTGCCTGATCCCCCTTGCCAGGGCATCTCTGACAGCAGATCCCTCTCGCCCCCTGCCCAACTCTCTCTCTGCTGCCAGCAGCTGTCCCTACCAGGAGCTGCTTCTCTGTGCCCAGTTCTCCTCCCATCCATGCTGACAGAGCTCATCCCACCTGCTCTATGCTCAGCTCTGCCCTGCAGACACCTCCCAGCAGCAGGACACTGCCCAGGGGCAGTTTTGGGTGTGCAGGGGCTCAGGAGCAGCTCAGACAACAGATAATGAGACCTTTGGTCTCAGAGCCTTCTGCAGGGTACAGAAATAAACTCTAGACTCACACAGCCCACCCAGCACACCAAGGGGATCAACATTCAAAGCCAAGACTCCTTCCCTTCCAGCAAAATGCTGCCTTGATGCTCTTCTGCAAAGCCTCCTCAGAAATACCCAGGGGGGAGCTAGAACTGTGAGCAGCTCTGGCCAAGGCAGCTCCCTCCCCACAGCAGAAGGACCCTGCCCTGCCCTGCCCTGCCCTGCCAGGGCTGTCTCCTGTCACTCAGCTTCTCCCCACAGCACTGTGTATTGCTCCTGGGCAGGCTGAGAGCTGAGCCTGGCAGGCAGCAGAGTCCCTGCCCCAGCACACAGCCCCTGGGCTGCAGGGACCCTGCTCTGAAGGACAGCCCTCACCACCCCTGCCTGCACCCCAGGGCACCACAGCTCTTCAGAAAAGCCTGAAAAGAGCCTGCACAGGAAGATTTCCCTCCAGCCCCAGCAGCTGTGGCTGTGCCAGCTTTAGGAGATGCCTCCAGGAGCTGCAGCTGCACTGCCCTGCCCCCACAGACTCACCCTGTCAGGGACTGCAGTGACTTCTCCTGTCAGCTCTCAGTCACCCTCCTGACCACCTCGAAGCTCTCTTTGCCTTCCTCATCTCGCTGAGATCCACTGGCAGTGCCCTCAGCCCTGCTGTGCAGAGCAGAGGAGCTGCTCCTGGGCACAGCGACACTTTCATTGCTGCCTCCTTCCAGCAGCTCCCTCCAGCCACTGAGCTCACCCAGCTGAGCAGCAGAGGACCAACCCAAGGGCATTTTAATGACCCTCTGGTGGCTTTGCTGCCAGGTAACATCAGAGACTGAGAGGGAGATGATGAAACCTCTCCAGAAGTTGAAGTCACTTTCAAACTCTGAAGTTTCTTCTCTTGTTGATGGGTCCCAGTGAGGACACTGCTGGGGAAGTGTCTGCAGGCTGTGGTTGGAGCAGAGAACTGGAGGCAGTGCTGAGAGGTCAGGACAAGCAGAGGAAGATGTCTCTGATGCTGAGCAAACCTGGAGGTGCTTCATTAATGTCAAGGGTCAAGCCCTGAGCCCTGGCTCCTGGACAGGCAGATCCTGTCCCTCACTCACCCCTCAGGGGGATTCCTGGAGCAGTGAGATGTGGAGAGGACCAATGTCAAGGGCAGGCCTATGGCACAACCCCTCCCAGGCTCCTGAGGATGGACAAGGAGGCAATGAGGCCCCAGGGCTGGAAGGAGGAGTTGTCTCCTCAGAGGCATCAGTGCCACAGACCACAGCCAGACCCAGGCAGGAAGAGCTTGGCTCTGCCAGGAGCCTTTCAGCTCTCCTACAGCCCTCTGTCATCTGCCCCTCAGGCTGTCCTCTGCTGCTGCATCAGCTGAGCCTCTTTCCCTGCAGGCTGTAGTCACCCAGCCAGCTGCCCCACCTTGCTGCCACCTTCCTTTGCTGCTCTCTCTCATCCTCCCTGGCGGTCCCTTGAAACTCCAAGCCTTGGAGTGCTCCAGGCTGCTGCTGGGGTGTCTTTGCAGTGACATTTCTTTCTCCTCATCTACACTCTGCACCTCCCCAGCTGCACTTTTGCTTTGTTTGTTTCTTTCTCTGCACTTTGTCACTGTGCAGAAAAACTTCTCCATGCCTCAAACCACTCCCAAGCACTCTCAGGCTACTCTGCTCCTGTCCTCACTCTTTCACACCACTGAGCCCATGGCCTTCAACCTCTAGCTGCTGGTCATGTGCCTGAGGCCTCCCAAGCACATCTTGGGAGATCTCTGGGCACTCCCAAGCTCTTTGCAGATGGAGATGTGGTGCTCATAGGGCAACAAAAGACTTTCTACCAAGTGCTGTAGTGGGTGGGCAAGGGGCAGTGGTTTTGAACTGAAAGAGGAGACTGAGCTTGGATAGAAGGAAGAAATGTTTTGCAAGGAGGGTGTCAGGAGACTGGAACAGGTTGCCCAGAGAAGGGGATGTCCATCCCTGGAAGTCTCCAAAGTCAGGCATTTCAGCAACCCAACCTAGTGGGAGATGTCCCTGGCCATGGTCAGGATGTTGGACTCGATGCTCTGTTCCATCTCTCCAATCCAAACCACTCCAGGATTCTCTGATTCCAATATCCCCAACCCCTTCTCCACAGGGCTGCAGCTACCTCCCTACACCATGGGGCTGCTTGCATCTCCCCTAGGCCCTGCACCCCCATACAAAGGAAATTGTTGCCATTCCTGGCCATGAGTGGCAATGGCTTGGGCAAATCCAATCCAATCCCAAAGGCACCTCCCTCAGAAGAGGAAAGCAGCAATGAGTTGTGCTGAGGCAGGAGGAGAATCTGAGACACTGGAATGAATTGGATGGAATTCAGCAAAGGGAACAGAGATGTCAACAGGTTCAGTTTGTTGCCAAGGGTCACTCTCTCACCTTCACCATGGGAGAATCCTGCAGAGGAGAATCAGTTTGGGGGAGGATTAGAAAGATTGTGAAAGGAAAATCTCCTTGGGGCTGGAATGATTTTACATGGAGCCTGGGAAGAAAGGCCTCAAGGAACCTTTCTGTTGACTCACAAGGCTCTGAATGGACTCCCTCACTCTCTCAGACTTGGTTCCTGGTTTATGACTCAGAGTTTGGGTGCAGGGATTTCAGGGGCAGTGCTTCCCCTGCGATTGTGCAGGGCTGGGGCACACAGCAGTGTCCTCACACAGCCAGGCCTCCTGCAAGTGACCTGAAGCATCAGCAGAGAAGGCTCTGGACTGTGTCTGTGCTCACTGGACACCCTGGGGAAGCTGTCCCAGGGCAGTCACCCCAGACTAGCCTTCACAACCACTGTTTCCAGCAGCAGCCTCACACCTCAGCTTGGAGAGACTCTTTGTCCCTCCACAGGAGGACATGGCCTCAGGAGGTCAGCAGTCTGTTTGCATTGTGCAGGTGAGATGTCAGCAGGTGAGCTGAGGTGAACCTGAGTGAGCAAACACCATCAGTTATGGCTGGGGGTGCCAGGGCTCTGGAGGTTTGAGGACCCTCCCAGCCTCTGGCAGGGGCAGCAGGAGGCCAGGGAGACTCTCTGACTGCTGCAGGGCAGGGCCTGTGTGAGTGATGGGGAAAGACTCTGTCTCTGAACATCCCACACTCCATTAGGGGTCCATGAGGCCAGCTCAGATGTGGACACCTGGCAGAGCTGGGACATTGCTGTGTGTCACTCCAGAACAAACCCTACTGGCCCAGGCAGATTCATCTCAGATGGCTTGGGCAGGCTCCTGTCTGCTCACATCACCCTTGCTGGACTGTGCTCCTTGGAAAAGGCCTCTTCAAGAACACCAAACAGGAGGGTGGGGAACATTGCAGGCTGGTCACCCTCAGCACAGTCCCTGGGAAGGTGAAGCTCAAACACCTCTGCAGCCATTTGCAGGCCCTTGCAGCAACAGAAGGTAGTGCTGAAGCCATATGGGTAGGGGCAAGAAGGGGATGTTTTGTGCCTGGACCTTAGCCAGGGCTTTGCCATGGTCCCCCATAGTCTCTTTAGAGCCAGACTGCTGAGAGCTGGAGTGCAGAAATTAATGGTGGCTGGGGGGTGGCTGAAGCCCAAATATCACCAGTGGAGAGTCCTCCTGGCAGACACTTGCCAGTGGCATCCCTCAGGGCAAGCCCTTGGGCCAGCACTGTGCAATCTCTTCATGAACTCCCTGCACCATCTGACCCAGGGCCTTTGCAGCCCCTCTGGAGATGAAGCCAAAGTGGGCAGAGCCCTTGAGGGACCTCATCTGCTTACCCCTGCCCTGAGCAGGATCCATTGGACAAGATGATGCAGGAGTCTCCTCCACAACTGCAGCAGGACAGAGCCAGCAGCTTCTCCACTCAAAGCCTTGGTAGGAAATCTGCCAGATGGATCTGGTGAAACTTGGATCTGCTCAGGCTCTGGCCACAAGGAGGCTGAGGGCTGAGGGTGCAATCCTGTGCTCAGGTGTCTCAGGAACTCACCATTCAGTAGGAAGCCAAGGACTGGGAAGGGGGAGTGAGGCCACTTCTGCCTCCTGAGAGGATTGGCCAACAGCAGGAACACAGCTGGGAAAAGGGACTGTGAGGTCAGGTGTGTCTGCAGGAGCTGCTAGGACAGCCCTGGGCTCATGGCTGGCAGATGGGCAGAGTGACCTGTCAGATGGCCTCTGCCAAAGGGCCTGGGCTGACTGCAGGAAGGGGCTGATGGGTTGGTTACTGTGTCTCTGCTGCCTGAGGTCCTGATAGGACAGCAGCAGGCACAGGGCTTGGTGCTGTCCAGCCAAGAATCTGCAAGGCCAGCAGCCTTGGGAGCTCCTGCTGAGGTAGGCAAGAGGAGGAGAGAGGAACACTGCCAGCTGGTGCAGCCTGGCAGGTGCAGCCTGGCCATGAGGAGCAAGAAACCTCTCTCAAAGGGTAGTGCTGTGGCCTGAGAAGTTCTGCAGAAGGAGTCTGGGATCAGCCCTTCTCTTTGTGTCCCCAGGAGCAGAGGGTGAGTGTGGGCAGGTGTCAGTGAAGGCATGGGAAGGCCAAGGTGGGGAAGTGAGAGGAGTGTCTGCAGCCTGCAGGGCAGGAGAAGGAGCTGTGAGACAGTGCAGGACAAAGCTGTGGAGAGCTGGCAAAGGCAATGGCAGTGGTGGGAGTGATGAAGAGAAGCCAAGGCTGTGACCTCTTGGCTCTGGCAATTCTCTGTTCCCGAGGCCTGTGAGGAGATGTTGTCCTAAGGCACTGGGAGGTCCTCACTGCCTCCTTCTACAGCCCCAGGAAGGATGGGGACTGTCAGGCCCTTGTCCTCCACTCAGCATGACAACCCTACAGGATGCTAGGAAGGCTGGAGAGGACTTTCATGAGGGTGTCTGGTGACAGGGCAGGAGGGAAAGGTTTGAAGGTGAGGAAAAGGAGGTTTAGACTGGGCCTTAGGAAGAAGTTCTTCAGTATGAGGTTGTGGGACTCTGGAATAGGCTGCCCAGGTAAGATGCCCTCTCCTGAGGGTGTTGATGCCAGGCTGGATGAGGCCTTGAGCAGCTGAGTCTATAGGAGAGGCATCCTTGCCTATGGCAGGGCGGTTGGAGCAGATGAGCTCTGAGGTCCCTTCCAGCCTAGGCCCTGCTATGCTGCTATGAAACCCACCCCCCACCCCCACTGCACCTGAAGAGCCTTGACCCACACATGAGGGGCAGGAGCTGCCTGCCCAGGGGCTGTGCTCAGGCCTTGGCCTTTGTGCTGCAGAACCCAGAGCCAGAGTTGCTCTCCTGCACTTTGCCTTTGCCTGCTGCAATCACAGCCTCTCCTGAGCTGCTCTAACCAGACCCTGGGGAGGCTTTGGCAGTAACAAACCTCAGTGGGGCCAATCAATGCTTCAAGGGACTTTGTCTTTTGCTTCTTGCTTCTTGCACAGTTTCTTCACTCTTCTCTCAGTACCTGAGGTTCATGGAATGATCCCAAGTGCCCTGAGGAGCTCTTTGTGTCTTTGTTGTTTCCTTCCAGATTTGAAAGTGCACTTCACAAAGCTCAGGTTTTTGAGGTAAACTATTTGATTGTTTCTCAGATGAGGGCAGAGGTGACAGCAGCATCCACCAAGCCAGATGATGCAGGCTGTCTGCTCAGGAGGTCTGGAGTGGGAGGAGAAGCTGTCCTCTGAGGGCTGACATGGAGTGGACAACTTTGCTCCTCACCCCCCCAACCTCCCCTTTGCTGTCCCTGCCCACCTGGGTCTTACATCCCTGCTCCTTGCATTAGACTTCTCCACTGCTCTCTGCAGCTGGAGCTGACAGCTCCATGGCACCAGCTGCCCCCTGCTCTCCTTAGACAACTGCCTGCACATAGCCACAGAAGAATTGTTGCTCTTTGGAAGCAAAGCAAACCATGTCTGAGAAAATTGCCTCAGCAATCAACCCTCTGGAACCATCTGCTGCTCAGCACACAATGTTGCACACAGTGTCCTTACTTTTCAGTCACTTGGTCCCCAAGAATTTGCCCAAGAGCGCAGGGTGATCAGGAGAGCAAGGATGAAGTACATGAGAATTAGGAGGAGGAGGAGGATGAAAATAATTATGAGGAGGACAAAGGGGATGATGTGGCAGAGAGAGGTTGGTCTCTTGTCCCAGGCAGCCAGCACCAGAACAAGAGGACACAGTCTCAAGGTGCACCAGGGGAGGTTTAGGCTGGATGTTAGGAAGAAGTTCTCTACAGAGAGAGTGATTGCCCATTGGAATGGTCTGCCCGTGGAGGTGGTGGAGTCACCATCATTGGAGGTGTTCAGGAGGAGACTTGATGGGGTGCTTGGTGCCATGATCTAGTTCTTTGGGTGGATTGGATTGGTTGATAGGTTGGATGCAATGATCTTGAAGGTCTCTTCCAACCTGGTTTATTGTATTGTATTATATTGTATTGTATTGATTCAAAGAAGTGGAGGATGATATGGAATAGGAGAAGAATGATGAGAAGAAGGAAGAAGATGAAGAGGAAAAAGAGGGCAAACCCATATCAGCCCCTCTGTGCCACCTAAGCAGCCACATCATGCCCTGAGTGGGGGAAAATATTCCACTACCCCCAGCACAGTGCCCAGCCCTCTGTCTGTGGTGACCACGGCAACAGCTTCACCCTCAGCTCCAACCTCATCCGGCACTGCTGCATCCACAGCAGGAAGCACCCTGAGACAGCACCGCAGCACCCACACCTGTGCCAGCCTTTTCCCAGAGCAGGCTTCATCAGGGCTTCAGGCTCAGCTTTTTCCTCACCTGGCATAGTTACCCCCACGCCGGTGACCAGTGTGCCCCAGGGACACAGCAATACACCGACCCCGGCAGTGCCAGGCCAAACGTGAGCCCCCTGGGGCGCCTTTTCCAGCAGATTGAACTTTTAAACCATCTTTCCTCAGAAGCAAATGTGCCCCTACCCTTCTCAGGACCAGTGCTGAGGAGAGTAATGACAGTGCTGAGTCAGCACAGCCAGTGCAACCACTGCAGCTGGCTGGGATTTAGCTGTTTGTTCCTTAACACCATGGGTTTCCTAGAGGTAAAAGAAAAACCTCATCCCAAGGATAATGCCTAATTAGAAGGGAAACCCCAACCCTAGTAAAGGATTGTCTTTGGTTGGTTTTTCTTTGACATTTCTGTCCCAAAAGGCACTTTTGGGGACATTTCTTCCAGGGCCAGGGATGAAGCCATGAGCCCACTGCAGGAGGGTGTCCTTGAGGGGTCCTGGGAGGGTCTTGAATGTGAAGTGAGGAAATCAAACTCAGTGCCTCCAAAAGCCAATCTGCAGTATCCTTCAGTAACGTGCATGGACATGGAGTGATGGCTCCAAAATGTACCTGTGCTGGAAAGGTTAACCATGGTCCTCATCTAGGACTCAGTCACACACAGCAGGAGAAGGATAAATCTCATTTGATAAAGTCCTTCATGTCTTGGTCTTTGCTGCCACCTCCTGTCCTTTTAGCAACATTGCAGTCCCCAGGTCTTCTGTCATGTGTCTTTCCTGTTGGTCCTCTGCCAATCCCACAGAACTGTCCTTCTCTTTTTCGTGAGGCCCAGGGCTGTGAGAACCCAGCCTGCTTTCCAGACTCGCCTTATTCTTCTCTCTGTCTAGAGCTGTAGAGCTGCCATCTGCTGCTCTATCCCCATTTGCTCTCCCAAGCTCCAGGATTACTTGATTGATGTCAGAAAGCTAAGCTCTGAACTAGTGGGAGAGTTTCTAACAGTTAGTGAGAAAGTTCATAAGTCTCCTTCCCTCAGATGTCCTGCTGAGTGTTCTGGAAAGGGCTCAGCTGAGGGCCAGTTCTGAGAGGCAGAGGCTGAGTGTGGCTGGGTTGAGGCCTGGGGTTAATGCCAAGTGTCAATGTCAAGGGTAAAGCTGGAGCCGGATGAGCAATGGGGGCAGAGTCAGGGTAAGAGTGAGTTTGGGAGGGGCTGAACTGTAAGGGTGAGGCCAGGGTTTGATTCAGCTGCACTGCATTGGAGCAGGGGACTGAGTAGAGGGGGGAGGGGCCCAGGCTGGACTGGGAGGGCATCCTAGGATCCAGCCTAGACTGGGAGGTGATAAAAACATTCAGTCTGTCATGGGAGGTGTGAAGACTTCATACTGATGAGCTTAATAGCAAAGACTGTGGCATATAGGCAGCAAGCTCAGCAGCTCAGGCAAGGAGAGAGGGGACAAAGAGAAAGAGGGCAACTTGGTTACAAGTTGGGGCAAGTCTTGCAAGTTCCTTGAGGCCGGATTTGGCCAATGGGCGTAAACACCAGCTGCAGCCTATAGGAAGCCTGAAGCTAGCATTATGCCAGGCTTGGTATCAGCACCAGCATCCCATGCCATGGGTGTGCAGGGTCTGTGCTGCCTGGCTCACCCCTTGGCCTTTGTTCCCCTCAGGAAGGAGGGAATGTGTCCACACACTCTGGGACAAGTTTCAGTCTCTGGGGCTTAATTCTGGGCAGAATGTGCCTTCCCCACACCGACAGGAACCATCAAACACAGGAGGCAGTAAAGCACTCACTGAGCTGCACCCAAGCAGGGGTGGGAGGCTGCTGTGTGCTAGCTGGTCAGGCTTGGGTGGCTGGCTGCTCTGGCTGCAGCAGGAGGGCAGGCAGCTCTGGAAGCTTCTTCCCAGGCTCCACAGATTGTCCTGGGGCTTTGCAAAGCGGCACTGGGACTGGTAGCGACTTCTCACTGCCAGGGGACAGTTCCTGGGGGCTTGGCTCACTCAGGATTGTCCCTCTGCCTGGCAAGACACTGCTCCCTGCCAGCATGGAACCTAAGGAATTTCACCTCCTCCTCTCTGCTCTTTGGGGAGTGTAGTTTCTGGGTGTCCCTGGGAGATTTTGCCTTTTCTAAGTGAGCTGGGGCAAGGTTTGGTTCATCTTTCCCAACACTGAAATGCTCCAAATCATTTGGCAGTCTCAGCAGCTGAATAACAGAATTTGCCCAGCTGACAATCCAATTGGTCATTTGATTCTACTGGCAGGGGAGCAGATTGCATTGTACCAGAGCAGAGCTTTGCTTTTGTATAACTCTCCTGCCTGCTCTCTCTCCTTTGTGACAGGCAGACAGTGTCAAAGGCTTCACTACAGTCCAGGCAGACAGTGTCCATGGCCCTTCCCTCACCCCTAGCCAGGTCACCTTGCTGTAGAAGGAGATCAGATAGTCAGGCAGGACCTGCCTTTCATAAACCCCTGCTGGCTGGGCATGTGTCTCGATCCGGAGAGGGAAAGAGATTCAGGTTTTTAATGAATATTCCCGTGTTGTGAAATTAGAGGCACAAACGAGGCCAAAATATCAACAGCTAGACTGTTGATTACATAAATACAGTGGATGGACATAAATAAAGTGGATAGATCAGAAGGGGATAGAGAGAAAATAGAGAGAGAGAGAGAAAAGGAAAGGAATTATATTACCACCACACCCCTCACCACCCCAAGACAGTTGAGTCGTGGAGGGAAGGTAAACGGTGCTGCAGGAGGTGTTGGGTCTGTAGAGGAAGGGTGCTGAGGCTTTGGCTGTAGAAGGGATGTGGTCCTCTGAGCAGCTTCTTCAGCTCCATGAGTTGCAGCAGGCGGAACTTAGGGCACGGAGAGAGGGTTCCAGAGTCCAAGATCCATTTTGTTGGCCCCGTGATGTTTCCAGCGTGTGGTGCTGCATTTTGCTTCTCCAGTTTTCTTCTCCTTTTTCTTCTCCAAAAAAACGAGTAGTTGCTCCAGTCTTTTATACAGTTTTTTTAGTCCTCAGGCAAGTGTCCAGCATTGTTCCCCAGGATATCGTTCTGGGAAATCATCCTTAGGTAAGTGTCCAGGTATCGTCCCCAGGATCTTTCTGAGTACTCAGGTGAGTTTGGGCAGCCGTCTGGATGGAAGGGGGGGAGGCCTCCACCTCCTCCTGCTCCATCTACCTACCCACACACTCATTACACATCAGGAAACAGGTGGTGATTCCATTGTCCTTTCCTGGGGTATCTTGGCTGGAAAGGATCTTGTCCTGAAGGCGTGATGGCTGGGCCCTTGGACCATTGTTGTAGGCCAGCTGCAGTCCCGTGAGCAAGGTTATCTTTGCACCTCCAGAGTCCTTCCAGTGGCTCTGCCCAACGCACATCAGCTATTGTCTGGCAGCAGCAAGTGATTTTATCTTTGTTGAGTCACACCAGGAGAGACAAGCTTTAGTCTCTCACACGGGGGGTGTCTGGGGGGGTCTTTAAGGGCGTCTGAGGGAGTCCAGGTTGGTCTGGGGGATGTCTGGGGCGGTCTCTGAGGGGCTCTGGGGGGCTCTGGGGACATCTCTAAGGGGGTCGGGGGGGTCTCCAAGGGAGTCCTGGCGTTCTGGGGGGGTCTCGAAGGGGTCTGGGGGCGTCTCAGGGGGTCTCTAATGGGGTCTGGGGGGGTCTCCAAGGGGGTCCGGGGGGGTCTGGGGGGTCTCAGGGGGG
>JAAWVA010000030.1:24089645-24176666 GCA_015227895.2 Colaptes auratus
TAGCTAAAAAGTGCATGCAAGAATTAGGTTCTTATCTGGTTAGCTGTTACTCAAGGCCGTTCCTGCTTCAGAAGAAGAAGGCCGTCCAGCCCACAGGACAGAGAAGCACAGACTGCACCCAGCCTCACCCAGACCAGACACAGACTGCAACTAACAGAACCCAAACTCCAACTGCACCCCACAAGCACCATGAAATTAGTTTAGACTATCTTGTTTTTGTTCAAATATCAAAAACATTCACCAGTGTTCAGCAACTGTCTCTTTCTTAAAGGCTAGCATCAACCGGTCACAATCCACCTCTTCTAAACAATTTCATTGGCTGTTCATACTGTCCATCCAATCTAAAGCAATATCTACAGTTTGTAAGCAAAGTTGATAGTCCATTCCGGCTATCCTCAGGTGTAGATGATTCAGAAGTCCAAGACAAGAAAAATGGAAAACAGTTTGTCTCTTCGCAGACAAGCGAAGAAAAGGGACACAGGGACACAGGGACTCTCAGTTGACTCAGGGCTCTCAGGTTCTCAGGGTTCGTGCACCGTGGATTCCTCAGGATTCTTCCTTTGGGCACGAGTAGCTGTACAACACTCTGAAATTAAACTCTTTCAGCTAAAGTTAGATTTCTTTGTGAATACACTGAATTCACCATTCTCTTGCATACCCAATAAGTGTGACCCGGACCTTCAGCTGAAACCACCCCTCGGACAGGTTTAGCCTCTCCTGAGGGAGAAAACCCCCAAACGTTTTACCTAACAGATTCTTTTCTCTAACAACAGGAACTCTATCACCTTCTACTTTCTGTAGCAGATCTGAGTGTGCAGGTCCAGCTCGGTTCACGAACCTCTACTATTTACCAGCCAGGTTGCTGTGCTAATGCTTTTCCCAGTTTTTCAAGATCCACCCCCCATGGCTTTAAGAGTGGTCTTCAGCAAACCGTTGTAGCCTTCAATCTTCCCTGCAGCTGGTGCATAGTAGGGGATGTGGAATATCCACTCATGCCGTGCTCTTTGGCCCAGCTCTTTACAAGGTTGTTTTGAAATGAGTTCCGTTGTCTGACTCATCCTCTCTGGAGTTCCGTGTCTCCCCAGGATTTGTCTCTCCAGACCAGAATGGTGTTGCGTGCAGTTGCATGTGGAACTGGATAAGTTTCCAACCACCCAGTTTTGCCTCTACCATAGTGAGCACATACTGCTTACCAGAACGAGAACGTGGTAGAGTGATGTAGTCAATCTGCCAAGCTTCACCATACTTGTACTTGGACCATCTGTCACCATACCATAAGGGCTTAATCTCTTTGCCTGCTTAATAGCAGCACAAATGTCACAGTCATGGATGACTTGTGTGATAGCATCCATGGAAATGTCTATGGATCTGTCACGTGCCCACTGTAGGTTGCATCTCTGCCTTGATGTCCTGACGAATCGTGAGCCCACCGAGCTAAGAATATCTCACCTCGGTGTTTCCAGTCGAGATCAAGATCAGAGTCCATGTCTACTTGAGAAACTCTTGCAGCTAGATCTGCCTGATGGTTGTGTTGCTGTTCCTCAGTAGCTTTGCTCTTAGGGATGTGAGCATCAATGTGTCCACTTCACTGGAATTCTCTCGATTCGATCAGCAATGTCCTGCCACAGCTCAGCTGCCCAATAGGCTTTCCTTTCTCTGCCAACCATTCTTTTTCCAGTTCTTTAGCCAACCCCACAGAGCATGGGCTACCATCCATGAGTCGGTGTAGAGATAAAGCTTTGGCCACCTCTCACGTTCAGCTACGTCGAGAGCTAGCTGGACAGCTTTTACCTCTGCGAACTGACTGGATTCTCCTTCTCCATCCTTTGCCTCTGCAACTCGGCGTGTTGACTCCACACTGCAGACTTCCACCTTCGCTTGTTCCCGACAGCGACAGGAACCGTCTGTGAACAAGCATATTTCTTCTCATCATCAGAAAGGTCATTGTAAGGAGGAGCTTCCTCAGCACGAGTTACTCTCTCCTCTGGGGTTTTAGTGCAGTTGGTACCTTCAGGCCAACTTGAGATCACCTCCACCAGACCAGGTCTTTCAAGATTTCCCATTCGAGCTCTCTGTGTTATCAGAGCCTCCACTTAGACCAGGTGGAATCTGTTGCATGATGTGGTGTGGAACCTTTGCCTTTGAACATCCAATTCAAAACTGGTAATCTGGGAGCTAGAGAAGTTGTGATTCAGTTCAATCACTTCAGAAGCTGCTTTTACTCCTTCATAGGCAGCTAGAATCTCTTTCTCTGTTGGAGTATAATTAGCCTCTGAACCTCTGTAACCTCGACTCCAGAAACCAAGAGGTCGTCCACGTGTCTCACCTGGAGCTCTTGCCACAAGCACCAGGTTGGACCATTGTCACTTGCAGCCGTGTACAAATGTTCTTAATGTCTGGACCATCTCGGACAGGTCCCAGACCCATTGCTTGAACCACCTCTTGCTTTATCTGGTCAAAAGCTGCTTGTTGTTCAGGTCCCCAGTGGAAATTGTTTCTCTTTCGAGTCACATCATACAGAGGTTTCACAATCTGACTGTATCCAGGAATGTGCAGTCTCCAAAATCCCACTATCCCCAAGAAACGTAGTTTCTTGCTTGTTCATGGGATTGGCCATGGTAGAGACTCTATTTACCACATCCACTGGAATGTGTCGGCGTCCATCCTGCCCGCACTCCCAGAAACTGGATCTCTCTGGTAGGTCCTTTCACCTTGTCTCGCTTGATGGCAAAACCTGCATTCAGATGTCAATGACTTTGTTACCTTTCTCGAAGACTTCCTCAGCAGTTTTACCCCAGACGATATCGTCGATGAACTGGATGTGTTCTGGAGCACCACCTTTCTCCAGCATCGGTGGATCACTGCATGACAGATGCTGGAGCTGTGGATCCAGCCCATTGGCAATCTGTTGAAAGTGTACTGGATTCCTCTCCAGGTGAAAGCAAACTGAGGCCTGCATTCCTCTGCTATGGGAATAGAGAAGAAGGCATTAGCAATGTCTATGGTAGCATACCATTTGGCCTCTTTGGATTCCAGCTCATCCTGGAGTTCCATCATGTCTGGTACTGCTGCACTCATAGGTGGAGTTACTTCATTCAGGGCTCGGTAGTCGACTGTCAGACGCCAGTCTCCATTCTGCTTTCGCACAGGCCACACTGGACTGTTGAAAGGGAATGAGTTTTGCTGATGACTTTCTGACTCTCCAACTGACGAATCAGATTCTGAATGGGCAACAAAGAGTCAGGGTTGGTTCTGTATTGTCTGTGATGCACAGTCTGAGAAGCAACCGGCAATTTAATGTCCTCAATCTTGTGTTGTCCCACAACTGCAGATTCATCAGAAAGATCAGGTCTAACAGACAGCTTCAGCTTTTGTCCATCAATTCTACAGATGCTACTCCAAAAGCCCATTGTAACCTTTAGGGTCTTTGAAACGCCCTTCTCTCAGAAAATCAATTCCCAGAATACAGGTGCGTCAGGTCCGGTCACAACTGTATGCTTCCTCCACTGTTTACCAGTTAACTTATATCACCTCCACCTTAGTTAACTCTTGAGATCCACCAGTGACTCCCAGAATAGTTATAGCTTCTGATCCCTGATAATTTGATGGCATTATGGTGCACTGAGCCCCTGTGTCAACCAAGGCCCTGTACTTCTGAAATTGTGAAGTGCCAGGCCACTGGATGGACACATCCCAATAGATTCTGTTATCTCTGTTACCCCTCTCCTCCCCCTGGCGGGAGGCAGGGCACCCCTAGTTTGGGGAACATGCCCACATGTGCAATGAGCACAGTGTGCAGTGTTAGAACTGGAGCCACTGTTGGAGCTATTAGAGTTGTCCTGGGGAACTGTGAAGTAACAGCTACCCTTCTGGTATTGCTACCTCGGGTTCTGCCACTTTGCAGTTCCCTCAGTCTCCTGAGAAGATTAGCAGTTGGTTGACCATCCCATCTGTTCATGTTCTCACCAAACTGATCACGCAGAGTTATCCAAATACTTCCACGTGACTGCCTTGGTGGTCTGTTTTGGTTGGATCGGTTTTGGAATGCCTGTTTTGGAATGACATCCTTGGAGGACGCCTATTCCTCACAGAGGAAACCTGTATCCATCTGGAGGAAGAATTGGAATTATCTCTCTGTGTCAATGGGAGATGGTATTTTTAATTCATCCTTCAGCTCTTTCATGCAATTCTTTAATTTCACCAGACAGAGTTTCAATGGCTGAAACCAAGAAACACGTGTCATGCTATCCTCCAATTGTCTCATTGATCAGTGAATGGCCAACCGTAGGAGAAGCTCCACCATAATTTCTTGCCACAATTCTGCTTGCCAGAATATTGCATAGTTAGGAGGAGCAAGTTTGATGAGCTTTTTAGCAAAGCCAGTTCCTACAGGAATTTCATCAGGATTCAGAGTCTCATGTCACCATAGAGTACCTCTCTAACAGCAAATTCTCTCAGACGCTTAATTCCTTCCTCTATGGTAGTCCAGGGCTTAGGATTCCATGGGAGATCATCTCGGGAAGGATATCTCATGAGGGTTGCCATTAAAAGGCGTATCCACAAGTAACCTTACCGAGAGTCCTGCCTAGATGTCTATCTATTCCATTATCCTTTGAGAGAGTTCCTAGTTGAGCTGCTGACTTGTCTCCAACCATTAGAGCTGGAGCACCTGTATCGTAGCATCTACCAAGCCAAGCTAGGATTGGCTCCTTATCTGCTCTGATATAATCTTTACGCACATTCTTATCTCTTCCCTTGGTGAAGAACAGCCAGAATGTCATCTGACTCCTCCTCTTCCTCCTCTTCCTGAACTTGTTGCCCCATTAATCTCATTGTCACTCTCCTAAGAATCTCTTTAAGGTCAGGAGTACCACCTCTATTGTTCTGCTATCAGCAATTTGCCCTGCATTTCCATCCAGTGATTTCTCAATAACTCAGCTATATCTTTAAGACAAATCTTCTCCTCCTCCTCAGCGGGTCTCTTAAAGCAGAAGTTCCCTCACCAGCATCAGCTTCTGAATCAGCTTTGGTCTTTCCACCTCTCGTCTTTAAAACAGCTACCTGCTTAACTGGAGCTGTGTTTGAATTTACAGCTGGCTTAACAGAAGCTGACAGGTTCTGAGACGGATCAGCTGCTGTGGAGGACACTTCGGTCCTGCTGAAGAAGAAGAGGAAATGGCTTGCCGCGCTAATGGCTGCCGAGGACGTGGGAGCCGCCATGTTAGGCGCTGCCGCTGCCGCTGCCAGCTGGCTGATTGCCAGAACCACCAACAGCACCGTTCAGAGCAGCCTTTCCGATGGAGTTTTTAGCTTTATCTTTAACTGATACAGATCCTCCATTCTCCTCATCACTAGATATTTCTGGGGTCGAGTTAGAGCTGTTCTTTCTCCTCTTGGGTCTACGCCTAATTACAAAACAGGCCTTAGATACTTTTCTCCTCCGGTACAGAGGCATTGCTTATCACCAACAGCAGGATTGCACACATCAAATAAATCACCTTTGGATCCCAGCCATCACTTAAAACTACTCTTTCACCTACTGGGATCTTAAACTCCTTTATCTCTATGGGCAGAGTAGTCGAGGTCACATTCCTGTATCTATTAAGCCAAAAGAATCCCAGGCACCGATCATAGAGAAGCTGAATCTTATACTTAAACCATAAATACAATTTATACATCAAGTATCTGCTTAGCGATCGAAAATCAATCCTAGGACATGCTTATAGACAAGGACCCCAAAGATTGAAAACAGACGCTCTAAAAGCCAAAACACTTTCATCTTTGCAACTCCGACCTGAGCAGACAATAAATCAAGCAACTTTTGCTCTGCTTCTGGACAGCAACTATCCACAAGCCGCGCGTTGGGCCGCCAATTAAAAATATGTGGTGGGGTGAGAAAGTTCCCTCCCCACACACAGGGAAAGAACCACAGCTAGCTCAGTCGGAAAAGCAGATGAAAGCTATATTTACAGGCATAAATGGAATGCAATGAATATGTACACAATATACAATATTTACAATATATACAGGAAAATACAGCAATGAACACAATGCAGAAAAACCTTTTCCCTCCAGCCGGCCAGGGGGTTCCCTGAACCCCCCTCTCTCCCTCCCCACCTCCCCTTTTCCCAAAAAGGGTTAGAGAGAGAGAGAAAGGCAATTAAGGAGAAAATTCTGTTAGCTCAAAAGCACATGCAAGAATTAGCTTTCTTATCTGGTTAGCTGTTAACTCAAGGCCGTTCCTGCTTCAGAAAGAGAGAAGCCGTCCACCCACAGGACAGAGAAGCACAGACTGCACCCAGCCTGAACCCAGACCAGACTGAACTAACAGAACCCAAACTTAAAATTGCATTCTACAATCTACCAATGAAATTAGTTTAGACTATCTTGGTTTTGTTTAAATATCAAAAACATTCAGCCAGAGTGTTCAGCAACTGTCTCTTTCTTAAAGGCATAGCCTCAACCGTCACAGTCCTGCTCTGGCCTTTACAATGCTCACAGCCTGGGCTTGCAGTCTTGTCTGGGTAACTGAAGACAGCTCGACTCCAAGCAAGGCTTGTGACTTCTCCAGAGCTTGGACAATTGCAAGGCAAGGCACTGACTCTTTGGCTGGTACTCATAGCTTTCCCAGACAAAGCTGGTCAGTGACCAGAGATTGAGAGAGAAAACCTGACTGTAACCTGTAGAAGGATTCTCTCCAAACCTGGCCACAGGCACACACACCTGGCCCACTTGGCCCCAGGGTATGGTCAGACAAGCCTGGGCAAAGTGGGCAATTTCCTGCCAAACCAGCCCTGCTGGCTCCTGCTCCATTGTCTGATCCAGAGCATTTTTGAGGCTTTTTGTCCCTCCAGGACAAGGTATCAGTGGGCTGTGTCTCCCCAGGGCATGAAAACAGCCCTGCTGTTTGTCATGGTATGTGGCACAGATGTTATCACAGGTAAGGACACGATAAATATCCCACTAGGTATTGCTAACAGATATGGATGATGAGCTAACTGCTACACTGACAGAGGCCATGCTGAGTGCAGTTGTGCCTGATGTGACAGAAGCATTGAGGAAATGAGGGTTAAAATAGCCCCAGAGAAGGTGCAGCACCAAGCACCTTGGAAATATTTGGGACTAAAATCTTAGCTCAAGCAATGCAGCCACAAGTGATACAATTCAGCAATCTGTGACCACCCTTCATGATTTGCAGAAGTTACTGGAGCCATAAACTGGGAACCATAAACGGGTAAGACCCTTGCTAGGTCTTAGCACAACCCTGCCAGCTCCCTTATTTGACTCACTGAAGGACACCCTGACCTTTTATCTCCTCAATCCTTGACTGCAAAAGCACAACCTGCACTGCCAAGTGGAGCTCGCCATGGCCATGGGAACAAGCCCTCGGTAGCAGAAGCAGCACCTGTCAGCATTTCTGTGCTTATCTCCCAAGGGCACCCTCCAGTTCTCACAGCACAATGGAATGGACACTGGCCACATCCTTTGCATTTTCTGGAATGGGCATTTTTACCATTTCCCCAAAGCAAACAGTGAGCACTCAAATGGAGCTGGTTGCTGGGTTGTGTGCAAAGCCAGGCAACGGTGTACTCAACTCTCAGACCAGACCCTGCCACCTCGACATTGCCTTTAACATCAGAATATCTGGACTGGTGTATGGCACACAGCCCTGAGTTGCCAATGGCCCTGACAGATTCCCCAGGAAGGTTTTGCTGCATGCTGGGCACATCGATTTTTGCAGCTACATGGAGTAACCGACTTGGTTCTCCTGACACCAGTCCCAGGAAAGACAATCTCTACTGATGGTTCAGGGGAAACAGGGAAGGCAGTTGCTGCCTGGCAAGAAAAGGGAAATGGCAGGAGCTCCTAGCCTCTCAGGATGGTTCACCTCAGCTCCTGGAGTTAAAAGCTGAGGTAATGACCTTTACTAAGTGGCCCAACAAGCCCATAACCGTTGTCACTGACTCACTGGTGTTTGTAACCTTGTACAGCGGTTGGACCAGGCACTGCTGAAGGAGGTTAACAACAAATCTTTGCTTCATTTGCTAAAGCCCTATGGCTTGTGCTGCAAAGTCAAACAAACCATTCCATGTGCTGCATCTTCATAGCCACACAGGCTGCCAGGGTGTGTGTCCAAGGGAAACACCACAGCTGATACCCTGATGGTGCCTGCCTGGCTGCACCTATGCCTGATGTGGCAGCAAGCAGCTCAATCCCTGCCTTTTTCCACCAAGGGGCTCACACACTGCAGAGGCAGTTTGGTATATTGTTGTCTTCAGCAAGAGATATTGTGGCCTCTTGTGCAGATTGTCAACATTTCTCCTCCACCCAGTCATCTGGTGTCAATCCCAGGGGATTACAGAGCCTACAGCTATAGCAATCTGATGTTACTCACATGCCCAAGTCTGGGCCTTTGAAATATGTCCATGTCTCAGTTGACACATTCTCTGCTGGGATATGGTCTACCCTACATGGTGGTGAAAAGGCCTGAGATGGAATTATGCCCTGGAGAAAAGCTTTTTCTGCCCTGGGCATTCCACAGCAAATCAGAGCTGATGTGGGCCCCGGCTCTATCGCCTCTAGGTCACAAGCGTTTGTACCCAGTGGGGGTTCCTCATGTTCCCAGCACACCCCCACCCCCCACTGCCCCACAGGCCAGGCCATACTGACTGCCCATCACACTCTTCAAGCTATGCTTGAAAAACAGAAAGGGGGAATGTTGGGGGAGACACCACAGCAGGCTGTGGAAAGCTGTCTATACCCTGAATCATTTACCATCTCTCAGAGTGGTATGAGCCCTGTCACAGGAACTCATCTCTTGTCATTGCAGTGTGAGCAATCCTTTGGCAAAAAAGGCCCCAGTGTGGCTCTGCAATTTACAGACCCTTGATTGGGAAGGCCCTGGGATCTTGTGACCTGGGGCTATGGCTATGCTTGTGTTTCCACAGGTGCCAGGGTCCAGTGGGTCTCTGCTTGTTGTTCTTGGCCTGCTCCAGAGCATGATCAATGGAAACAAGGCCTCAGCCCACATCACTAACTCCATGGGATAGCAAAACATTTGGGCAGCACTGCTGCATGCATGAAATCAAACCTGGAATTTAAATGCCTGACAAATTGTACACACCAGTAAGGAGTTTTGAGCATCAGGACATGTGGGATGATAATTTGCTCTTTGCCCCATCAGAGCCTCAAGAATTAGATATTTCAGGGACCTTCCAAGCAGAAAGCTGTGTGTACCTGCAGCATAGAGCTGGAGCTGATACAGTACTATGATCTTTAATCACACTCCTTTTGCCTTAGAGCCATGCAGGCTTAGCCTAACAGCTGAAGGAGATGATCATGGAGGTTTGTAGAACAAAGCTGAACACAGCAGCCAGGATCATCTTGCTTCAAATTGCTACAGCAAAGCAGCAGCTCAGCTAAGGGAACTGGCATCTTGGGCTGCACAGACAGGAAACATCAAAAGTGTTGCTTGAATCAGCCACTGATGTGGAGAGTGTCAGCCATGGCAGCCTGCAAATCCAGCTGCTGTGGTTCTTTGTTATCAGCTCCTGGTCAGGGCTGGGCAGAATGTGATGGTCTGTGCTGTACACACTGAAGTGATCATTCTAAACATAGACAGAAGAGTATTACAAACTGGGTTGTGAATATTGCTGATTGGATCACTCCTGGTGTTGGCAGTGCCCTGTTCATTCTCATGTCTGCAAAGGCCCTGCAGAAAGAGATGAGCCCTGGCAAAAAGGAGGAATTGTAGCTAAAGCAGGTGGCCATGGGCAGCTTTAACCTTGAACTAAGCAGAGCTCTGCCCTTGAATCAGGAATGTAAACAACTCCAGGAAAGAAGATCTGTGAATAGCAAAGGAAGAAACAGAGAGACCTCCCCAGGCTACCAAAGGGGGAGAGGTGCCTGGACACCAAGCCTAAACCAATCACTTAAGTACAAGGGCACAGGGACACAGAAAGGAAAGATCTAAGCCATGATGTGCATTATCAAGTGGCCTCTCTGCTGCTGGCTGGTGCTTGAGCACATCTTGGGGTCATCCTTTTTCCTGGCTGCCAACACTGCACAGCCTTAGCTGTTGAGTTTTTCCAGTTCTCTGAGTCACTTCTTCCTGTTGTTTGTTTGGAGAACCTTGAGTTTTCCCTTCCATCAGCTAGCCAGGAGTTCTCCTCACCTTTCACTGCCTGTTTTGGAATCTCTTGCTTTTGTCACAAGACATTGGTTTGGTCACCAGCTGTGTTCAGACTTTTCCCTTCCTTCTGTGGCAGTTCAGGCTGGGTGCCTTCTATTCCTGCCACATAAGCTACACCTCCTGTGTCCAGAGGGTCCAACCCACTAAGGTGGACACAGGAAACAGCCTATTTCATACCCATAATATCCTGCACCCCTAAACCATCTGCAAAGTCCTTCTCTTCCCCTCCCTGCTCCCATGGGAGATGCTCCTATTGGGTAATGGTGGGGGAGTATCTCATGGCCAAGGGCTCTGGCAAGGCTGAGAGGCCCAACAGGACCAAGCCTTTGTCCCCTGGCTCTGGCAGTTGCCTCTGCCACCAAGCCTGGGAGGAGAAACTTGGCTTTGAGGCTTTGAGGTTCTTCTATTCCAAGGGCAGTGGTCAGGGCTTGGCCTTTCTGCTTCACAGAACAAAGGCAAGTTTTTCTGCCCTGTACTTTGCCTTTGTCTCCCTGCAATCCGGCCTCTAACAAGCTGCTCTAAGGAGTCCCTGGGGAGCTTTGTCAGTAACAAGCCTCAGTGAGGCCAATCAGTGCTTCAAGGGACTTTGGAGTTTTCTTCTGCCTTGGACTTGTTGAGAGGCTTCTTGGCAGTACCTTGGCAGAGTCTGCTGGCAGTACCTAAGGATGATGAATCAGCCCCAAATACTCCATGGGCTCATTAAATACTGCTGAACCTCTCATTATTGCCAAGGTTTCTGCAGCTAATTGGAGAGGTTTTTATTGCTCAAAGAACCTGGTAAAATTATTTTAAAGGTACATTCATTCTTTTCAGCAGGAGTTGTCTCTTTGCAAGCAAACCACAGCAAAACCTGACAAGGTCCTACCCTGCTCACTGCTCATCCTCACTCCCCACTGCCACCAGCAGAGCCCTGACCCACAGGTGAGGGACAGGCTCTGCCTTGCCAGGGGCTGGAGGTCAGGGCTTGGCCCTTGGGATCAATGAAACCCCTCCAGGTTTGCTCAGCAGCAGAGCCACCCTTGAGCTGCTTGTCCTGACCTCTCAGCACTGCCTCAGGTCTCTGCTCTCCCCACAGCCTGGAGATGCTTCAGTGCCTCCAGTGAAGCTTCCCTTGCATCCACTGTCTCCTTCTGCTCTAACCACCCCTGGGCCCTTTCCCAGTATGCTTCACTGGGACCCATTAAGAGTAGAAGAAACTTCAGAGTTTGAATCTGACTTTGACTTCTGCAGAGGTTTCATCAGCTTCTTCTCAGTCCCTGAGGTTTCAGGGCAAAAAAAGCCAACAGAGGAGGTATTAAAACACCTTGGGCTGGTCCTCTGCTGCCTATTGGGCCAGGCTCCTGGCTGGAAGGAGCTGCTGGCAAGCAGGCAGCGCTGCAGAGACAGCTCTGGCCAGGAGCAGCTCCTCTGCACAGCACAGCAGGGCTGAGGACACTGCCAGAGGATCTCAGGAGATGAGGAAGGCAGAGAGAGCTTCAAGGTGTCCAGGACTGGGAGGTGACTGAGAGCTCACTGGAGGAGAAGTCACTGCAGTCACTGACACAGTGAGCTGTGGGGGCAGGACACTGCAGCTGCTCCTGGAGGCATCTCCATCTCGGCTGCTGATGCTCAGCTGAAGCTCCTGGAGTGTGCACACAGAAGGAGGACCAAGCCCTTCAGTTCCATCCTGTGAGCAGCAGTGAGCAGAGCTGGGGAAGGAGAAGGCTTCACCCCCATCCCCTCTGCCTTTCTCTCTTCCCTTCACTGTCTCTGCAGCACTGCAGGCCTGCTCCCTGTTTCTCCACCTCTCCATGGTGTGGTGGTTTTAGGCAATGCCTTTGAAATTAGTTACAGATTTTGAGCAGAAAAGTAGAAACACAATAAATAGATCACTCTTGGGTGTGAAAAGAAAGAAAAGATTCTTCTAAACAAATTCATTGGATAAATCTCTGGAATCAGAGGAGCTGTACCATAACAATTCTCTCTCTTCTCTTCTGATCTCAGCTGTTTTGCTTTGCTGGGAGAGATCACCTGCTTTGGCTGGCCTTGCTAAGTCTAACCCACTGCTTTTTTTTTCTCTCTCCACTCCTCCTTTCTCTCTTGGAACAGGGGTTAGAGGCTTAGGGCAGAGTAACAGCTTCCCTGGTCTCTGACCAGGGGGTTCATGTCATTTGGTAATTGTAATACCTGTCTCATATTGTCACTCCTGTATGTTCTGTACCTGTTCATTGCATTCCATTGTAGAGTGTAGCTCTTGCTTGTCAATACAGCTTCATTTGCTTCTAACTGAGCTGCTCTGGCAAAGCTAATGCTGGGGATATTTCAACCCACCACAATGGGACTCTTGTTCTCTGGGATTGGGCTGTTGGTCACTTTCTGTTCTGACACCAGAGGAATCTTCATGGCAATTCTGGGTCCCTGCTGCATTTGAGCTGTGATGAACTCTGCCATGGGTTGGTAGTGATGAGACTGACTGATCCATCTCCTGCAGCTCAGGCACAGGGGTTACAATGAGCTGAGAGAAGTGTGCCCTAACTTGTCACTGCCTTTCCCTCCTTGCACAGGTCTCCATGGCCACAGGCAGCAGATGCCCACAGCAGCTCCATCACCCACTTCCTCCTCCTGCCATTCCAGGCACAAGGCAGCTGCAGCTCCTGCACTTCTGCTCTTCCTGGCCATCTACCTGGCTGCCCTGCTGGGCAATGGCCTCATCATCACCACCATAGCCTGGACCACACCACCTCCACACCCCCATGTACTTCTTCCTCCTCAACCTTCCCTCCTTGACCTGGTGCCATCTCCACCACTGTGCCAAAATCCATGGCCAATTCCCTGAGGGACTCCAGGGACATCTCCTATGCAGGATGTGCTTCTCAGTCTTTCTGTTTGCGTTTTTCATGCATCAGAGTTTTCTCTCCTCACCATCATGTCCTACGATCGCTACGTTGCCATCTGCAGACCCCTGCACTATGAGACCCTCCTGGGCAGCAGAGTTTGTCTCCACCTGGCAGCAGCTGCCTGGGCTGTGGCTTTCTCTATGCTCTGCTGCACACAGCCAATACATTTTCCTGCCCCCTCTGCCAGGGCAATGCTGTGAGCAGTTCTTCTGTGAAATCCCCCAGATCCTCAAGCTCTCCTGCTCCACATCCTACCTCAGGAAATTTGGCTTATTATGGTTGGTGCCTGTCAGTTCTTTGTTGTTTTGTGTTGATTGTGGTGTCCTATGTGCAGATCTTCAGGGCAGTGCTGAGGATCCCCTCTCAGCAGGGACGCCACAAAGCCTTTGCCACCTGCCTCCCTCACCTGGCTGTGGTCTCCCTGTTTATCTCCACTGGCATCTTTGTCAACTTGAAGCCCCCTTCCATCTCCTCCCCATCCTGGACATGTTGGAGTCAGTTCTGTACTCAGTGGTGCCTCCAGCAGTCAACCCTCTCATCTATAGCCTGAGGAACCAGGAGCTGAAGGCTGCCCTGAGCCAGCTGATCCCTGGATTCTTTCAGAAACAATAAACTCTTTGTCTTCTCCTGCAGAGCAGTTCTGATGTCACTCAGTGCAGGCCCAGCCTGGCTGCTCAAGTTCTGCCTGCTTCTGGTGCTGTTCCCCTTTTGAGAATGTTGTTCCCACACCAGTGTCTTTCTTCAGACCATTTCTGGTTCAGTGTTGTCCTGTCTGGGGTGACCCAGAGGCTGCAGACATGAGGAGCTGTGCTCCCTGGGTGTTCAACACGAGAAAGGACCCTGCAGGGAGTTGTTTCTCTGAGTTCCTTCCTCCAAGGCTTCTGTGGAGCTGCAGGGCAGTGCCTGTGTGCAGAGGTGGGGGGGCAGAGTCCCAGCACAGCAGCACTGCCAGGCAGCCCCACAGCTTGGGCTGTCCTCAGCTGCTCTTTCTTCCCTTCCACCCTCTCCTGCTGAGCCTCTGTGCTGGGGCAAGGCCTGAGTGCTCTGGCAGCTTGGGCACTGTGCTGCTGGGTTGCAGTGCTGGGACTGCAGGCAGGGAGAGTCCAGGGCTGCTTGTGGGACAGAGCTGTATTCCAGAGCAGCACTGCCATCAGAACAGGAGGTCTCCTCATCCCTTCATTCCCCAGCCCCCTCCCATTAAGGACTGCACCTACTCGGAGTCCAAACTGGGTACCCTGACCCCCTTCCAGTATAGACTCAGTCTAAACATGGTTCCTTTAACCTCTCCCAGTTGAGATGTGGCCTCATCCCAGTACAAACTGGATCTTACTGTGCTCTAGCAGTGCAGCCTGGGTCCCATCTCAGCAGAGAATGTATCCCCTGGCTCCCTTCCCAGTACCAACTGCATCCATCCAGTACAAACTGCACACCCTCATGCCCTCCCAGGACCCCCTTCCATATCAGACTGCCCTACTCAGCGTACATACTGGATATATAGATTCGTATAGACTCAATCCTAACATGGTTCCTTTAACCCCCTCCCAGCTCAGATGTGCTCTTATCCCAGTACAAACTGCATCACTTTCCCATCTCCTGTACAGTTTCCTGTGCCAGTACCAGCTGCATCCCTTGGACCCCTTCCAAGTCCCAGCTCCACCCGCACTGCACAATTGGCTATCCTCTCCTGTACCGCTACAGGCTGGGGTCAGAGTGCTGGAGAGCACCAGGCAGAATGGCACCTGGGGCTACGGTTTATAGTAGCTGAACATGAGCCATCAGTGTGCCCAGGTGGCTAGGAAGGCCAATGGCCTCCTGGCCTGTATCAGGAACAGTGTGGCCAGCAGTAGCAGCAAGATCATTCTGCCCTGTACTCGGCACTGGTTAGGCCCACACGTGAGTCCTGTGTCCCAGTTCTGGGCCCCTCAGTTTAGAAAGGACATTGAGAGACTTGAAGGTGTCCAGAGAAGGCAACAAAGCTGGAGAAGAGTTTGGAGCACAGCCCTGTGAGGAGAGGCTGAGGGAGCTGGGGTGTTTAGCCTGGAGAAGAGGAGGCTCAGAGGAGACCTCATTGCTCTCACAGCGACCTGAAGGGGGTTGTAGCCGGTGGGGCCTGGTCTCTTCTCCCCGGCAGCCATGGACAGAACAAAGACTAGTCTCATGCTGTGCCAGGGAGATGTGGGGTAGATGTTAGGGAGAAGTTCTTCACAGAAAGAGGGGTTGGTCATTGGAATGTGCTGCCCAGGGAGATGACCGGTTGAGGCTATGCCTTTAAGAAAGAGACAGTTGCTGAACACTCTGGCTGAATGTTTTTGATATTTGAACAAAAACAAGATAATCTAAACTAATTTCATTGGTAGTTGTAGAATGCAATTTAAGTTTGGGTTCTGAGTTCAGTCTGGTCTGGGTTTCAGGCTGGGTGCAGTCTGTGCTTCTCTCTCCTGTGGGCTGGATGGCTTCTCTCTTTCTGAAGCAGAAACGGCCTTGAGTTAACAGCTAACCAGATAAGAACACTAATTCTTGCATGTGCTTTTGAGCTAACAGAATTTTTCTTCCTTATTGCCTTTCTCTCTCTCTCTACCCTTTTTGGAAAAAGGGGAGGTGGGGAGGGAGAGAGGGGGGTTCAGGGAACTCCCCTGGCCGGCTGGAGGGAAAAGGCTTTTCTGCATTACGTTCATTGCTGTGTATTTCTGTATATATTGTAAATATTGTATATTTGTGTACATATTCATTGCATTCCATTGATGCCTGTAAATAGAGCTTTTATCTGCTTTTCCGATTGAGCTAGCTGTGGTTTCTTTCTTTGTGTGTAGGGAGGGAACTTTCTCACCCCACCACATATTATTAATTGGCGGCCCAACGCGCGGCTTGTGGATAGTTGCTGTCCACAAGCAGAGCAAAAGTTGTTTGATTTATTGTCTGCTCAAGTCGGACTTGCAAAGATGAAAGTGTTTTGGCTTTTAGAGCATTTGGCCTTTTCAATTTGTTCGGTACTGGTCTACAAGTACTTCCTGGGATTGATTTTCGATCGCTTAGGCAGACACTTGATGTATAAATTGTATTTATGGTTTAAGTATAAGATTCAGCTTCTCTATGAGCGGTGCCTGGGATTCTTTGGGCTTAATAGATACAGGAATGTGACCTCAACCACTCTGCCCATAGAGATAAAAGTTTAAGATCCCAGTAGGTGAAAGGGTCATTTTAAGTGATGGCTGGGATCCCAAGGTGATTTATTTGATGTGTGCAATCCTGCTGTTGGTGATAAGCAATGTGTACTTGTTTTATGCTCTGTACCGGGAGAAGAAAGTGTCTAAGGCCTGTTTTGTAATTAGGCGTAGACCCAAGAGGAGAAAGAACAGCTCTAACTCGACCCCAGAAATATCTAGTGATGAGGAGAATGCAGGATCTGTATCAGTTAAAGATAAAGCTAAAAATTCCATCGGAAAGGCTGCTCTGAACGGTGCTGTTGGTGGTTCTGGCAATCAGCCAGCGGCAGCGGCAGCGCCTAACATGGCGGCTCCCACACCCTCAACAGCCATTAGCGAGGCAAAGCCATTCCTCCTTCTTCTTCAGCAGGACGGAAGTGTCCTCCACAGCAGCTGATCGTCCCAAAACCTGTCAGCTTCTGTTAAGCCAGCTGTAAATTCAAACACAGCTCCAGTTAAGCAGGTAGCTGTTTTAAAGACGAGAGGTGGAAAGACCAAAGCTGATTCAGAAGCTGATGCTGGTGAGGGAACTTCTGCTTTAAGAGACCCTGCTGAGGAGGAGGAGAAGGTTTGTCTTAAAGAGATAGCTGAGTTATTGAGATCATCACTGGATGGAGATGCAGGGCAAATTGCTGACAGCAGAACAACTAGAGGTGGTACTCCTGACCTTAAAGAGATTCTTAGGAGAGTGACAATAAGATTAATGGGACAACAAGTTCAGGAAGAGGAGGAAGAGGAGGAGTCAGATGACATAGACACTTGTTCATCACCAAGAGAAGAGCTAAGGAATGTGCGTAAAGATTACATCAGAGCAGATAAGGAGCCAATCCTAGCTTGGCTTGGTAGATGTTATGATACAGGTGCTCCAGCTCTAATGGTTGGAGACAAGTCAGCAGCTCAACTAGGAACTCTCTCAAAGGATAATGGAATAGATAGACATCTAGGCAGGACTCTTGGTAAGGTTACTCTGTGGATACGCCTTTTAATGGCAACTCTCATGAGATATCCTTCCTGAGATGATCTCCCATGGAATCCTAAGCCCTGGACTACCATAGAGGAAGGAATTAAGCGTCTGAGAGAATTTGCTGTTAGAGAAGTACTCTATGGTGGCCATGAGACTCTGAATCCTGATGAAATTCCTGTAGGAACTGGTCTTGCTAAAAAGCTCATCAAACTTGCTCCTCCTAATTATGCAAATATTCTGGCAAGCAGAATTGTGGCAAGAAATTATGGCGGAGCTTCTCCTACGGTTGGCCAATTCACTGATCAGATGAGACAATTGGAGGATAGCATGACACGTGTTTCGTTGGTTTCAGCCATTGAAACTCTGTCTGGAAAAATTGAGAATTGCATGAAAGAGCTGAAGGATGAATTTAAAAATACCATCTCCCAATTGACACAAGGAAATAATTCCAATTCTTCCTCCAGATGGATACAGGTTTCCTCTGTGAGGAATAGACGTCCTCCAAGGATGTCATTCCAAAACTAGGTCATTCCAAAACAGATCCAACCAAAACAGACCACCAAGGCAGTCACGTGGAAGTATTTGGATAACTCTGCGTGATCAGTTTGGTGAGAACATGAACAGATGGGATGGGCAACCAACTGCTAATCTTTTCAGGAGACTGAGGGAACTGCAAAGTGGCAGAACCCGAGGGAGCAATACCAGAAGGGTAGCTGTTACTTCCACAGTTCCCCAGGACAACTCTAGTAGCTCCAACAGTGGCTCCAGTTCTAACACTGCACACTGTGCTCATTGCACATGTGGGCATGTTCCCCATAACTAGGGGTGCCCTGCCTCCCGCCAGGGGGAGGAGAGGGGTAACAGAGATAATAGAATCTATTGGGATGTGTAGATCCAGTGGCCTGGCACTTCACAAGTTCAGAAGTACAGGGCCTTGGTTGACACAGGGGCTCAGTGCACCATAATGCCATCAAATTATCAGGGATCAGAGGCTATAACCATTCTGGGAGTCACTGGGGGATCTCAAGAGTTCACCAAGGTGGAGGTTGATATAAGTTTAACTGGTAAACAGTGGAGGAAGCATACAGTTGTGACCAGACCTGATGCACCTTGTATTCTGGGAATTGATTTTCTGAGAGAAGGGCGTTTCAAAGACCCTAGGGGTTACAAATGGGCTTTTGGTGTAGCATCTGTAGTAGATGATGGACAAAAACTGAAGCTGTCTGTTAGACCTGAGCTTTCTGATGAATCTGCAGTTGTGGGACAACACAAGATTCAGGACATTAAATTGCTGGTTGCTTCTCAGACTGTGCATCACAGACAATACAGAACCAACCCTGACTCTTTGTTGCCCATTCAGAATCTGATTCGTCAGCTGGAGAGTCAGAAAGTCATCAGCAAAACTCATTCCCCTTTCAACAGTCCAGTGTGGCCTGTGCGAAAGCAGAATGGAGACTGGCGTCTGACAGTCGACTACGAGCTCTGAATGAAGTAACTCCACCTATGAGTGCAGCAGTACCAGACATGATGGAACTCCAGTATGAGCTGGAATCCAAAGAGGCCAAATGGTATGCTACCATAGACATTGCTAATGCCTTCTTCTCTATTCCCATAGCAGAGGAATGCAGGCCTCAGTTTGCTTTCACCTGGAGAGGAATCCAGTACACTTTCAACAGATTGCCAATGGGCTGGATCCACAGCTCCAGCATCTGCCATGCAGTGATCCACGAGGCTCTGGAGAAAGGTGGTGCTCCAGAACACATCCAGTTCATCGATGATATCATCGTCTGGGGTGAAACTGCTGAGGAAGTCTTCGAGAAAGGTAACAAAGTCATTGACATTCTTCTGAATGCAGGTTTTGCCATCAAGCGAGACAAGGTGAAAGGACCTACCAGAGAGATCCAGTTTCTGGGAGTGCGGTGGCAGGATGGACGCCGACACATTCCAGTGGATGTGGTAAATAGAGTCTCTACCATGGCAAATCCCATGAACAAGCAAGAAACTCTACGTTTCTTGGGGAGAGTGGGATTTTGGAGACTGCACATTCCTGGATACAGTCAGATTGTGAAACCTCTGTATGATGTGACTCGAAAGAGAAACAGTTTCCACTGGGACCTGAACAACAAGCAGCTTTTGACCAGATAAAGCAAGAGGTGGTTCAAGCAATGGGTCTGGGACCCGTCCGAGATGGTCCAGACATTAAGAACATTTGTACACGGCTGCAAGTGACAATGGTCCAACCTGGTGCTTGTGGCAAAGAGCTCCAGGTGAGACACGTGGAAGACCTCTTGGTTTCTGGAGTAGAGGTTACAGAGGTTCAGAGGCTAATTATACTCCAACAGAGAAAGAGATTCTAGCTGCCTATGAAGGAGTAAAAGCAGCTTCTGAAGTGATTGGAACTGAATCACAACTTCTCTTAGCTCCCAGATTACCAGTTTTGAATTGGATGTTCAAAGGCAAAGGTTCCACACCACATCATGCAACAGATTCCACCTGGTCTAAGTGGATGGCTCTGATAACACAGAGAGCTCGAATGGGAAATCTTGAAAGACCTGGTCTGGTGGAGGTGATCTCAAGTTGGCCTGAAGGTACCAACTGCACTAAACCTCCAGAGGAGAGAGTAACTCGTGCTGAGGAAGCTCCTCCTTACAATGACCTTTCTGATGATGAAAAGAAATATGCTTTGTTCACAGATGGTTCCTGTCGGCTGGTCGGGAACAAGCGAAGGTGGAAGTCTGCAGTGTGGAGTCCAACACACCGAGTTGCAGAGGCAAAGGATGGAGAAGGAGAATCCAGTCAGTTTGCAGAGGTAAAAGCTGTCCAGCTAGCTCTGGACGTAGCTGAATGTGAGAGGTGGCCAAAGCTTTATCTCTATGCCGACTCATGGATGGTAGCCAATGCTCTGTGGGGTTGGCTAAAGAACTGGAAGAATAGTGGTTGGCAGAGAAAAGGAAACCGATTTGGGCAGCTGAGCTGTGGCAGGACATTGCTGATCGAATCGAGAGAATTCCAGTGAAGGTGAGACACATTGATGCTCACATCCCTAAGAGCAAAGCTACTGAGGAACAGCAACACAACCATCAGGCAGATCTAGCTGCAAGAGTTTCTCAAGTAGACATGGACTCTGATCTTGATCTCGATTGGAAACACCGAGGTGAGATATTCTTAGCTCGGTGAGCTCACGATTCATCAGGACATCAAGGCAGAGAGCCTGTCTCTCCTGAAGAGCCTGTAGCCGTCAATTGCAGCGCTCCAATCATATGAGTTGTCCCACCACGTCTCTGTGATGGCAACTACATCATAACTTTCCTGCTGCAGCAAGGCTTCTAGCTTCTCTTGTTTGTTACCCATGCTTCGTGCATTAGTGTACATGCACTATCTCCTACCATAATCCTTTGCACCGCTATAAAATCCACGGACCTCTTCCACAGATCACCAGGACAGATCCAGCAGCTCCTCTGAGGAAGGTTTCTCCACTCAGAGCCTTGGTAGGAAATCTGCCAGATGGATTGGATGAAACTTTGATCTGCTCAGGCTCTGGCCACAGGGAGGGGGATGGCTGGGTGTGGGATCATGTGGTCAGTTGCGTCACAGGAGCTCATCATTCAGTAGGAAGCCAATGAGTGTGAAGGGGCTGTGAGGTCATTTCTGCCTGGGGAGGAGATTGGCCAACAGCAGGAACATAGCTAGAAAGGGACTGAGAGGTCTGTTCTGTCTGTGATGAAGAGGTTATTAATTTATTAGTATGAAATATGAATAATATTATTTTAATTAATTATTAAAATTATTAATAAACGATGAATCACTATTTTATATAGATATCTAGTGAACAACTGTGAAAACATCCCATAAGTGGTTTAGTATTTATAATTAGGACTCAATCAGGATATTTACAGAGTTAATTTCTGTTACTCTAACGCAGGCTGCAATTCCTCTGCTTGTGCACCAGGTGGCGACTCGACAGGACTCTGGCGTCTGCTAACTATATGCAGAGATATTACACTGTGTATCAGAGGATTGGCCTGGAAAGATTATCCTGCTAGACTCGGGTGCTTTGAACTGACTGGTAGTGAGTGGGAAAAGCAGGTGGAAGGTACTCTGTGTCCTTTGTTTGTAGCTAGGTTAGGTTCTGGCAGACTGCTGACTCCTGGCTGGTCCAGACAGTGACAGTGGGTGGAACCTTCTCCCTTCCATGGCAGCAGAGGGAATGGACCTTAGCCTAGCTGTGCAGCAGGTTCCCTTCTCAGGACTCAGCTGGCTCTCTCTGGAAGGCTGGGAGTGGTCCTGTGAGGCTGGCCTGGCAGGGCCGGTAGGGCTGGTCCCGGGATGGGGTCGGCCCTCACAGAGTCAGCCTGCACGGCAGGGCGGGGCCACAGTTCTCGGTAGGCAGGCTTGGAGGTTTCTGATCTGGCACAATGGCAGATGGGGCTGGACCCGGCAGGGGTCAGCCTGGTGGCAACAGACTTTGGGGCTGGCATGGATGGCCCCTGGGAAGAGGCACAGGTGCATGAAGCAGCAGCTTCCCCTTTGCTTGGTTCAAAGGAGTGGCAGGACCCTTATCGGAGTGGTCCTGGCTTTGGAGCACAGGGCATGAACTGTGCTCTGGACAGCAATGGTGAGGTTGGGGAGGGTGAGGAGTAAAGTTGTCCATTCAATGTCAGACATAAAGGACACATTTCCCTGCAAGTGCAGATGTCCTGGTGAGACAGCCTGGGTCAGTGTCACTTGGGGAATTATCATCTCTGAGCTAAACTGAAATGGAGTAAAATATTTTATCTATGCACGTTGAAATCCTGAAGAAGATTGCAGGGACACAAACATCTCCTTAGGGCACTTGGGACTCATTGCAGGAACCTCAGGTACTGAGAGAAGACTGAAGAAACTTCTTCAGAAGTCAGAAGGAAAACACAAAGTACCTTGAAGCACTGATTGGCCCCACTGAGGGGCATTACCAACAAAGCCTCCCAAGGGCTCCTTAGATCAGCTCAATGGAGGCCTTGATTGCAGCAGACAAAGGCAAAGTGCAGGAGAGCAAACTCTGGGTTTCGTTTATGGAGCAGAAAGACCAAATCCTGAGCACAGTGCCTGGGCAGGCAGATCCTGTCCCTCATCTATGGGTCAGGCAGGGCAGGTTTTCTAATGGTACCAACAAGAGATAGTTAGCTCATGTCAACACCTAGAAACATCAACCTTGCAAAGTGCTGCAACATTCTCACCACAAGACAGCACGAACACGGCACAACTGTCATGAAAATGACAGTCAGCAAACCTGCCTAGCACTGACCTCAGCGACTGTCACAGTAATCCAAGATGTCAACAGAAAGCTTCTAACTTATAACTGAGTGTCATGACTGCTATTGTATTCTATTCTATTGCTTAAACTGTTGTGAGAACATTAAGAGATCAGTATCACTAGGGTGAGTAAAAACACATTATTATGGGTAATTTTCTATTGGGCCAAGCAATGAAGCTCCTTTGCTCTTGCTGTTTGCCTGCAAGTTTTCTGTCTGTGAAGCTAGAGCCTGGCCAGATCTACCTTTACAGATGAAAGAAATCTTGCTACCATTAAACAATTCATGATTTTTGACCATCCTAGAGATAAATAAAGATGCAACATACCCCTAAAGCAGATTGTAAAAGGCAGTGCTGAGGATTGGATTTGTGTCTGAATCTCTGTGTGCAATGTGTTCAGGCACAATCAAGTCTTCTCTGTCCATAAGAAGAGTGAAATGTAAAGATTGGAACTCTAAAGATCTAAGTTCTTCTTTACAAGGTTTGCTATCTTTGACCATGCATTATGCCAGCTCTGTTAGAACATTCTAACTAGCTCAGCTGAAGCATTGTGCCTTGTATGGGTTTACATCAGTCTGTCAGACATGCTGCGCTACAGGACTTTTGCTTTTGCTATCCAGCTTAGCTTTAACTCGCTTGCTTCTGTGTTTGCAAAGAGTATCTTGTATGGGATGGGAACAACTCCCATGAGCAGATTGCTCCCAAAAACAAAAAGGGGGATTTGTGGCAATGCCAGCAATGAGCAGTGTGAGCAATCTGGCAGTGTAGGCTTAGAGCCTGACATGGTGGTAGGCCATGCTCAGCATAAGGGCAGAAGTAGCTAGCAGTGTAGCAAAGCAGTGCTGTGCCTGCAGCATGTAACTAAAGCAGGGCACTGGCAGCTATAAACACAGAGAGTTATCTGGGGGTAACAGGACACACACCTGCATCAACAACCTCGCATGGTATTAGTAGTGAGACCAATAATCTATAACAGTGCCATGTGTGGTCACTGGTGGGGAGCCAATGAAGCTGTGCCAACGATGCTCCCCGAGTCTGTATAAGCTGTGGAGGTTCCCTTAACAAATGAACAACACTGGATCACATTGGTCATCCATATTGACTCCATTCTCTGTAGCCAGCAGCCAACTATTAAATGTTAACAACAGCCATAACAGGACTCCTTCCCAGTACAGATTGTGCTCACTCCCAGAAAAGGCTGCACCACCTGAAGCCTTCCAAACACTCATCTGTGTCTCTTTCCTGTTCAAACTATATCCCCTTTCCCACTCCCTGACAGACTGGGCCCATCATAGTACAAACTCTCTGCCTGTTCTTTGGAGCTGGAGGTTCTGGTGTGTCCCATCCCCAGTCAGAAAGACACCACAGCATCTGGGAGGAACCATTCCAAATAGCCTGGGATGGAGCAGACCCTGCACACAGGGAAGAAGGCCAACTGCAGCTGGTCTGTGGCAGGAGCAGTGTGGACACCCAGACACAGGAATTGTCCTCCCCCAGACTCAGCACAGCTGTGACCACATCTGCATGCTGGATGTCTAGGTGTGGGGTTCTGCAAACTGAGAAGGGAGGAACTTCAGAGACTGAAGAAGAGATCTGCCAGGACAAGGTTGACATCTCTCTGGAGAGGCTGAGGGACCTGGGCTGCTTCAGCTGCTGAGGCTCAGGGCACTGCCATAGCAGTGTGAACATGGCTGAAGGGTGGTTTCAGGGAGGATGGAGCTCTTCTGGGGAGTGGGAAGAGACCAAAACCTCCACAAAGGGCATCTTGGAAGGTTCAGAGTGGAGATGAAGAAAAAGAAATGTCCCTCAAAGGGCAGAGCTGCTATGCATGAGGCCATCCAGAGGGGTCAGGAAATGGCAGGGAGAGCTGAGACAGCTCAGGGAAGGGATGGAAATGGCAGGGGGAGAGCTGGGTGGGGAAGCAAGATTGGTGTCAGCAGCCTGAAGAGAAAGAGGAGCAGGCATGGGACAGTGTAGGAGAGGCTGCAGTAAGGGTGGCCAAGGGCTCTGGCAAGGATGAGAGGCCCAACAGACCAAGGCCTTTGTGCCCTTGGCTCTGGCTGTTGCCTCTGCCACCAAGGCCTGTGAGGAGAAACTTGGCTTTGAGGCTTTGAGGTTCTTCTATTGCAAGGGCAGTGCTCAGGGCTTGGCCTTTCTGCTTCCTACACCAAAGGCAAGTTTTTCTGCCCTGTACTTTGCCTTTGTCTCCCTGCAATCCTGGGCTCTAACAAGCTGCTCTAAGGAGTCCCTGGGGAGCCTTTGTCAGGAACAAGCCTCAGGGAGGCCAATCAGTGCTTCAAGGCACTTTGGAGTTTTCTTCTGACTTGGACTTCTTGAGAGGCTTCTTGGCAGTACCTTGGCAGAGTCTGCTGGCAGTACCTAAGGATGATGGAATCAGCCCCAAATGCTCCATGGGGCTCATTAAATCCTGCTGAACCTCTCATTCTTGCCAAGGTTTCTGCAGCTAATTGGAGAGGTTTTTATTGCACAAAGCATCTGATTTTTAAAGGTACATTTCATTCCTTTTCAGCAGGAGTTGTCTCTTTGCAAGCAAACCACAGCAATCCTGACAAGGTCCTACCCTGCTCACTGCTCATCCTCACTGCCCACTGTCCCCAGCAGAGCCCAGAGCCACAGGTGAGGGACAGGATCTGCCTTGCCAGGGGATGGGGGTCAGGGCTTGGCCCTTTGGATCAAGGAAACCCCTCCAGGTTTGCTCAGCAGCAGAGCCACCTTGAGCTGCTTGTCCTGACTTCTCAGCACTGCCTCAGGTCTCTGCTCTCCCACAGCCTGGAGATGCTTCAGTGCCTCCAGTGATGCTTCCCTTGCACCCACTGTCTCCTTCTGCTCTAAGCAGACCCTGGGGATACTTTCCCAGTATGCTTCACTGGGACCCATTAAGAGTAGAAGAAACTTCAGAGTTGGAATCTAACTTTGACTTCTGCAGAGATTTCATCAGCCTCCTCTCAGTCCCTGAGGTTTACAGGGCAACAAAAGCCAACAGAAGAGTTATTAAAACACCTTGGGCTGGTCCTCTGCTGCCCGATTGGGCCAGGCTCCTGGGCTGGAAGAGCTGCTGGCAAGCAGGCAGCACTGCAGGAGACAGCTCTGGCCAGGAGCAGCTCCTCTGCACAGCACAGCAGGGCTGAGGACACTGCCACAGGATCTCAGAGAGATGAAGAAGGCAGAGAGAGCTTCAAGGTGTCCAGGACTGGAAGGATGCTGAGAGCTCACTGGAAGGGAAGTCACTGCAGTTGCTGACAGGGTGAGTCTGTGGTTGCAGGGCAGTGCAGCTGCAGTTCCTGGAGGCATCTCCTAAAGCTGGGGCTGTGTGCTAGATCAGGAACTCTGCTGCCTGCCAGGCTTAGCTCTCAAGCAGCCCAGGGAGTTCTTCACACTGCTTTGGGGAGAAGCTGTGGTTAGAAGCCACCCTTGAAAGGGCAAGGCAGGGCAGGGCATAGTCCTTCTGCTGTGGAGAGGCTGCTGTGTGGGTCAGGGCTGCTCTCAGCTCCAGCTCATGCCCAGATCATTTCCAGGGGGACTGTTCATGACTATGTTCAGGCCAGGGGTTCCTGACCCAGGCTCTGCTCTCCTGAATCTTTGCTTCCACTGTTTCTGGCCTGGCTGGTGAGGAGGAAAACTCAGCTGTGCCTTTAGAGCAGGGGCTGAGCCTCTTAAACCATCACACAGAGCTTCACTGGAAACCTCACCAAGCGCCTACACTGCTCACCTGAGGGCTTTCCTGAGTGTCTGTCTGTCCCTCTCCTTGCCTGTCTCAGAGGCTCTTTGTGTTGCTGATGGCTCTCCTGCATGGAAGCTTCAGCTGCAGAGTCAGGCACAGACACTGTGAGATCTTCAGTGCAGGTGGAGCCACAGCAATGAGGTGTCCCAGCTGTCCTCCAGCCTGGGAAGCTCTGGGCAGTGCAAGCTGTGAGGATGGCAATGAGCTGACTGCAGGAGCTGCCATGGTCATGCCTTGGCTGTGTCCTTGAGGTGTCCACCCAGGCTGTGCTGCCTTCCAGGGGACACCGAGCCAAGTGTCTCCTGGACTAGAGGTGGGATGCTGAGACTCTGAGAGACTGAGTGGTGTATGGTGGATCCCTCTGCTCTGAGCAGTGTCTGCTGGCTTCTCAGAGTGACATGGGTGCATGGTCACCATCCAGTTGAGGTGCAGAGCGGGGTGACTTACAGTCCATGGTGAGCTCTCCCACTCTTGCCTTTTACCCTAAGCCAGGAGCAAGCAGTGCTGCAGACTTGGAGCTGAAGAAGATCCCTGAGAAGCAGCACCAGGTGTCTGTGTGACAGGGGAGGGTCTGTGGGGAGTGGTTTTGTACTGAGAAAATTATCTTCTGACTTGTCACTGTCTCCCTCCCTTCTGACAGTGCCCCATGGCCAGATGCAGCAGATGGCCAACAGCAGCTCCATCAGCCACTTCCTCCTCCTGCCATTCCCAGGCACAAGGCAGCTGCAGCTGCTGCACTTCTGCCTCTTCCTGGCCATCTACCTGGCTGCCCTGCTGGGCAATGGCCTCATCATCACCACCATAGCCTGGCACCACCACCTCCACACCCCCATGTACTTCTTCCTCCTCAACCTCGCCCTCACTGACCTGGGTACCATCTCCACCACTGTGCCAAAATCCACGCTCAACTCCCTGAGGGAGACCAGGGACATCTCTTACACAGGATGTGTTCTCCAGGTGTTCTTTTTCATGTTTCTAATTGATGCAGAGTATTTTCTCCTCACCACCATGTCCTATGATCGCTACGTTGCCATCTGCAGACCCCTGCACTATGAGACCCTCCTGGGCAGCAGAGTTTGTCTCCACCTGGCAGCAGCTGTCTGGGGCTGTGGCTTCCTCAATGCTCTGGTGCACACAGCCAATACATTTTCCCTTCCCCTCTGCCAGGGCAATGCTGTGGAGCAGTTCTTCTGTGAAATCCCCCAGATCCTCAAGCTCTCCTGCTCCACATCCTACCTCAGGGAACTTTGGCTTATTGTGGTCGGTGCTTGTTTATTCTTTGTCTGTTTTGTGTTGATTGTGGTGTCCTATGTGCAGATCTTCAGGGCAGTGCTGAGGATTCCCTCTCAGCAGGGACGCCACAAAGCCTTTGCCACCTGCCTCCCTCACCTGGCTGTGCTCTCCGTCTTTATCACCACTGGCTCCATTGCCTACCTGAAGCCCTCCTCCATTTCCTCCCCATCCCTGGATCTGGTGGTATCAGTTCTGTACTCAGTGGTGCCTCCAGCAGTGAACCCTCTCATCTACAGCCTGAGGAACCAGGAGCTGAAGGCTGCCCTGAGCCAACTGATTGCTGGATGCTGTCACAAGCAATAAAGTCTTTGTCTTCTCCTGCAGAGCAGTTCTGATGTCACTCAGTGCAGGCCCAGCCTGGCTGCTGGAGTTCTGGCTGCTGCTGGTGCTGTTCTCCTTGTGAGAATGTTGTTCCCACACAAATGTCTTTCTTCAGACCATTTCTGTTCAGTGTTGTCCTGTCTGTGTGACCCAGAGGCTGCAGACATGAGGAGCTGTGCTCCCTCTGTGTTCAACACAATGAAGGATGCTGCAAGTAGTTGTTTCTCTGAGCTCCTTCCTCCAAGGCTTCTGTGGAGCTGCAGGGCAGTGCCTGTGTGTAGAGGTGGAGGGGCAGAATCCCAGCACAGCAGCAGTGCCAGGGAGCCCCAGAGCTTGGGCTGTCCTCAGCTGCTCTTTCTTCCCTTCCACCCTCTCCTGCTGAGCCTCTGTGCTGGGGCAAGGCCTGAGTGCTCTGGCAGCTTGGGCACTGTGCTGCTGGGTGGCAGTGATGGGACTGCAGGCAGGGACAGGCCAGGGGCACTGCTGGCACAGTGCCAGGCTCTAAAGCAGCACTGCCATCAGAGGAGGTCATCTCCTCATGCCTTGTGCCATGGATGTCCCCCACCTCTGGCCTCACTCCTCTCCAACAGCTGCTGTGCCCTTCAGAGTGGCTGAGGCTCTGAGCCAGATCCTCATCACCTCCACCCTTGAGAGATTTCTATGCACTGCTCAGATCCCCTCTCTCTCTCCTCTTGCCCGATCATACAGCCCCAGTGCTCTCAGTCTCAACTTCTCAGAGCTGCTCCTGGCCCCTCAGTATCCTCGCAGCTTTCCAGTGGACTCTCTCCAGGAATTTCCCCTTGAACTGGGGAGCCCAGAACTGGACAGAATGTTCCAGATGTGGTCTCACAAGGGCAAAGGAGAGCACGAGGAGAACCTCCCTTGACCTTCTGCCCACTCTCTTCTTAATCCACCCCAGGAGACCATTGGCCTTCTTGGCCACCAAGGGCACATTGCTGCCTGATGGGGAACTTGTTGCCCACCAGAACTCCCAGGGCCTTTTGCACAGAGCTGCTTTCTAGCAGCTGAGCTTTCCCCAGCTGCTGCAGGTGGTTAGTCCTCCCCAGGTGCAGGACTCTCCACCTCCTCTGCTTGAACTCCATGAGGTTCTCCTCTGCGCAGCTCTGCAGCCCCTCCAGGTGTCACTGCATGGCAGCACAGCCTGGCAGGGCTCAGCCACTCCTCCCAGGTTGTGTCACCAGCAAGCCTTCTGAGGCTCCACTCTGCTCCTTCATCCAGCTCCTTGATGAAGATGCTGAACAGCACTGGAGCCAGCCCTGACCCCTGGGGAACGTCACTGGCCACAGGCTTCCAACTAGACCCTGCCCTGCTGCTCACAGCCCTCACATCTCCCTCCTCCTGCTGGGCCCAGGGCCTGTGGCAGGGAACAGCCAACCCTGCCCAGCCTCTCTACTGACACACACCCTGGCAGAGCCTGGCACAGAGCTGACTGGGAAGGCTCACAGGTGTCATGGCCTCTGCAGGGGCAGCCTGTGCCAGCAGAACTGAGCAGAGGCTCAAGGCCTTGGCTGTGATCAGAGCTGAGGGAGCTGGGCTTATCCTGCCCGCAGAGCAGCAGCTGCTGGGGCAACAGGCAGCAGCAGGGCTCTGATCCCAGCAGAGGGGGGCAGGCTCATGGCCATGGCACAAGACACAAGGACAAGAGGCAGCAGGCTGCAGCCAGAGGCTGAGGCTCCCTCTAGAGCAACACTTCTGCAGCATCAGGAGAGTCTCTCCCTGGAAGCTCTTGGCCAGGGCCTTTGTGTCAACTCTGTCCCAGGACAGAGTGTGGACAGCCTGAGCCCCTCCCAGGAGCAACCACATCCATCCCAGCACAAACTGGACACCCAGAGACCTTTGCAGCACAGTCTGGGCCCTGTTCCAATACAAGCTGGATCCCCTGGCCTTTCCCCAGCATAATCTTGACCCTTTTAAGCCCTCCCAGTACAGCCCTGGCTTCCTCTCAGCTCAAACTGGATCCTCTGATCCCCTTCCGGTACTGTAGAATAGAATAGAATAGAATAGAATAGAATAGAATAGAATAGAATAGAATAGAATAGAATAGTGCAAAACAGATCCCCATCAGACCCTGATGCCATCCCAGTTCAGACTGGGCTTCCTCCCTGTACAAACTCAATCTCTTTGAGCCTTCCCACTTGTGCTGAAGGCACATTCTGCCCAGATATTGAAACTTGTCTCAGCATGTGGACAAGTTCCCCCTCCTTTCATGAGGGGAAGAAAGACCAAGGTGGCCCAGACCCCTGCACACCCCCATGGCATGGGATGCTGGTGCTGATGCCAAGCATGGCATAATTCCAGCTTCACGCCTCCCATAGGCTGCAGCTGGTTGTTTACGAGAGTGCCCATTGGTCACATCCAGCCTCCAGGAACCTATCAGTATTGCCCCAGCTTGTAAATACGTTGCCCTCTTTCACTGTGTTCTCTCTCCTTGCTTGAGACTGAGCTCATGCCATAGCCTTTGCTATTAAGCCTGCAGCTGGCCAGGCCTGTTGAGCCTCAGCCGTGAGAGTGTCTCCAGAGGAGGAACCAACACTGAGAGCCTGAGAAGCTGCAGCATTGCACTGCCAGCCTCACCGGTCGGAAGAGCCCAACGTGCCTTCAAGATGAATGGACCCCCGAGGGTAAGATCTGCCCATTTGCCAGGGAAGGGACTTAGCCGAGTCTGGCAGTGCAAAAGTCTGCCTCAGACTGAAGCAGCAGGCTGAGGAGCTGCACAACCTGTGTCTGTCATCTCAGAAAGCAGACCAGCACTGCCCACATGACCCTGCCATTGCGGGACAGAAGAGGAGTCACCAATTCTACCTCTCTGTGCCCTGTGAACCCAGGGGAATCCAGAGCACCGTTCATGCCCTGTGCTCCAGAGCCAGGACTGCTCCAATGGGGTCCTGCCTGCTCCTTTGAGCCAAGCAACAGGGAGTCACCCCTCACACAGCTGCACCTCTTCCCCAGGCCCATCCTCACTGGCCCTGATGGTCGTTGCCATGAGGCTGACCCTGTCCTGGGACCAGCCCTACCGCCCTGCCAGGCTGACCCTGCAGAACTGCTCTCTGCTGTCCAGAGGGAGCCACCTGAGTCCTGTGAAGGGAGCCTGCTTATTGGCTAGCCTACATTCCATCCCCTCTCTGCTGCCATGGGAAGGAGAAGGCTGCCTCCACTGTCGCCATCCAGACCAGACCAGGAGCCAGCTCCAGCAACAGCAGCCTGCCAGAACCTAACCTTGCTCCAAACAAGGGACAGAGTGAATCTTTCCACCTGCTTCAAACTCACTGATGCTCAGTTCAAAGCACCTGTGCCTAGCAGCACATTTCTACTTCCAGCCTCTGATGCACGGTAATACCTCTGTATATAGTTAAGCAGCTGCCAGCGTCTCATCGAGTCGCCACCCGGTGGACAAGCAGTGGAATTGCAGCCTGAGTTATGGTAATAGAAATTAATTCTGCAAATGTTCTAATTGAGTGCAAATTATCAATACTGAACCACTTCTGGGATGTATTTCACAGTCGTGCACTAGAATATGGATATAAAATAGTGACTCACTGGTTATTGGTGATTTTCACAATTAATTGAAATTAATATCTATATAATTCATATTTCATATTCCTACATTAATAACCTCTTCATCACACCAAGAAATTAAATCTGCTGTCCTGAACCCCTGACATTTGGAAGGTGGAATGTCTAACCCACTCTTGGTGGGCTCATAGGAAGGGAAGTGTCTCCCTCTCTCCCCGTCTAGTCCCCTGCAGTGGGGGAGTCTTACTGGGGTCTGCATTGAAAATACCACACCTCACAATACAGACTGAGCCCCTCCCATCCTCTCTACTCAGTCCCCTGCTCTAACACAGTGGAGCTGAACCCCTCCTGCACCTCACCTCTTACAGCTCATCTCCTCCCAAACACACCCCTCACCCTGACTCTGCCCCCATTGCTCATCTTGGCCCCAGCCTTTACCCTTTGTTAAGCATTGGTCCTTGGACCTTAACCCTGGCCTCAACCTAGACCAAACGCAACCCCTGCCCCTGAGAGCTGGCCCTCACCTGAGCCCTGCCCAGCACTTTCAGCAGGACAGCTGAAGGAAGGAGACTCATTAACTCCTTACTAACTGCTAGAAACTTTCCCACTCATTAGAGTAGCCTTCAGCCATCAATAAAGGAACCATTGATCTTGGTAGAGCGAAGGGACATAAGGCAGCAGACCACAGCCCCAGACATCAAAGAGAGAGGTAAGGATGAGTCTGGAAAACAGGATGGGGTCTCACACACCTGGGCCTCAGTAACAAGATGAGAACAATCCTGTGGGATTGGCAGAAGTCCAACAGGAAAAATACAAGAGGATGACACAGTGACTACAATGTTGACACAAGGACAGCAGATGGCAGCAAAGAGCAAGGAATGGAAGGATTTTAGCTCTTCAAAGAAGTTTTTAATCACTGTAATGCATCTGTATTCCTAATACTATATGAGGCATATGGTTAACCTTGTTCAGCACTGTTATCAATTATTAATATTTATTCAAATGTATTAATACAAACATATTAATTCTTTAATGACATAAAATAATTTAAATCAATGCATCAATATCAAATCTCATCAATGTGTATAAATATCTGAGGGATGGGTATCAAGTGGAGGGGGCCAATCTAAGGTAAGAAGCAACAGGTTCAAGCTTGAACAGAGAAGATTTCACCTCAACATGAGGAGCAACTTCTCTGCAGTGCAGGTGACAGAGCACTAGAACAGGCTGCCCAGAGAGCTTGTGGAGTTTCTTCTCTGGAGACTTTCAAACCCACCTGGGGACACTCCTGTGTGGACTACCCTAAGTGATCCTGCTTTGGCAGGGGGGTCAGACCTGATGGTCTCTTGAGGTCCCTTCCAACCTCTAATGTGATACTGTGATACCGCCCACACAGGTACAGCTCTTTGGTTGTGGTTAATGTATTTCACAACATACACATTCAATACAACTTTAACAGTTGAATCAAGCTAGAATCTTTTAAACATTGATTCAGCTTAGGAAAGAGCTAATTCCTCAAGGGCAGTTCACCTGCAAGGGGAATCTATGGCTGCTACAGAGGTGGCTGGCACAGAGCTGTACAAAGAAACTTGATAAGAATCAGTCTGTGTGCTCAGGACACTGTTGCCTGGGACCTTTTTGGACACTGCAATCATGCTCCAAAGCACAGAGTGCAGCCTGCACAAGTGAAACAAAGCAAGAAATATGGTGTTCAGAAAAGGAGGTGTGCAGAGTGTGTGTGTGGAGGGGAGAAGCCGTCTCCCCCTGGAGAGGAGTTGTTGGGGCTGAGGGAGCGGCTTGTGGCTCATGGGCTTGCAGGGCAGCTTGCCAGCCAGGCAAGCAGTTGACAGTTCTGCAGTGCTCAGGGTGGGATGAGAGGTTCTCATTAATCTCACCACAACTCCAGCAGCTTGCACCAGCACCTCAGGTGTCACAGGTGGAGCAGAGCATCTTTCTGGCTGCAGACTCAGGCAGCAGGCATGCAGAGGCTGCTTTCCAGTCCAGCAGCATTCACCTGCTGCAGCTACAGTGTGTTCTGGGTTCATATGGACAAAATAGGCTTTGGGGAACCTCAGGGCTCCTTGGTAGAACAAGGGAGAGTTGTTTACCCTCCTGGCTTGGATTAATAAGGTGCTGAAGACAATAATGGCCAATGGCAGAAGAGAAAGAAAGAGAGGAACAAGAGAGTTCAGCCTAGAGAATAAAGTATGCCCAAGCCATGGGAAGCTGCACAGGGAGTCCATAAGCGTGGCAGCTGGCCAGGTACAGCTGCAAACTGTGCACTTTGTTTCCCTTGACCACAGGACCTGCCTAGACAAGCCTGGGCCTGTCCAGCTTTGCAGATTTACCAGCACCTTGCCTTTTGTCTAGTATTGTGCTGAGCACCCCAGCTCCATGGGGAGGGGGTGCAAGGGGGTTTGTGTTTGGGCATGTTCAGACTTGTGCCTCCAGGACAAGCACGTGTAAGCTTTGGAGTGATCCATTCCGTGTCCATGCAGGTTATTAAAGGATCCTGTTCAATGGCCACAAGTTGTTTTGATTTCCTCACTTGACCTTCAAGACTCTCCCCAGACCCCTCAAGGACATCTCCCTGAACTGAGCACATGGCTCCAGCCCTGGCCCTGGGAAGAAATGCCCCCAAAAGTGGCCTTTTGGCAAAAGAATGTTAGAGAAAAAGCAGCAAAAGAGACAATACTTATTAGGGTTGGGGTTTCCATTCTAATTAGGCATTATGCTTGGGATAAGGTTTTTCTTTTACCTCTTGGAAACCCAAAGTGTTGGGAGGAAAGCAGCCAAATCCCAGCCCAACTGCAGTGGTGGCACTGGCTGTGCTGACTCAGCACTGCCATTCCTCTCCTCAGCACTGGCTGGTGCAGAGAAGGGCAGGGGCACATTTCCTTCTGAGGAAAGAAGGTGTAGAAGAGGAGATTTCAGTTCGAGCTGCTGGAGAAGGCCCCCCAGGGGGGGTCACATTTGGCCTGGCAGTGCCGGGGTCGATGTATTCCTGTGTCCCCTGGGGCACGCTGGTCACCGGCATGGGGGTGACTATGCCAGGTGAGGGAGAAGCTGTGGATGAAGGCCTTGCTGCAGCCTGTGCAGGTAAAGCGCTGGCACCGGTGTGGGTGCAGCAGTGCTGGCTGAGGGTGGCCATCTGAGTGCAGCTCTTGCCTCAGGCAGCTCAGAGGTGTAGCTGCTTCCAGCTGTGGACGCAGCAGTGCCGGCTGAGGTTGGAGCTGAGGGTGAAGCTGTTGCCGTAGTCACCACTGCCTGAGGGCTGGGCACTGGGCCGGGGGCAGTGGGAATATTTTCCCCTACTCAGGGCACTGATGTGGCTGCTTAGGTGGCACAGAGAGGCTGATATGGTTTGCCTCTTTCTCCTCTTCATCTTCCTCCTCCTTCATATTCTTCTGCTATTCCATATCATTCTCCACTTCTTTGAATCAATATAATACAACACAATACAATACAATAAACCAGGTTGGAAGACACCTTCAAGATCGTAAAATCCAACCTATCAACCAATCCAACCCACCCAAACAACTAGATCATGGCACCAAGCACCTCATCAAGTCTCCTCCTGAACACCTCCAATAATAGTGATTCCACCACCTCCCTGGGCAGCCCATTCCAATGGGCAATCACTCTCTCAGTATAGAACTTCTTCCTAACATCCAGCCTAAACCTCCCCTAGTGCAGCTTGAGCCTGTGTCCTCTTGTTCTGGTGCTGGCTGCCTGGGAGAAGAGACCAACTTCTCTGCCACATCATCCCCTTTGTCCTCCTCATAATTATTTTCATCCTCCTCCTCCTAATTCTCATGTACTTCATCCTTGCTCTCCTTATCAGCCTGTGCTCTTGGGCGAATTCTTGGGGACCAAGTGACTGAAAAGTAAGGACACTGTGTGCAACATTGTGTGCTGAGCAGATGGTTCCAGAGGCCTTGGACTGCTGAGGCAACTTTCTCAGGCTTAGTTTGCTTTGCTTCCAAAGAGCAACAATTCTTCTGTGGCTGTGTGCAGGCAGTTCTCTAAGGAGAGCAGGGGGCAGCTGGTGCCATGGAGCTGTGAGCTCCAGCTGCAGAGAGCAGTGGAGAAGTCTGATGCAAGGAGCAGGGATGGAAGACCCAGGTGGGCAGGGACAGCAATAGGGAGGTTGGGAAGGGTGAGGAGCAAAGTTGTCCACTCCATGTCAGCCCTCAAAGGACAGCTTCTCCTCCCAGTCCAGGCCTCCTGAGCAGACAGCCTGCATCATTCTGGCTTGGTGGATGCTGCTGTCACCTCTGCCCTCATCTGAGAAAGAATCAAATAGTTTACCATCAAAATCTGAGCTTTGTGAGTTGCACTTTGAAATCTGGAAGGAAACAACAAAGACACAAAGAGCTCCTCAGGGCACTTGGGGATCATTCCATGAACCTCAGGTACTGAGAGAAGAGTGAAGAAACTGTGCAAGAAGCAAGAAGCAAAACACAAAGTACCTTGAAGCATTGATTGGCCCCACTGAGGCTTGTTACTGCCAAAGCCTCCCCAGGGACTCGTTAGAGCAGCTCAGGAGAGGCTGTGATTGCAGCAGGCCAAGGCAAAGTGCAGGAGAGCAACCTCTGGCTCTGGTTTGTGGAGCACAAAGGCCAAGGCCTGAGCACAGCCCCTGGGCAGGCAGCTCCTGTCCCTCATGTGTGGGTCAAGGCTCTTCAGGTGCAGTGGGGGTGGGGGGTGGGTTTCATAGCAGCATAGCAGGGCCTAGGCTGGAAGGGACCTCAGAGCTCGTCTGCTCCAACCTCCCTGCCATAGGCAAGGATGCCTCTCCTATAGACTCAGCTGCTCAAGGCCTCATCCAGCCTGGTCTTTAACACCCTCAGGAGAGGGCATCCTACCTGGGCAGCCTATTCCAGAGTCCCATAACCCTCATACTGAAGAACTTTCTTCCTAAGGCCCAGTCTAAACCTCCTTTTCCTCACCTTCAAACCTTTCCCTCCTGCCCTGTCACCAGACACCCTCATGAAAAGTCCCTCTCCAGCCTTCCTTTAGCCTCCCTGTAGGGTTTGTGATGCTGAGTGGAGGACAAGGGCCTGACAGTCCCCAGCCTTCCTGGGGCTGTAGACAGAGGCAGTGAGGCCCTCCCAGTGCCTTAGGACAACAGCTCCTCACAGGCCTCGGGGACAGAGCATTGCCATAGCCAAGATGGCACAGCCTTGGCTTCTCTTCATCACTCCCACCACTGCCATCGCCCTTGGCCAGCTCTCCCACAGCTTTGTCCTGCCCTGTCTCACAGCTGCTTCTCCTGCCCTACAGGCTGCAGACACTCCTCTCACTTCCCCACCTTGGCCTTCCCATGCCTTCACTGACACCTGCCCACACTCACCCTCTGCTCCTGGGGACACAAAGAGAAGGGCTGATCCCAGACTCCTTCTGCAGAACTTGTCAGGCCACAGCACTACCCTTTGAGAGAGGTTTCCTGCTCCTCATGGCCAGGCTGCACCTGCCAGGCTGCACCATCTGGCAGTGTTCCTCTCTCCTGCTCTTCCCTACCTCAGCAGGAGCTCTCAAGGCTGCTGGCCTTGCAGTTTCTTGGCTAGACAGCACCAAGCCCTGTGCCTGCTGCTGTCCCATCAGGTCCTCAGGCAGCAGAGACACAGCAACCAACCCATCAGCCCCTTCCTGCAGTCAGCCCAGGCCCTTTGGCAGAGGCCATCTGACAGATCACTCTGCCCATCTGCCAGCCAGGAGCCCAGGGCTGCCCTAGCAGCTTCTGCAGACACAACTGACCTCACAGTCCCTTTCCCAGCTGTGTTCCTGCTGGTGGCCAATCCTCTCAGGAGGCAGAAGTGGCCTCACCTCCCCCTTCCCAGTCCTTGGCTTCCTACTGAGTGCTGAGTTCCTGAGACACAGCTGAGCACAGGATTGCACCCTCAGCCCTCAGCCTCCTTGTGGCCAGAGCCTGAGCAGATCCAAGTTTCACCAGATCCATCTGGCAGATTTCCTACCAAGGCTTTGAGTGCAGAAGCCTTCCTCAGAGGACCTGCTGTATCTGTCCTGGTACACTTGTGGAAGAGATCCTTGCACATCATCTTGTCCAATGATCCTGCTCAGTTCTGCATCTGGGAAGGAAGAATAAACTGCAGCTGTATAGGCTGGGAGGTGATCTGCTGGAGAGGAGACCTGAGAGTCCTGGTGGATAACAAGTTCTGCATGGACAGCAATGTGCCCTGGTGCCCAAGGAGGCCAATGGGATCCTGGGGTGATTCAGAGAAGTTTGCCCAGCAGACAGAGGGAGGTTCTCCTCCCCCTCTACTCTGCTGTGGTGAGGCCACACCTGGAATATTGCATCCAGAAGTTTCCTGCAGTGTTAATAGTGAGGGACACTATTGGGAAAGTGTCTCCAGGTTGTGGTTGGAGCAGAGAACTGGAGGCAGTGCTGACAGGTCAGGACAAGCAGAGGAAGGTGTCTCTGATGCTGAGCAAACCTGGAGGTGTTTCATTAATGCAAAGGGCCAAGCCCTGACCCCCAGACACTGGTAAGAGAGCTCCTGTCTCTCACTCACCCCTCAGAGCTCTTCCTGGCACATTAAGATACAGAGAGAAGCAATGCCAAGGGCAGGACTATGGCACAATCCCTTTCAGCCTCCTGAGGAAGGACAAGGAAGCAATCAAGGAGGCAATGAGGCCCCAGGGCTGGAAGGAAGGTTGTCTCCTCAGAGGCAGCAGTGGCACAGACCACAGCCAGAACCAAAGGCATGAAGAGCTTGGCTCTGCCAGGAGCCTCTCAGCTCTCCCACAGCCTTCTGTCATCTGCCCCTCAGGCTGTCCTCTGCTGCTGCATCAGCTGAGCCTCTTTCCCTGCAGGCTGTAGTCACCCCCCCAGCTGCCCCACCTTGCTGCCACCTTCCTTTCCTGCTCTCTCTCCATCCCTGCTGGTTGTTCCTTGAAACACAAAGCCTTGGAGTGCTCCAGGCTGCTGCTGGGGGATGTCTTGCACCACAGCACTGCCCTGGCAATGACATTTCTTTCTCTTCGTATCCAGTCTGGACCTCCCCAGCTGCACCTCATGGCTTTGTTTCTTGCTCTTGCAGTTGGTCACTATGAAGTAGTCTCAAAGCACTCCTCAAGCACTCTCAGGCTGCTCCTCTGCTGAACTCAGTCTCCACACCACCGAACCCACAGCCTTCAGCTCTATCATGTGCTCCCATCTTGGGAGATCTCTGGGCACTCTCCAAGGTGTTTGCAGATGGAAGTGCAGAGGTCACAGGCCAAGAGAAGTTTTAGCAAGTGCTGTAGTGTCTGGACAAAGAGCAGTGGCTTTGAACTGAAACAGGGGAGACTGAGATTGGATATAAGGAAGAAATATTTTGCAGTGAAGGTAGAGGGCACTGGAACAGTTGCCCAGAGAAGGGAAGGTCCCATCCCTGGAATTGCCCAAGGTCAGGATGTTTATTCAACCTGAACTAGTGCAAGATGCCCCTGCCACGGCTGGATGGCTGAACTAGAGCTCTTTTCCATCCCTTCCAAGCCATTCCATGGTTCTTTGATCCTAATATCCCAAACTGGTTCTCCATGGGACTGCAGAGAGTTACATGCACCATGGGGCTGTTCTCTTCTGACCTGGTCCCCAACACCTTCACAAAAAAAGAAAGAATTACTATGTCTTGGCCATGAGTTGCCAAGGTTTTGGGGAAATAATAATAATGATAATGATAATGATGATAATAATAATGATAATGATAACAATAACAATAATGATAATAATAACAATACAATAATAATAATGATGTAATGAGGGGTAAAAATTGTCAAATCAAAGACATTTTCAACTTCTGTGAATGTTTCCCTAAGTCTGTCAGTAGAAGAGGCTCCCATGATGGCCTGGCCAATGGAGGATGGGAGCAATCTGCCTGAACAGTCTGAGATCAGTGATGGGAAGGTAGAAAGTGTCTTTGGGGCTGGCAAGACTTACCATGGGCTGTCTAGGAAAAGATGCAAGGAAAAGACAAAGTGGGGTCAAGGTGGTTTATGGGGGAACAAGAATGGGAAAAGAGAGGGAAATGGGAATCAAGCAGCTGGTCCTGCATAAAGAGATCACTTCCCTGGCTGTGCCTGTAACTGATGTTGCTGGGCCCCATCTCTTCAATGTCTTCACTGACGATCTGGATGAGGGGATTGAGACAGTCATCAGTAAATTGGCAGATGACACCAAGTTGGGAGCAGATGTTGGTCAGTTGGAGGGCAGAAGGGCCCTGCAGAGGGACCTCGACCGACTGGACAGATGGGCAGAGTCCAATGGGATGGCATTCAACAAGTCCAAGTGCCAGGTGCTGCACTTTGGCCACAGCAACCCCATGCAGAGCTACAGGCTGGGGTCGGAGTGGCTGGAGAGTTCCCAAACAGAGAGGGACCTGGGGGTGCTGATCGACAGCTGCCTGAACATGAGCCAGCAGTGTGCCCAGGTGGCCAAGAAGGCCAATGGCATCCTGGCCTGCATTAGGATTAGTGTGGCCAGCAGGAGTTGGGAGGTCATTGTGCCCCTTTACTCTGCTTTGGTTAGGCCACACCTTGAGTCCTGTGTCCAGTTCTGGGCCCCTCAGTTTAAGAAGGACATAGAGACACTTGAAGGTGTCCAGAGAAGGGCAACAAGGCTGGGGAGAGGCCTTGAGCACAGCCCTGTGAGGAGAGGCTGAGGGAGCTGGGGTTGTTTAGCCTGGAGAAGAGGAGGCTCAGGGGTGACGTCATTGCTCTCTACAACTACCTGAAGGGTGGTTGTAGCCAGGAAGGGGTTGGTCTCTTCTCTCTAGCAACCAGCACCAGAACAAGAGGACACAGTCTCAAGCTGCACCAGGGGAAGTTTAGGCTGGAGGTGAGGAGAAAGTTCTTCACCGAGAGAGTCATTTGCCATTGGGATGTGCTGCCCAGAGAGGTGGTGGAGTCACCGTCCCTGGAGGTGTTCAAGAGGGGATTGGACGTGGCACTTGGTGCCATGGTCTAGTCATGGCGTCTATGGTGACAGGTTGGACTCAATGATCTTTGAGGTCTCTTCCACCCTACTGTGATCACTGCAGCTTGTCCTGTTTCCTTCCTGGAGGGGAAGAAGCAGCAACCCACCTATCAGGGCAGGCTGGGACCTGACTGGCTGAGTAGGGACCCTGAAGACATGGACCTGGGCACTTCCAGGGATGCAAGAGGAGCCCCAGTGAATGCTCACCATGAACAAGGCCAGGTGCATCTGGGACTGCATTAGGAGTGTGGGCTACCTGCACCAGGGGAGTGGTGATCTCCCTCCATTGAGCCTTAGCATCCTGATCCACTTCTGCAGAGCAGGAGGTTCTTTTACAGACCCTGCAAATGAAACCAAGAAGGAACCAAGTAGCTGGCTGACAAAAGCCCCTGGCTTGTGCTTCACCTGCATGGGCAGGAGGAATGTTAGAAATACAGAAGAGGAGGGAAAGTAGGAAATAACAAAAGCAAAGAGAAAGTCACCACCATGGCTGCCAGCAACATCTCCCAGGCTCTGAAGGTCTCAAAAGCTGGGGGAGCTCCAAACTTCTCTGTTACCCCTGCAGCTTTATTGCCTTTCCAGTCTCAGAGGTGGTCACAGTTCCTCAGCCAGCTGCCATGCCTACAGCACATTCAACTCCTGTCAGCACTGTCCCAGAGTTATGGGGGGCATGCATGCTCTTCTGGCTCTGAACTGCTGCCTCACTCATCCTCAGGGGCTCTGTCCAGCAGCAGAGCCACAAAACTCTCAACCCATTCCATAATCTCTGGGTGCAGTCACACAGGGAGCCTCAGCTTGCACTGCAGCACTCTCCAAGGTGGAACCTGTGGCCTTGTCTGGTTATCAGCTGCTGCAGTGTGGTGGTTTGAGCCTTGACTGGGATTTAAAAGCTAGATGGGGGCAAAGCTGAGAATCCCTCCCCCACTCCCCCCTCCTCTTTCCCAATAGAGAGGAAAAGAAAAGGGAAGGCTGAATTCCACTGAGAAATTATTTGGAGTCGGTTTGGAAGCAGAGAGGTAAAAGTTGTCTTTCAAATACATCTATATACACACCTAGAACTGTAACAGGAAGGGCTCACAAGGGTAAGGAAAAAGGATGGATGGGGAGATACAAAAAACCAACAGTCCTTTGGAGAAAGGTGGATGCAGCAGGGAGAAAGACCAGGCCTGACCACGTGGCAGAGAGGCAGGAAGCCAGCAGTGACTCTCTTAGTCCTCCCTTCCTGGTGAGGCAGAAGCAAAAGAGCCCCAAAGGGTTGCTGTACTCTCCCCTTTATAGGCTTGGACAGAGAGGGGGAGTGGAACAGACTAACTCAGCTTCCTGGGGATGATCCAGCTCCAACCCCCCTGCCATGGTCAGGGACACCTCACACTAGAGCAGGTTACTCAGTCACATCCAGCCTGGCCTTCAAAACCTCCAGGGATGAGGCTTGCACCACCTCCCTGGGCAACCTGTGCCAGTGTCTCACAACTCTAATGGGGAAGAACTTCTTCCTAACATCCAGTCTGAATCTACTCAGTTCTACTTTTGTTCCATTCCCTCCCAGTCACTTCCTGACACCCAAAGAAGTCCCTCCCCAGCTTTCTTGTAGCCCCCTTCAGATACTGGAAGGCCACACAAAGGTCTCCTCAGAACCTTCTCTTCTCCCTTTTTCTGGGTAACCTTTTCCAGTGTCCTGCCACCCTCACCATAAAATATTTCCTCCTTCTATCTGATCTAGCTCTCCCTTCTTTCAGTTTAAATCCACTGTCCTTTGACCAGGGATTTGGGGGCATCTGACATATGACCACTAGGTAGTGGCTGAAGCCCCTGAGCCCAGTGGTGTGGAGAATGAGAAGAGTAAAGGAGTAGCTTCAGAGTGCTTTGAGACATGAGAAGATTTCCTGACTGGTGAAGAGCAGCATGAGAAAGAAATAAAGCCATAAAGTGGAGCAGGAGAAGCCCAGACTGGACATGAGGAGAAAGAAATGTCACTGTCAGGGCAGTGCTGTGGTGCAAGATGTCACCCAGAATCACCCTGGATCAGCTCAAGACTTGATATTTCAAGGAAGAGCCATGGAGGATGGAGAGAGAGCAGGAAAGGAAGGTGGCAGCAAGGTGGGGCAGCTGGAGGGGTGACTACAGCCTGCAGGGAAAGAGGCTCAGCTGATGCAGCAGCAGAGGACAGCCTGAGGGGCAGATGACAGAGGGCTGTGGGAGAGCTGAAAGGCTCCTGGCAGAGCCAAGCTCTTCCTGCCTTGGGTTCTGGCTGTGGTCTGTGCCACTGCTGCCTCTGAGGAGACAACTCCTCCTCCCAGCCCTGGGGCCTCGTTTCCTCCTTGTCCATCCTCAGGAGCCTGGGAGGGGTTGTGCCATCGTCCTGCCCTTGACATTGATCCTCTCCACATCTCACTGCTCCAGGAAGCAGCCTGAGGGGTGAGTGAGGGACAGGATCTGCCTGTCCAGGAGCCAGGGCTCAGGGCTTGACCCTTGGCATTAATGAAGCACCTCCAGGTTTGCTCAGCATCAGAGACATCTTCCTCTGCTTCTCCTGACCTCTCAGCACTGCCTCCAGTTCTCTGCTCCAACCACAGCCTGCAGACACTTTCCCAGCAGTGTCCTCACTGGGACCCATCAACAAGAGAAGAAACTTCAGAGTTTGAAAGTGACTTCAACTTCTGGAGAGGTTTCATCATCTCCCTCTCAGTCTCTGATGTTTACCTGGCACCAAAGCCACCAGAGGGTCATTAAAATGCCCCTGGGTTGGTCCTCTGCTGCTCAGCTGGGCTGAGCTCCATGGCTGGAGGGAGCTGCTGGCAGGTAGGCAGCAATGAAAAGTGTCAGCTGTGCCCAGGAGCAGCTCCTCTGCTCTGCACAGCAGGGCTGAGGGCACTGCCAGTGGATCTTAGCAAGATGAAGAAGGCAAAGAGAGCTTGGAGGTGTGCAGGAGGGTGACTGAGAGCTGACAGGAGGAGAAGTCACTGCAGTCCCTGACAGGGTGAGTCTGTGGGGGCAGGGCAGTGCAGCTGCAGCTCCTGGAGGCATCTCCTAAAGTTGGCACAGCCATAGCTAGTGGGGGCTGGAAGGAAATCTTCCTGTGCAGAGGCTCTTTTCAGGCTGTTCTGAAGAGCTGCAGATCTGGGGAAGGAGAAGGCTTCACCCCTAGCCCCTCTGCCTTTCTATTTTCCATTCACTGCAGAGCTGTTCCCTGTTTCTCCACCTCTCCATGGGACTCCTGTTCTCTTGGATTGGGCAGAGCCAGAGCTGCTCACAGTTCTAGCTCCCCCCTGGGTAATTCTGAGGAGGCTTTACAGAAGAGCATCAAGGCAGCATTTGGCTGGAAGAGAAGGAGTCTTGGCTTTAAATGTTGATCCCCTTGGTGTGCTGGGTGGGCTGTGTGAGACTGGAGTTTGTTTCTCCACTCTGCAGAAGACTCTCATTAGCCTTTGAGCTGCTCCTGAACCCTGCACACCCAGAGCTGCCCCTGGGCAGTGTTCTGCTGCTGGGAGGGGTCTGCAGGGCAGAGCTGAGCACACAGCAGGTGGGATGGGATCTGTCAGCAGGGACAGGGAGGGGAGCTGGGCACAGAAGCCATCTCCTGGCAGGGACAGCTGCAGGCAGCAGGGACTTGGGCATGGGGGGAGAGGGATCTGCTGTCAGAGATGCCCTGGCAAGGGGGATCAGGCTCCTCTGTGCCATTCTCTGCACTGCAGACACATTTCCCAATGCAAACTTTTGCTCTCCTCTTCTACCCAGCAGAAGCAGTGCCCTCAAAGCTCTGGGCTCCAGGTCAGGAGTCACAACCTTGGCAGCTGACATTCATCTGAAGGCTCCTGGAGTGTGCACACCAAAGGAGGACAAAAGCTCTTCAGTTCCATCCTGTGAGCTGCAGAGAGCTGAGCTGGGGAAGTAGAAGGCTTCACCCCCAGCCCCTCTGCCTTTCTCTCTTCCCTTCACTGTCTCTGCACAACTGCAGGGCTGGTCCCTGTATCTCCACCTCTCCATGGGACTCCTATTCATTCCTCATGCAGCTCAGGGACAGGGGTTACAATGAGCCTCAGAGAAGTGTGCCCTAACTTGTCACTGCCTTTCCCTCCTTGCACAGGTCTCCATGGCCACAGACAGCAGATGGCCAACAGCAGCTCCATCAGCCACTTCCTCCTCCTGCCCTTCCCAGGCACAAGGCAGCTGCAGCTCCTGCACTTCTGCCTCTTCCTGGCCATCTACCTGGCTGCCCTGCTGGGCAATGGCCTCATCATCACCACCATAGCCTGGGACCACCACCTCCACACCCCCATGTACTTCTTCCTCCTCAACCTCGCCCTCCTTGACCTGGCTGCTATCTCCACCACTGTGCCCAAATCCATGTCCAATTCACTTTGGGACACCAGGGACATCTCCTATGCAGGATGTGTTGCTCAGGCCTTTCTGTTTGTCTTTTTGCTTTCAGCAGAATTTTCTCTCCTCACCACCATGTCCTACGATCGCTACGTTGCCATCTGCAGACCCCTGCACTATGAGACCCTCCTGGGCAGCAGAGTTTGTCTCCACCTGGCAGCAGCTGCCTGGGCCTGTGGGTTCTTTCATGCTCTGCTGCATACAGCCAATACATTTTCCCTGCCCCTCTGCCAGGGCAATGCTCTGCACCAGTTCTTCTGTGAAATCCCCCAGATCCTCAAGCTCTCCTGCTCCACATCCTACCTCAGGGAACTTCGGGTTATTGTGATCAGTGCTTGTTTATACTTTGTCTGTTTTGTGTTGATTGTGGTGTCCTATGTGCAGATCTTCAGGGCAGTGCTGAGGATCCCCTCTCAGCAGGGACGCCACAAAGCCTTTGCCACCTGCCTCCCTCACCTCACTGTGGTCTCACTCTTCCTCACCACTGGCTTCTTTGCAAACCTGAAGCCCTCCTCCATCTCCTCCCCATCCCTCAACCTGGGCGTGTCTGTTGTGTACTCAGTGGTGCCTCCAGCAGTCAACCCTCTCATCTACAGCCTGAGGAACCAGGAGTTCAAGGCTGCCCTGAGCCAACTGATCCCTGGATGCTTTCTGAAGCAATAAACTCTTTGTCTTCTCCTGCAGAGCAGTTCTGATGTCACTCAGTGTAGGCCCAGTCTGGCTGCTGGAGTTTTGGCTGCTGCTGGTGCTGTTCCCCTTGGGTCAATGTTGTTCCCACACAAATGTCTGTCTTCAGACCATTCCTGGTTCAGTGTTGTCCTGTCTGCTGTGACCCAGAGGCTGCAGACATGAGGAGCTGTGCTCCCTCAGTGTTCAACACAATAAAGGACTTTGCATGGAGTTGTTTCTCTGATCTCATTCCTCAGTTCTTCTGTGGAGCTGCAGGGCAGTGCCTGTGTGCAGAGGTGGAGGGGCAGAGTCCCAGCACAGCAGCAGTGCCTGGCAGCCCCACAGCTTGGGCTGTCCTCAGCTGCTCTTTCTTCCCTTCCACCCTCTCCTGCTGAGCCTCTGTGCTGGGGCAAGGCCTGAGTGCTCTGGCAGCTTGGGCACTGTGCTGCTGTGTGGCAGTGCTGGGACTGCAGGCAGGGCCAGTCCAGGGCTGCTTGTGGGACAGAGCTGTGCTCCAGAGCAGCACTGCCATCAGAACAGAGGTCTCCTCATGCCTTCATGTCCCATCCTCTTCCCTTTACACACTGCACTTATGCAGAGTCCAACCTGGATACCCTGACCCCCTTCCAGTATAGACTCAGTCCAAGCATGGTTCCTTTAAACCCTCCCAATACAGATGTGGCCTCATCCCAGTACAATCTGGATCCTACTGTCCTCTCGCACTGCAGCTTGGGTCCCATCCCAGCACAGAATCTATCCCCTGACTCCCTTCCCAGTACTGAATGCATCTATTCCAGTACAAACTGCACACCCTCATGCCCTCCCAGTGTAGTCTGGGCCCTGTTTCAGCACAAACTGGATTCCCACATAGCACATATCCCTGTACAGACCTGGCACACATCTGAGTACAAACTGCATCCCCTGACTCCCTCCCAGTACAACCTAGGCCCTGTCCAAGTACAAACTGGTGCCCTGATCCCATTCCAGCATAGTCCAAGACCTGTCCCAGAAACCGTATCCAATGACGTTGACCAGTACAGACTGGAGACCATCCCAGTGCAAACTGCATCTCCTGATCTCCCAGTACAGACTGAGCCCCATCCCAGTACTAACAGGAGCCCCTGGTGTGCCTTAGTACAGTCTTGGACACCTCCCAGTGAAAGCTGAACCCATACCCTCCCCCAGTAACACTGGGCTTTGTCCTAGTGCACTCTGAAACCCTAATCCTTTCCAGTAGAGACTGGGCTTTCCTGTCCAAACTGGATCCCTGCAGTTTGGGGCTGCCCAGGTCAAGAGAGACAGAGACCTGCTGGAGAGAGTCCAACAGAAGCTATGAGGATGAGGAAGGGACTTGAACATCTCTGTGGCCATTATTGACCTGGAGTCCTGGCTCACTGGGGAGGTCCCAGGGAATTGGAGAGGAGCAAATGTGACACCAGCTCCAAGAAAGGAAGAAAGGAGGATCCAGGAAACTATAGAGCTGGAAGTGGGAGCTCAGTAGCAGGGAGCAGAGCATCTCCAGCACCATTACATGACCTGGAGAGGACAAGCAGGGGATCAGGCCCAGTGTGGTGGGTTAACACCCTTTTCTGAGAACAAAAGAACAAAGCAGGGGGGAGGGCTTGCAGGTACTTTTCACTCCCTGCAGGGCATTTTTCGCCTGGGAAGCTGAGTCTGTTCCACTCCCCCTCCCTGCCAGCTAGGGTATAAAAATCAGGACATCATAGCTGTTGGCCCCGGCTTTTCTGGCTCCTGCCTCTGCTGGATGAGAGCTACTGCAGCTGCCCTCCTGCTCCTCTGCCACGTGGTCAGACCTGATCCTTTCCCTGCTGCCTCCGTGCTTCCTCAGAGAAAAGCTGGGTTTGTATTATTCTCTTGGTTTTTGGCCCCCTCCCATCCATCCTTGTTCCTTGCCCTTGTGAACCTTTTTCCTGTTATTGTTACATATATATATTGCTAAAAGACAACTCTTTACCTCTCTACTTCCAAGTTGACTCCAAATTATTGTTTGGTGGATTTGCTCCTTCCTTTTCTCCCCTCTCTGTTGGGAGGGAGGAGGGAGGAGTGGGGGAGAGATTCTCAGCCTTGCCCCCACCTGAGCTCTTAACTTTCAGTTAAGGCTGAAACCACCACAACCTGGCAGAGCTGGGACATTGCTGTGTGCCACTCCAGAACAAACCCTACTGGCCCAGGCAGATTCATCTCAGATGGCTTGGGCAGGCTCCTGTCTCCTCACATCAGCCTTGCTGGACTGTGCCCCTGAGATGTGCACAGAGCCATCCCAGAGGTTCTGGGCTCCCTGGAAAAGGCCTCTTCCAGAACACCAAAGAGGAGGGTGGGGAACATTGCAGGCTGGTCACCCTCAGCACAGTCCCTGGGAAGGTGAAGGCTCAAACACCTCTGCAGCCATTTGCAGGCCCTTGCAGGACAAGAGAGCTATTGTTGAAGCCATATGGGTAGGGACAAGAAGGGGATGTTTTGTGCCTGGACCTTAGCCAGGGCTTTGCCATGGTCCCCCATAGTCTCTTTAGAGCCAGACTGCTGAGAGCTGGAGTGCAGAAATGGGTGAGGTGGTGGCTGAGTGGTGGCTGAAGCCCCAAATGTCACCAGTGGAGAGTCCTCCTGGCAGACACTTGCCAGTGGCATCCCTCAGGGCAAGCCCTTGGGCCAGCAGTGTGCAATGTCTTCATGAACTCCCTGCACCATCTGAGCCAGGGCCTTTGCAGCCCCTCTGGAGATGAAGCCAAACTGGGCAGAGGCCTTGAGGGACCTCATCTGCTTACCCCTGCCCTGAGCAGGATCATTGGACAAGAGGATGTGCAGGAGTCTCCTCCACAACTGCAGCAGGACAGAGCCAGCAGCTTCTCCACTCAAAGCCTTGGTAGGAAATCTGCCAGATGGATCCGGTGAAACTTTGATCTGCTCAGGCTCTGGCCACAAGGAGGCTGAGGGCTGAGTGTGCAATCCTGTGCTCAGCTGTGTCTCAGAAACTCACCATCCAGTAGGAAGCCAAGGACAGGGAAGGGGGAGGTGAGGCCACTTCTGCCTCCTGAGAGGATTGGCCACCCAGCAGGAACAGAGCTGGGAAAGGGACTGTGAGGTCAGGTGTGTCTGCAGGAGCTGCTAGGGCAGCCCTGGGCTCCTGGCTGGCAGATGGCAGAGTGATCTGTCAGATGGCCTCTGCCAAAGGGCCTGGGCTGACTGCAGGAAGGGGCTGATGGGTTGGTTGCTGTGTCTCTGCTGCCTGAGGACCTGATGGGACAGCAGCAGGCACAGGGCTTGGTGCTGTCAAGCCAAGAAACTGCAAGGCCAGCAGCCTTGGGAGCTCCTGCTGAGGTAGGCAAGAGCAGGAGAGAAGAACACTGCCAGATGGTGCAGCCTGGCAGGTGCAGCCTGGCCATGAGGAGCAAGAAACCTCTCTCAAAGGGTAGTGCTGTGGCCTGAGAAGCTCTGCAGAAGGAGTCTGGGATCATCCCTTCTCTTTGTGTCCCCAGGAGCAGAGGGTGAGTGTGGGCAGGTGTCAGTGAAGGCATGGGAAGGCCAAGGTGGGGAAGTGAGAGGAGTGTCTGCAGCCTGCAGGGCAGGAGAAGCAGCTGTGAGACAGTGCAGGACAAAGCTGTGGGAGAGCTGGCAAAGGGCAATGGCAGTGGTGGGAATGATGAACAGAAGCCAAGGCTGTGCCCTCTTGACTATGGCAATTCTCTGCCCCCGAGGCCTGTGAGGAGATGTTGTCCTAAGGCACTGGGAGGGCCTCACTGCCTCTTTCCACAGCCCCAGGAAGGCTGGGGACTGTCAGGCCCTTGTCCTCCACTCAGCATCACAAACCCTACAGGGATGCTAAAGGAAGGCTGGAGAGGGACTTTTCATGAGGGTGTCTGGGGACAGGGCAGGAGGGAAAGGTTTGAAGGTGAGGAAAAGGAGGTTTAGACTGGGCCTTAGGAAGAAGTTCTTCAGTATGAGGGTTGTGGGACTCTGGAATAGGCTGTCCTGGTAGGATGCCCTCTCCTGAGGGTGTTGAAGGCCAGGCTGGATGAGGACTCGAGCAGCTGAGTCTATAGGAGAGGCATCCTTGCCTATGGCAGGGAGGTTGGAGCAGATGAGCTCTGAGGTCCCTTCCAGCCTAGGCCCTGCTATGCTGCTATGAAACCCACCCCCCACCCCCACTGCACCTGAAGAGCCTTGACCCACACAGGAGGGACAGGAGCTGCCTGCCCAGAGGCTGAGCTCAGGCCTTGGCCTTTGTGCTGCAGAAGCCAGAGCCAGAGTTTGCTCTCCTGCACTTTGCCTTTGCCTGCTGCAATCACAGCCTCTCCTGAGCTGCTCTAACGAGTCCCTGGGGAGGCTTTGGCAGCAACAAGCCTCAGTGGGGCCAATCAATGCTTCAAGGCACTTTGTCTTTTGCTTCTTGCTTCTTGCACAGTTTCTTCACTCTTCTCTCAGTACCTGAGGTTCATGGAATGATCCCCAAGTGCCCTGAGGAGCTCTTTGTGTCTTTGTTGTTTCCTTCCAGATTTCAAAGTGCACCTCACAAAGCTCAGGTTTTGATGGCAAACTATTTGATTCTTTCTCAGATGAGGGCAGAGGTGACAGCAGCATCCACCAAGCCAGAATGATGCAGGCTGTCTGCTCAGGAGGTCTGGACTGGGAGGAGAAGCTGTCCTTTGAGGGCTGACATTGAGTGGACAACTTTGCTCCTCACCCTCCCCATCCTCCCTATTGCTGTCCCTGCCCACCTGGGCCTTCCATCCCTGCTCCTTGCATCAGACTTCTCCACTGCTCTCTGCAGCTGGAGCTCACAGCTCCATGGCACCAACTGCCCCCTGCTCTCCTTAGACAACTGCCTGCACACAGACACAGAAGAATTGTTGCTCTTTGGAAGCTAAGCAAAGCCAAGGCTGAGAAAGTTCCCTCAGCAGTCCAAGGCCTCTGGACCCATCTGCTCAGCACAAGCTGTCTCTCAGCAGCTTGCCTGTCCACAAGGATGAGGCAAAGCCAACAAGTTGTGCCATGGCTGTGATTTCTCAGCCAGTCAAGAGTTCTTGAGAGTGAGAAGCAGATGAAAAGGTTGGATCCTAGCAGCCCTTCCTCATGAACCAATCCTGAATTCAGATCTCTTTCTATGGCTGTGTCTGGAGAGAAGCACCAAGCACACAGACACAGGGACAGAGCTGGCTGACTCCAGTGCAACGTAGAGCCTCCAACATGGTGACAGCAAAGGTGTCTGTCCAAAGACACAGAGAGGTGGAGAGGTGGCTGGCAGAGAGGCTGCCCTGGAGTTCAGTTTCCTTCTGCTGCAGCTCAGGGCAATCACTCACAAACCTTCAACATTCTCAGAGGATGAGACCTGAGCCTGGAGAAGTCTGACTTGGTGCTGGCCCTTGGTGCAGGTTGTGCCTGAGATATGTCTCAGTGGGGGAGATGCTGGACACAGCTGCTGGGATTCAGGGGATCTCCAAGGCTCTGGCTTGAGGGTCACTGCTTTTAAAGGGGGAGATAATTGACTTCCATCTGGTGTTTCTCTGATCTGGAGCACCTTGGATGCTGAATCATCCTGGGATCTTTTGCCACTTGCACAGACCCTGAAGCTTTTGACCTGCAGATTTTTCTATCAGCTCCCTGTTGGCTGTGATCCAAGCACAGATGCACTGAGTTGGCAGGAGGTGACAAACCCTCAAGCCATAGGGAGGTATATGCAAGGCTGGGAGAGCCCTGGTCAGGCCTGAGCCATTCCTTGCAGGTCAGTCCTCTCCTCTGAACCTTTTGCTTCTCTGGCTGGGCTCATATCCTTCTCTTCTCTCCATCAGCCCTGCTCCTTTGTGCTGGGGAGGAGCAAAGTTTGCAGATCTGCTCCTTGGAACAGGCCAGAAGGTAAAGAACCCAACTTTGGCACAGCAGCAAGATCCCAGGCTCCAGCTGACCCCTGAGCACCTCTCAACCCTCTCCAGACCCTCCTCCCAAACCACACTTCACCACTTGTGGAGCTTTGAGGGTCATTGGCTGTGATGGGAATGTAGGAGTTCACCTGCCTGAGCCCTAGGTGGTCAGGTCTCAGTTGCATGGCCAGAGGGGGATGGTTGGGATGGCTATGTCCTGGGGGTGTCAGCCCCATCAGCACTACAACCAGGGGACTCAGCACAGGAGTTAGGGCTCTGATCCCTCCATTGCAAGGAGTCACACACAGTGTCCTTACTTCTCAGTCACTTGGTTCCCAAGAATTTGCCCAAGAGCACAGGGGTGACCATTCCTCTCAGCAGCATGGCCTCCCAGAAGGACCTGGACAAGATCTTGGAGGAGTAGAATCACCTGAAGAATAATTTTGGAAGAGCCAAAGCTCTGCCTTGATGAATAACAGAAGTGGTTGATGAAGACATGGATGAGGACAGCAAGGATGAAGTGTATGAGGATTAGGAGGAGGGGGATGACAATAATTCTGTGGAGGACAAAAGGGATGATGTGGAAGAAGAGGAGGATGATATGGAATAGGACAAAGAAGAATGAAGAGAAGGAAGGAGGAAGATGAAGATGAGGAAGAGGGCAAACCCATATCAGCCCCTCTGTGCCACCCAAGCAGCCACTTCAGTGCCCTGAGGTTGGGCAAAGCTTTCCACCCAGCTTGGAGCTGCTGAAGCCCCACTGCCCCCAGCCCGGTGCCCAGATCTCTCTCTGTGGTGACTATGGCATGAACTTCTCCCTCAGCTCCAAACTCATCCGGCACTGCTGTGTCCACAGCGAGAAGCAGCTGCACCTCTGAGCTGCCTGAGGAAAAGGTTGCACTCAGATGCCCACTTTCAGCCAGCACTGCTGCACCTACACCGGTACTAACCCTTCACCTGCACAGGCTGCAGCAAGGGCTTCATCTGCAGCTCCTCCCTCACCTGGCATGTTCACCCCCAAGCCAGTGACCAGCGTGCCCCAGGGGACACAGCAATACACCGACCCCGGCACTGCCAGGCCAAACGTGACCCCCCTGGCGGGGGCCCTTCTCCTACAGCTCAAACTGCAGTCTCCTCTTTTACACCTTCTTTCCTCAGAAGCAAATGTGCCCCTGCCCTTCTCTGCACCAGCCAGTGCTGAGGAGAGGAATGACAGTGCTGAGTCAGCACAACTGGTGCTACCACTGCAGCTGGGCTGGGATTTGGCTGTTTGTTCCTCAACACTTTGGGTTCCTAGAGGGAAAAGAAAACCTCATCCCAAGGCTAAAGCCTAATTAGAATGGAAACCCAAACTCTAATCAAGTATTATCTCTTGCTGCTTTTTCTTTGACATGTCTGTCCCACAAGGCCACTTTTGGGGACATTTCTTCCCCAGGGCCAGGGATGAAGCCATGTGCCCACTTCAGGGAGGGGTCCTTGAGGGGTCCTGGGAGGGTCTTGAAACTGTAGTGAGGAAATCAAACTCAGTGCCTGCCATAGCCATTCAGTAGTATCCTTCAATAACCTGCATGGACATGGAATGCTCACTCCAAACTGTTCCTGTGCTGATCACCCATCACAAAACCTGTAAAAAATTGGTGCCTATTCCATGTGGATCAATTGCTTGATTGATTAATTGCTGCTCAGATTAAGCAAGCAAAATGAAGCTGGTTTGGGCTTTGTGGCATTTGATATATTCTGCTCTGACTGGGATTCTGTACAGATGGTGTGTGGCCTTGAAGTTGGGTAAGAGAGGAAGATATTTGGCACATAAACTGTCCCTTTGGTTTAAACAGAAGCTGAAAATGCTGCATGAGCACTGCTTGGGATTTCTGTGGCTTAACAGCTATGATAATGTGACTGTGACTGTTCCTGCAGGAATACATCAATTCAGCATTCCTGTTGCAGAGAGTTATGTGAGCAGCTGGGACCCCAGAATGATTTTACTGACGGCACTGCACCGAGAGAGACGAGCAGCGAATAGCTGTTCTGCTTTCAGACGCAGCAGACGCAGACGTCGTAGGGCTAGTTCTAACTCAAATGCAGACATTTCCCGTGATGAGGAAGACACAGAAAGAGGACAAACAGGACAAACAGGGGGAAACAGGAAGACAGGAGTTAGTGGGAAAGCAGCTGAGACCGGCAGCAGTTCTGGCATTCAGCCAGCGGGGGGCAGACGCAGCTCACAACAGCAGTGCCAGCGGCTGTGGCTCCACCGGCAGCCATTAACGAGGCAAAATCTCTTCCACCTGCAGCAGCAGGAATGGAAGCGAGTTCCACAGCAGCCCCTGGGTCCCAAATTCCACCTGCCAGTGGTGTTCCCTTGCAAACCCCTTCTGCTTCTGCAAAGTCTGCTGTAAACTTAAATGCAACTCCAGTTCAACAAATCACAGCTTTGGATAAAAGGGGCAGGCACAAGGCAGATGCAGAAGAGCAGAAAGAACAGCAAGATCCCTCTGCTGGTCAGGGACCTTCTGCTAAAAAGGATCCTTCTGAAAATGGAGAGAAAGTTTGCCTTAAAGATAGAGCTGAATTGCTGAGGCCATCAGTGGAGAGTGGAGATGCAGGACAGGACACAGGTTCTGGTAAGTCAGGAGATAATGGAGGTGCTTCTGAACTTAGAGACGTCCTACGGAGGGCAGCAGCAGGATTATGGGGACAGCCACTTCAAGAGGAGGAGACTGATGAAGATAACAGCCAAGCAGCTAATGCCCCCAGGCAGGAAATCAGGCATGTAAGAAAGGATTACATTAGAGGAGAGAATGAGCCAATTCTTACATGGCTAGGCAGGTGCCACGATACAGGGACCCCTGCTTCAGTAATGGGGGACAAGTCAGCATCTCAGCTTGGAACCCTCTCAAAAGCTAGTGGAATGGATAGGCATCTAGGCAGGAACCTTGGTAAGGTTCCTTTGTGGACACAGCTTTTTACTGGCAGCTCTTAGGAGGTGTCCATCCAGAAATGACCTTCCATGGAACGCTAAGGCTTGGAACACCATAGATGAGGGAATTAAGTGTGCTGACAAGATTAACCATGGTACACACCTAGGACTCAGTAACACACAGGCAGTAGAAGGATAAAAAGTTATCTGATAGAGAAAGTCCTTCCATGTCTTGGTCTTTGCTGCCATCTCCTCTCCTTTTAGCAACATTGCAGTCCCCATGTCTTCTGTCTTGTGTTTTTCCTGTTGGTCCTCTGCCAATCCCTCAGAACTGTCCTTTTTCTTGTTAGTGAGGCCCAGGGGTGTGAGAACCCAGCCTGCTTTCCAGACTCAGCCTTAGTTCTCTCTCTGTCTAGAGCTGCCATCTGCTGCTCTATCTGCATTTGCTCTCCCAAGCTCCAGGATTACTTGATTGATGTCAGAAAGCTAAGCTCTGAACTAGTGGGAGAGTTTCTAACAGTTAGTGAGAAAGTTCAGAAGTCTCCTTCCCTCAGCTGTCCTGCTGAGTGTTCTGGGAAGGGCTCAGCTGAGGGCCAGTTCTGAGAGGCAGAGTTTAGGTTGAGGCCTGGGGTTAATGCCCAAGGGTCAATGCCAAGGGTAAAGGCTGGAGCCAGGATGAGCAATGGGGGCAGAGTCAGGGTCAGGAGTGGGTTTGGGAGGGGCTGAGGTGTAAGGGCTGAGGCGAGGGCTTGGCTCAGCTCCACTGCATTGGAGAAGGGGACTGAGGAGAGAGGATGGGAGGGGCCCAGGCTGGACTGGGAGGGCATCCTAGGATCCAGTCTGTACTGGGAGGTGATAAAAGCATTCAGTCTGTCATGGAAGGTGTGAGAGTTTCAATTCAGATCCCGAGGAGACCCCCAGACACCAGGGGAGAGTTGGCTGGGGAGAGAGGAATACACTTCCCTGCCAAGGAGCCCTGCACCCATGCCTGGTGAAGGAAGACAAGGACCCCCTGATGAGAAGCAAGCTCCAGGGCTGGCCAGGAATGGATCTTGATCAGACTCCTGATGTCTTCTTTTTGCCTTGTCTTTCTTGGCTGCAATGCTGCTCATTGGACACTCACTGGAAAATGCAAAAGGCTCCAGCAAAAGTTTCCAACCTGCCACAGCCTGGGACTGCAGACACAGTGCTGTTAGGCCTGCCCTATGAACTGTCTCCAGCTAAGGCAGCAGCTGAGCTGACCACAGACTCAAGTGCAGGAGGAGTGTGGTTCTCAGCTGCATCCACCCACTGTATGGGATGCAAATGGCAACAGAAAGCTGCAGTGCTGGAGGCTGGCACTGGGAAGACCGTGGCAGAGGAAGGTGGTGCACAGGTAGGAGGATTGCCCTGCATTCATGCTGGCAGCAGAGAATGGTGCCCCTGCTATTCACACTGATGCCTGTGCAGCCTCCAAGGGTGCCACTGAATGGATGTGTCAGGGGGAATCAATCTGGAGAGCTGGAGACTGGCAATGACTCTGAGAAATAGGTCACTCAAGACCCTCAAAGGCAGGAGGGGTCAAAGGCCATGCACAGAAGGGAAGAGCTGCTGCACAATGGAACCAGCAGGCAGATCACCCAGCAAGAATTCCTGTGGTGAACAATGAAGGGGAAGATTGAGCAAGATTGGCTGAGTGGCTGCACATGAGAAGAGGCCACCCAGGGAAGGCCAACCTCTATTCTGAGTGCCAGGCTCAAGGGAGGTCAGTTTGAAACATTTGGAACAATTCTTGCAGCTTGTCCACAATGTTGGGTAAGGCTTAAGGCCAACCACCCAAAGCAAGCTTGTGCCCAACAGATCAGACACAAGCCTCTTTGGAGTCCCTGGCAAGTTGATTATGTTGGCCCTTTGAAGACCTCTCCTGGGAAAAGTTATATCCTGGTAGGAGCAGAAGTGGTTTCAGGCTGAGCCATGGCCACAGCTCTCAGCACTGTCACAGGAGCTCAAAGGATTGAAGCTCTGGAGAAATGGTTCAGCATTCTACCTGTGCCTGAGTGTGTCCAAAGTGCCAATGGATCACACTTCACAGTGAGCACAGTGCAAGGCTGGGTGCAAGGAGAATGAATAAGGGAATGGCCTAGCCCATATTATCCTCAGGCTAATGGTGTAGCTGAACAGATCAATGGTCTTAGTAAAAGCCATGCTGATAGCTCGAGGCACAGCTGGGACACACAGTGGGCATGAGAAGTTTATACTGTTAGCAGCTGGTGAGGAATATATGGAAGCCCCAAAATTCAAACATTTTGTCCCACAGACACAGTAATGGCTACTGACCATGGGCCTGATGGACAAAGGGGTAAATACCTACCACAGATAAGGTAGGCTAACCTGTGCTGGTGAAGCTACCATCCAGTGCATTGTGCCTGTGACACTGGCAAAACTCAGGGGCTTCCATGCTGTTATAGTTATGAATTATGAATAAATAATATGGCAAATATGATATTAATAAAAATATATTAACTTTGTACGATATGAAAAAGTGCCAAGGATTTGTCAATAGGTCTTGAGTACAGCTGGAGTATCTATTTATAGTGGGAATGTACAGTGCTTAGGCAACATTTAACAATTTAAAGGACTTTAAGCAAGCTGGAAAAATAGCTGAGACAGCTTATAGAATAGAATAGAATAGAATAGAATAGAATAGAATAGAATAGAATAGAATAGAATAGAATAGAATAGAATAGAATAGAATTAACTAGGTAGGAGAGATCTTTGAGACCATCGAGTCCAACCTATCACCCACCACCATCTAATCAACTAAACCATGGCACCAAGTGCCTCATCCAGTTCCTTCTTAAACACCTCCAGTGATGGTGACTCCACCACCTCCCTGGGCAGCACATTCCAATGACCAACCCCTCTTTCTATGAAGAACTTCTCCCTAACATCTACCCCACATCTTCCCTGGCACAGCATAAGACTATGTCCTCTTGTTCTGTCAATGGCTGCCTGGGAGAAGAGACCAGCCCCCACCTGGCTACAACCTCCCTTCAGGTAGCTGTAGAGAGCAATGAGGTCTCCCCTGAGCCTCCTCTTCTCCAGGCTAAACAACCCCAGCTCCCTCAGCCTCTCCACACAGGGCTGTGCTCCAAACCCTTCTCCAGCTTTGTTGCCCTTCTCTGGACACCTTCAAGTCTCTCAATGTCCTTCTTAAACTGAGGGGCCCAGAACTAGACACAGGACTCAAGGTGTGGCCTAACCAGTGCCGAGTACAGGGCAGAATGATCTTGCTGCTACTGCTGGCCACACAGTTCCTGATACAGGCCAGGATGCCATTGGCCTTCCTAGCCACCTGGGCACACTGCTGGCTCATGTTCAGCCTACTATAAACCAGTAGCCCCAGGTGCCATTCTGCCTGGCTGCTCTCCAGCCACTCTGACCCCAGCCTGTAGCGGCACAGGGATCAGGATATCCACTTTGTGCAGTGCTGGGTGGAGCTGGGACTAGGAAGGGGTCCAAGGGATGCATCTTGTACTGGCACAGGAAACTGTACAGGAGATTGCAAAGTGATGCAGTTTGTACTGGGGTAAGACCACATCTGAGCTGGGAGGGGTTAAAGGAACCATGTTAGGATTGAGTCCATACTGGAAGTCTATATATCCAGTATGTACTCAGAGTAGGTGCAGTCTATAATGGAAGGGGGTCCTGGGAGGGCATCAGGGTGTGCAGTTTGTACCGGGATGGATGCAGTTGGCACTGGGAAGGGAGTGAAGGATACATTCTCTGCTGAGATGGGACCCAGGCTGCAGTGCTAGAGGACAGTAAGATCAAGTTTGTACTGGGATGAGGCCACATCTGTACTGGAAGGGGATACAGGAACCATGTTTGGACTGAGTCTATACTGGAAGGGGGTCAGGATATCCAGTTTGGACTTTCAGTAGGTGCAGTCTGTAATGGGAGGGGGTTGGGGAATGAAGGGATGAGGAGACCTCCTGTTCTGATGGCAGTGCTGCTCTGCAGCACAGCTCTGTCCCACAAGCAGCCCTGGACTCTCCCTGCCTGCAGTCCCAGCACTGCCACCCCAGCAGCACAGTGCTGCCAGAGCACTCAGGCCTTGCCCCAGCACAGAGGCTCAGCAGGAGAGGGTGGAAGGGCAGAAAGAGCAGCTGAGGACAGCCCAAGCTGTGGGGCTGCCTGGCACTGCTGCTGTGCTGGGACTCTGCCCCTCCACCTCTGCACACAGGCACTGCCCTGCAGCTCCACAGAAGCCTTGCAGGAAGGAACTCAGAGAAACAAGTCCCTGCAGGCTCCTTTCTTGTGTTGAACACCCAGGGAGCACAGCTCCTCATGTCTGCAGCCTCTGGTTCACCCCAGACAGGACAAAACTAAACCAGCAATGGTCTGAAGAAAGACATTTGTGTGGGAACAACATTCTCTGAAGGGAAACAGCCCCAGCAGCAGCCAGAGTGACATCAGAACTGCTCTGCAGGTGAAGACAGAGAGTTTATTGCTTCTGAAAGCAACCAGGGATCAGTTGGCTCAGGGCAGCCTTCAGCTCCTGGTTCCTCAGGCTGTAGATGAGAAGGGTTGACTGCTGGAGGTACCACTGAGTACAGAACTGACACCACCAGGTCCAGGGATGGGGAGGAGAGGGAGGAGGGCTTCAGGTAGGCAAAGAAGCCAGTGCTTGTAACCAGGGAGACCACAGCCAGGTGAGGGAGGCAGGTGGCAAAGGCTTTGTGGCGTCCCTGCTGAGAGGGGATCCTCAGCACTGCCCTGAAGATCTGCACATAGGACACCACAATCAACACAAAACAGACAAATGCTAAACAGACACTGGCCACGAGGAGCCAAAGTTCCCCCTGAGGTAGGATGTGGAGCAGGAGAGCTTGAGGATCTGGGGGATTTCACAGAAGAACTGGTGCAGAGCATTGCCCTGGCAGAGGGGCAGGGAAAATGTATTGGCTGTATGCAGCAGAGCATAGAGAACCCCAGAGGCCCAGGCAGCTGCTGCCAGGTGGAGACAAACTCTGCTGCTCAGGAGGGTCTCATAGTGCAGGGGTCTGCAGATGGCAACGTAGCGATCGTAGGACATGGTGGTGAGGAGAAAATACTCTGCAGCAATTAGGAATACAAAAAAGAAGAGCTGGAGAACACATCCTGCATAGGAGATGTCCCTGGTGTCCCTCAGCGAATTGGCCATAAATTTGGGCACAGTGGTGGAGATGGCACCCAGGTCAAGGAGGGCGAGGTTGAGGAGGAAGAAGTACATGGGGGTGTGGAGGTGGTGGTCCCAGGCTATGGTGCTGATGATGAGGCCATTGCCCAGCAGGGCAGCCAGGTAGATGGCCAGGAAGAGGCAGAAGTGCAGCAGCTGCAGCTGCCTTGTGCCTGGGGAATGGCAGGAGGAGGAAGTGGCTGCTGGAGCTGCTGTTGGCCATCTGCTGCCTCTGGCCATGCAGACCTGTGCAAGGAGGGAAAGGGAGTGAAAAGTTAGGGCACATTCTCTCAGCCTCATTGTAACCCCTGTCCCTGAGCTGCATGAGGAATGGATCAGCTCAGTCCCATCACTACCAGCCCATGCCAGAGTTCATCACAGCTTCAAACACAGCAGGGACCCGGAATTGCCATGAAGATTCCTCTGGTGTCAGAACAGAAAGAGACCAACAGCCCAATCCCAGAGAACAAGAATTCTATTGTGGTAGGTTGAAATTTCCCCCAGCATTAGCTTTGCCAGAGCAGCTCAAGTTAGAAGCAAATGAAGCTGTACTGACAAGCAAGAGCTACACTCTACAATGGAATGCAATGAACAGGTACAGAACATACAGGAGTGACAATATTAGACAGGTATTTACAATTAACAAACAACACAGAAACCCCCTGGTCAGAGACCAGGGAAGCTGTTCCACTGCCCCTAACCCTTAGCCCCCTGTTCCAAGAGAGAAAGGAGGAGTGGAGAGAGAAAAGAAGCAGTGGGTTAGACTTAGCCAAGGCCAGCCAAAGGAGGTGAGCTCTCCCCAGCAAAGCAAAACAGCTGAGATCAGAAGAGAAGAGAGAGAATTGTTATGGTACAGCTCCTCTGATTCCAGAGATTATCCAATGAATTGCTTCTTAGAAGAATCTTTTCTTTTCTTTTTCCACCAAGAGGATCTATTTATTGTGTTTCCTCTTTTCTGCTCAAAATCTGTAACTAAACTTTAAAGGCATTGCCTAAAACCACCACACCCATGGAGAGGTGGAGAAACAGGGAGCAGGCCTGCAGTGCTGCAGAGACAGTGAAGGGAAGAGAGAAAGGCAGAGGGGCTGGGGGGGAAGCCTTCTCCTTCCCCAGCTCTGCTCTCTGCAGCTCTGCTCAGGATGGAACTGAAGAGCTTTTGTCCTCCTTTTGGGTGCACACTCCAGGAGCCTTCAGATGAATGTCAGCTGCCAAGGTTGTGACTCCTGACCTGGAGCCCATAGCTTTGAGGGCACTGCCTCTTGCTGGGTAGAAGAGGAGAGGAGAGCAAAAGGTTGCATTGGGAAATGTGTCTGCAGTGCAGAGAATGGCACAGAGGAGCCTGATCCCCCTTGCCAGGGCATCCCTGACAGCAGATCCCTCTCCCCCCCTGCCCAAGTCCCTGCTGCCAGCAGCTGTCCCTGCCAGGAGCTGCTTCTTTGTGCCCAGCACTCCTCGCTGTCCCTGCCACCCATCCCACCTGCTGTGTGCTCAGCTCTGCCCTGCAGATCCCTCCCAGCAGCAGAACACTGCCCACGGGCAGCTCTGGGTGTGCAGGGCTCAGGAGCAGCTCAAAGGCTAATGAGAGTCTTCTCCAGAGTGGAGAAGAAACAAACTCCAGTCTCACACAGCCCACCCAGCACACCAAGGGGATCAACATTCAAAGCCAAGACTCCTTCCCTTCCAGCAAAATGTTGACTTGATGCTCTTCTGGAAGCCACCTGAGAAATGCCCAGGGGGGAGCTAGAACTGTGAGCAGCTCTGGCCAACACAGTTCCCTCCCCACAGCAGAAGGACCCTGCCCTGCCCTGCCCTGCCCTGCCCTGCCCTGCCAGGGCTGTCTCCTGCCACTCATACCTTCAACCCACAGCACTGTGTGCAGCTCCCTGGGCAGGCTGAGAGCTGAGCTGGCAGGCAGCACAGTCCCTGCCCCAGCACACAGCCCCGGGGCTGCAGGACCTGCTCTGAAGGACAGCCCTCACCACCCCTGCCTGCACCCCAGGCCTCCACAGCTCTTCAGAAAAGCCTGAAAAGAGCCTCTGCACGGAAGATTCCTTCCAGCCCCCAGCAGCTGTGGCTCTGCCAGCTTTGGAGATGCCCCCAGGAGCTGCAGCTGCACTGCCCTGCCCCACAGACTCACCCTGTCAGGGACTGCAGTGACTTCTCCTCGTCAGCTCTCAGTCACCCTCCTGGGAAACTCCAAGCTCTCTTTGCCTTCTTCATCTTGGTGAGATCCACTGGCAGTGCCCTCAGCCTGCTGTGCAGAGCAGAGGAGCTGCCTCCTGGCACAGCTGACACTTTTCATTGCTGCCTACTTGCCAGCAGCTCCCTCCAGCCACATCGATAGCCAGCTGAGCAGCAGAGGACCAACCAAGGGCATTTTAATGACCCTCTGGTGGCTTTGCTGCCAGGTAAACATCAGAGACTGAGAGGAGATGATGAAACCTCTCAGGAGTTGAAGTCATTTCAAACTCTGAAGTGTTCTTCTCTTGTTGATGGGTCCCAGTAAGGAAAACTGCTGGGAAAGGTTCTGCAGGCTGTGGTTGGAGCAGAGAACTGGAGGCAGTGCTGAGAGGTCAGGACAAGCAGAGGAAGATGTTCTGATGCTGAGCAAAGCCTGGAGCTATTTCATCAATGCCAAGGGTCAAGCCCTGAGCCCCGGCTCCTGGACAAGGCAGATCCTGTCCCCCACTCACCACTCAGGCTGCTTCATGGAGCAGTGAGATGTGGAGAGGACTAATGTCAAGGGCAGGCCTATGGAACAACCCCTCCCAGGCTCCTCAGGATGGACAAGGAGGCAATGAGGCCCAGGGCTGGAAGGAGGAGTTGTTCCTCAGAGCAGCAGTGGCACAGACCACAGCCAGAACCAAAGCAGGAAGAGCTTGGCTCTGCCAGGAGCCTTCAGCTCTCCCACAGCCCTCTGTCATCTGCCCCTCAGGCTGTCCTCTGCTGCTGCATCAGCTGAGCCTCTTTCCTGCAGGCTGTAGTCACCCAGCCAGCTGCCCCACCTTGCTGCCACCTTCCTTTCCTGCTCTCTCTCCATCCTCCCTGGCTGTCCTTTGAAAACTCCAAGCCTTGGAGTGCTCAGGCTGCTGCTGGGGGATGTCTTGCAGTGACATTTCTTTTCCTCATGTCCAGACGGACCTCCCCAGCTGCACTTTGTGGCTTTATTTCTTTCCCTTGCACTTTGTCACTGTGCAGAAAAGCTTCTCCATGTCTCAAACCACTCTCAGGCTACTCTGCTCATGTCCTCACTCTTCACACCACTGAGCCCATGGCCTTCAGCCTCTATCCGCTGGTCATGTGCCTGAGGCCACCCAAGCACATCTTGGGAGATCTTTGGGCACTCTCCCAGGTCTTTGCAGATGGAGATGTGGTGCTCATAGGACAACAAAGAGACTTTTGACCAAGTGCTGTAGTGGTTGGACAAGGGGCAGTGGTTTTGAACTGAAAGAGGAGACTGAGATTGGATAGAAGGAAGAAATGGTTTGCAAGAAGGGTGTCAGGAGACTGGAACAGGTTGCCCAGAGAAGGGGATGTCCATCCCTGGAAGTCTCCAAAGTCAGGACTTTCAGCAACCCAACCTAGTGGGAGATGTCCCTGGCCATGGTCAGGCTGTTGCACTCGATGCTCTCTTCCATCTCTGCCAATCCAAACCACTCCAGGATTATCTGATTCCAATATCCCCAACCCCTTCTCCACAGGGCTGCAGCTACCTCCCTACACCATGGGGGTGTTTGCATCTCCCCTAGGCCCTGCACCCCCATACAAAGGAAATTGTTGCCATTCCTGGCCATGAATGGCAATGGCTTGGGCCAAATCCAATCCAATCCCAAAGGCACCTCCCTCAGAAGAGGAAAGCAGCAATGAGTTCTGCTGAGGCAGGAGGAGAATCTGAGACACTGGAATGAATTGGGTGGAATTCAGCAAAGGGAATAGAGATTTCCCCAGGTTCAGTTTGGTGCCAAGGCTGAAGGATTCTGCATGGAGCCTGGGAAGAAAGGCCTCAATGAAGCCCTTCTGTTGCCTCACAAGGCTCTGAATGGACTCCCTCACTCTCTCAACAACTTGAGAGAGAAGCCTGTCTGGGGTTAAATCCAATCCTAGTGCCAGACTTGGTCCCTGGTTTGTGACTCAGAGTTTGGGTGCAGGGATTTCAGGGGCAGTGCTTCCCCAAGGCACTGTGGCTCCTGTAGAACTTGAAGGCAGCAGCAGCAGTTTGAAATCCCTTCAAGAGTTCTGGTGAATCATGAGCTCAGGCTGTGGGATTTCACAGCAGCACTTAACAAGTCAAACCCCCAACAGCTGGTTACAATCAATGCAGGGATTTGGATTAGGATTGCACAGGCTGTGACCCACAGTTCCCATCTTGAGGTCCAACAGCTGAGGAGATGTGAGGAGAGAAGCTGCCAGAGAAGACTGAAGCAAAATGTGTTTGTGTAGCTCAGCCTCCTCCTCACCCATTGTTACCAGCTGTCCAGTCTTGCTCATCACAGAGGACATCCTTCCTTTGACTTCCCTTCTCTGGCTGGCAGGCCTGCAGAAGCTGCTTCTTGTTCTTGGCATGCCTAGAAAGGTTCAGCTCCAGCCATAGCTTGGCCTTCTTGACCCCATCCCTACACCACAGGGCAGTGTCCCTGTGCTCTTCCCAGCATCCCTCTCCCTGCTTCCACTGCCTGTGCAGTTCCTTCTTGCCCTTCACTTTCACCAGTGGGTCTTGACCAGGCCACCCAGGGGAAGCAGTGGAATCCTCATCCCTAGAGGTGTTCCAAGCTGTGCAGCCCTGGCACTGCAGGACAGGGGTTCATGGCCATGGTGGTGTCAGTTCTCAGAGGTCTGTTGCAACAGAAAAAATTCTATCATCTCTGCTTCCATGACTCAGCCATGCCAGTCTCTTGCCTGCCTTGCCTGATCTCTTTCCACCAGCTGTTAATGTTTGTGTGCAGCTGGCTCCCCCTGGCTGTGCTGAGCCATCAACACAAGGCCACAAGCTGAGAAACTGCAGGGCACTACAGCTAATGAAAGGAGTCCCTGGTTCTGTGCTGACCAGAGCAGGAATCAGCATGACAAGCCTCTTGGAAACACCAAGTGGGGACACAAAGGCAGCAAAGCCAGGGGCAGTGGGGAGAGAGCAGAGCTGGGTTGCTGGGAGAGGAATGTTTGAGGAAGATCAAAGAGAAGAACTTGGAGGCAAAAGAAGGACAAGAAAATCTAAAGCATAACCATTTGGCCTCTTTGGATTCCAGCTCCTGCTGGAGTTCCATCCTGTCTGGCACTGCTGCACTCACAGGTGGAGTTACTTGTGGTGGAGGCACATTATGCCCAGAATTATGCCCAGATGTTGAAACCTGTCCCAGCACATGGACAAGTTCCCCCTTCTTTCATGAGGGGAACAAAGGCTGAGGCAGCACAGACCCTGCACACCCCATGGCATGGGATGCTGGTGCTGATGCCAAGCCTGGCATAATTCAGCTTCACGCCTCCCATAGGCTGTAGCCAGTTGTTTATGAGAGTGCCCATTGGCCACATCCAGCCTCCAGGAACCTATCAGTATTGCCCCAGCTTGTAAATATGTATCTTTCTCTTTTCTTATCTATAGGATAGGATAGGATAGGATAGTATAGGATAGGATAGGATAGGATAGGATAGGATAGGATATAGGATAGGATAGGATAGGATAGGATAGATCATTGAGTCCAACTATCATCCAGCAATACCTAATTAACTAAACCATGACACCAAGTGCCCCATCCAGCCACTCCTAAACACCTCCAGTGATGGTGACTCCACCACCTCCCTGGGCTGCACATTCCAAGGGCAAATCCCTCTTTTGTGAAGAACTTCTTCCTAACATCCATCTTCATCCTCTCTCCTTGCCAGAGCTGCTAAGCTCCTGCCATAGCCTTTGCCATTAAGCTCATTGCTATTAAGTCTTCTCTCTCCTGGATGCAAGCAAATGAGTGGCCTCTGCAAGGGGGAGGAAAGCCCTGGAGAGCATCTCCAGAGGAGAGACCAACGCTGAGAGCCTGAGAAGCTACAGCATTGTATTGCCAGCCTCACTGTTGGAAGAGCCTAACGTGCATTCAGGACTGGACCCCGAGGGTAAGATCTGCCCAGCTGCCGGGGAAGGGACTTAGCCAAGGCCGGCAGTGCAAATATCTACCTCAGCCTGAAGCAGCAGGCTGAGGAGCTGCACAACCCTGTGTGTGTCAGCTCAGAAAGCAGGAGCAGCACTGCCCACATGACCCTGCCATTGTGGAGTGAGAAGAGGAGTTGCCACTTCTGCCGCTCTGTGCCCTGTGAACCCCAGGGAATCCAGAGCACCATTCATGCCTGTGCTCAAAGCCAGGACTGCTCCAAGAGGCTCCTGACTGCTCCTTCAAGCCAACAAAGGGGAAGTTGCTGCTCTGAGCAGCTGCATCTCTTCCCCAGGGTCATCCTCACCAGCCCCAAAGATCATTGTCACGAGGGCCAACCTGTCCCTACCGGCCCTACAGGCCCTACCGGCCTGCGGGCTGACAGTGTAGGCCCACTCCTGCCATCCGGAGGGAGCCACCTGAGTCCTGCAAAGGGAGCCTGCCTACAGGCTAGCCTACATTCCATCCTCTCTCCACTGCCACAGGAGGGAGAAGGTTGCCTCCACTGTTGCTATCCGGACCAGCCCAGGAGCCAGCCCCGGCGACAGCAGCCTGCCAGAACCTAACCTTGCTACAAAGGACACAGTGAATCTTCCACCTGCTTCCCACTCACTGATGCTCAGTTCAAAGCACCTGTGCCTAGCAGCACATTTCTACTTCCAGCCTCTGATGCATTGTAATACCTCTGTATAACGTTAAGCACCTGCCAGGGTCTCATCGAGTCGCCACCTGGTGGACAAGCAATGGAATTGCAGCCTGAGTTATATGAATAGAAATTAATTCTGCAAAATTCTAATTGAGTCAAAATTATCAATACTGAACCACTTCTGGGATGTATTTCACAGTTGTGCACTAGAATATGGATATAAAATAGTGACTCATTGGTTATTGATCTTTCAATAATTAATTAAAAATAATATTTATATAATTAATATTTCATATTCCTACATTAATAACCTCTTCATCACAACAAGAAATTTAATCTCTTGTCCTGGACCTTGACATTTGGAAGGTGGAATGTCTAACCCACTCTTGGTGGGCTCATAGGAAGGGAAGTGTCTCCCTCTCTCCCCTCCCAGTTCCCTACAGTGGGAGAGACTTACTGTGGTCTGCATTGAAAATACCACACCTCACAATACTGACTGGGCCCCTCCCATCCTCTCTACTCAGTCCCCTGCTCTAACACAGTGGAGCTGAACCCCTCCTGCACCTCACCTCTTACAGCTCATCCCCTCCCAAACCCCCACCCCTCACCTGACTCTGCCCCATTGCTCATCTTGGCCTCAGCCTTACCCTTGACATTTGTCCTTTGACCATAACCCCAGGCCTCAACTAGCCCCAACACAACCCCTGCCCCTCAGAGCTGGCCCTCACCTGAGCCCTGCCCAGCACTCTCAGCAGGACAGCTGAAGGAAGGAGACTCATTAACTCCTCACTAACTGTTAGAAACTTTCCCACTCATTAGAGTAGCCTTCAGCCATCAATAAAGGAATCATTGAGCTTGGTAGAGCTGGAAAAGGCCGCCCAGGGGGGGTCACATTTGGCCTGACAGTGCCGGGGTCGGTGTATTTCTGTGTCCCCTGGTGCCCACTGGCCGCCGGCATGGGGGTGAATATGCCAGGTGAGGGAGAAGCTGTGCCTGAAGCCCTTGCTGCAGCCTGTGCAGGGTCAGGCCTAGCACCAGTGTAGGTGCAGCGGTGCTGGCTGAGGGTGGACATCTGAGTGAAGCTCTTGCCTTAGGCAGCTCAGAGGTGCAGCTGCTACTGGCTGTGGACGCAGCAGTGCCGGATGAGGTTGGAGCTGAGGGTAAATCTGTTGCCATAGTCCCCACAGACAGAGGGCTGGGCACTGCGCTGGGGGCAGTGGGGCTTTACCAGCTCCAAGATGGGTGGGAAGATTTTTCCCCCCACTCAGGGCACTGATGTGGCTGCTTGGGTGGCACAGTGGGGTTGATATGGGTTTGCCCTCTTTCTCCTCTTCATCTTCCTCCTCCTTCTCATCATTCTTCTCCTATTCCATATCATCTTCCACTTCTGCCACATCATCCCCTTTGTCCTCATAATTATTTTCTTTCTCCTACTCCTAATTATTTTCTTCCTCCTCCTCCTAATTCTCATGTACTTCATCCTTGCTCTCCTTATCACCCTGTGCTCTTGGGCAAATTCTTGGGGACCAAGTGACTAAAAAGTAAGGACACTGTGTACAACACTGTGTGCTGAGCAGATGGTTCCAGAGGCCTTGGATTGCTGAGGCAATTTTCTCAGCCTTTGTTTTGCTTCCAAAGAGCAACAATTCCTCTGGCTGTGTGCAGGCAGCTCTCTAAGGAGAGCAGGAGGCAGCTGGTGCCATGGAGCTGTGAGCTCCAGCTGCAGAGAGCAGTGGAGAAGTCTGATGCAAGGAGCAGGGATGGAAGGCCCAGGTGGGCAGCAACAGCAATGGGGAGGTTGGGGAGGGTGAGGAGCAAAGTTGTCCACTCCATGTCAGCCCTCAAAGGACAGCTTCTCCTCCCAGTCCAGACCTCCTGAGCAGACAGCCTGCATCATTCTGGCTTGGTGGAGGCTGCTGTCACCTCTGCCCTCATCTGAGAAAGAATCAAATAGTTTACCCTCAAAACCTGAGCTTTGTGAGGTGCACTTTGAAATCTGGAAGTAAACAACAAAGACACAAAGAGCTCCTCAGGGCACTTGGGGATCATTCCATGAACCTCAGGTACTGAGAGAAGAGTGAAGAAACTGTGCAAGAAGCAAGAAGCAAAAGACAAAGTACCTTGAAACACTGATTGGCCCCACTGAAGCTTGTTACTGCCAAAGCCTCCCCAGGGACTCGTTAGAGCAGCTCAGGAGAGGCTGTGATTGCAGCAGGCAAAGGCAAAGTGCAGGAGAGCAAACTCTGGCTCTGGCTTCTGCAGCACAAAGGCCAAGGCCTGAGCCAGCCCTGGGCAGGCAGATCCTGCCTCATGTGTGGGTCAAGGCTCTTCAGGTGCAATGGGGGTGGGGGGTGGGTTCATAGCAGCATAGCAGGGCCTAGGTTGGAAGGGACCTCAGAGCTCATCTGCTCCAACCTCCCTGCCATAGGCAAGGATGCTTCTCCTATAGACTCAGCTGCTCAAGGCCTCATCCAGCCTGGCCTTCAACACCCTCAGGAGAGGGCATCCTACCTGGCAGCCTATTCCAGAGTCCCACAGCCCTCATACTGAAGAAATCTTCCTAAGGCCCAGTCTAAACCTCCTTTTCCTCACCTTCAAACCTTTCCCTCCTGCCCTGTCACCAGACAACCCTCATGAAAAGTCCCTCTCCAGCCTTCCTTTAGCCTCCCTGTAGGGTTTGTGATGCTGAGTGGAGGACAAGGGCCTGACGTCCCCAGCCTTCCTGGGACTGGAAAGAGGCAGTGAGGCCCTCCCAGTGCCTTAGGACAACATCTCCTCACAGGCTTCGGGGGCAGAGAATTGCCATAGCAAGAGGGCACAGCCTTGGCTTCTCTTCATCACTCCCACCACTGCCATTGCCCTTGGCCAGCTCTCCCACAGCTTGTCCTGCCCTGTCTCACAGCTGCTTCTCCTGCCCTGCAGGCTGCAGACACTCTCTCACTTCCCACCTTGGCCTTCCCATGCCTTCACTGACACCTGCCCACACTCACCCTCTGCTCCTGGGGACACAAAGAGATGGGCTGATCCCAGACTCCTTCTGGTGATCTTCTCAGGCCACAGCACTACCCTTTGAGAGAGGTTTCTTGCTCCTCATGGCCAGGCTGCACCTGCCAGGCTGCACCATCTGGCAGTGTTCTCTCTCCTGCTCTTGCCTACCTCAGCAGGAGCTCCCAAGGCTGCTGGCCTTGCAGTTTCTGGCTGGACAGCACCAAGCCCTGTGCCTGCTGCTGTCCCATCAGGACCTCAGGCAGCAGAGACACAGCAACCAAATCATCAGCCCCTTTCTGCAGTCAGCCCAGGCCCTTTGGCAGAGGCCATCTGACAGATCACTCTGCCCATCTGCCAGCCAGGAGCCCAGGCCTGCCCTAGCAGCTCCTGCAGACACACCTGACCTCACAGTCCCTTTCCCAGCTCTGTCTGCTGTTGGCAATCCTCTCAGGAGGCAGAAGTGGCTCACTTCCCCCTTCCCAGTCCTTGCTTCCTACTAAGTGGTGAGTTCCGACACAGCTGAGCACAGGATTGCCACACTCAGCCCTCAGCCTCCTTGTGGCCAGAGCTGAGCAGATCCAAGTTTCACCAGATCCATCTGGCAGATTTCCTACCAAGGCTTTGAGTGGAGAAGCCTCCTCAGAGGACCTGCTGTATCTGTCCTGGTACACTTGTGCAAGAGATCCTTGCACATCATCTTGTCCAATGATCCTGCTCAGTTCTGCATCTGGGAAGGAAGAATAAACTGCAGCTGTATAGGCTGGGAGGTGATCTGCTGGAGAGGAGACCTGAGAGTCCTGGTGGATAACAAGTTCTGCATGGCACAGCAATGTGCCCTGGTGCCCAAGTAGGCCAATGGGATCCTGGGGTGCATTCAGAGAAGTTGTCCAGCAGACAGAGGGAGGTTCTCCCCCCTCTCTTACTCTGCCCTGGTGAGGCCACACCGGAATATTGCATCCAGAAGTTCCTGCAGTGTTAATAGTGAGGGACACTATTGGGAAAGTGTCTGCAGGCTGTGGTTGGAGCAGAGAACTGGAGGCAGTGCTGACAGGTCAGGACAAGCAGAGGTTGGTGTCTCTGATGCTGACTAAACCTGGAGGTGTTTCATTAATGCAAAGGGCCAAGCCCTGACCCCAGACACTGGTAAGAGAGCTCCTGTCCCTCACTCACCCCTCAGAGCTCTTCCTGGCACATTAAGATACAGAGAGAAGCAATGCCAAGGGCAGGACTATGGCACAATCCCTTTCAGCCTCCTGAGGAAGGACAAGGAAGCAATCAAGGAGGCAATGAGGCCCCAGGGCTGGAAGGAGGAGTTGTCTCCTCAGAGGCAGCAGTGGCACAGACCACAGCCAGAACCCAAGGCAGGAAGAGCTTGGCTCTGCCAGGAGCCTTTCAGCTCTCCCACAGCCCTCTGTCATCTGCCCCTCAGGCTGTCCTTGCTGCTGCATCAGCTGAGCCTCTTTCCCTGCAGGCTGTAGTCACCCAGCCAGCTGCCCCATCTTGCTGGCACCTTCCTTTGCTGCTCTCTCTCCATCCTCCCTGGCTGTTCCTTGAGATATCAAGTCTTGAGCTGATCCAGGGTGCTGCTGGGTGACATCTTGCACCACAGCATCCTCCTCATGTCCAGTCTGGGCTTCTCCCGCTCCACTTTGTGGCTTTATTTCTTTCTCCTGCTGCTCTTCACCAGTCAGGGAATCTTCTCTACCTCCTCCTTCCAGCCCAGGGGCCTCACTGCTTCCTTGTCCATTTTGAGGAGCCTGGGAGTGGTTGTGCCATAGTCCTGCCCTTGACATTGGTACTCTCCACATCTCACTGCTCCAGGAATCACCCTGAGGGGTGAGTGAGGGACAGGATCTGCCTGTCCAGGAGCCAGGGCTCAGGGCTTGACCCTTTGCATTAATGAAACAGCTCCTGGTTTCCACAGCATCAGAGACATCTTCCTCTGCTTCTCCTGACCTCTCAGCACTGCCTCCAGTTCTCTGCTCCAACCACAGCCTGCAGACACTTTCCCAGCAGTGTCCTCACTGGGACCCATCAACAAGAGAAGAAACTTCAGAGTTTGAAAGTGACTTCAACTTCTGGAGAGGTTTCATCATCTCCCTCTCAGTCTCTGATGTTTACCTGGCAGCAAAGCCACCAGAGGGTCTTCATTAAAATGCCCTTGGGTTGGTCCTCTGCTGCTCAGCTGGGCTGAGCTCCGTGGCTGGAGGGAGCTGCTGGAAAGTAGGCAGCAATGAAAAGTGTCAGCTGTGCCCAGGAGCAGCTCCTCTGCTCTGCACAGCAGGGCTGAGGGCACTGCCAGTGGATCCCAGCGAGATGAGGAAGGCAGAGAGAGCTTCAAGGCAATCAGGATTTGGAGGACACTGAGAGCTGACAGGAGGAGAAGTCACTGCAGTCCCTGACAGGGTGAGTCTGTGGGGGCAGGGCAGTGCAGCTGCAGCTCCTGGAGGCATCTCCTAAAGCTGGCACAGCCACAGCTGCTGGGGGCTGGAAGGAAATCTTCCTGTGCAGAGGCTCTTTTCAGGCTTTTCTGAAAAGCTGTGGAGGCCTGGGGTGCAGGCAGGGGTGGTGAGGGCTGTCCTTCAGAGCAGGGTCCCTGCAGCCCAGGGGCTGTGTGCTGGGGCAGGGACTCTGCTGCCTGCCAGGCTCAGCTCAGCTGCCCAGGGAGCTCCACACAGTGCTGGGGGGAGATGTGAGTGGCAGGAGACAGCCCTGGCAGGGCAGGGCGGGCAGGTCTTCTGCTGTGGGGAGGGAGCTGTGTTGGCCAGAGCTGCTCATAGTTCTAGCTCCACCCTGGGCATTTCTGAGGGGTTTTCAAGAACAAGATCAAGGCAGCATTTTGCTGGAAGGGAAGAGTCTTGGTTTTGAATTTGATCCCCTTGGGTGTGCTGGGTGGGCTGTGTGAGACTGGAGTTTGTTTCTCCACTCTGGAGAAGACTCTCATTAGCCTTTGAGCTGTTGCTGAGCCCTGCACACCCAGAGCTGCCCCCGGGCAGTGTCCTGCTGCTGGGAGGGGTCTGCAGGGCAGAGCTCAGCACACAGCAGGTGGGATGGGTGGCAGGGACAGGGAGGAGAGCTGGGCACAGAGAAGCAGCTCCTGGCAGGCACAGCTGCAGGCTGCAGAGACTTGGGCAGTGTGGGAGAGGAATCTGGTGTCAGAGATGCCCTGGCAAGGGGGATCAGGCACCTCTGTGCCATTCTCTGCACTGCAGACACATTTCCCAATGCAGCCTTTTGCTCTCCTCTTCTACCCAGCAGAGGCAGTGCCCCCAAAGCTATGGCCTCCAGGTCAGGAGTCACAACCTTGGCAACTGTCAATGATCTGAAGGCTCCTGAAATATGCACCCAAAAGGATGACATAAGCTCTTCAGTTCCATCCTGTGAGCAGCAGTGAGCAGAGCTGGGTAAGGAGAAAGCTTCACCCCCAGCCCCTCTGCCTTTCTCTCTTCCCTTCACTGTCTCTGCAAAACTGCAGGGCTGGTCTCTGGTTCTCCACCTCTCCATGGGACTCCTGTTCATTCCTCCTGCAGCTCAGGGACAGGGGCTACAATGAGGCTGAGAGAAGTGTGCCCTAACTTGTCACTGCCTTTCCCTCCTTGCACAGGTCTCCATTGCCAGAGGCAGCAGATGGCCAACAGCAGCTCCATCACCCACTTCCTCCTCCTGCCATTCCCAGGCACAAGGCAGCTGCAGCTCCTACACTTCTGCCTCTTCCTGGCCATCTACCTGGCTGCCCTGCTGGGCAATGGCCTCATCATCACCACCATAGCCTGGCACCACCACCTCCACACCCCCATGTACTTCTTCCTCCTCAACCTCGCCCTCCTTGACCTGGGTGCCATCTCCACCACTGTCCCCAAATCCATGTCCAATTCCCTGAGGGACACCAGGGACATCTCCTATGCAGGATGTGCTGTTCAAGTATTTCTGCTTTTCTTTTTCCTTTCAGCAGAGTTATCTCTCCTCACCACCATGTCCTACGATCGCTACGTTGCCATCTGCAGACCCCTGCACTATGAGACCCTCCTGGGCAGCAGAGTTTGTCTCCACATGGCAGCAGCTGCCTGGGGCTGTGGCTTTCTCAATGCTCTTCTACACACATCCAACACATTTTCCCTGCCCCTCTGCCAGGGCAATGCTGTGGAGCAGTTCTTCTGTGAAATCCCCCAGATCCTCAAACTCTCCTGCTCCACATCCTACCTCAGGGAACTCTGGCTCATTTTGGTCAGTGCTTGTTTATACTTTGTCTGTTTTGTGTTGATTGTGATGTCCTATGTGCAGATCTTCAGGGCAGTGCTGAGGATCCCCTCTCAGCAGGGACGCCACAAAGCCTTTGCCACCTGCCTCCCTCACCTGGCTGTGGTCTCCCTGTTTTTCAGCACTGGCTCCTTTGCCTACCTGAAGCCCTCCTCCATCTCCTCCCCATCCCTTGATCTGGTGGTGTCAGTTCTGTACTCAGTGGTGCCTCCAGCTGTGAACCCTCTCATCTACAGCCTGAGGAATCAGGAGCTGAAGGCTGCCCTGAGCCAACTGATCCCTGGATGCTTTCAGAAGCAATAAACTCTTTGTCTTCTCCTGCAGAGCAGTTCTGATGTCATTCAGTGCAGGCCCAGCCTGGCTGCTCGAATTTTGGCCTGCTGGGGCTGTTCCCACACTAATGTCTTTCTTCAGACCATTTCTGGTTCAGTGTTGTCCTGTCTGCTGTGACCCAGAGGCTGCAGACATGAGGAGCTGTGACCCCTGGGTGTGCTCAACAGAATGAAGGACCCTGCAGGGAGTTGTTTCTCTGAGTTCCTTATTCCAAGGCTTCTGTGGAGCTGCAGGGCAGTGCCTGTGTGCAGAGGTGGAGGGGCAGAGTCCCAGCACAGCAGCAGTGCCAGGCAGCCCCACAGCTTGGGCTGTCCTCAGCTGCTCTTTATTCCCTTCCACCCTCTCCTGCTGAGCCTCTGTGCTGGGGCAAGGCCTGAGTGCTCTGGCAGCTTGGGCACTGTGCTGCTGGGTGGCAGTGTTGGAACTGCAGGCAGGGAGAGTCCAGGGCTGCTTGTGGGACAGAGCTGTGCTGCAGAGCAGCACTGCCATCAGAACAGGAGGTCTCCTCATGCCTTCATCCCCCAACCCCCTCCCATTACAGACTGCACCTACTCAGAGTCCAAACTGGATACCCTGACCCCCTTCCAGTATAGACTCTGTCCAAACATGGTTCCTTTATCCCCTCCCAGTACAGATGTGGCCTCATGCCAGTACAAACTGGATGCTACTCTCCTCTAGCACTGCAGCCTGGGGCCCATCCCAGCACAGAATGGATCCCCTGGCTCCCTTCCCAATACTGAATGCATTCATCCCAGTACAAACTGCACACCCTCATGCCCTCCCAGGACAGTCTGGGCCCTGTCCCAGTCCAAACAGGATCCCTTTCATCCCTCCAGGTACCCATTAGGCCTTGTCCCAGTAAAAAGTGAATTACCTTATGCCCTTCCAGTGCAGCCTAGACCCTCTTCCAGTACAAGCTGTGTACCCTGGGCACATTCCAGTACAGTCTGGTCCCCACATAGTACAATTTGGAACCATTTATCCCCCCTCCCCGTACAGACCTGGTCACATCTCAGGACAAACTGCATCTCCTGAACCCCTCCCAGCTCAGATGTGCTCTTATCCCAGGACAAACTGCATCCCTTTGCCATCTCCCATACAGGTTCCTGTGCCAGTACAAAGTGCATCCCTTGGACCCCTTCCGTGTTCCTACTGCATCCCTCCACATGTTAACTGTGTACTCTGGTTCCAATCCAGTACAGACTGGGCCCACTCCTATTACAAACTGCATCTCCTGACACCCTCCCAATACAGACTGGGCCCTGTACAAGGACAAACTGGTGCCCTGATCCCATCCCAGTAAAGTGCAGGTCCTGTCCCGGAGGAAATGGATCCAAAGGCATCACCCAGTACAGACTGGGGACCTTCCCAGTGCAAACTGCATCTCCTGATCTCCTCCCAGTACAGACAGGGTCTCACCCCACAGCAAGGTTGAAGCCCTGGCCCCCGCCAAGTACCAAGTTCTTCTCTTCCACTGCAAACCAGAGATCAGGACTCCTTCCCAGTACAGACTGTGCCTGCTCCCAAGAAAAACTGCAACACCTGAACCCTTCCCAGGACCAGACTGGGACCAATCCCAGCACAAACTGTATCCATTTACTCCCTCCCAGGCAGACTGAGCCCCATCCCAGTACAACCTGAGTCCACTGGACACATCCCAGTACAGTCTGGGTCTCATTCCTGTATACACTGGGTTCCTTTAAACCCTCCCACCACAGGCTGGGCCTTGTCACAGTCACAACTCCATACCCTAATCATCCCAGACTCCAGTCTGGGCCACCTCCAATTTCAAACTGGGTCCCATTAACATCTCCAAGTGCAGCCCAGGCCTTGTCCCAGCACAAACTGATTCCACTTATTCCATCCTGTGCTGTTTCATATTTTCATCAATGCTATAGGCAGAGGGATGGAGACACCATCAGCAACTGTGGAGATGGCACCAAGCTGAGTGATGCTGTTGAGATGCCAGAGGGACAGGATGGCATCCAGAGGGCCCTAGACAAGCTGGAGAGGTAGTGCCCAGGTGACCCTCATGAGGTTCAACAATAGCAAGAACAGGGTCCTGCAGCTGGGCTGGAACAATCCTCACTAGGAATACAGGCTGGAGGAGGAGGGGATGGAAAGCAGCCCTGAGGAGGAGGGTGCTGGTGGATGAGAAGCTGGCCAGGAGCAGGCATTGTGAGCTTGCAGCACAGAAGGCCAGTGGCAGCCTGGGCTGCATCCAAAGCAGCATGGCCAGAGATGGAGAGAGAGGATCCTGCTACTTCACTCTCCTCTGGTGAGAACTCCCCTGGAGTACTGCATCCAGCTCTGAAGTCTCAACACAGGAAGGACATGGAGCTGTTGGAGGAGTTCCAGGTGATGGCCACAAAAATGATCAGGGGGTTCAGGTGCTCTGCTATGAGGACAGGCTGAGGGAGCTGGGGTTGATCAGACTGAAGAGCAGAAGGCTCTGGGGAGACCTAATAGCTGCTTTCTAGTGCCTGAAGGGTACTGTATGCAGGAAGACTGTTTGCAAAGGCCTGCAGGGACAGGACCACAGTATCACAGTATCACCAAGGTTGGAAGAGACCTCAAAGCAAATCGAGTCCAACCTGTCACCACAGACCTCATGACTAGACCATGGCGCCAAGTGCCACATCCAATCCCCTCTTGAACACCTCCAGGGACAGTGACTCCACCACCTCCCCGGGCAGCACATCCCCAATGGCGAATCACTCTCTCGGTGAAGAACTTTCTCCTCAGCTCCAGCCTAAACTTCCCCTGGCACAGCTTGAGACTGTGTCCCCTTGTTCTGGTGCTGCTTGCCTGGGAGAAGAGACCAACCTCTTCCTGGATACAACCACCCTTCAGGTAGTTGTAGAGAGCAATGAGGTCTTACCTGAGCCTCCTCTTCTCCAGGCTAAACAACCCCAGCTCCCTCAGCCTCTCCTCATAGGGCTTGTGCTCAAGGCCTCTCCCCAGCCTTGTTGCCCTTCTCTGGACACCTTCAAGTCTCTCAATGTCCTTCCTAAACTGAGGGGCCCAGAACTGGACACAGGACTCAAGGTGTGGCCTAACCAGTGCAGAGTACAGGGGCAAAATGACTTCCCTGCTCCTGCTGGCCACACTGTTCCTAATGCAGGCCAGGATGCCATAGGCCTTCTTGGCCACCTGGGCACACTGCTGGCTCATGTTCAGGTGGCTGTCAGCCAGCACCCCCAGGTCCCCCTCTGTTTGGCAGCTCTCAGCCACTCTGACCCCATCCTGTAGCTCTGCATGGGGTTGTTGTGGCCAAAGTGCAGCACCCAGCACTTGGACTTATTAAATGCCATCCCATTGGACTCTGCCCATCTGTCCAGTCTGTCAAGGTCCCTCTGCAGAGCCCTTCTACCCTCTAACTGACTAACACCTGCCCCCCAGCTTGGTGTCATCTCTAAATTTGCTGATGACTGTCTCAATCCCCTCATCCAGATCATCAATGAAGATGTTAAAGAGGATGGGGCCCAGCACTGATCCCTGGGGGACGCCACTGGTGACTGGCCTCCAGCTGGATGTGGCACCATCCACCACCACTCTCTGGGCTCAGCCTCCAGCCAGTTCCTAACCCAGCTCAGAGTGTTGCTGTCCAAGCCAGGGGCTGACAGCTTGGCCAGGAGTTTGCTGTGGGGGACGGTGTCAAAGGCCTCCTGAAGTCCAGGTAGACCACATCCACAGCCTGCCCCACATCCACCAGGCAGTCACCTGATCATGGAAGGAGATCAGGTTGGTCAGGCAGGACCTGCCCCTCCTAAATCCATGTTGGCTGGGCCTGAGCCCTTGGCCATCCTGCAGGTGCACAGTTATTGCCGCCAGGATAATCTGCTCCATCATTTTCCTGGCACTGAGGTCAGGCTGACTGGCCTATGGTTTCTGGGTTCCTCCATCAGACCCTTCTTGTGGATGGGGACCACATTGGCCAGTTTCCAGTCATCTGGATCTCTCCAGTGAGCCAGAACTGGAGGAAAATGATGGAGAGTGGCTTGGACAGCTCATCTGCCAGCTCTCTCAGCACCCTAGGGTGGATCCCATCCAGCCCCATGGACTTGTGAGTATCCAAGTGGCTCAGCAGGTGCAATGGCTTCAGGGGCAATGACTTCAAACTAAAGCAGAGCAGAATTAGATTGGATGTGAGGGTATTGCAACACTGGAGTATGTTGCCCAGGGAGGTGGTTGAGGCCCCATCCCTGCAGATATTCAAGGTGAGGGTCGACAGGGCTCTGGGCAACGTGATCTAGTTGAGGATGTCCCTTTCTGTCTGCAGGGGATTGCACTGGATGACTTTTGGAGGTCCCTTCCAACCCAGACCATTCTATGACTCTATGATCCCAGTACAGATCTGGCCTCAATGAAGTAAAACTGGATCCCCTCACCCCCTCCCAGTACTGCCTGGATCCCTCCTAGTGCAAAATGAATGCTCTGAGCCCTTTCCAGGACAGACTGAACTCCCTCCCAGGACAGAAGGCATCCACAGACCTCCTCTCAGCACACACTGTGCTCTCTCCCAGCACAAACAGGACCCATCCCAGCTCACTCTGCAACCTCTTGTAGAAATCAGATCTCATGGTCCCCTCCCAGTCTAGACTGGGCCATGTGCCAACACAAACTGCTTTGCCTTTCCCCCTCCCAGTTCAGAGACAGCTCTCTCCCACTGCAACTTGCTCCCAGTACAGAGCCTTCAATCATGGCCTCCATGGAGCTTCTCTAAGCACCCCTAGGAGGCTTTGTTGCTAATGGCCCTCAGTGAGGAAAATTAGTACTTGAAGGAATTTTTGTTCTGCTTCTGACTTCTTGAGCAGATTCCTTCAGTCTCCTCCCAGTGTGTGAGGCTCAGGCAATGATCCCCAAGTGCCCGAAGAGCAATTTGTGTCTCTGTAGTTTTCTCCAAGGTTTCAAAGTGCTCCTCACAAAGCTCCTTTAATATTTCTTTCATATCAAAGGGAGAATATTCTGTTAGCTTTCAGTTCAGAGCAGAGATGATAATTCCCCAAGTGACACTGACCCAGGCTGTCTCACCAGGACATCTGCACTTGCAGGGAAATCTGTCCTTCAGGTCTGACATTGAAGGGACAACTTTGCTCCTCACCCTCCCCAACCTGCCCATTGCTGTCCCTGCCCAATCCCAATCCCATCCAAGGCTTCCCAGGCTTAGAAGCATCTGGGTTTTGCCCATATCATGGGCACAATGCCAATGGACAGCAGCTTCACTAGTACAGGTTGGGCTATCTGTATCTGTGGTAGGGATTCACTCCTTTGTCCATCAGGGCCATGGGCAGCAGCCATCACTAGTTCCATGGGACTAAATGTCTGAATTTTGGGGCTTCCATTTATTCCTCATCAGCTGCTGGCAGTAAAAACTGCTTGTGCCAACCATGAGTCCCAGCTGTGCCTCGAGCTATCAGCATGACTTGCAAGAAGACCATTGGTCTGTTCAGCTACACCATTAGCTTGAGGATTATATGGGGTAGGGAACACTCCTTTAATTCATTCTCCTTGCACCCAGCCTTGCACTGTGCTCACTGTGAAGTGTGATCCATTGGCACTTTGGACACACTCAGGCACAGGGAGAATGCTGAACCATTTCTCCAGAGCTTCAATCCTTTGAGCTCCTGTGGCAGTGCTGAGAGCTGTGGCCATAGCTCAGCCTGGAACCACTTCTGCTCCTACCAGGATATAAATTTTCCCAGGAGAGGTTTTCCAAGGGCCAACATAATCAATTTGCCAGGGACTCCACAGAGGCTTGTTGTGTCTGGTGTGTTGGGCAGAGGCTTGGTTTGGGTGGTTGGCCTTAACCCTTACCCAACATTGTGGACAAGCTGTAAGAATTGTTCCAAATGTTTCAAACTGACCTCCCTCGAGCCTGGCACTCAGAATAGAGGTTGGCCTTCCCTGGGTGGCCTCTTCTCATGTGCAGCCACTCAGCCAATCTTGCTCAATCTTCCCCTTCATTGTTCACCACAGGAATTCTTGCTGGGTGATCTGCCTGCTGGTTCCATTGTGCAGCAGCTCTTCCCTTCTGTGCATGGCCTTTGACCCCTCCTGCCTTTGAGGGTCTTGAGTGACCTGTTTCTCAGAGTCATTGCCAGTCTCCAGCTCTCCAGATTGATTCCCCTGACACATCCATTCAGTGGCACCCTTGGAGGCTGCACAGGCATCAGTGTGAATAGCAGGGGCACCATTCTCTGCTGCCAGCATGAGTGCAGGCAATCCTCCTACCTGTGCACCACCTTCCTCTGCCACAGTCTTCCCAGTGCCAGCCTCCAGCACTGCAGCTTTCTGTTGCCATTTGCATCCCATACAGTGGGTGGATGCAGCTGAGAACCACACTCCTCCTGCACTTGAGTCTGTGGTCAGCTCAGCTGCTGCCTTAGTTGGAGACAGTTCATAGGGCAGACCTAACAGCACTGTGTCTGCAGTCCCAGGCTGTGGTAGGTTGGACACTTTTGCTGGAGCCTTTTGCATTTTCCAGTGAGTGTCCAATGAGCAGCATTGCAGCCAAGAAACACAAGGCAAAAGAAGACATCAGGAGTCTGATCAAGATCCATTCCTGGCCAGCCCTGGAGCTTGCTTCTCATCAGGGGGTCCTTGTCTGCCTTCACCAGGCATGGGTGCGGGGCTCCTTGGCAGGGAAGTGTATTCCTCTCTCCCCACCCAACTCTCCCCCAGTGCCTGGGGGGGGCTCCTTGGGATCTGAATTGAAACTTTCACACCTCCCATGACAGACTGAATGCTTTTAGCACCTTCCAGTTCAGGCTGGATCCTAGGATGCCCTCCCAGTCCAGCCTGGGCCCCTCCCATCCTCTCTCCTCAGTCCCCTGCTCCAATGCAGTGCAGCTGAGCCAAGCCCTCACCTCAGCCCTTACACCTCAGCCCCTCCCAAGCCCACTCCTGACCCTGACTCTGCCCCCATTGCTCATCCTGGAGCCAGCCTTTACCCTTGGCATTGACCCTTGGGCATTAACCCCAGGCCATAACCCAGCCACAACCTAAACTCTGCCTCTCAGAACTGGCCCTCAGCTGAGCCCTTCCCAGAACACTCAGCAGGACAGCTGAAGGAAGGAGACTTCTGAACTTTCTCACTAACTGTTAGAAGCGTTCCCACTAGTTCAGAGCTTAGCTTTCTGACATCAATAAAGTAGTCCTGGAGCTTGGGAGAGCAAATGGGGATAGAGCAGAAGATGGCAGCTCTAGACAGAGAGAGAAATAAGTCTGAGTCTGGAAAGCAGGCTGGGTTCTCACACCCCTGGGCCTCACGAACAAGAAAAGGACAGTTCTGAGGGATTGGCAGAGGACCAACAGGAAAAACACAAGAAAGACGACATGGGGACTGCAATGTTGCTGAAAGGACAGGAGATGGCAGCAAAGACCAAGCCATGGAAGGAGACTATTAAGTTTTTATCCTTCTAATGCCTGTATGACTGAGTCCTAGATGAGGACCATGGTTAATCTTGTCAACACACTTAATTCCCATATCCATGGTGTTCCAAGGCTTAGGGTTCCATGGAAGGTCATCTCTGGATGGACACCTCCTAAGAGCTGCCAAAGGCATGTCCACAAAGGAACCTTACCAAGGTTCCTGCCTCAATGTTTATCTATTCCACTATCTTTTGAGAGCGTTCCAAGCTGAGAGGCTGACTTGTCCCCCACTACTGAAGCAGCGGTCCCTGTATCGTGGCACCTGCCTAGCCATGTAAGAATTGGCTCATTCTCTCCTCTAATGTAATCCTTTCTTACATGCCTGATTTCCTGCCTGGGGGGCATTAGCTGCTTGGATGTTACCTTAATCGGTCCCCTCCTCTTGAATTGGCTGTCCCCATAATCCTGCTGCTGCCCTCCGTAGGACGTCTTTAAGTTCAGAAGCACCTCCATTATCTCCTGACTTACCAGAACCTGTATCCTGTCCTGCATCTCCACTCTCCACTGATGGCCTCAACAATTCAGCTCTATCTTTAAGGCAAACTTTCTCTCCATTTTCAGAAGGATCCTTTTTACCAGCAGAGGGATCTTGCTGTTCTTTCTGTCTTTCTGCCTCTGCATCGGCCTTGTGCCTGCCCCTTTTATCCAACACTGTGATTTGTTGAACTGGAGCTGCATTTAAGTTTACAGCAGAATTTGCAGAAGCAGAAATGGTTTGCAAGGGAACACCACTGGCAGGTGGACTTTGGGACCCAGGGGCTGCTGTGGAACTCGCTTCCATTCCTGCTGCTGCAGGCGGAAGAGATTTTGCCTCGTTAATGGCTGCCGGTGGAGCCACAGCCGCTGGCACTGCTGTTGTGAGCTGCGTCTGCCCCCCGCTGGTTGAATGCCAGAACTGCTGCCGGTCTCACTCAGAGCTGCTTTCCCATTAACTCCTGTCTTCCTGTTTCCCCCTCTTTGTCCTCTTTCTGTGTCTTCCTCATCACTGGAAATGTCTGCATTTGAGTTAGAACTAGCCCTACGACGTCTGCGTCTGCTGCGTCTGAAAGCAGAACAGCTATTCGCTGCTCGTCTCTCTCGGTGCAGTGCCATCAGTAAAATCATTCTGGGGTCCCAGCTGCTCACATAACTCTCTGCAACAGGAATGCTGAATTGATGTATTCCTGCAGGAACAGTCACAGTCACATTATCATAGCTGTTAAGCCACAGAAATCCCATGCAGCGCTCATGCAGCATTTTCAGCTTCTGTTTAAACCAAAGGGACAGTTTATATGCCAAATATCTTCCTAGCTGTGGTGGGGTGAGAAAGTTCACAGACACACACACAAAAAAAAAGAAACCATGGCTAGCTCAGTCGGAAAAGCAGATGAAAGCTCTATTTACAGGCGCAAATGGAATGCAATGAATATTTACACAAATATACAATATTTACAATATGTACAGAAATACACAGCAATGAACTTGTGTGATAGCATCCATGGAAATGTCTATGGATCTGTCACGTGCCCACTGGTAGGTTGCATCTCTGCCTTGATGTCCTGACGAATCGTGAGCCCACCGAGCTAAGAATATCTCACCTCGGTGTTTCCAGTCGAGATCAAGCTCAGAGTCCATGTCTGCTTGAGAAACTCTTGCAGCTAGATCTGCCTGATGGTTGTGTTGCTGTTCCTCAGGAGCTTTGCTCTTAGGGATGTGAGCATCAATGTGTCTCACCTTCACTGGAATTCTCTCGATTCAATCAGCAATGTCCTGCCACAGGTCAGCTGCCCATATAGGCTTCCTTTTCTCTGCCAACCATTCTTCTTCCAGTTCTTTAGCCACCCACAGAGCATTGGCTACCATCCATGAGTCGGTGTAGAGATAAAGCTTTGGCCACCTCTCACGTTCAGCTACGTCGAGAGCTAGCTGGACAGCTTTTACTCTGCAAACTGACTGGATTCTCCTTCTCCATCCTTTGCCTCTGCAACTCGGCGTGTTGGACTCCACACTGCAGACTTCACCTTCGCTTGTTCCCGACAAGACGACAGGAACCGTCTGTGAACAAAGCATATTTCTTTCCTCATCAGAAAGGTCATTGTAAGGAGGAGCTCTCAGCACGAGTTACTCTCTCCTCTGGGGTTTAGTGCAGTTGGTACCTTCAGGCCAACTTGAGATCACCTCCACCAGACCAGGTGTGACCGGTTGATGCTATGCCTTTAAGAAAGAGACAGTTGCTGAACACTCTGGCTGAATGTTTTTGATATTTGAACAAAACCAAGATAGTCTAAACTAATTTCATTGGTAGATTCATTGGGTTCTGTTGGTTCAGTCTGTGTCTGGTCTGGGTGCAGGCTGGGTGCAGTCTGTGCTTCTCTGTCCTGTGGGCTGGATGGCTTTCTCTCTTTCTGAAGCAGGAACGGCCTTGAGTTAACAGCTAACCAGATAAGAAAACTAATTCTTGCATGCACTTTCTGAGCTAACAGAATTTTTCTTCCTTAATTGCCTTTCTCTCTCTCTCTAACCCTTTTTGGGAAAAAGGGGGGGTGGGGAGGAGAGAGGGGAGTTCAGGGAACCCCCCTGGCCGGCTGGAGGGAAAAGGTTTTTCTGCATTGTGTTCATTGCTGTATTTTCCTGTATATATTGTAAATATTGTATATTTGTGTACATATTAATTGCATTCCATTTCTGCCTGTAAATATAGCTTTCATCTGCTTTTCCGACTGAGCTAGCCGTGGTTTCTTTCCCTGTGTGTGGGGAGGGAACTTTCTCACCCCACCACACCACGTCTTTCAAGATTTCCCATGCGAGCTCTCTGTGTTATCAGAGCCATCCACTTAGACCAGGTGGAATCTGTTGCATGATGTGGTGTGGAACCTTTGCCTTTGAACATCCAATTCAAAACTGGTAATCTGGGAGCTAAGAGAAGTTGTGATTCAGTTCCAATCACTTCAGAAGCTGCTTTCACTCCTTCATAGGCAGCTAGGATCTCTTTCTCTGTGGGAGTATAATTAGCCTCTGAACCTCTGTAACTTCTACTCCAGAAACCAAGAGGCTGAAACACAGGCAGAACGAACAGAACTTAAACCTACCAATGAAAATAGTTTAGACTATATTGTTTTTCTTTAAATATCGAAAACGTTCAGCCAGAGTGTTCAGCAACTGTCTCTTTCTAAAGGCCAGCCTAAACTGGTCACAACCCCTTACAGTTCAGCCCCTCCCAAACCCACTCCTGACCCTGACTCTGCCCTCATTGCTCATCCTGGCTCTACTCTTTACCCTTGGCATTGACTCTTGGGCATTAACCCCATGCCTCAACCCAGCCACAACCCAACCTCTGCCTCTCAGAACTAGTCCTCAGCTGAGACCTTCCCAGAACACTCAGCAGGACAGCTGAGGGAAGGAGACTTCTGAACTTTCTCACTAACTGTTAGAAACTCTCCCACTAGTTCAGAGCTTAGCTTTCTGACATCAATCAAGTAATCCTGGAGCTTGGGAGAGCAAATGGAGACAGAGCAGCAGACGGGAGCTCTAGACAGAGAGAGAAATAAGGCTGAGTCTGGAGAGCAGGCTGGGTTCTCACACCCCTGGGCCTCACTAACAAGAGAAGGACAGTTCTGTGGGGATTGGCAGAGGACCAACAGGAAAAGTACATGACAGAAGCCATGGGGACTGCAATGTTGCTAAAAGGACAGGAGGTGGCAGCAAAGACCAAGACATGGAAGGACTTTATCAACCAAGATTTTATCCTTCTCATGCCTGTGTGTGACTGAGTCCTAGATGAGGACCATGGTTAACCTTTCCACAGGTACATTTTGGAGCCATCATTCCATGTCCATGCAGGTTACTGAAGGATACTGCTGCATGGCTATGGCAGGCACTGAGTTTGATTTCCTCACTTCAGTTTCAAGACCCTCCCAGGACCCCTCAAGGACACCTCCCTGAAGTGGGCACATGGCTTCATCCCTGGCCCTGGGGAAGAAATGTCCCCAAAAGTGGCCTTTTGGGACAGAAATGTCAAAGAAAAACCAACCAAAGACAATACTTTATTAGGGTTGGGGTTTCCATTCTAATTATTAGCCTTGGGATGAGGTTTTTCTTTTGCCTCTAGGAAACCCAAAGTGTTGGGGGGAAAGCAGCCAAATCCCAGCCCAGCTGCAGTGGTGGCACTGGCTGTGCTGACTCAGCACTGTCGTTCCTCTCCTCAGCACTGGCTGGTGCAGAGAAGGGCAGGGGCACATTTGCTTCTGAGGAAAGAAGGTGTAAAAGAGGAGATTACAGTTCAAGCTGCTGGAGAAGGCCCCCAGGGGGTTCACGTTTGGCCTGGCAGTGCCGGGGTCGGTGTACTGCTGTGTCCCCTGGGGCACACTGGTCACCGGCGTGGGGGTGACTATGCCAGGTGAGGGAGAAGCTGCGGATGAAGCCCTTGCTGCAGCCTGTGCAGGTAAAGCGCTGGCACCGGTGTGGGTGCAGCGGTGCTGGCTGAGGGTGGCCATCTGAGTGCAGCTCTTGCCTCAGGCAGCTCAGAGGTGCAGCTGCTGCTGGCTGTGGACACAGCAGTGCCGGCTGAGGTTGGAGCTGAGGGAGAAGTTCATGCCGTAGTCATCACAGACAGAGGGCTGGGCACTGGGCTGGGGGCAGTGGGGCTTCAGCAGCTCCAGCAGTTGGATGGGAAGCTCTGCCCACCCTCAGGGCACTAATGTGGCTGCTTGGGTGGCACAGAGGGGCTGATATGGGCTTCCTCCTCTTCATCTTCCTCCTCCTTCTCTTCTTTGTCCTATTCCATAGCATCCTCCTTCCACATCATCCCCCTTTGTCCTCATAATTATTGTCATCCTCCTCCTAATCCTCATACACTTCATCCTTGCTGTCCTCAGCCATGTCTCCATCAACCACTTCTCCTCTTCCTCAAGGCTGAGATTTGGCTCCTTCAAATTATTCGCCAGGAAATTCTTCTCCTCCAAGATCTTGTCCAGGTCCTTCTGGGAGGCCATGCTGCTGAGAGGAATGGTCACCCCTGTGCTCTTGGGCAAATCCTTGGGGACCAAGTGACTGGGAAGTAAGGACACTGTGTGTGACTTCTTGCAATGGAGGGATCAGAGCCCTAACTCCTGGTGAGGCCCCTGGTTGTAGTGCTGATGGGGCTGACACCCCCAGGACGTAGCCATCCCAACCATCCCCCTCTGGCCAGGCAACTGATACCTGACCACCCGGGGCTCAGGTAGGTGAATGCCTACATTCCCAACATAACCAATGACCGTGAAAGCTCCAGAAGTGGTGAAGTGTGGTTTGGGAGGAGGGTCTGGAGAGGGTTGAGAGGTGCTCAGAGGTCAGATGGAGCCTGGGATGTTGTTGCTGTCCCAAAGTTGGGTTCTTTATGTTCTGGCCTGTTGCAAGGAACAGATCTGCAAACTTTGCTCCGCCCCAGCACAAAGGAGCAGGGTTGATGGAGAGAAGAGAAGGATATGATCCCAGGCAGAGAGAAGCAAAGGGTTCACAGGAGAGGACAGACCTGACCAGGACTCTCCCAGCCTTGCACTTCTCTCCTTATGGCTTGGGGGTTTGTCAGCTTCTGCCAGCTCAGTGCATCTGTGCTTGGATCACAGCCAACAGGGAGCTGATAGAAAACTCTGGAGGTCAAAAACTTCAGGGTGTGTGCAAGTGGCAAAAGATCCCAGGATGATTCAGCATCCAAGGTGCTCCAGATCAGAGAAAGACCTGATGGAAGTCAATGATCTCCCCCTCTAAAATCATGATCTTAAAAGCCAGAGCCTTGGAGCTCTCCTGGATCCCAGCAGCTGTGTCCAGCATCTCCCC
>JAAWVA010000030.1:24177166-24223149 GCA_015227895.2 Colaptes auratus
CCCCCTTTTTAATACAATACAATACAATACAATAATACAATACACCACCAGGTTGGAAGAGACCTTCAAGATCATCACGTCCAACCCATCAACCAATCCAACCCACCTAAATGCAATACAATACAATACAATACAATACAACCCACCTAAACAGCTAACCATGGCACCAAGCACCCCATCAAACCTCTTCCTGAACACCTCCAATGATGGTGACCACCAGCTCCATGGGTAGCCCATTCCAATGGGCAATCACTCTCTCTGTATAGAACTTCTTCCTAAGATCCAGTCTAAACTCCCCTGGCACAGCCTGAGACTGTGTCCTCTTGTTGGTTGTACTGGCTGCCTGGGAGAGGAGACCAACCTCTGCCTGGCTACAATCTCCCTTCAGGTAGTTGTAGAGAGCAATAAGGTCTCCCCGTGAGTCTCCTCTTCTCCAGGCTAAACAACCCCAGCTCCCTCAGCCTCTCCTCATAGAGCTTGTGTTCCAGACCTCTCCCCAGCTTTGTTGCCCTTCTCTGGATACACTCCAGTAAGACAACATCCTTCCTAAACTGAGGGGCCCAGAACTGGACACAGGACTCAAGGTGTGGCCTAACCAGTGCAGTGTACAGGGCCAGAATGACCTCCCTGCTCCTGCTGGCTGCACTGTTCCTGATGCAGGCCAGGATGCCATTGACCTTCTTGGCCACCTGGGCACACTGCAGGCTTATGTTCAGCCTACAATCAACCAGTACCCCCACCCCCAGGTCCCTCTCTGCCTGGCCACTCTCCAGCCATTCTGACCCCAGCCTGTAGCACTGCCTGGGGTTGCTGTGGCCAATGTGCAGAAGCCAGCATTAGGATGTGTTCAATCTCATGCGCTTGGATTCTGCCCATCTGTCCGCCTGTCGAGCCCTCTGCAAAGCCTCTCTGCCCCTCCAGCAGATCAACTCCTGTCCCCAGCTTGGTGTCATCCGCAAATTTACTGATGATGGACTCAATGCCCTCATCCAGATCACCAATAAAGATGTGAAGAGCATGGGCCCAGCACTGATCCCTGGGCACACCACTAGTGCCTGGCCGCCAGCCGGATGTGGCACCATTCACCACCACTCTCTGGGCTCGGCCCTCCAGCCACTTCCTAACCCAATGCAGTGTGCTCCTGTCCAAGCCATGGGTTGACAGCTTGGCCAGGAGTTTGCTGTGGGGGACAGTGTCAAAGGCCTTTCTGAGGTCCAGGTAGACCACACCCACAGGCCTCCCCACATCAACCCTTTTGTTTTTGCAACAGTTGTTTTAATGTGCTATGTGCACGTTCAACAATGCCTTGTCCAGTAGGAGAATGAGGGATACCTGTAATGTGAGTTATGCCCCACGATTGCAGAAATGAGTTAACCTTTGCAGACACGTACGTTGGACCATGGTCTGTTTTTTATCTGAAGAGGAACTCCAGCAGCAGAAAACTCGCTGCCATGACGAATAACATCTTTGGCAGTCTCTCCTGTGTGAGCAGTAGCAATGATGACCGAGGAAAATGTATCAACAGACACGTGAACAAATTTCAACCTGCCAAATTCAGCAATGTGAGTAACATCTGTTTGTCAGATCTGGAGGGCTCACAACCCTCTGGGTTAGTACCAGAATAGTGAGGATTATGCTGGCCCCGACAATCAGGACATGCAGCAACAATACCTCGAGCTTCAGCATTGGACAACTGAAACTGCCATTTTAGAGCACAATAACCTTGATGAAAATATTGATGAGAAGCTATTGCTTGTTGTTTGATATTGGAATTGGTCCCATTGCTACACCCGACACAAGTGCATCTGCTTTTGCATTCCTGTGGTGGGTTGAGAAAGTTCCCCCCCACACAAAGAAAGAAACCACAGCTAGCTCAGTCGGAAAAGCAGATGGAAGCTATATTTACAGTCAGAAATGGAATGCAATGAATATGTACACAAATATACAATATTTACAATATATACAGAAATACACAGCAATGAACACAATGCAGACAAACCTTTTCCCTCCAGCCAGCCAGGGGGGTTCCCTGAACCCCCCTCTCTCCCTCCCTACATCCCCTTTTTCCCAAAAAGGGTTAGAGAGAGAGAGAAAAGCAATTAAGGAGAAAAATTCTGTTAGCTCACAAGCACATGCAAGAATTAGTTTTCTTATCTGGTTAGCTGTTAACTCAAGGCCGTTCCTGCTTCAGAAAGAGAGAAGCCGTCCAGCCCACAGGACAGAGAAGCACAGACTGCACCCAGCCTGAACCCAGACCAGACTGACTAACAGAACCCAAACTGAAAATTGCATTCTACAATCTACCAATGAAATTAGTTTAGACTATCTTGGTTTTGTTCAGATATCAAAAACATTCAGCCAGAGTGTTCAGCAACTGTCTCTTTCTTAAGGCATAGCCTAAACCGGTCACACAATGGCATCCCCCAGTATAGACTGGGGACCATCCCAGTGCAAACTGCATCTCCTGATATCCTCCCAGTACAGACAGGGTATCATCCCACAGCAAAGTTGAAGCCCTGGCCCCCTCCCAGTTCCAGCTGCTTCCCTCCCAGTGCAAACCAGAGAACAGGACTCCTTCCCAGTACAGACTGCGCCTGATCCCAGACTACCTGAACCCTTCCCAGGACCAGACTTGGACCCCTCCCAGTACAAACTGTATCCCTTTACCCCCCTCAGGCAGTCTGAGCCCCATCCCAGTACAGTCCCTGGTCTTATCCTCATACATACTGGGTTTCCTTTAACCCCTCCCACCACAGGCTGGGCCCTGTCACACTCACAACTCCATACCCTAGCACACCAGAGTCCAGTCTGGGCCATCTCCCATTTCTAACTGGCTCCCATTAACATCTCCAAGTACAGCCCAGGCCTTGTCCCAGGAAAAACTGATTCCACTCATCCCATCCTGTGCTGTTTCATATTTTTATCACTGCTATAGACAGTGGGATGGAGACACCATCAGCAAGGGTGCAGGTGGCACCAAGCTGAGTGGTGCTGTTGAGATGCCAGAGGGACAGGAGGGCATCCAGAGGGCCCTGGACAAGCTGGAGAGGTGGTGCCCAGATGACCCTCATGAGATTCAACACGAGCAAGAGCAGGGTCCTGCAGCTGGGCTGGAACCATCCTCACTATCAATACAGGCTGAGGGAGGAGGAGATAGAAAGCAGCCCTGAGGAAAAGGACTTGGGGGTGCTGTTGGGGAGAAGCTGGACAAGAGCAGGCACTGTGTGATTGTAGCTCTGAAGGCCAAGGGCAGCCTGGGCTGCATCCAAGCAGCATGGCCAGAGATGGAGAGAGGGGATCCTGCTACTTTGTGATGCAATGGTGAGACCTCCCTGGAGTACTGCATCCAGCTCTGAAGTCTCAACACAGGAAGGACATGGAGCTGATGGAGATGGTCGAGGAGGGACACAGAATGGTCAGGGGCTTGGAGCAGCTCTGCTACAAGGACAGGCTGAGGGAGCTGGGGTGGATCAGGCTGAAGAAGAGAAGGATCTGGGGAGATCTAATAGCTGCTGCTTTCAGTGCCTGAAGGGTACTGGATGGAGAGAGACTGTTTGCAAAGTCCTGCAGCGACAGGACCAGGGCAATGGCTGTGGATGTGAGGAAAAGTTCTGCACCATGAGGGTGATGAGACACTGCCACAGGTTGCCCAATGAGATGTTTGAGGTCTGCAGATATTCAAAGTGAGGCTGCACAGGGCTGTGAGCAACCTGATCTAGTTGAGGATGTCCCTTTCTGTCTGCAGGGGATTGACCAGTAGAGGCCCCTTCCAACCCAGACCTTTCTGATTCTACCTCCCAGTAAGAGCTGAGCCCATGGCCTCTCCCAGTACACTGGGTCTTGTCCCAGGACACTCTGAAAGCCTAATCCTCTCCCAGTACAGACTGGGCCCTTCCTGTCCAGATTGGATCCCTGCAGTTTGGGGCTGCCCAGGTCAAGAGAGACAGAGTCCAAGAGAAGCTATGAGGATGAGGAAGGGACTTGAACATCTTTGTTGTCAAGCTACTATCCATTATTGACCTGGATTCCTGGCTCACTGGGAGGTCCCAACTATTGGAGAGGAGCAAATGTGACACCCAGCTGCAAGAAAGGAAGAAAGGAGGATCCAGGAAACTACGGAGCTGGCAGTGTGAGCTGGGTAGCAGGGCAGGGCCTGGAGCAGAGCATCTCCAGCACCATTACATGACCTGGAGAGGACAAGCAGGGCATCAGGCCCAGTCAGCATGGGTTTAGGAAGAACAGGTACTGCCTGACCCACCCGATCTCCTTCTCTGGCAGGATGAGTGACTGTTGGATGAGGGCAAGGCTGTGGCTATTGTCTCCCTAGACTTCCCAAAGCCTTTGGCACTGCTCCCACAGAATTCTCCTGGGCAAAGTGGCTGCTCCTGGCTTGGATGAGCAATGCTCTGCTGGATACAGCCCTGGCTGGGTGACAGTGGTGCTCAGTGGAGTTCAATCCAGCTGGTGTCAGGTCACAAGTGGTGTTCCTCAGGGCTCAGGGCTCAGGGCTCAGGGCTCAGTGTTGGGACCACTTCTGTTGAACTTCTTTATTGATGACCTTGATGAAGACACAGAGTGTGTCAGCAGTGAGTCAGCAGATGACACCAAGTGAGGTGGCAGAGATGATCTGCATGAGGGTAGGGAGGCTCTGCAGAGGGACTTGGATAGATTGGATCTGGCCAACATTACCAGGAGGAGCTTCAAGAAGGCCAAGTGCCAGGTCCTGCACTTGGGGCACAACAATCCCAAGCAATGTTCCAGGCTGGGGCAGTGTGGCTGGAGAGCTGTCTGGCAGAAAGGGACCTGGGGGTGCTGATGGACAAGCATCTGAATAGGAGGCAGCAGTGTGCCCAGGTGGCCAAGAAAACCAAAGGCATCCTGGCTGGGGTCAGCAATGCTGTGTCCAGCAGGAGCAGGGAGGTGACTGTCCCCTGGGACTCAGCCCTGGGGAGGCCACACTTGAGTGCTGTGTCCAGTTTTGGGCACCACCATCCAAGAGAGATGTGGAGGTGCTGGAGCCAGGGCAGAGGAGGGCAAGGAGCTGGGGAAAGGCCTGGAGAAGAAATCTGAGGAAGAGCAACTGAAGGAGCTGGGCTGGTTAGTTTGGAGAAGAGGAGGCTGAGGGGAGACCTCCTGGCTCACTACAACTACCTGAAAGGAGGTTGTGGAGAGGCTGCTGCTGGTCTCTCCTCACAGGTCATTAGTGACAGAACAAGAGGCAATGGCCTCAAGCTAGGACTGGGTAGGTTTAGGCTGGACAGGAGGAAAAAAATTTTCCCATCCAGAGTGTTCAGGGACTGCCCAGCGAGGCGGTGGAGTCACGAAGCCTGGAGGTGTTTCAGGGTGGTTTGGATGTGGTGCTTGGGGATATGGCTTAGCTGTGACCCTTGTAGAGTAGGGTTAATGGTTGGACTTGATGACCCTGAGGGACTTCTCCACCTGAATGTTTCTGTGATTCTGTGACAGGCTGAGAGCCCTGGGGCTGTTTAGTCTGGAGAGGAGAAGTCTGAGAGAGGATCTGATCAATGGCTATCAATATCAGAGGGGGGGTCATAGGAGGGTGCCAGGCTCTTGGCAGTGGTGCCCAGTGATAGGACAAGGAGCAATGGTGCAAGATGGATCCCAGGAGGTTCCACCTCAGCATGAGAGACTCTTCTGTGCTGTGAGGGTGCTGGGCCCTGGAACAGGCTGCCAGAGAGGTTGTGGATTCTCCTTCTCTGGAGACTTTCAGACCTACCTGCATGTGTTCCTGTGTGACCTGCCCTGGGTGATCCTGCTCTGGCAGTGGGGTTGGACTGGAGGATCTCTGGAGGTCCCTTCCAACTCCTCATATTCTGTGATTCTGTGATTTAAGCCCTCCCAGTTCAGACTGGGCTCATCAGGACAGCAAAGCCTCTCCTCAGCCCTGGCCTGAGCCCCAGCCCTCAAAGGCATCTCTGAGCCCTCAGCCTTCCCCTGGACACTTCAGCCACAAACCTCCTTCCTGTGCTCTGACTCTTCTTTTATCCTTCCTACCCTGCAGTGACTCTGCTTGCCCCTTGGCACAGGGCAGGGGCTGGGAACTCCCACAGCAGCCTCATGGACTTGGAAGAGGAGCAGGAGTAGCCTGTGGCTGAGCAGCTGATGGACACCAGGAGCAGATGGGTGGCAATGCCATGGGCAGCGCAGCTGTGCCTCAGGATCTCCTGCACAGCAGCAGCCACAAGGCTGGGCAGGGGCTGGGAGGTCACAGCTGGCTCAGCAGCTGAGAGGGCAGCAGCAGGAAGAGGGCAGGAAAGGGACTGGGAGGTCACTTCTTGCTGCAGCACAAGAGAGGGCAGCCCCTGACTCCTGGCTGGCCTCTGTGCTTTTGGCCTCGCAGCTGCCAGAGTCCCCAGCAGGGAGCAGAAGGCCTGTTGGCCAAGGGACTTGTGTGACTCCCTGTCCTTGAGCACCTGGTGGCCCCTGCAGGAAGAGCCTTGGAGCTGGGTTGTCACCTTCCTGCCACCTGAGGGCCTGAGGGGACAACAGCAGGGACAGGGCTTGGCTGTGGCTGCTGGAGAAGCTGAAAGGCAGCAGCAGGGACCTGCCTTGGAAGGCCCTGCAGAGGTTTCTTGTGGCTGCTCAGCTGCCAGGCCACAAGCAGGCTGAGGCCTAGGGCCAGCAGTGGGGACATCAGGGATGGCTGAGAAGCTCCTAGGGCAGGAGGAGCCTCATGGCCAGGAGGTGAGTGTGAGGTCACTGCAAACTCCAGTCCCTTTGTGTCATTGGCCAGCAGCAGGAGGCCCAGGGCTGGGCTGGGGACTGTGCCATCCCTTGTGCCTGCCAAGCTGACAGGCAAGAGCAGGGAGGTTCCTTGGCTGTTGCTTTGGAGCTGGAGGCTCTGGTCAGTGCCCAGGCAGAAAGGCCTCTGGCAGGGACCATTCTCTCTGGCCTGGGATGGAGCAGAAGCTGAGGAAAGTGAAGAAGGCCAAGTGCAGCTGGGCTGTGGCAGGAGGAGTGTGGCCAACCAGACACAGAGGTTGTCCTCCCCTGCACTCAGCACTGCTGTGACCACATCTGCAATATTGGGGTCTGGCTGTGGAGTTCCTTAGTCTGCAGGAATGGAGAGGTACTGGAGAAGCTCCAGAGGAGATCTGCCTGGATGGAATTTGGAGTCTCTATCTAGAACCTGAAGCTGCTGATCTGCTTTAGCCTGGTGAAGTGAAGGCTCAGGGGTGATGTGCACCTGCTTGAAGGGGGTGTCAGCTGATGGAGCTTTTCCTGGTTGTGGACACAGAAGGAAGCCTTCAGAAAGTGCAACTGAAAGGTTCAGACTGGAGGCCAGGACAAAACAATATCATTCAAAGTGTAGAGCTGTGGTGCAAGAGGTGACCCAGAAGGAGTCTTGACAGCCCATGTCTTTCTTCTTCTGTCAAGGAACAGGCAGCAAGAGTGGAGAGGCCTGAGGGAAGGTGTGGAAATGTCAGGGGGAGAGCTGGCTGGGGAAGCCAGATGGATGTCAACAGCCTCAAAGGAAAGAGCTGCAGGCAGGGACAGTGAAGCACAGCCTGCAGGAGGGATGGCCAAGGGCTCTGGCAGGGCTGAAAGGCTCAGCAGGGACAAGGTCTTGATCCTGTTCCTTCTGGCAGCAGCTTCTGCCACCATGGCTGCTGAGAGAAGGTTTAGTTGGAGGCTCTCAGGATCTGCCTTTCCAAGGCCTGAGGCTCAGAGCTTGGCCTTTCTCTTTCCTAAACCAAGGCCAGGGTTTGTTCAGCTGCACTTTGCCTTTGTCTGCCTTCAATCATGGCCTCCATGGAGCTTCTCTAAGCACCCCTGGGAGGCTTTGTTGCTAATGGCCCTCAGTGAGGCCAATTAGTACTTGAGGGAATTTTTGTTCTGCTTCTGACTTCTTGAGCAGATTCCTTCAGTCTCCTCTCAGTGTGTGAGGCTCAGGCAATGATCCCCAGTGCCCTAAGAGCTCTCTGTGTCTCTGTAGTTTTCTTCAAGGTTTCAAAGTGCTCCTCACAAAGGCTCCTTTAGTATTTCTTTCATATCAAAGGTAGAATATTCTGTTAGCTTTGAGTTCAGAGCAGAGATGATAATTCCCCAAGTGACCTGACCCAGGCTGTCTCAGCAGGACATCTGCACTTGCAGGGAAATCTGTCCCTCAGGTTGGACATTGAAGGGACAACTTTGCTCCTCACCCTCCCCAACCTGCCCATTGCTGTCCCTGCCCAATCCCAATCCCATCCAAGGCTTCCCAGGTATAGAAGCCTCTGGGTTTTGCCCATATCATGGGCAATGCCAATGGAAGTAGCTTCAGTAGTATAGGTTGGGCTATCTGTATCTGTGGTAGGGATTCACTCCTTTGTCCATCAGGGCCGTGGGCAGCAGCCATCACTAGTTCCATGGGACTAAATGTTTGAATTTTGGGGCTTCCATATATTCCTCATCAGCTGTTGGCAGTAAAAACTGCTTGTGCCAACCATGAGTCCCAGCTGTGCCTTGAGCTATCAGCATGACTTGCCATAATACCATTGGTCTGTTCAGCTACACCATTAGCCTGAGGATAATATGGGCTAGGGAACACTCCTTTAATTTCTTCTCCTTGCACTGTGCTCACTGTGAAGTGTGATCCATTGGCACTTTGGACACACTCAGCACAGGTAGAATGCTGAACCATTTCTCCAGAGCTTCAATCCTTTGAGCTCCTGTGGCAGTGCTGAGAGCTGTGGCCATGGCTCAGCCTGGAACCACTTCTGCTCCTACCAGGATATAAATTTTCCCAGGAGAGGTTTTCCAAGGGCCAACATAATCAACTTGCCAGGGCTCCACAGAGGCTTGTTGTGTCTGATCTGTTGGGCAGAGGCTTGGTCTGGGTGGTTGGCCTTAAGCCTTACCCAACATTGTGGCCAAGCTGCAAGAATTGTTTCAAGTGTTTCAAACTGACCTCACTCAACTCTGATACTCAGAATAGAGGTTGGCCTTCCCTGGGTGGCCTCTTCTCATGTGCAGCCACTCAGCCAATCTTGCTCAATCTTCCCCTTCATTGTTCACCACAGGAATTCTTGCTGGGTGATCTGCCTGCTGGTTCCATTTGCAGCAGCTCTTCCCTTCTGTGCATGGCCTTTGACCCCTCCTGCCTTTGAGGGTCTTGAGTGACCTATTTCTCAGAGTCATTGCCAGTCTCCAGCTCTCCAGATTGATTAGATTCACCCTGATACATCCATTCAGTGGCACCCTTGGAGGCTGCACAGGCATCAGTGTGAATAGCAGGGGCACCATTCTCTGCTGCCAGCATGAGTGCAGGGCATCCTCCTCCTACCTGTGCACCACCTTCCTCTGCCACAGTCTTCCCAGTGCCAGCCTCCAGCACTGCAGCTTTCTCTTGCCATTTGCATCCCATACAGTGGGTGGATGCAGCTGAGAACCACACTCCTCCTGCACTTGAGTCTGTGGTCAGCTCAGCTGCTGCCTTAGTTGGAGACAGTTCATAGGGCAGACCTAACAGCACTGTGTCTGCAGTCCCAGGCTGTGGTAGGTTGGAAACTTTTGCTGGAGCCTTTTGCATTTTCCAGTGAGTGTCCAATGAGCAGCATTGCAGCCAAGAAGACAAGGCAAAAGAAGACATCAGGAGTCTGATCAAGATCCATTCCTGGCCCCCTGGAGCTTGCTTCTCATCAGGGGGTCCTTGTCTTCCTTCACCAGGCATGGGTGTAGGGCTCCTTGGCAGGGAAGTGTATTCTTCTCTCCCCACCCAGCCCTCTCCCAGTGTCTGGGGGGTCTCCTCGGGGTCTGAATTGAAACTCTCACACCTCCCATGACAGACTGAATGCTTTAGCACCTCCCAGTCCAGGCTGGATCCTAGGATGCCCTCCCAGTCCAGCCTGGGCCCCTCCCATCCTCTCTACTCAGTCCCCTGCTCCAATGCAGTGCAGCTGAGTCAAGCCCTGGCCTCCCCCCTTACAGTTCAGCCCCTCCCAACCCACTCCTGACCCTGACTCTGCCCCCATTGCTCATCCTGGCTCCAACCTTTACCCTTGACCCTTGGGTGTTAGCCCCTGGCCTCAACCCAAACTCTGTCTCTCAGAACTGGCCCTCAGCTGAGCCCTCTTCCCAGAACACTCAGCAGGACAGCTGAGGGAAGGAGACTTCTGAACTTTCTCACTAACTGTTAGAAACTCCCCACTAGTTCAGAGCTTAGCTTTCTGACATCAATCAAGTAATCCTGGAGCTTGGGAGAGCAAATGGAGATAGAGCAGCAGATGGCAGCTCTAGACAGAGAGAAAAGAAGGCTGAGTCTGGAGAGCAGGCTGGGTTCTCACACCCCTGGGCCTCACTAACAAGAGAAGACAGTTCTGTGGGATTGGCAGAGGACCAACAGGAAAAAGACATAAGACATGGGGACTGCGATGTTGCTAAAAGGACAGGAGGTGGAAGCAAAGACCAAGACATGGAAGGACTTTATCAAATGAGAGTTTATCCTTCTCCTGCCTGTGTGTGACTGAGTCCTAGCTGAGGACCATGGTTAACCTTTCCAGCACAGTACATTTTGGAGCCATCATTCCATGTCCATGCAGGTTAGTGAAGGATACTGCTGAATGGCTATGGCAGGCACTGAGTTTGATTTCCTCACTTCACATTCAAGACCCTCCCAGGACCCCTCAAGGATACCTCCCTGAAGTGGCAGATGGCTTCATCCCTGGCCCTGGGGAAGAAATGTCCCCAAAAGTGGCCTTTTGGGATAGAAATGTCAAAGTACAAGCAGCAAGAGACAATCCTTTATTAGGGTTGGGGTTTCCATTCTAATTAGGCATTATCCTTGGGATGAGGTTTTTCTTTTACCTCTAGGAAACCCAAAGTGTTGAGGAACAAACGCCAAATCCCAGCCCAGCTGCAGTGGTGGCACTGGCTGTGCTGACTCAGCACTGTCATTACTCTCCTCAGCTCTGGCTGGTGCAGAGAAGGGCAGGGGCACATTGCTTCTGAGGAAAGAAGGTGTAAAAGAGGAGATTGCAGTTCGAGCTGCTGGAGAAGGCCCCCCCAGGGGTGTCACGTTTGGCCTGGCAGTGCCGGGGTCGATGTACTGCTGTGTCCCCGGGGCACGCTGGTCACCGGCGTGGGGGTGACTATGCCAGGTGAGGAGAAGCTGCGGATGAAGCCCTTGCTGCAGCCTGTGTAGGTAAAGCTATGGCACCGGTGTGGGTGCAGCGGTGCTGGCTGAGGTTGGAGATAAGGGAGAAGTTCATTCCGTAGTCATCACAGACAGAGGGCTGGGCACTGGGCTGGGGGCAGTGGGGCTTCAGCAGCTCCAGCATTTGGGTGGGAAGCTTTGCCCACCCTCAGGGCACTGATGTGGCTGCTTGGGTGTCACAGAGGGGCTGATCTGGGTTTGCCATCTTCCTCCTCTTCATCTTCTTCCTCCTTCTCTTCTTTGTCCTATTCCATATTATCCTCCTCTTCTTCCACATCATCCCCTTTGTCCTCACAATTATTGTCATCCTCCTCCTAATCCTCATGTACTTCATCCTTGCTGTCTTCAGCCATGTCTTCATCAACCACTTCTCCTCTTCCTCAAGGCTGAGATTTGGCTCCTCCAAATTATTCTCCAGGAAATTCTTCTCCTCCCAGATCTTGTCCAAGTCCTTCTGGGAGGCCATGCTGCTGAGAGGAATGGTCACCCCTGTGCTCTTGAGCAAATCCTTGGGGACCAAGTGACTGAGAAGTAAGGAGACTGTGTGTGACTCCTTGCAATGGAGGGATCAGAGCCCTAACTCCGTGCTGAGTCCCCTGGTTGTAGTGCTGATGGGGCTGACACCACCAGGAAAAAGCCATCCCAACCGTCCCCTCTGGCCCTGCAACTAATACCTGACCACCTGGGGCTCAGGCAGGTGAACTCCTACATCCCCATCACAGCCAATGACCCTCAAAGCTCCACAAGTGGTGAAGTGTGGTTTGGGAGGAGGGTGTGGAGAGGGTTGAGAGGTGCTCAGGGGTCACCAGGAAGCTGGGATCTTGCTGCTGTCCCAAAGTTGGGTTCTTTATCTTCTGGCCTGTTCCAAGTAGCAGATCTGCAAATTTGCTCCTCCCCAGCACAAAGGAGCAGGCTGATGCAGAGAAGAGAAGGATATGACCCCAGGCAGAGAGAAGCAAAGAGTTCATAGGAGAGGGATGGCTCAGCCCTGACCAGGTCTCTCCCAGCCTTGCATTTCCCTCCCTATGGCTTGGGGGTTGGTCACCTCCTGCCAGCTCAGTGCATCTGTGCTTGGATCACAGACAACAGGGAGCTGATAGAAAACTCTGGAGGTCAAAACCTTCAGGGTCTGTGCAAGTGGCAAAAGATCCCAGGATGATTCAGCATTCAGGTGCTCCAGATCAGAGAAACACCTGATGGAAGTCAATGCTCTCCACCTCTCAAAACAGTGACCCTAAAGCCAGAGCCTTGGAGCTCTCCTGGATCCAGCAGCTGTGTGCAGCATCTCCCCCACTCAGACATCTCTCAAGCACAACCTGCACCAAGGGCCAGCACCAAGTCAGACTTCTCCAGGCTCAGTTCTCATCCTCTGAGAATGTTGAAGCTTTGTGTTTGCCCTGAGTTCCAGCAGGGGGAACTGAACTCCAGGGCAGCCTCTCTGCCAGCCACCTCTCCACCTCTCTGTGTCTTTGGACAGATACCTTTGCTGTCACCATGTTGGGGGCTCTATGTTGCACTGGAGGCAGCCAGCTCTGTCCCTGTGTCTGTGTGCTTGGTGCTTCTCTCCAGGCACAACCATAGAAATAGATTTGAATTCAGGATCCCTTGCAGTCAGGTCAGCCTTGTCCTCATCCATTCTTTTCCAACCTTTTCCTCATCCACCTTTTCATCTGCTTCTCACTCTCAAGAACTCTTGACTGGCTGAGAAATCACAGCCTGTCACAATTGTTGGCTTTGCCTCACCCTGTGGACAGGCAAGCTGCTGAGAGACAGCTTGTGCTGAGCAGATGGTTCCAGAGGCCTTGGATTGCTGAGGGAACTTTCTCTGGCTTGGCTTTGCTTTGCTTCCAAAGAGCAACAATCTCTGTGACTGTGTGCAGGCAGTTCTAAAGAGAGCAGGGGGCAGCTGGTGCCATGGAGCTGTGAGCTCCAGCTGCAGAGAGCAGTGGAGAAGTCTGATGCAAGGAGCAGGGATGGAAGGCCCAGTGGGCAGGGACAGCAATGGGGAGTTGGGGAGGGTGAGGAGCAAAGTTGTCCACTCCATGTCAGCCCTCAAAGGACAGCTTCTCCTCCCAGTCCAGACCTCCTGAGCAGACAGCCTGCATCATTCTGGCTTGGTGTGCTGCTGTCACCTCTGCCCTCATCTGAGAAAGAACAAATAGTTTACCATCAAACTGAGCTTTGTGAGGTGCACTTTGAATCTGGAAGTAAACAACAAAGACACAAAGAGCTCCTCAGGGCACTTGGGGATCATTCCATGAACCTCAGGTACTGAGAGAAGAGTGAAGAAACTGTGCAAGAAGCAAGAAGCAAAACACAAAGTCCCTTGAAGCATTGATTGGCCCCACTGAGGCTTGTTACTGCCAAAGCCTCCCCAGGGACTGGTTAGAGCAGCTCAGGAGAGGCTGTGATTGCAGCAGGCAAAGGCAAAGTGCAGGAGAGCAAACTCTGGCTCTGGGTTCTGCAGCACAAAGGCCAAGGCCTGAGCACAGCCCCTGGGCAGGCAGCTCCTGTCCCTCATGTGTGGGTCAAGGCTCTTCAGGTGCAGTGGGGGTGGGGTGGGTTTCATAGCAGCATAGCAGGGCCTAGGTTGGAAGGGACCTCAGAGCTCATCTGCTCCAACCTCCCTGCCATAGGCAAGGATGCCTCTCCTATACACTCAGCTGCTCAAGGCCTCATCCAGCCTGGCCTTCAACACCCTCAGGAGAGGGCATCCTACCTGGGCAGCCTATTCCAGAGTCCCACAACCCTCATACTGAAGAACTTCTTCCTAAGGCCCAGTCTAAACCTCCTTTTCCTTACCTTCAAACCTTTCCCTCCTGCCCTGTCACCAGACACCCTCATGAAAAGTCCCTCTCCAGCCTTCCTTTAGCATCCCTGTAGGGTTTGTGATGCTGAGTGGAGAACAAGGGCCTGACAGTCCCCAGCCTTCCTGGGGCTTTGGAAAGAGGCAGTGAGGCCCTCCAGTGCCTTAGGACAACAGCTCCTCACAGGCCTCGGGGGCAGAGATTGCCATAGCCAAGAGGGCACAGCCTTGGCTTCTCTTCATCACTCCCACCACTGCCATTGCCCTTGCCAGCTCTCCCACAGCTTTGTCCTGCCCTGTCTCACAGCTGCTTCTCCTGCCCTGCAGGCTGCAGACACTCCTCTCACTTCCCCACCTTGGCCTTCCCATGCCTTCACTGACACCTGCCCACACTCACCCTCTGCTCCTGGGACACAAAGAGAAGGTTGATCCCAGACTCCTTCTGCAGAACTTCTCAGGCCACAGCACTACCCTTTGAGAGAGTTTCTTGCTCCTCCTGGCCAGGCTGCACCTGCCAGGCTGCACCATCTGGCAGTGTTCCTCTCTCCTGCTCTTGCCTACCTCAGCAGGAGCTCCCAAGGCTGCTGGCCTTGCAGTTTCTTGCATAGACAGCACCAAGCCCTGTGCCTGCTGCTGTCCCATCAGGTACTCAGGCAGCAGAGACACAGCAACCAACCCATCAGCCCCTTCCTGCAGTCAGCCCAGGCCCTTTGGCAGAGGCCATCTGACAGATCACTCTGCCCATCTGCCAGCCATGAGCCCAGGGCTGCCCTAGCAGCTCCTGCAGACACACCTGACCTCACAGTCCCTTTCCCAGCTGTGTTCCTGCTGTTGGCCAATCCTCTCAGGAGGCAGAAGTGGCCTCACCTCCCCTTCCCAGTCCTTGGCTTCCTACTGAGTGGTGAGTTCCTGAGACACACTGAGCACAGGATTGCACCTCAGCCCTCAGCCTCCTTGTGGCCAGAGCCTGAGCAGATCAAACTTTCACCAGATGCATCTGGCAGATTTCCTACCAAGGCTTTGAGTGGAGAAGCCTTCCTCAGAGGACCTGCTGTATCTTTCCTGGTACACTTGTGGAAGAGATCCTTGCACATCATCTTGTCCATGATCCTGCTCAGTTCTGCATCTGGGAAGGAAGAATAAACTGCAGCTGTATAGGCTGGGGGTGATCTGCTGGAGAGGAGACCTGAGAGTCCTGGTGGATAACAAGTTCTGCATGGGACAGCAATGTGCCCTGGTGCCCAGGAGGCCAATGGGATCCTGGGGTGATTCAGAGAAGTTTGTCCAGCAGACAGAGGGAGGTTCTCCTCCCCCTCTACTCTCTACTCTTGCCGTGGTGAGGCCACACCTGGAATATTGCATCCAGAAGTTTCCTGCAGTGTTAATAGTGAGGACACTATTGGGAAAGTGTCTCCAGGCTGTGGTTGAGCAGAGAACTGGAGCAGTGCTGACAGGTCAGGACAAGCAGAGGAAGGTGTCTCTGATGCTGAGCAAACCTGGAGGTGTTTCATTAATGCAAAGGGTCAAGCCCTGACCCCAGACACTGGTAAGGGAGCTCCTGTCCCTCACTCACCCCTCAGAGCTCTTCCTGGCACATTAAGATACAGACAGAAGCAATGCCAAGGGCAGGACTATGGCACAATCCCTTTCAGCCTCCTGAGGAAGGACAAGGAAGCTCAAGGAGGCAATGAGGCCCCAGGCTGGAAGGAGGAGTTGTCTCCTCAGAGGCAGCAGTGGCACAGACCACAGCCAGAACCAAGGCAGGAAGAGCTTGGCTCTGCCAGGAGCCTTTCAGCTCTCCCACAGCCCTCTGTCATCTGCCCCTCAGGCTGCCCTCTGCTGCTGCATCAGCTGAGCCTCTTTCCCTGCAGGCTGTAGTCACCCAGCCAGCTGCCCCACCTTGCTGCCACCTTCCTTTCCTGCTCTCTCTCCATCCTCCCTGGTGTTCCTGAAACACCAAGCCTTGGAGTGCTCCAGGCTGCTGCTGGGGCATGTCTTGCACCACAGCACTGCCCTGGCAATGACATTTCTTTCTCTTCATATCCAGTCTTGACCTCCCCAGCTGTACCTCATGCTTTGTTCTTGCTCTTGCAGTTGGTCACTATGAAGTAGTCTCAAAGCACTCTTCAAGCACTCTCAGGCTGCTCCTCTGCTGAACTCAGTCTCCACACTCAGCTCTATCATGTGCTCCCATCTTGGGAGATCTCTGGGCACTCTCCAAGGTGTTTGCAGATGGAAGTGCAGAGGTCACAGGCCAAGAAAGAGAAGTTTTAGCAAGTGCTGTAGTGTCTGGACAAAGAGCAGTGGCTTTGAGCTGAAACAGGGGAGACTGAGATGGATATAAGGAAGAAATATTTTACAGTGAAGGTAGAGGTCACTGGAACAGTTGCCAGAGAAGGGAAGGTCCCATCCCTGGAATTGCCCAAGGTCAGGATGTTTATTCAACCTGACTAGTGCAAGAAGTGACAAGTGGGGTCAGGTGTATTTATGGGGGAACAGAATGGGAAAAGAGAGGGAAATGGGAATCAAGCAGCTGGTCCTGCATAAAAGATCACTTCCCTGGCTGTGCCTGAACTGATGTTGCTGGGCCCCATCTTCTTCAATGTCTTCACTGACCAATCTGATGAGGGGATGAGACAGTCATCAGCAAATTTGCAGATGACACAAGTTGGGAGCAGATGTTGTCAGTTGGAGGGAGAGGCTCTGCAGAGGACCTCGACTGACTGGACAGATGGGCAGAGTCCAATGGGATGGCATTCAACAAGTCCAAGTGCCAGGTGTTGCACTTGGCCACAGCAACCCCATGCAGAGCTACAGGCTGGGGTCGAGTGGCTGGAGAGCGGCCAAACAGAGAGGGACCTGGGGTGCTGATCGACAGCCGCCTGAACATGAGCCAGCAATGTGCCCAGGTGGCCAAGAAGGCCAACGGCATCCTGGCCTGCATTAGGAATAGTGGGCCAGCAGGAGCAGGGAGTCATTGTGCCCGTACTCTGCTTTGGTTAGGCCACACCTTGAGTCCTGTGTCCAGTTCTGGGCCCCTCAGTTTAAGAAGGACATTGAGACACTTGAGGTGTCCAGAGAAGGGCAACAAGGCTGGGGTAGGCCTTGAGCACAGCCCTGTGGGAGAGCTGAGGGAGCTGGGGTTGTTTAGCCTGGAGAAGAGAGGCTCAGGGGTGACCTCATTGCTCTCTACAACTACCTGAAGGGAGCTTGTAGCCAGGAAGGGGTTGGCCTCTTCTCTCACAACCAGCACCAGAACAAGAGGACACAGTCTCAAGCTGTGCCAGGGGAAGTTAGGCTGGAGGTGAGGAGAAAGTTCTTCACCAAGAGTCATTTGTCATTGGGATGTGCTGCCCAGAGGTGGTGGAGTCACCGTCCCTGGAGTGTTTCAAGAGGGATTGGACGTGGCACTTGGTGCCATGGTGGTCTGTGGTGCAGTTGGACTCATGATCTTCGAGGTCTCTTCACCCTTAGTGATACTGTGATCCTGTGCTACTGTGATCACTGCAGCTTGTCCTGTTTCCTTCCTGGAGGGGAAGAAGAAGCCACCCACCTATCAGGGCAGGCTGGGACCTGACTGGCTGAGTAGGGACCCTGAAGACATGGACCTGGGCACTTCCAGGGATGCAAGAGGAGCCACCAGTGAATGCTCACCATGACAAGGCCAGGTGCATCTGGGACTGCATTAGGAGTTGGGGCTACCTGCACCAGGGGAGTGGTGATCTCCCTCCATTGAGCCTTAGCATCCTGATCCGCTTCTGCAGAGCAGGAGGTTCTTTTACAGACCCTGCAAATGAAACCAAGAAGGAACCAAGTAGTTGGTTGAGAAAAGCCCCTGCTTGTGCTTCACCTGCATGGGCAGGAGGAATGTTAGAATACAGAAGAGGAGGGAAAGTAGGAAATAACAAAAGCAAAGAGAAAGTCACCACCATGGCTGCCAGCAACATCTCCCAGGCTCTGAGGTCTCAAAAGCTGGGGAGCTCCAAACTTCTCTGTTACCCTTGCAGCTTTATTGCCTTTCCAGTCTCAGAGGGTCACAGTTCCTCAGCCAGCTGCCATGCCTACAGCACATTCAACTCCTGCCAGCACTGTCCCAGAGTTATGGGGGCATGCATGCTCTTCTGGCTCTGAACTGCTGCCTCACTCATCCTCAGGGGCTCTGTCCAGCAGCAGAGCCACAAACTCTCAACCCATTCCATAATCTCGGGTGCAGTCACACAGGGAGCCTCAGCTTGCATTGCAGCACTCTCCAAGGTGGAACCTGTGGCCTTGTCTGGTTATCAGCTGCTGCAGTGTGGTGGTTTGAGCCTTAACTGGGATTTAAGAGCTCAGATGGGGGCAAAGCTGAGAATCCCTCCCCCTTCCCCCTCCTCTTTCCCAATAGAGAGGAAAAGAAAAGGGAAGGCTGAAATCCACTGAGAAATAATTGGAGTCAGTTTGGAAGCAGAGAGGTAAAGTTGTCTTTCAAATACATATATATACACACCTAGAACTGTAACAGGAAGGGCTCACAGGGTAGGAACAAGGAGGGATGGGAGATAGACAAAACCAACAGTCCTTTGGAAAGGTGGATGCAGCAGGGAGAAAGACCAGGCCTGACCACGTGGCAGAGAGGCAGGAAGCCAGCAGTGACTCTCTTAGTCCTCTCTTCCTGGTGAGGCAGAAGCAAAAGAGCCCCAAGGGTTTGCTGTACTCTCCCCTTTATAGGCTTGGACAGAGAGGGGAGTGGAACAGACTAACTCAGCTTCCTGGGGATGATCCAGCTCCAACCCCCCTGCCATGGTCAGGGACACCTCACACTAGAGCAGGTTGCTCAGTCACATCCAGCCTGGCCTTCAAAACCTCCAGGGATGAGGCTCCACCACCTCCCTGGGCAACCTGTGCCAGTGTCTCACAACTCTAATGGGGAAGAACTTCTTCCTAACATCCAGTCTGAATCTACTCAGTTCTACTTTTGTTCCATTCCCCCCCAGTCACTCCTGACACCCAAAGAAGTCCCTCCCCAGCTTTCTTGTAGCCCCCTTCATACTGGAAGGTCACAAGAAGGTCTCCTCAGAACCTTCTCTTCTCCCTTTCTTGGGTAACCTTTTCCAGTGTCCTGCCACCCTCACCATGAAATATTTCCTCCTTCTATCTGATCTAGCTCTCCCTTCTTTCAGTTTAAGCTCCACTGTCCTTTGACCAGGGATTTGAAGGCATCTGACATATGACCACTAGGTAGTGGCTGAAGCCCCTGAGCCCAGTGGTGTGGAATGAGAAGAGTGGAGGAGTAGCATGAGAGTGCTTTGAGACATGAGAAGATTCCCTGACTGGTGAAGAGCAGCAGGAGAAAGAAATAAAGCCACAAAGTGGAGCAGGAGAAGCCCAGACTGGACATGAGGAGGAAGAAATGTCACTGCCAGGGCAGTGCTGTGGTGCAAGATGTCACCCAGCAGCACCCTGGATCAGCTCAAGACTTGATATTTCAAGGAACAGCCAGGGAGGATGGAGAGAGAGCAGCAAAGGAAGGTGGCAGCAAGGTGGGGCAGCTGGCTGGGTGACTACAGCCTGCAGGGAAAGAGGCTCAGCTGATGCAGCAGCAGAGGACAGCCTGAGGGGCAGATGACAGAGGGCTGAGGAAGAGCTGAAAGGCTCCTGGCAGAGCCAAGCTCTTCCTGCCTTGGGTTCTGGCTGTGGTCTGTGCCACTGATACCTCTGAGGAGACAACTCCTCCTTCCAGCCCTGGCCTCATTGCCTCCTTGTCCATCCTCAGGAGCCTGGGAGGGTTGTGCCATAGTCCTGCTCTTGACATTGGTCCTCTCACATCTCACTGCTCCAGGAAGACCCTGAGGGTGAGTGAGGGACAGGATCTGCCTGTCCAGGGGCCGGGCTCAGGGCTTGACCCTTGCATTAATGAAGCACCTCCAGGTTTGCTCAGCATCAGAGACATCTTCCTCTGCTTGTCCTGACCTCTCAGCACTGCCTCCATTCTCTGCTCCAACCACAGCCTGCAGACACTTTCCCAGCAGTGTCCTCACTGGGACCCATCAAAAGAGAAGAAACTTCAGAGTTGAAAGTGACTTCAACTTCTGGAGAGGTTTCATCATCTCCCTCTCAGTCTCTGATGTTTACCTGGCACCAAAGCCACCAGAGGGTCATTAAATGCCCTTGGGTTGGTCCTCTGCTGCTCAGCTGGGCTGAGCTCCGTGGCTGGAGGGAGCTGCTGGCAAGTAGGCAGCAATGAAAAGTGTCAGCTGTGCCCAGGAGCAGCTCCTCTGCTCTGCACAGCAGGCTGAGGGCACTGCCAGTGGATCCCAGCAAGATGAGGAAGGCAAAGAGAGCTTGGAGGTGTCCAGGAGGGTGACTGAGAGCTGACAGGAGAAGTCACTGCAGTCCCTGACAGGGTGAGTCTGTGGGGGCAGGGCAGTGCAGCTGCAGCTCCTGGAGGCATCTCCTAAAGCTGGCACAGCCACAGCTGCTGGGGCTGGAAGGAAATCTTCCTGTGCAGAGGCTTTTTCAGGCTTTTCTGAAGAGCTGTGGAGGCCTGGGGTGCAGGCAGGGGTGGTGAGGGCTGTCCTTCAGAGCAGGGTCCCTGCAGCCCAGGGGCTGTGTGCTGGGCAGGGACTCTGCTGCCTGCCAGGCTCAGCTCTCAGCCTGCCCAGGGAGCTCCACACAGTGCTGTGGGGAGAAGCTGTGAGTGGCAGGAGACAGCCCGGCAGGGCAGGGCAGGGTCCACCTTCTGCTGTGGGGAGGGAGCTGTGTTGGCCAGAGCTGCTCACAGTTCTGGCTCCCCCCTGGGCATTTCTGAGGAGGCTTTCCAGAAGAGCATCAAGGCATTTTTGCTGGAAGGGAAGGAGTCTTGGCTTTGAATGTTGATCCCCTTGGTGTGCTGGGTGGGCTGTGTGAGACTGGAGTTTGTTTCTTCTCCACTCTGTGAAGACTCTCATTAGCCTTGATCTGCTCCTGAGCCTCTGCACACCCAGAGCTGCCCCTGGTCAGTATCCTGCTGCTGGGAGGGATCTGCAGGGCAGAGCTCAGCACATAGAAGGTGGGATGGGTGGCAGGGACAGGGAGGAGAGTTGGACACAAAAGCAGCTCCTGGCAGGGACAGCTGCAGCAGCAGGGACTTGGGCAGAGGGGAGATGATCAGCTCTCACAGATGCCCTGGCAAGGGGGATCAGGCTCCTCTGTGCCATTCTCTGCACTGCAGACACATTTCCAATGCAACCTTTTGCTCTCTCTCTTCTACCCAGCAGAGGCAGTGCCCCCAAAGCTATGGGCTCCAGGTCAGGAGTCACAACCTTGGCAGCTGACATTCATCTGAAGGCCCTGAGTGTGCACACAAAAGGACGACAAAAGCTCTTCAGATCCATCCTGTGAGCAGCAGTGAGCAGAGCTGGGGAAGGAGAAGGCTTCACCCCCAGCCCCTCTGCCTTTCTCTCTCTCTTTCACTGTCTCTGCAGCACTGCAGGGCTGGTCTGTTTCTCTCCACCTCCCCATGGGACTGAGCTGATCCATTCCTCCTGCAGCTCAGGGACAGGGGTTAAAATGAGGCTGAGAGAAGTGTGCCCTAACTTGTCACTGCCTTTCCCTCCTTGCACAGGTCTCCATGCCAGAGGCAGCAGATGGCCCAACAGCAGCTCCATCAGCCACTTCCTCCTCCCTTCTTCCCAGGCACAAGGCAGCTGCAGCTCCTGCACTTCTGCCTCTTCCTGGCCATCTACCTGGCTGCCCTGCTGGGCAATGGCCTCATCATCACCACCATAGCCTGGGACCACCACCTCCACACCCCCATGTACTTCTTCCTCCTCAAACCTCGCCCTCCTGACGGGTGCCATCTCCACCACTGTGCCCAAATCCATGGCCAATTCCCTGAGGGACACCCAGGGACATTCCTTATGCAGGATGTGCTGCCAAGTATTTCTGCTTTTCTTTTCCTTTCAGCAGAGTATTCCTCCTCACCACCATGTCCTACGATCGCTACGTTGCCATCTGCAGACCCCTGCACTATGAGACCCTCCTGGGCAGCAGAGTTTGTCTCCACATGGCAGCAGCTGCCTGGGGCTGTGGCTTTCTCTATGCTCTGCTGCACACAGCCAATACATTTTCCCTGCCCCTCTGCCAGGGCAATGCTGTGGAGCAGTTCTTCTGTGAAATCCCCCAGATCCTCAAGCTCTCCTGCTCCACATCCTACCTCAGGGAAATTTGGCTTCTTGTGGCCAGTGTCTGTTTATCATCTGTCTGTTTTGTGTTGATTGTGGTGTCCTATGTGCAGATCTTCAGGGCAGTGCTGAGGATCCCCTCTCAGCAGGGACGCCACAAAGCCTTTGCCACCTGCCTCCCTCACCTGGCTGTGGTCTCCCTGTTTTTCAGCACTGGCACCATTGCCTACCTGAAGCCCTCCTCCATCTCCTCCCCATCCCTGAATCTGGTGGTGTCAGTTCTGTACTCAGTGGTGCCTCCAGCAGTCAACCCTCTCATCTACAGCCTGAGGAACCAGGAGCTGAAGGCTGCCCTGAGCCAACTGATCCCTGGATGCTTTCAGAAGCAATAAACTCTTTGTCTTCTCCTGCAGAGCAGTTCTGATGTCATTCAGTGCAGGCCCAGCCTGGCTGCTCGAATTCTGGCTGCTGCTGGTGCTGTTCCCCTTGTGAGAATGTTGTTCCCACACTAATGTGTTTCTTCAGACCATTGCTGGTTCAGTGTTGTCCTGTCTGCTGTGACCCAGAGACTGCAGACATGAGGAGCTGTGATCCCTGGGTGTGCTCAACAGAATAAAGGACCTTGCAGGGAGTTGTTTCTCTGAGTTCCTTACTCCAAGGCTTCTGTGGAGCTGCAGGGCAGTGCCTGTGTGCAGAGGTGGGGGGCAGAGTCCCAGCAAGCAGCAGTGCCAGCCAGCCCCACAGCTTGGGCTGTCCTCAGCTGCTCTTTCTTGCCTTCCCCCCCTCTCTGCTGAGCCTCTGTGCTGGGGCAAGGCCTGAGTGCTCTGGCAGCTTGGGCACTGTGCTGCTGGGTGGCAGTGCTGGGACTGCAGGCAGGGAGAGGCCAGGGCTGCTTGTGGGACAGAGCTGTGCTCCAGAGCAGCACTGCCATCAGAACAGGAGGTCTCCTCATGCCTTCATACCCCAATCCCCTCCCATTACAGACTGCACCTACTCAGAGTCCAAACTGGATACCCTGACCCCCTTCCAGTATAGACTCAGTCCAAACATAGTTCCTGTATCCCCTCCCAGTACAGATGTGGCCTCATCCCAGCACAAACTGGATCCTACTGTCCTCTAGCACTGTAGCCTGTGTCCCATCCCAGCACAGAATCTATCCCCTGGCTCCCTTTCCAGTACCATCTGCATCCATCCCACTACAAACTGCACACCCTCATGCCCTCCCAGTACAGTCTGGCCCTGTCCCAGTCCAAACAGGATCCCTTTCATCCCTCCAGGTACCCATTAGGCCTTGTCCCAGTAAAAAGTGAATCACCTTATGCCCTTCCAGTGCAGCCTGGACCCTCTTCCAGTACAAGCTGTGTTCCCTAGACACATTCCAGTACGTCTGGTCTCCACATAGTACAATTGGGAAACATTTATCCCCTCCCAGTACAGACCTGGTCACAAACTGCATCTCCTGAACCCCTCCCAGCTCAGATGTGCTCTTATCCCACTACAAACTGCATCACTTTGCCATCTCCCATACAGTTTCCTGTGCCAGTACAAAGTGCATCCCTTGGACCCCTTCCCTCTTCCTACTGCATCCCTCCACATGTTAACTGTGTACTCTGGTTCCAATCCATACAGACTGGCCCACTCCCAGTACAAACTGCATCTCCTGACTCCCTCCCAGTACAGACTGGCCCTGTCCAAGGACAAACTGGTGCCCTGATCCCATCCCAGTACAGTGCAGGTCCTGTCCCGGAGGAAATGGATCCAAAGGCATCAGCCAGTACAGACTGGGGACCATCCCAGTGCAAACTGCATCTCCTGATCTCCTCCCGTACAGACAGGGTCTCATCCCACAGCAAGTTGAAGCCCTGGCCCCCTCCAACTACCAAGTGCTTTGCTCTCAGTGCAAACCAGATGTCAGGACTCCTTCCCAGTATGGACTGTGCCTGCTCCCAGGAAAGCTGCACCACCTGAACCCTTCCCAGGACCAGACGGAACCACTCCCAGTACAAGCTGTATCCTTAGCCACCTCCCAGGCAGACTGGGAACCATCCCAGTACAACCTGAGTCCCCTGGACCCATCCCAGTACAGTCGGGGACTCATCCCAGTTCATATTGGGTCATAATACCCTCCCACCACGGCTGGGTCTTGTCACACTCACAATTCCATACCCTAAGCACACCAGAGTCCAGTCTGGACCATCTCCCATTTCAGACTGGGTCCCATTAGCATTTCTAAGTACAGCCCAGGCCTTGTCCCAGGGAAAACTGATTCCACTCATCCCATCCTGTGCTGTTTCATATTTTTATCAGTGCTATCGGCAGAGGGATGGAGACACCATCAGCAAGTGTGCAGATGGCACCAAGCTGAGTGGTGCTGTTGAGATGCCAGAGGGACAGGATGGCATCCAGAGGGCCCTGGACAGGCTGGAGAGGTGGTGCCCAGGTGACCCTCATGAGGTCAACAGCAGCAAGAGCAGGTCCTGCAGCTGGGCTGGAACCATCCTCACTAGCAAAACAGGCTGGGGGAGGAGAATAGAAAGCAGCCCTGAGGAAAAGGACTTGGGAGTGCTGGTGGGGGAGAAGCTGGACAAGAGCAGTACTGTGTGATTGTAGCTCTGAAGGCCAAGGCAAGCCTGGGCTGCATCCAAAGCAGCATGGCCAGAGATGGAGGGAGGGGATCCTGCTACTTTGTGATGCAATGGTGAGACCTCCCCTGGAGTACTGCATCCAGCTCCGAAGTCTCAACACAGGAAGGACATGGATCTGATGGAGATGGTCCAGAGGAGGGACACAGAAATGGTCAGGGGCTTGGAGCAGCTCTGCTACAAGGACAGGCTGAGGGGGCTGGGGTTGATCAGGCTGAAGAAGAGAAGGCTCTGGGGAGACCTAATAGCTGCTTTCCAATGCCTGAAGTGTACTGGATGGAGAGAGACTGTTTGCAAGGTCCTGCAGCGACAGGACCAGGGCAATGGCTGTGGATGTGAAAGAAGTTCTGCACCATGAGGTGATGAGACACTGCCACAGGTTGCCCAATGAGATGTTTGAGGCCTGCAGACATTCAAAGTGAGGCTGCACAGGGCTGTGGGCAACCTGATCTAGTTGAGGATGTCCCTTTTGGTCTGCAGGGGTTTGGACTGGATGACCTTTGGAGGCCCCTTCCAACCCAGACCTTTCTATGATTCTACCTCCCAGTAAAAGCTGAGCCCATGGCCTCTCCCAGTAACACTGGGCCTTGTCCCAGGACACTCTGAAAGTCTAATCCTGTCCCAGTACAGGCTGGGCCCTGCAGTTTGGGGCTCCCTAGGTCAAGAGAGACAGAGATCTGCTGGAGAGAGTCCAACAGAGGCTAGGAGGATGAGGAAGGGACTTGAACATCTCTATGGCCAAGCCACTCTCCATTATTGACCTGGAGTCCTGGCTCACTGGGCAGGTCCCAGGGTACTGGAGAGGAGCAAATGTGACACCCAGCTGCAAGAAAGGAAGAGAGGAGGATCCAGGAAGCTATAGAGCTGGCAGGGTGAGCTGGGTAGCAGGGCAGGGCCTGGAGCAGAGCATCTCCAGCACCATTACATGACCTGGAGAGGACAAGAAGGGCATCAGCCCCAGTCAGCAGGGGCTTAGGAAGGGCAGGTCCTGCCTGACAAACCTAATCTCCTTCTCTGGCAGGATGAGTGTCTGTTTGATGAGGCAAGGCTGTGGCTATTGTCTTCCTAGACTTTCCAAAAGCCTTTGGCACTGCTCCCCACAGAATTGTCCTGGGCAAAGTGGCTGCTCCTGCTTGGATGAGCAATACTCTGCTGGGATACAGCCCTGGCTTGGGTGACAGGGCCCAAAGAGTGGTGCTCAGTTTGAGTTCAATCCAGCTGGTGGCAGACAGTCACAAGTGGTGTTCCTCAGGGCTTAGTGTTGGGACCAGTTCTGTTTAAGATCTTTATTGATGACTTTGATGGAGACACAGAGTGTGTCAGCAGTGAGTCAGTAGATGACACCAAGTTAGGTGGCAGAGTTGATCTGCATGAGGGTAGGGAGGCTCTGCAGAGGTCTTAGACAGATGGTTCCATGGCCAACGTTACCAGGAGGAGCTTTGTCGGCAATGGGGATGGAGTCAGTATGGACGACCATGTGATCCAGTATTGTTTGTTTATTAAGGGAACCTCTACACTTATAGACTCAGGGAGCATCATTGGCACAGCTTCATTGGCTCCCCACCAGTGATCACACATCGCACTGTTATAGATCATTGGTCACACTACTAATACCACGCCAGGTTGTTGATGCAGGTGTGTGTCCTGTTATTCCCAGATAACTCTCTGTGTTTAGAGCTACCAGTGCCCTGCTTTAGTTACATGCTGCAGGCACAACACTGCTTTGCTACACTGCTAGCCACTTCTGCACTTCTGCTGAGCATGGCCTACCATGTCAGGCTCTAAGCCTACACTGCCAGATTGCTCACACTGCTTATTGCTACCATTGCCACAAATCCCCTTTTTTGTTTCTGTGAGCAATCTGCTCATGGGAGTTGTTCCCATCCCATACAAGATACTCTTTGCATACACAGAAGCAAGCGAGTTAAAGCTAAGCTGGATAGCAAAAGCAAAAGTCCTGTAGCGCAGCATGTCTGACAGACTGATGCAACCCATACAAGGCACAATGCTTAAGTTGAGCTAGTTAGAATGTTCTAGCAGAGCTGGCATAATACATGGTCAAAGATAGGAAACCTTGTAAAGAAGAACTTAGATCTTAACAGTTCTGATCTTTACATTTCACTCCTCTTATGCACAGAGAAGACTTGATTATGCCTGAACACATTGCACACAGAGATTAAGACACAAATCCAATCCTCAGCACTGTCTTTTACAATCTGCTTTAGGGGTATGTTGCATCTTTATTTATCTCTAGGATGGTCAAAAATCATGAATTGCTTAATGGTAGCAAGATTTCTTCCATCTGTAAAGGTCAATCTGGCCAGGCTCTAGCTTCACAGACAGAAAACTTGCAGGCAAACAGGAAGAGCAAAGGAGCTTCATTGCTTTGCCCAGTAGAAAATTACCCATAATAATGTGTTTTTGCTCATCCTAGTGATACTGATATCTTCATGTTCACACAACAGTTAAGCAGTCATGACACTCAGTTATAAATTAGATCTTTCTGTTGACCTCTTGGATTATCATGACACTCATTGAGGTCAGTGCTAGGCAGGTTTGCTGACTGTCATTTTCATGACAGTTGTGCCGTGTTCGTGTGTCTTGTGGTGAGAGGGTTGCAGCACTTTGCAAAGTTGATGTTTCTAGGTGTTGACATGAGCTAACTATCTCTTGCTGGTACCATTAAAAAACTTTTTTTGCTATGGGTATTCTCTCTTTCCCCCCTTTTTTTTCAGGTATTTATTTGTTTGTTGTTGTTTCCAGCCTACAATGACAATGCATGTGGTGTTATAATGATTGTGATTTTCCCTCTAAGTGTTTAAAATTACAGCAACTGGTGAGATAACATTTAAGTCCATAGGAACATTTTCTCTAATCACACAACAATCAAACCACCATAATATTCAGTCCTAATTCACATGGTGCTGTGGTACATTCTTCTGATCGCTCAGATTATCATAACAGTTATTGTGATCGATGTTCGACTCCATGGGAAATGCTGTTTCCTCATAGTCTTGTTTCTTCTGCCATTGTTTATTGTGATGATTTCAGTGACAGAAAGGAAGTTCGAGGTGACCTTATTGTGGCCATCCAGTATCTGAAGAGAGCCTACAAGATGCTGGGGTGAGGGACTTCCTAGGTGTCCAGGAAGTGACAGGACTAGGGAGAATGGAATGAAGCTGTGGGTGGGGAGATTCAGGCTGGATGTGAGGAAGAAGTTCTTCCCTGTGAGAGTGGGGAAGCCCTGGAATGGGTTGTCCAGGGAGGTGGTTGAGGCCCCATCCCCGGAGGTGTTTAAGGCCAGGCTGGATGAGGCTCTGGACAGCCTGATCTAGTGTGGGATGTCCCTGCCCATGGCAGGGGCCTGGAACTAGATGATCCTTGTGGTCCCTTCCAACCCTGACTGATTCTATGAGTCTATGATTCAATATATTTTGTAATTAATATTGATATTTGTTTTAAATGTAATATATTTTTAATTTTAATTTTTTTTTTATTTAAAATTTTAACAAAATTTTAGTCAATGTATTTTTAATAAATTTGTTTTGTTTTGACTATTATTTTTTAATTAAATTTTAATAATTTTGTTAATATTTTTACACCTTCTAAAATTTTTTTATTTTTTTATTTTTATTTTTATTTTTTATTTTTTTATTTTTAATTTCTTGTTAACTTTAATTTTTTTTAATTATTTTTTGTCTCTATATCTTTAATTTATTTTTTATCCTTTTAGTTATTTATTTTATTTTTTACAATCTATTTTTTAATATTTTAAATTTTTATTTTAAAATTTTTTTTTTTTTTAATTCTAGCTTTGGTTTTATATATGTTATGTTATTTTGAATTAATTAATTTTTTATTTTTATATTTTTTACATTTTTAAAATCTACTTTCATTTTATTTTGTTTAATTTTTTATTAATTTTTTATTTTTATTTTTTAATTATATTTATGCTGTTTTGATGTATTTTCTTTGTATTTAATTATCTATAATTTTTAATTTTTTTGTTTGTTAATTTTAATATCATTTTAATATTTTATTTTTTGTTTTATGTATTTTATTTTAATTATTTAAAAATTATTTTTTAGTTTTTTTTGTAATTTTTAATTTAATAATTTTTAAAAACTTTTTTATTGTTTTTATTTCTTTTAAAAATTATTTTATTTTTTATTGTAATACATTTTAAAATATTTTTTAAATTTTTTTTTAATCTAGTTTTCAATTGTAAATTTTATTGTATTGTATTTATTTCATTATATTGTTAATTTTAATTATTTTTATCTTTTGCATGTTTGTTTTATTTAATATATTTTCTCTTTTAATTCTAATTTTTTGCCTTTTATTATTTTTAACTTTTTTTTATTAATTCTTTTTTTATATAAGTTTTCATTTTAACTTTTAAAAATTTGTTTATAGTTTTTTTATCTAGTAGTCTTAATAGTCCTTATTTGCATTTTTTGCTGATAATCCTTATGTTTTTTGTTAATAGCTATTTTCTAGTTTGTTATATTTTGGTTTTATTATTTTGTTTTTATTGTTTCTCTTCTTTTTCTATGATTATTTTATTAATTCATTCCTATTTTAAACTTTGTTGTTTGTTTTTAATTAGTTCTCTATCATTATTTTTTGTTATTTTGTTATGTTTTATTATTTTTTTGTAATTTGTTTTTGTTTTGTAATATATATTTGTATTTTTAATTTATTTTTTTACTTGTTTTCTTTTTTACTTTTTTTTTATTATTTGTATGTTTTTCAGTCAATGTCTGAGAAGGAAATAGAAAGATGTTACATTAGCTAAGGAATACTTTTAAGAATGAATACCTATTTACTACAAACCTTAACTATATTACACGGAGCTCCTTTGCAATGCCGAGGCACACAGCTAAGAAGGTTCGAACCAAAAGAAGAACTTACAATGTGAACTCATTACTCAGTGCTTATGCCTTCCTGCAATTACTATGTACTGAGTACCTGTAGATACCAAATGCTTACTATTCATGATCCTTACTAGGAAGACTTAGCAAAACTCTAAATAACAAATCTCTGAGAGACATTACAATCAGAAATGATGAAATTAGCACTGTTGCTTTAAATCAGAACAGAGCTTTGGTAGACTAGAGTCCTACCAGAAAAGAGAGTTGTGGTAGGGGTGACTACCTCTTAGACCATCTGCTTCATTAAGATGTCATGTACCGTCCTCTGCAGGACACAGCGACCATCTCTGGAGTCACCTTTCCCGGGGCAGACTGGACAGCCCAAGGCCCTTTCCATCATTCTCCAATTTGCTTCTGCACTTATTCTTTGTTCATTCAGGTTCCTCTCACCTATGCTGCTTTGACCTTTAGGGAGGCAAAGCTGCAGTTGTCCCCTGGGCCACCTCTGTGATTGTTTTTGCTCTTCATCTCTTCTATCTACTTGCCTAAAACTTTGCTTCTCAGATCATGCCTTGGAGAGAGGCAACCTACTGAGAGACATCTTGTGCTGAGCAGCTGGTTCCAGAGGGATTTGATTACTGATGCAACTTTCTTAGACTTTGTTTTTCTTTACTTCTAAACAGGAACAAGTCTCCTGTGGCTGTCTGCAGACAGATCTCTATGGAGAGCAGGGGGGAGCTGGTTCCATGGAACTATGACCTGCAGCTGCAGAGAGCAGTGAAGGAGTCTGATGGGACAGTGATGTAAGCCCCAGGTGGGCAATGACAGCAATTGGGAGGTTGTGGAGGGGGTGAGGAGCAAAGTTGTTCATACAGTGTCAGATCTTGGGGAAGAGTGTTCCTTTGAGTCCAGGCCTCTTGAGGAGACTCTGTGGATCAAGGTGACATGGAGAGTGCTGCTGTCAGCTCCCTTCTCTCAAATGCAGCTAATTAAAAACATCCTTTAAAAACAACCCAGGGGGTTATGAGGCCCAGTGGGAAATCTTCCTCATTAACTGCACTCTGAAACAGCTTCAATTAGCTGTGAAAATGCTCCAGGAGCTGGACAGTCTTCAGTACCTGAAGGAAATCCCAGGCAGAGCCACAGCTCCTGAGGGACTTCTGTGTTCTAATGAGCCCCATGGAGGATTTGGGCTGACTCCAGGTGTAGGGACTGAGAGAGGATTGAAGAAAACTGCTCCAGACGTCAGCAGCAAATGCCAAAGCAGCTTGAAGCACTGATTGGCCCCACTGGGGCTTGTTATTGACAAAGCCTCCCCAGGGGCTCCTTAGAGCAGGTAATTGGAGGCTGTGATTTCTAGAGCAAAAAAAGGTAAAATGCAGAAGTCTGTGATGCTGACAAACCCTGGGTTTGGGTTCTGGAGCAGGAAGGCCAAGCCCTGAGCACAGTCCCTGGGGACAGTAGAGCCTGAAAGCCTCAAAATAAAGGATCTGCTCCCAGGCCTGGGTGGCAGAGACAACTGCCAGAGCCCAGGACCAAGACCTAGTCCTGTTGGGCTTTCAGCCTTGCCAGAGCCCCTGGCCATGCTTTGCCAGCAGACTTGGTAGGCTTAGGTAATGGCTGCCCTGGATGAACTTGAAGGTCTTTCCCAAGCACAACAGTTCTGTGATTCTATGTTTCTGTGTAGGAGAAGGATTGGTTTTGGATAGCTTTAGAAGACTCTAGGGAAGGTTTGCCTTTGCTTGAAGATAAGGCAGCTGCCTGCTCTGCTGCTCTCGCGCGCCTCCACACTTTTTCTAAATTTTTTTTGTTTTTGTCCAGTGGGTGCTGTGGCCAGGGGCAGCATGGTTGTAACTCGCAGCAAAATCTTAAAAAAATCAGTTTCCACCCAGACTGAGGTAGAACACAAGCAGGTAGCTGTCCAGGTATCTGGCTGTAATGAGTGCTGGAGCCTGGCTCTTGAGCCTGCTCTTGAGATGCAGGGTAGTGGAAGCATCTCTTGCATTAGGTGTGAGCAGATCGGCTATCTGCTCAACCTGGTGGCCAGACTAAAGGACGAGGTTGCTAGTCTTAGAGATGTATGGGAATGTAGAAAAGAGATGAGCCAGAGGAGGAAAGAGATGAACCAGAGAAAGCAGGCTCTGCAGGCTTCCCCAGCAGAGGCTGGTTATCCAAAAAGCAGAGGGGAATGGACGCAGGTTCCTCTCAAAAAACACAAATCAAAACCTCCTTGCCTCCCCCCAGCTCCCTCGCTGCCCTTGGAAAACAGGTATGGGGCACTGGAGATCGAGGGTGAGGTGATACTGATGCTGGAGGACACACCAACTGGGGTTTTTCCTGAGGCTAAACAGCCTAAGGTTAAACATCCTAAGGCAAAGCAGCCTAAGGTTAAACAGCCTTCCCCTGGCATCAGAACTTGCTCCCTCAAAAAAAAGAGGAGGGTAATTGTTATTGGTGATTCCCTCCTGAGGGGAACAGAAGGTCCCATATGTTGGCCAGACCCATCTCATATGGAAGTTATTAGCCTAGGAGGAGCACAAGTTAAGGATGTTACCAGAAGGCTGCCCAGTCTGGTACGGCCCTCTGACTACTATCCCTTATTGGTTATGCAGTTAGGGAATGATGATGTTGCTACCAGAACTCCCAGGGCTATCAAAAATGACCTCAGGGCCCTGGGAGATCTGGTTGAGGGGTCAGGTGCACAAATAATTTTTACATCGATACCGTTAGCTGCAGGAGGGAATACGATAAGGAACAGGTCGGCAGCTGCAGTCAACAAGTGGCTTAGAGGCTGGTGCAGTCGAAAGAATTTTGGGTTTTTCGATCTTGGAGAACTTTTTACTGCACCAGGCCAGCTGGCAACAGATGGAGTACATCTGTCCCAGAGGAGGGGGAAGGTCACAGCACATGAGAATGTACTGTGATCGGGTTGAGTGCTTGTGGGGGAGAATGAGAGGGAAGTTTGGGAGGGCAGACATCCTGGTTGGAGTCTGTTATAGACCACCCAACCAGGAGGAAGATGTCGATGAAGCATTCTATAGGCAGCTGAAGGCTGTCTCAAGATCACCTGACCTCATTCTCGTGGGCAACTTCAACCTGCCTGATATCTGCTGGGGTCTCAACACAGCAGAAAGAAGGCAGTCTAGGAGGTTCCTGGAGTGCATGGAGGACAGCTTCTTATCCCAGGTGCTGCGTGAACCTACCAGGGGTAAGGCTATGCTTTACCTCCTCTTCACCAACAGGGAAGGGCTGGTGGGTGATGTGGTGGTCGGAGGGTGTTTAGGCACCAGTGACCACGAGATAATTGAGTTTTCGGTATTCAGCCAAGCCAAGAGGGGTAGCAAGAAGACCTCCACTCTGGACTTCAGGAGGGCAAACTTCAGGCTACTCAAGGAATTAACTCAGAAGGTTCCCAGGGATACAGCCCTTAAAAATAAAGGGGTCCAGGTGAGCTGGAGCTGCTTCAAGGAAGAACTCTTGAATGTGCAGGAACAGGCTGTGCCAGTGTCCCGGAAGATGAGCCTCCAGGGCAGACGGCCAGCCTGGATGGGTAATGAACTCTTAATAGAACTAAGGGGAAAAAAGAGGGTGTACCATCTCTGGAAGAAAGGGGAGGCACCCTATGGAATGTTTAGGGATGTTGCTAGGACATGCAGGAAGAAAATTAGGGAGGCAAAAGCCCATTTAGAACTTAGACTGGCCTCTGCTGTGAAGGACAACAAAAGTCCTTCTATAAATACATCAATAGCAAGAGGAAGGGCAAGGACAACCTCCACTCCTTGGTTGACACGGAGGGGAACGTTGTAACAAAGGATGAGGAAAAGGCAGAGGTACTTAACACCTTCTTTGCTTCAATCTATCCTAGCATGGCAGAACATCTTCCAGACAGCTGGCCTGCAGAGCTGGCAGAAGGAGCCAGGGAGCTGCATAGTTTCCCACTGCTCCATGAGGCAGTTAGAGATCTTCTGAGCCGCTTGGACCCCCACAAGTCCATGGGACCGGATGGGATCCATCCTAGGGTGCTGAGAGAGATGGCAGATGAGCTGGCCAAGCCACTCTCCATCACTTTTCAGCAGTCCTGGCTCACTGGAGAGGTCCCAGAAGACTGGAAGCTGGCCAACGTGGTGCCCATCCACAAGAAGGGCCAGTTGGAAGAGCCAGGAAATTCTAGGCCTGTCAGCCTGACCTCAGTGCCAGGCAAGATTATGGAACAGGTCATCTTGAGTGCGATCACGCAGCACTTACAGGATGGCCAAGGGATCAGGCCTAGCCAGCATGGCTTCAGGAAGGGCAGGTCCTGCCTGACCAACCTGATCTCCTTCTATGATCAGGTGACCCACCTGGTTGATGTGGGGAGGCCTGTGGATGTGGTCTACCTGGACCTCAGCAAGGCCTTTGACACTGTCCCCCATAGCAAACTCCTGGCCAAGCTGGCAGCCCATGGCTTGGATGGGAGCACACTGCGTTGGGTTAGGAAATGGCTGGAGGGCCGAGCCCAGAGAGTGGTGGTGAATGGTGCCACAGCCAGCTGGCAGCCAGGCACTAGTGGTGTGCCCCAGGGATCAGTGCTGGGCCCCATGCTCTTCAACATCTTTATTGATGATCTGGATGAGGGCATTGAGTCCATCATCAGTAAATTTGCGGACGACACCAAGCTGGGGGCAGGAGTTGATCTGCTGGAGGGCAGAGAGGCTTTGCAGAGGGACCTCGACAGGCTGGACAGATGGGCAGAGTCCAACGGCATGAGATTGAACACATCCAAGTGCCAGGGGCTGCACATTGGCCACAGCAACCCCATGCAGTGCTACAGGCTGGGGTCAGAGTGGCTGGAGAGCGGCCAGGCAGAGAGGGACCTGGGGGTGCTGGTTGATGGGAGGCTGAACATGAGCCTGCAGTGTGCCCAGGCAGCCAAGAAGGCCAATGGCATCCTAGCCTGCATCAGAAACAGTGTGGCCAGCAGGAGCAGGGAGGTCATTCTGCCCCTGTACACAGCACTGGTTAGGCCACACCTTGAGTCCTGTGTCCAGTTCTGGGCCCCTCAGTTTAGGAAAGATGTTGTGTTACTGGAGCGTGTCCAGAGAAGGGCAACAAAGTTGGTGAGGGGTTTGGAAGACAAGCCCTATGAGGAGAGGCTGAGGGAGCTGGGGTTGCTTAGCCTGGAGAGGAGGAGACTGAGGGGTGACCTTATTGCTCTCTACAACTACCTGAAGGGAGGTTGTAGCCAGGCAGAGGTTGGTCTCTTCTCCCAGGCAGCCAGTACCAGAACAAGAGGACACAGTCTCAGGCTGCGCCAGGGCAGTTTAGACTGGATCTTAGGAAGAAGTTCTATACAGAGAGAGTGATTGCCCATTGGAATCAGCTGCCTGTGGAAGTGGTGGAGTCACCTTCACTGGAGGTGTTCAAGAAGAGGCTTGATGGGGTGCTTGGTGCCACGGGTTAGTTTTTTAGTTGTTTAGGTGGGTTGTATTGTACTGTATTGTACTGTATTGTACTGTATTGTATTTAGGTGGGTTGGATTGGTTGATAGGTTGGACGTGATGATCTTGAAGGTCTCTTCCAACCTGGTGTATTGTATTGTATTATTGTATGATCCCCTGATGCCATCCCAGTTCCGACTGGGCCCCCTCTCCACTTGAGCAGGCAGTGTGAGCTTGCGTCCCTAATGCCAAGGGCAGCCTAGGCTGCAACCAAAGCAGCATGGCCAGAGATGGAGAGAGAGCATTCTGTCACTTTGCTCTGGTACGACCTCCCCTGAAGCCCTCAACACAGGAAGGACATGGAGCTGATGAGCACATCCACAGGAGGGCCACAGAAATGATCAGGGGCCCTCCTCCATCTCCTCCCCATCCTTGGACCTGGTGGTGTCAGTTCTGTACTCAGTGGTGCCTCCAGCAGTCAACCCTCTCATCTACAGCCTGAGGAACCAGGAGCTCAAGGCTGGGACAGAGCTGGGCTCCAGAGCAGCACTGCCAGCAGAACAGGAGGTCTCCTCGTGCCTTCATCCCCAACCCCCTCCCTTTACACACTGCACCTATTCAGAGTCCAATGTGTATACCCTGACCCCCTTCCAGCATAGACTCAGTCCAAACATGGATCTTTTAACCCCTCCCAGTACAGACGTGGTCTCATCCCAGGACAAACTGGATCACACTCTCCTCTAGCAGTGCAGCCTCGGTCCCATCCCAGCACAGAATATATCCCCTGGTTCCCTTCCCAGTACTGAATGCATCCATCCCAGTACAAACTGCACACCCTCATGCCCTCCCAGTACAGTCTGGGCCCTGTCCCAGTCCTTTTAATCCCTCCAGGTACACATTAGGCCTTGTCCCAATAAAAACTGAATCCCCTTGCTCCCTCCCAATACAGACTGGAGCTCTTTCCAGTACAAGCTGCATCTCAGTACAAAGTGCATCTCCTGTGCCCCTGATCCCACCCCAGTTCAGACTGGGTCCCCCTCCAGGTACAAACTGAACCTCTCTGAACTCTCCCAGTACAGACAGGGCCTTGGTACAAAACTAGCTGAACCACCTGGTCCCCTCCCAGAGCAGGCATGGCCTCATCCCAGCACAATCTGGATCATTTTTTTCCATCCCAGTACACTCTGGGTCCCATCCCAGTACAAAGTGGATTCCCTGCTGCCTTCCAGTACCTACTGCATCCCTCCACGTGTTAACTGTGCACTCTGGTTCCAACCCAGTACAGACTGGGCCCCCTCCCAGTACGAACTGCATCTCCTGATTCCCTCCCTGTCCAAGCCCAAACTGTTGTATCCCAGTATAGTCCAAGACCTGTCCCAGAAACTGGATCCAATGGCATCCCCCAGTATAGACTGGGGACCATCCCAGTGCAAACTGCATCTCCTGATCTGCTCCCAGTAAAGACATGGTCTCATCCCACAGCAAAGTTGAAGCCCTGGCCCCTCCCAGTTCCAGCTGCTCCCTCCCAGTGCAAACCAGAGAACAGGACTCCTTCCCAGTACAGACTGTGCCTGATCCCAGACTACCTGAACCCTTCCCAGGACCAGACTTGGACCCCTCCCAGTACAAACTGAATCCATTTGCCCCCTCTCAGGCAGTCTGAGCCCCATCCCAGTACAATCTGAGTCCCCTTGCCACATCCCAGTACAGTCTGGGTCTCATCCCCCCGTACATACTGGGTTCCTTTAACCCCTCCCACCACAGGCTGGGCCCTGTCACAGTCACAACTCCATACCCTAAGCACATCAGAGTCCGTCTGGCCATCTCCCATTTCTAACTGGCTCCCATTAACATCTCCAAGTACAGCCCAGGCCTTGTCCCAGGAAAAACTGATTCCACTCATCCCATCCTGTACTGTTTTCATATTTTGATCAGTGCTGTAGACAGAGGATGAGACACCATCAGCAGGGTGCAGGTGGCACCAAGCTGAGTGGTGCTGTTGAGATGCCAGAGGACAGGATGGCATCCAGAGGCCCTGGGCAAGCTGGAGAGGTGGTGCCCAGGTGACCCTCATGAGGTTCAACAGCAGCAAGAGCAGGGTCCTGCAGCTGGGCTGGAACCATCCTCACTATCAATACAGGCTGGGGGAGGAGGTGATAGAAAGCAGCCCTGAGGAAAAGGACTTGGGAGTGCTGGTGGGGGAGAAGCTGGACAAGAGCAGGCACTGTGTGATTGTAACTCTGAAGGCCAAGGGCAGCCTGGGCTGCATCCAATGCAGCATGGCCAGAGAGGGAGAGAGGGGATCCTGCTACTTTGTGATGCAATGGTGAGACCTCCCCTGGAGTCCTGCATCCAGCTCTGAAGTCTCAACACAGGAAGGACATGGAGCTGATGGAGATGGTCCAGAGGAGGGACACAGAAATGGTCAGGGGCTTGGAGCAGCTCTGATACAAGGACAGGCTGAGGGGGCTGGGGTGGATCAGGCTGAAGAAGAGAAGGCTCTGGGGAGACCTAATAGCTGCTTTCCAATGCCTGAAGTGTACTGGATGGAGAGAGACTGTTTGCAAGGTCCTGCAGCGACAGGACCAGGGCAATGGCTGTGGATGTGAGGAAGAAGTTCTGCACCATGAGGGTGATGAGACACTGCCACAGGTTGCCCAATGAGATGTTTGAGGCCTGCAGATATTCAAAGTGAGGCTGCACAGGGCTGTGGGCAACCTCTAGTTGAGGATGTCCCTTTCTGTCTGCAGGGGGGGTTGGACTGGATGACCTTTGGAGGCCCCTTCCAACCCAGACCTTTCTATGATTCTACCTCCCAGTAAGAGCTGAGCCCATGGCCTCTCCCAGTAACACTGGGCCTTGTCCCAGGGCACTCTGAAAGCCTAATCCTCTCCCAGTACAGACTGGGCCCTTCCTGTCCAGATTGGATCCATTTAGTTTGGGCCTCCCCAGGTCAAGAAAGACAGAGATCTGCTGGAGAGAGTCCAACAGAGGCTAGGAGGATGAGGAAGGGACTTGAACATCTCTGTGGCCAAGCCACTCTCCATTATTGACCTGGAGTCCTGGCTCACTGGGCAGGGTCCCAGGGTATTGGAGAGGAGCAAATGTGACACCCAGCTGCAAGAAAGGAAGAAAGGAGGATCCAGGAAACTATAGAGCTGGCAGTGTGAGCTGGGTAGCAGGGCAGGGCCTGGAGCAGAGCATCTCCAGCACCGTTACATGACCTGGAGAGGACAAGCAGGGGATCAGGCCCAGGCAGCATGGGTTTAGGAAGGGCAGGTCCTGCCTGACCCACCTCATCTCCTTCTCTGACAGGATGAGTGACTGTTGGAGGAGGGCAAGGCTGTGGCTATTGTCTGCCTAGACTTTCCAAAAGCCTTTGGCACTGCTGCCCACAGAATTCTCCTGGGCAAAGTGGCTGCTCCTGGCTTGGATGAGCAATGCTCTGCTGGATGCAGCCCTGGCTGGGTGAAAGGGCCCAAAGAGTGGTGCTCAGTGGAGTTGAATCCAGCTGGTGGCAGGGCACAAGTGGTGTTGCTCAGGGCTCAGTGTTGGGACCACTTCTGTTTAACATCTTTATTGATGACCTTGATGAAGACACAGAGTGAGTCAGCAGTGAGTCAGCAGATGACACCAAGTGAGGTGGCAGAGTTGATCTGCATGAGGGTAGGGAGGCTCTGCAGAGGGACTTGGATAGATTGGCTCCATGACCAACACTACCAGGAGGAGCTTCAAGAAGGCCAAGTGCCAGGTCCTGCACTTGGGCACAACAACCCAAGAATGCTCCAGGCTTGGGGCAGTGTGGCTGGAGAGCTGTCTGACAGAAAGGGAGCTGGGGGTGCTGATGGACAAGCAGCTGAATAGGAGGCAGCAGTGTGCCCAGGTGGCCAAGAAAGCCAAAGGCATCCTGGCTGGGATCAGAAGTGCTGTGTCCAGCCGGAGCAGGGAAGTGACTGTCCCCTGGGACTCAGCTCTGGGGAGGCCACACCTTGAGTGCTGTGTCCAGTTTTGGGCACATCAGTACAGGAGAGATGTGGAGGTGCTGTAGCCAGGGCAGAGAAGGACAAGGAGCTGGGGAAGGGCCTGGAGAAGAAACCTGATGAAGAGCAACTGAAGGAGCTGGGGCTGGTTAGTTTGGAGAAGAGGAGGCTGAGGGGAGGTGGTTGAGTCACCAAGCCTGGAGGTGTTTCAAGGTGCTTTGGATGTGGTGCTTAGGGATATGGTTTAGGGGTGACCCTTGTAGAGCAGGGTTATTGGTTGGACTTGGTGCTCCTGAGGGTCTTCTCCAACCTTTATGTTTCTGTGATTCTGTGACAGACTGAGAGCCCTGGGGCTGTTTAGTCTGGAGAGGCGAAGTCTGAGAGGGGATCTGATCAATGGCTATCAATATCAGAGGGGGGTGTCAGATGAAAGTGCCAGGCCCTTGGCAGTGGTTCCCAGTGACAGGTCAAGGATCAGTGGGTGCAAGAGGGAACACAGCCATTTCCACCTCAGCATGAAGAGACTCTTCTGTGCTGTGAGGGTGCTGGAGCCCTGGAGCAGGCTGCCAGAGAGGTGGTGGAGTCTCCTTCTCTGGAGACTTTCAGACCTGCCTGGATGTGTTCCTGTGTGACCTGCCATGGGTGATCCTGCTCTGGCAGTGGGGTTGGACTGGAGGATCTCTGGTGATCTCTTCCAACCCCTCATATACTGTCACTGTGATTTAAGCCCTCCCAGTTCAGACTGGGCTCATCAGGACACCAAAGCCTCTCCTTAGTCCTGGTCTGAGTCCCAGTCCTCAAAGGCATCTCTGAGCCCTCAGCCCTCCCCTGGACACTTCAGCCCCAAACCTCCTTCCTGTGCTTTGACCCCTCTTTTCTATCCCCTCCTACCATTGCGTGACTCTGCTTGGCACCTGGCACAGGGCAGGGGCTGGGAACTCCCACAGTAGCCTCATGGCCATGGGAGAGGAGCAGGAGGTGAACTGTGGCTGAGCAGCTGATGGACATCAGGAGCAGATGGATGGCAATGCCATGGGCAGCTCAGCTGTGCCTCAGGATCTCCTGCACAGCAGCAGCCACAAGGCTGGGCAGGGGCTGGGAGGTCACTGCTGGCTCAGCAGCTGATAGGGCAGCAGCAGGAAGAGGGCAGGAAAGGGACTGGGAGGTCACTTCTTGCTGCAGCAGCTGAGAGGACACCCCCTGACTCCTGCCTGGGCTCTGTGTTTTTGGTCTCCCAGCTGCCAGAGTCCCCAGCAGGCAGCAGAAGGCATGTGGTGGGCAAGGGACTTGTGTGACTCCCTGTCCCTAAGCACCTGGTGGCCCCTGCAGGAAGAGCCTTGGAGCTGGGTTGTCACCTCCCTGCCACCTGAGGGCCTGAGGGGACCGCAACAGGGACAGGGCTTGGCTGTGGCTGCTGGAGAAGCTGAAAGGCAGCAGCAGGGACCTGCCTTGGAAGGCCCTGCAGAGGTTTCTTGTGGCTGCTCAGCTGCCAGGCCACAAGCAGGCTGAGGCCTTGGGCCAGCATTGGGACATGAGGGATGGCTGAGAAGCTCCTAGGGCAGGAGGAGCCACATGGCCAGGAGGTGAATGTGAGCTCACTGCAAACTCCAATCCCTTTGTGTCATTGGCTAGCAGCAGGCCCAGGCAGAAAGGCCTCTGGCAGAGACCATTCCAAATGTCCTGGGATGGAGCAGAGGCTGAGCAGAGTGCAGAAGGCCAAGTGCAGCTGGGCTGTGGTAGGAGGAGTGTGGCCACCCACACAGAGAGGTTTGTCCTCCCCTGCACTCAGCACTGCTGTGACCACATCTGCAATATTGGTGTCTGGCTGTGGAGTTCCTTAGTCTGGAGGAATGGAGAGGCAGTGGAGAAGATCCAGAGGAGATCTGTCTGGGTGGAGTTTGGAGTCTCTCTCTAGCACCTGAAGCTGCTGAGCTTCTTTAGCCTGGGGAAGTGAAGGCTCAGGGGTGATGTGCACCTGCTTGAAGGGGGGTGTCAGCTGATGGAGCTTTTCTTGCTTGTGGACACAGAAGGAAGGCTTCAGAAGGTGCAACTGAAAGGTTCAGACTGGAGGCCAGGACAAAACAATGTCACTCAGGGAGGTGACCCAGAAGGAGTCTGGAGATCCTTTGTGTGTCAAGGAACAGGCAGCAAGAGTGGAGAGGGAAGGTGTAGAAATGTCAGGGGAGAGCTGGCTGGGGAAGCCAGATGGATGTCAGCAGCCTGAAGGGAAAGAGCTGCAGGCATGGGACAGTGTAGCACAGCCTGCAGGAGGGATGGCCAAGGGCTCTGGCAGGGCTGAAAGGCTCAAGAGTGACAAGGTCTTGATCCTGTTCCTCCTGGCAGCAGCTTTTGCCACCATGGCTGCTGAGATGAAGGTTGAGTTGGAGGCTCTCAGGATCTGCCTTTCCAAGGCCTGAGGCTCAGAGCTTGGCCTTTCTCTTTCCTAACCCAAGGCCAGGGTTTGTTCAGCTGCACTTTGCCTTTGTCTGCCTTCAATCATGGCCTCCACGGAGCTTCTCTAAGCACCCCTGGGAGGCTTTGTTGCTCATGGCCCTCAGTGAGGCCAATTCATACTTGAAGGCATTTTTGTTCTGCTTCTGACTTCTTGAGCAGATTCCTTCAGTCTCCTCTCAGTGTGTGAGGCTCAGGCAATGATCCCCAAGTGCCCTAAGAGCTCTTTGTGTCTCTGTAGTTTTCTTCAAGGTTTCAAAGTGCTCCTCACAAAGCTCCTTTAGTATTTCTTTCATATCAAAGGGAGAATATTCTTTTAGCTTTCCTCTCAGAGCAGAGATGATAATTCCCCAAGTGACCCTGACCCAGGCTGTCTCAGCAGGACATCTGCACTTGCAGGGAAATCTGCCCTTCAGGTCTGACATTGAAGGGACAACTTTGATTCTCACCCTCCCCAACCTCCCCATTGCTGTCCCTGCCCAATCTCAATCCCATCCAAGGCTTCCCAGGCATAGAAGCCTCTGGGTTTTGCCCATATCATGAGCACAATGCCAATGGACAGTAGCTTCACTAGTACAGGTTGGGCTATCTGTGTCTGTGGTAGGGATTCACTCCTTTGTCCATCAGGGCCAAGGGCAGCAGCCATCACTAGTTCCATGGGACTAAATGTTTGAATTTTGGGGCTTCCATCTATTCCTCATCAGCTGCTGACAGTAAAAACTGCTTGTGCCAACCATGAGTCCCAGCTGTGCCTCGAGCTATCAGCATGACTTGCAAGAAGACCATTGGTCTGTTCAGCTACACCATTAGCCTGAGGATAATATGGCTGTGGAACACTCCTTTAATTCATTCTCCTTGCGCCCAGACTTGCACTGTGCTCACTGTGAAGTGTGATCCATTGGCACTTTGGACACACTCAGCACAGCTAGAATGCTGAACCATTTCTCCAGAGCTTAAATCCTTTGAGCTCCTTTGGCAGTGCTGAAGAGCTGTGGCCATGGCTCAGCCTGGAACCACTTCTGCTCCTACCAGGTTATTACTTTTCCCAGGAGAGGTTTTCCAAGGGCCAACATAATCAACTTGCCAGGGACTACACAGAGGCTTGGTGTGTCTGATCTGTGGGGCAGAGGCTTGCTTTGGGTGGTTGGCCTTAAGCCTTACCCAACATTGTGGCCAAGCTGCAAGAATTGTTCCAATGTTTCAAACTGACCTCCCTGAGCCTGGCACTCAGAATAGAGGTTGGCCTTCCCTGGGTGGCCTCTTCTCATGTGCAGCCACTCAGCCAATCTTGTCAATCTTCCCCTTCATTGTTCACCACAGGAATTCTTGCTGGGTGATCTGCCTGCTGGTTCCATTGTGCAGCAGCTCTTCCCTTCTGTGCATGGCCTTTGACCCCTCCTGCCTTTGAGGGTCTTGAGTGACCTGTTTCTCAGAGTCATTGCCAGTCTCCAGCTCTCCAGATTGATTATTCACCCTGACACATCCATTCAGTGGCACCCTTGGAGGCTGCACAGGCATCAGTGTGAATAGCAGGGCACCATTCTCTGCTGCCAGCATGAGTGCAGGGCAATCCTCCTACCTGTGCACCACCTTCCTCTGCCACAGTCTTCCCAGTGCCAGCCTCCAGCACTGCAGCTTTCTCTTGCCATTTGCATCCCATACAGTGGGTGGAGTCAGCTGAGAACCACACTCCTCCTGCACTTGAGTCTGTGGTCAGCTCAGCTGCTGCCTTAGTTGCAGACAGTTCCTAGGGCAGGCCTAACAGCACTGTGTCTGCAGTCCCAGGCTGTGGTAGGTTGGAAACTTTTGCTGGAGCCTTTTCATTTTCCAGTGAGTGTCCAATGAGCAGCATTGCAGCCAAGAAAGACAAGGCAAAAAGAAGACATCAGGAGTCTGATCAAGATCCATTCCTGGCCAGCCCTGGAGCTTGCTTGTCTTGCTTCACCTGGCATGGGTGCAGGGCTCCTTGGCAGGGAAGTGTATTCCTCTCTCCCCACCCAGCCCTCCCCATGCCTGGGAGACTCCGCGGGATCTGAATTGAAACTCTCACAGCTCCCATGACAGACTGAATGCTTTTAGCACCTCCCAGTACAGACTGGATCCTAGGATGCCCTCCCAGTCCAGCCTGGGCCCCTCCCATCCTCTCTACTCAGTCCCCTGCTCCAATGCAGTGCAGCTGAGCCAAGCCCTCATCTCACCCCTTATACCTCAGCCCCTCCCAAACCCACTCCTGACCCTGACTCTGCCCCCACTGCTCATCCTGGCTCCAGCCTTTACCCTTGGCATTGACCCTTGGGTGTTAACCCCAGGCTTCAACCCAACCTCTGCCTCTCAGAACTGGCCCTCACCTGATCCCTGCCCAGAACACTCAGCAGGACAGCTGAAGGAAGGAGACTTCTGAACTTTCTCACTAACTGTTAGAAACTCTCCCACTAGTTCAGAGCTTAGCTTTCTGACATCAATCAAGTAATCCTGGAGCTTGGGAGAGCAAATGCAGATAGAGCAGCAGATGGCAGCTCTAGACAGAGAGAGAACTAAGGCTGAGTCTGGAAAGTAGGCTGGGTTCTCACAGCCCTGGGCCTCACTAACAAGAGAAGGACAGTTCTGTGGGATTGGCAGAGGACCAACAGCAAAACACAAGAAAGACGACATGGGGACTGCAATGTTGCTAAAGGACAGGAGTGGCAGCAAAGACCAAGACATGGAAGGATTTCTCTATCAAATGAGATTTTATCCTTCTACTGCCTGTGTGTGACTGAGTCCTAGATGAGACCATGGTTAATCTTGTCAGCACACTTAATTCCCTCATCTATGGTGTTCCAAGGCTTAGGGTTCCATGGAAGGTCATTCCTGGATGGACACCTCCTGAGAGCTGCCAGTCAAAGGCATGTCCACAAAGGAACCTTACCAAGGTACCTGCCTAGATGCCTATCTATTCCACTAGCTTTTGAGAGGGTTCCAAGCTGAGATGCTGACTTGTCCCCCACTACTGAAGCAGGGGTCCCTGTATCGTGGCACCTGCCTAGCCATGTAAGAATTGGCTCATTCTCTCCTCTAATGTAATCCTTTCTTACATGCCTGATTTCCTGCCTGGGGGCATTAGCTGCTTGGAATGTTACCTTCATCAGTCTCCTCCTCTTGAAGTGGCTGTCCCCATGATCCTGCTGCTGCCCTCCATAGGACATCTTTAAGTTCAGAAGCACCTCCATTATCTCCTGACTTACCAGAACCTGTATCCTGTCCTGCATCTCCACTCTCCACTGATGGCCTCAGCAATTCAGCTCTATCTTTAGGCAAACTTTCTCTCCATTTTCAGAAGGATCCTTTTAACCAGCAGAGGGATCTTGCTGTTCTTCTGCCTCTGCATCTGCCTTGTGCCTGCCCCTTTTATCCACAAGCTGTGATTTGTTGAACTGGAGCTGCATTTAAGTTTACAGCAGACTTTGCAGAAGCAGAAGGGGTTTGCAAGGGAAGACCACTGGCAGGTGGACTTTGGGACCCAGGGGCTGCTGTGGAACTCGCTTCCATTCCTGCTGCTGCAGGTGGAAGAGATTTTGCCTCGTTATGGCTGCCGGTGGAGCCACAGCCGCTGGCACTGCTGTTGTGAGCTGCGTCTGCCCCCCGCTGGCTGAATGCCAGAACTGCTGCCGGTCTCAGAGCTGCTTTCCCATTAACTCCTGTCTTCCTGTTTCCCCCTGTTTTGTCCTGTTTGTCCTCTTTCTGTGTCTTCCTCATCACGGAAATGTCTGCATTTGAGTTAGAACTACCCTACGACGTCTGCGTCTGCTGCGTCTGAAACCAGAACAGCTATTCGCTGCTCGTCTCTCTCGGTGCAGTGCCATCAGTAAAATCATTCTGGGGTCCCAGCTGCTCACATAACTCTCTGCAACAGGAATGCTGAATTGATGTATTCCTGCAGGAACGTCACAGTCACATTATCATAGCTGTTAGCCACAGAAATCCCATGCAGTGCTCATGCAGCATTTTCAGCTTCTGTTTAAACCAAGGGACAGTTTATATGCCAATATCTTCCTCACTTACCCAACTTCAAGGCCCACACCATTTGTACAGAATCCCAGTCAGAGCACAATATATCAAATGCCTCAAAACCCAAAACAGCTTCATTTTTGCTTCCTTACTCTGAGCAGCAATTAATCAATCAAGCAATTGCTCCACATTGAATAGGCACCAGTTTTTTATAGTTTTTTGTGATGGGTTGAAGTTTTCCCCCAACATGGACTTTGCCAGACCAACGCAGTTAGAAGCAAATGAATCTGTATTTACAAGCAAAACCTGCACTCTACAATGGAATGCAATGAATGTGTACAAAATATATAGGATTTACAGTACTACACAGATCCTTACAACTAATAAACAGCACAAGGACCCCCCCCAGGCAAGGACCAGGGGAAGCTACTGGCTTCTCCCTCCCTGGCTCCTCCTTATCCTCCTGCATAAAAGGGACAAGATAAAGGAGCAGAGAAGTTAGACTTAGCCACAGTCAGCCAGAGCACATT
>JAAWVA010000030.1:24223649-24253761 GCA_015227895.2 Colaptes auratus
CACAGGCCACACTGGACTGTTGAAAGGGGAATGAGTTTTGCTGATGACTTTCTGACTCTCCAACTGACCAATCAGATTCTGAATGGGCAACAAAGAGTCAGGGTGGTTCTGTATTGTCTGTGATGCACAGTCTGAGAAGCAACCGGCAATTTAATGTCCTCAATCTTGTGTTGTCCCACAACTGAAGATTCGTCAGAAAGCTCAGGTCTAAGAGACAGCTTCAGTTTTTGTCCATCAATTTCTACAGATGCTACTCCAAAAGCCCATTTGTAACCTTTAGGGTCTTTGAAACGCCCTTCTCTCAGAAAATCAATTCCCAGAATACAAGGTGCGTCAGGTCCGTCACCACTGTATGCTTCCTCCACTGTTCCCAGTTAAACTTATATCAACCTCCACCTTAGTTAACTCTTGAGATCCACCAGTGACTCCCAGAATAGTTATAGCTTCTGATCCCTGATAATTTGATGGCATTATGGTGCACTGAGCCCCTGTGTCAACCAAGGCCCTGTACTTCTGAAATTGTGAAGTGCCAGGCCACTGGATGGACACATCCCAATAGATTCTGTTATCTCTGTTACCCCTCTCCTCCCCCTGGCGGGAGGCAGGGCACCCCTAGTTATGGGGAACATGCCCACATGTGCAATGAGCACAGTGTGCAGTGTTAGAACTGGAGCCACTGCTGGAGCTACTAGAGTTGTCCTGGGTAACTGTAGAAGTAACAGCTACCGTTCTGGTATTGCTCCCTCGGGTTCTGCCACTTTGCAGTTCCCTCAGTCTCCTGAAAAGATTAGCAGTTGGTTGACCATCCCATCTGTTCATGTTCTCACCAAACTGATCACGCAGAGTTATCCAAATACTTCCACGTGATTGCCTTGGTGGTCTGTTTGGTTGGATCTGTTTTGGAATGACCTGTTTTGGAATGACATCCTTGGAGGACATCTATTCCTCACAGAGGAAACCTGTATCCATCTGGAGGAAGAATTGGAATTATCTCTTTGTGTCAGTTGGGATATGGAATTTATTATTTCATCCTTCAGCTCTTTCATGCAATTCTTTATCTCACCAGACAGAGTTTCAATGGCTGAAACCAACGAAACACGTGTCATGCTATCCTCCAATTGTCTCATCTGATCAGTGAATTGGCCAACCGTAGGAGGAGCTCCGCCATAATTTCTTGCCACAATCCTGCTTGCCAGAATATTTGCATAATTAGGAGGAGCAAGTTTGATGAGCTTTTTAGCAAGACCAGTTCCTACAGGAATTTCATCAGGATTCAGAGTCTCATGGCCACCATAGAGTACCTCTCTAACAGCAAATTCTCTCAGACGCTTAATCCCTTCCTCTATGGTAGTCCAGGGCTTAGGATTCCATGGGAGATCATCTCGGGAAGGATATCTCATGAGGGTTGCCATTAAAAGGCGTATCCACAGAGTAACCTTACCGAGAGTCCGGCCTAGATGTCTATCTATTCCATTATCCTTTGAGAGAGTTCCTAGCTGAGCTGCTGACTTGTCTCCAACCCTTAGAGCTGGAGCACCTGTATCGTAGCATCTACCAAGCCAAGCTAGGATTGGCTCCTTATCTGCTCTGATGTAATCTTTACGCACATTCCTTAGCTCTTCTCTTGGGGAAGAACAGTCCAGAATATCATCTGACTCCTCCTCTTCCTCCTCTTCCTGAACTTGTTGTCCCATTAATCTTATTGTCACTCTCCTAAGAATCTCTTTAAGGTCAGGAGTACCACCTCTTGTTATTCTGCTATCAGCAATTTGCCCTGCATCTCCATCCAGTGATGTTCTCAATAACTCAGCTATATCTTTAAGACAAATCTTCTCCTCCTCCTCAGCAGGGTCTCTTAAAGCAGAAGTTCCCTCACAGGATCAGCATCTGAATCAGCTTTGGTCTTTCCACCTCTCGTCTTTAAAACAGCTACCTGCTTAACTTGAGCTGTATTTGAATTTACAGCTGGCTTAACAGAAGCTGACAGGTTCTGAGACGGATCAGCTGCTGTAGAGGACACTTCCGATCCTGCTGAAGAAGAAGGAGGAACTGGCTTTGCCGCATTAACGGCTGCCGAGGACGGGGGAGCCGCCATGTTAGGCGCTGCCGCTGCAGCTGGCTGATTGCCAGAACCACCAACAGCACCGTTCAGAGCAGCCTTTCCGATGGACTTTTTAGCTTGATCTTTAACTGATACAGATCCTCCATTCTCCTCATCACTAGATATTTCTGGGGTCGAGTTAGAGCTGTTCTTTCTCCTCTTGGGTCTACGCCTAATTACAAAACAGGTCTTAGATACCTTTCTCTCCCGGTACAGAGCATATAACAAGCACGCAATCACTATCACCAGCAGCAGATTCAAACACATCAAATAAATCACCTTCGGATCCCAGCCATCACTTAAAACGACCCTTTCACCTACTGGGATCCTAAACTCCTTTATCTCTATGGGCAGAGTGGTTGAGGTCACATTCCTGTATCTATTAAGCCAAAAGAATCCCAGGCACTGGTCATAGAGAAGCTGAATCTTATACTTAAACCATAAATAGAATTTATACATCAAGTATCTGCTTAAGCGATCGAAAATCAATCCCAGGACATGCTTATAGATAAGGACCCCAAAAATTGAAAAAAACAGATGCTCTAAAAGCCAAAACACTTTCATCTTTGCAACTCCGACCTGAGCAGACAATAAATCAAGCAACTTTTGCTCTGCTTCTGGACAGCAACTATCCACAAGACGCACGTTGGGCGCCAATTAAAATATGTGGTGGGGTGAGAAAGTTCCCTCCCCACACACAGGGAAAGAAACCACAGCTAGCTCAGTCAGAAAAGCAGATGAAAGCTATATTTACAAGCATCAATGGAATGCAATGAATATGTACACAAATATACAATATTTACAATATATATACAGGAAAATACAGCAATGAACACAATGCAGAAAAGCCTTTTCCCTCCAGCCGGCCAGGGGGGTTCCCTGAACCCCCTCTCTCCCTCCCTACCTCCCCTTTTTCCCAAAAGGGTTGTAGAGAGAGAGAAAGGAATTAAGGAAGAAAAATTCTGTTAGCTCAAAAGCCAATGCAAGAATTAGTTTTCTTATCTGGTTAGCTGTTAACTCAAGGCCGTTCCTGCTTCAGAAAGAGAGATACCGTCCAGCCCACAGGACAGAGAAGCACAGACTGCACCCAGCCTGAACCCAGACCAGACCAGACTGAGCTAACAGAACCCAAACTTAAAATTGCATTCTACAATCTACCAATGAAATTAGTTTAGACTATCTTGGTTTTGTTTAAATATCAAAAACATTCAGCCAGATTGTTCAGCAACTGTCTCTTTCTTAAAGACGCAGCCTCAACCGGCCACACCAACCTTTTCCTCATCCAACCTTTTCCTCTGCTTCTCTCAAGAACTCTTGACTGGCTGAGAAATCACAGCTATGGCACAACTTGTTGGCTTTGCCTCATCCCTGTGGACAGGCAAGCTGCTGAGAGACAGCTTGTGCTGAGCAGATGGTTCCAGAGCCTTGGATTGCTGAGGCAACTTTCTTAACTTTGGCTTTGCTTAGCTTCCAAAGATCAGCAATTCTTTGGCTGTGTGCAGGCAGTTGTCTAAGGAAAGCAGGGGGCAGCTGGTGCCATGGAGCTGTGAGCTCCAGCTGCAGAAAGCAGTGGAGAAGTCTGATGCAAGGAGCAGGGATGGAAGGCCCAGGTGGGCAGGGACAGCAATGGGGAGGATGGGGAGGGTGAGGAGCAAAGTTTTCCACTCATTGTTAGCCCTCAAAGGACAGCTTCTCCTCCCAGTCCAGACCCCATGAGCAGACAGCCTGCATCATTCTGGCTTGGTGGATGCTGCTGTCACCTCTGCCCTCATCTGAGAAAGAATCAAATAGTTTACCCTCAAAACCTGAGTTTTGTGAGGTGCACTTTGAAATCTGGAAGGAAACAACAAAGACACAAAGAGCTCCTTAGGGCACTTGGGGATCATTCCATGAACCTCAGGTACTGAGAGAAGAGTGAAGAAACTGTGCAAGAAGCAAGAAGCAAGAAGCAAAAGACAAAGTACCTTGAAGCACTGATTGGCCCCACTGAGGCTTGTTACTGCCAAAGCCTCCCCAGGGACTGGTTAGAGCAGCTCAGGAGAGGCTGTGATTGCAGCAGGCAAAGACAAAGTGCAGGAGAGCAAACTCTGGCTCTGGGTTCTGCAGCACAAAGGCCAAGGCCTGAGCACAGCTTCTGGGCAGGCAGCTCCTGTCCCTCATGTGTGGGTCAAGGCTCTTCAATACAATACAGTACAATACAATACAATACAATACAATACAATACACCAGGTTGGAAGAGACCTTCAAGATCATCACGTCCAACCTATCAACCAATCCAACCCACCTAAATACAATACAATACAATACAATACAATACAATACAATACAATACTATACTATACAATACAGTACAATACAATACTATACAATACAACCCACCTAAACAACTGAAAAACTAAACCGTGGCACCAAGCACCCCATCAAGCCTCTTCTTGAACACCTCCAATGAAGGTGACTCCACCACCTCCACGGGCAGCCGATTCCAGTGGGCAATCACTCTCTCGGTGTAGAACTTCCTAAGATCCAGTCTAACCTGCCTGGAGCAGCCTGAGACTGTGTCCTCTTGTTCTGGTACGGGCTGCAGTGGGGGTGGGGGGGGGTTTCATAGCAGCATAGCATGGCCTAGGAGGGAAGGGACCTCAGAGCTCATCTGCTCCAACCTCCCTACCATAGGCAAGGATGCCTCTCCTATAGACTCAGCTGCCCTAGCATCTCCTACAGACACAACTTACCTCACATTCCCTTTCCCAGCTGTGATCCTGCTGGTGGCCAATCCTCTCAGGAGGCAGAAGTGGCCTCACCTCCCCCTTCCCTGTCCTTGGCTTCCTACTGAATGGTGAGATCCTGAGACTCAACTGAGCACAGGATTGCACCCTCAGCCCTCAGCCTCCTTGTGGCCAGAGCCTGAGCAGATAAAAGTTTCACCAGATGCATCTGGCAGATTTCCTACCAAAGCTCTGAGTGGAGAAGCCTTCCTCAGAGGACCTGCTGTAGTAGTTGCCATCACAGAGACATGGTGGGACGACTCACATGACTGGAGCGCTGCAATTGACAGCTACAGGCTGTTCAGGAGGGACAGGCAAGGAAGAAGGGGTGGAGGGGTGGCCCTGTACATCAGGGAGGCACTAGATGCCGTTGAGATGGAGATCAGGGATGACCGGGTTGAGTGCTTGTGGTGAGAATTAGAGGGAAGTTCGGGAGGGCAGACATCCTGGTTGGAGTCTGTTATAGACCACCCAACCAGAGGAAGATGTAGATGAGGCATTCTATAGGCAGCTTAGGCTGTCTCAGGTCACCTGACCTCATTCTCATGGGCTACTTCAACCTGCCTGATATCTGCTGGGATCTCAACACAGTAGAGAGGAGGCAGTCTAGGACGTTTCTGGAGTGTATGGAGGACAGCTTCTTATCCCAGGTGCTGCGTGAACCTACCAGGGGTAAGGCCATGCTTGACCTCCTCTTCACCAACAGGGAAGGGCTGGTGGGGGATGTGGTGGTCGGAGGGTGTTTAGGCACCAGTGACCACGAGATAATTGAGTTTTCGGTATTCAGCCAAGCCAAGAGGGGCAGCAAGAAGACCTCCACTCTGGACTTCAGGAGGGCAAACTTCAGGCTACTCAAGGAACTAACTCAGAAGGTTCCCTGGGATACAGCCCTTAAAAATAAAGGGGTCCAGGAGAGCTGGAGCTGCTTCAAAGAAGAACTCTTGAAGGTTCAGGAACAGGCTGTGCCAGTGTCCCGGAAGATGAGCCGCCGGGGCAGACGGCAGCCTGGTTGGTCAATGAACTCTTAATAGAACTAAGGGAAAAAAGAGGGTGTACCATCTCTGGAAGAAAGGGGAGGCAACCTACGGAATGTTTAGGGATGTTGCTAGGACATGCAGAAAGAAAATTAGTGAGGCAAGAGCCCATTTAGAACTTAGACTGGCCTCTGCTGTGAAGGACAACAAAAAGTCCTTCTATAAATACATCAATAGCAAGAGGAAGGGCAAGGACAACCTCCACTCCTTGGTTGACACGGAGGGGAACGTTGTAACAAAGGATGAGGAAAAGGCAGAGGTACTTAACACCTTCTTTGCTTCAATCTATCCTAGCATGGCAGAACATCTTCCAGACAGCTGGCCTGCAGAGCTGGCAGAAGGAGCCAGGGAGCTGCACGGTTTCCCGCTGCTCCAGGAGGCAGTTAGAGATCTTCTGAGCCGCTTGGACCCCCACAAGGCCATGGGACCAGATGGGATCCATCCTAGGGTGCTGAGAGAGCTGGCAGATGAGCTGGCCAAGCCACTCTCCATCATTTTTCAACAGTCCTGGCTCACTGGAGAGGTCCCAGAAGACTGCAAGCTGCCAACGTGGTACCCATCCACAAGAAGGGCCGGTTGGATGAGCCAGGGAATTCTAGGCCTGTCAGCCTGACCTCAGTGCCAGGCAAGATTATGGATCAGCTCATCTTGAGTGCGATCACACAGCACTTACAGGATGGCCAAGGGATCAGGCCCAGCCAGCATGGATTTAGGAAGGGCAGGTCCTGCCTGACCAACCTGATCTCCTTCTAGGATCAGGTGACCTGCCTGGTGGATGTGGGGAGGCCTGTGGATGTGGTCTACCTGGACCTCAGCAAGGCCTTTGACACCGTCCCCCACAACAAACTCCTGGCCAAGCTGGCAGCCCATGGCTTGGATGGGAGCACACTGCGTTGGGTTAGGAACTGGCTGGAGGGCCGAGCCCAGAGAGTGGTGGTGAATGGTGCCACATCCAGCTGGCGGCCAGTCACTAGTGGGTGTGCCCCAAGGATCAGTGCTGGGCCCCATGCTCTTCAACATCTTTATTGATGATCTGGATGAGGTCATTGAGTCCATCATCAGTAAATTTGCAGACGACACCAAGCTGGGGGCAGTAGTTGATCTGCTGGAGGGCAGAGAGGCTTTGCAGAGGGACCTCGACAGGCTGGACAGATGGGCAGAGTCCAAGGCCATGAGATTGAACATATCCAAGTGCCAGGTTCTGCACATTGGCCACAGCAACTCCATGCAGTGCTACAGGCTGGGGTCAGAGTGGCTGGAGAGCAGCCAGGCAGAGAGGGACCTGGGGGCCTGGGGGTGCTGGTTGATGGGAGGCTGAACATGAGCCTGCAGTGTGCCCAGGCAGCCAAGAAGGCCAATGGCACCCTGGCCTGCATCAGGGAACAGTGTGGCCAGCAGGAGCAGGAAGGTCATTCTGCCCCTGTACACTGCACTGGTTAGGCCACACCTGGAGTCCTGTGTCCAGTTCTGGGCCCCTCAGTTTAGGAAAGATGTTGACTTGCTGGAGCGTGTCCAGAGAAGGGCAACAAAGTTGGTGAGGAGTTTGGAATACAAGCCCTATGAGGAGAGGCTGAGGGACCTGAGGTTGCTTAGCCTGGAGAAGAGGAGACTGAGGGGTGACCTTATGGCTCTCTACAACTCCCTGAAGGGAGGTTGTAGCCAGGCAGAGGTTGGTGTCTTCTCCCAGGCAGCCAGCACCAGAACAAGAGGACACAATCCCATGCTGAGCCAGGGCAGGTTTAGACTGGATGTTAGGAAGAAGTTCTATACAGAGAGAGTGATTGCCCATTGGAATGGGCTACCCATGGAGGTGGTTGAGTCACCTTCATTGGAGGTGTTCAGGAGGAGACTTGATGGGGTGCTTGGTTGCATGGATTAGTTGTTTGGGTGGGTTGGAATGGTTGATAGGTTGGACACGATGATCTTGAAGGTCTCTTTCAACCTGGTGTATTGTATTGTATTGTGTATTCCAGCACAGGTATATGTTGGAGCCATCATTCCATGTCCATGCAGGTTAGTGAAGGATACTGCTGAATGGCTATGGGAGGCACTGAGTTTGATTTCCTCACTTCAGTTTCAAGACCGTCCCAGGACCCCTCAAGGACACCTCCCTGAAGTGGGCAGATGGCTTCATCCCTGGCCCTGGGGAAGAAATGTCTCCAAAAGAGGCCTTTTGGGACAGAAATGTTAAAGAAAAACCAACCAAAGACAATACTTTATTAGGGTTGGGGTTTCCATTCTAATTAGGCATTAGCCTTGGGATGAGGTTTTTCTTTTACCCCTAGTAAACCCAAAGTGTTGAGGAACAAAGAGCCAAATCCCAGCCCAGCTGCAGGGGTGGCACTGGCTGTGCTGACTCAGCACTGTCATTCCTCTCCTCAGCACTGGCTGGTGCAGAGAAGGACAGGGGGACATTTGCTTCTGAGGAAAGAAGGTGTAAAAGAGGAGATTTTTGCTGTTCGAGCTGCTGGAGAAGGCCCCCCCAGGGGGGTCACGTATGGCCTGGCAGTGCCGGGGTCGGTGTATTGCTGTGTCCCCTGGGGCACGCTGGTCACTGGCGTGGGGGTGAATATGCCAGGTGAGGGGAAAGCTGCGGATGAAGCCCTTGTTGCAGACTGCAGGTAAAGCGCTGGCACCGGTGTGGGTGCAGCAGTGCTGGCTGAGGGTGGCCAGCTGAGTGCAGCTCTTGCCTCAGGCAGCTCAGAGGTGCAGCTGCTTCTGGCTGTGGACGCAGCAGTGCCGGCTGAGGTTGGAGCTGAGGGTGAAGCTCTTGCCGTAGTCACCACTGACAGAGGGCTGGGCACTGGGAAGGGGGCAGTGGGGCTTTACCAGCTCCAAGCTGGGTGGGAAGGAAGCTCTACCCACCCTCAGGGCACTAATGTGGCTGCTTGGGTGGCACAGAGGGGCTGATATGGGTTTGCCCTCTTCCTCCTGTTCATCTTCTTCTTCCTTCTCTTTATACTTCTCCTATTCCATATCATCTTCCTCTTCTTACACATCAACCCCTTTGTCCTCCACAAAATTATTGTCATCCCCCTCCTCCTAATCCTCATACACTTCATCCTTGCTGTCTTCAGCCATGTCTCCATCAACCACTTCTGCTATTCCTCACGGCTGAGATTTGGCTCCTTCAAATTATTCTCCAGGAAATTCTCCTCCTCCCAGATCTTGTCCAGGTCCTTCTGGGAGGCCATGCTGCTGAGAGGAATGGTCACCCCTGTGCTCTTGGGCAAATCCTTGGGGACCAAGTGACTGAGAAGTAAGGAGACTGTGTGTGACTCCTTGCAATGGAGGGATCAGAGCCCTAACTCCTGTGCTGAGTCCCCTGGTTGTAGCGTTGATGGGGCTGACACCCCCAGGATGTAGCCATCCAACCATCCCCCTCTGGCCATGCAACTGATACCTGACCACCTGGGGCTCAGGCAGGTGAACTCCTACATTCCTAGCACAGGCAATGACCCTCAAAGCTCCACAAGTGGTGAAGTGTGGTTTGGGAAGAGGGTCTGGAGAGGGTTGGGAGGTGCTCAGGGGTCAGCTGGAGCCTGGGATCTTGCTGCTGTCCCAAAGTTGGGTTCTTTACCTTCTGGCCTGTTCCAAGGAGCAGATCTGCAACCTTTGCTCCTCCCCAGCACAAAGGAGCAGGGCTGATGGAGAGAAGAGAGGTATATGATCCCAGGCAGAGAAGCCAAGGGTTCAGAGGAGAGGACTGAGCTGCAAGGAATTGCTCAGCCCTGACCAGGGCTCTCCCAGCCTTGCACTTCCCTCCCTATGGCTTAGGGGTTGGTCACCTCCTGCCAGCTCAGTGCATCTGTGCTTGGATCACAGCCAACAGGGAGGTGATAGAAAACTCTGGAGGTCAAAAGCTTCAGGGTCTGTGCAAGTGGCAAAAGATCCCAGGATGATTCAGCATTCAAGGTTCTCCAAATCAGAGACGCACCTGATGGAAGTCAATGATCTCCACCTCTCAAAACAGTGACCCTAATGCCAGACCCTTGGAGCTCTCCTGGATCACAGCAGCTGTGTCCAGCATCTCCCCCACTCAGACATCTCTCAGGCACAACCTGCACCAAGGGCTAGCACCAAGTCAGACTTCTCCAGGATCAGTTCTCATCCTCTGAGAATGTTGAAGCTTTGTGAGTGTTTGCCCTGACCTCCAGCAGAAGGAAACTGAACTCCTGGGCAGTTTCTCTGCAAGCCACTTCTCCACCTCTCTGTGTCTTTGGACAGACACCTTTGCTGTCACCATGTTTTGGGGGCTCTATGTTGCACTGGAGGCAGCCAGCTCTGTCCCTGTGTCTGTGTGCTTGGTGCTTCTCTCCAGGCACAGCCATAGGAATAGATTTCAATTCAGGATTGGTTCATGAGGAAGGGCTGCTAGGATCCAACCTTTTCCTCTGCTTCTCACTCTCAAGCGCTCTTGACTGGCTGAGAAATCACAGCCATGGCACAACTTGTGGGCTTTGCCTCATCCTTGTGGACAGGCAAGCTGCTGAGAGACAGCTTGTGCTGAGCAGATGGGTCCAGAGGCCTTGGATTGCTGAGGGAACTTTCTCAGCCTTGGCTTTGCTCTGCTATCAAAGAGCAACAATTCTGAGTCTGTGTGCAGGTAGTTCCCTAAGGAGAGCAGGGGGCAGCTGGTGCCATGTAGGCCCTCAAAGGACAGCTTCTCCTCCCAGTCCAGACCTCCTGAGCAGACAGCCTGCATCATTCTGGCTTGGTGGATGCTGCTGTCACCTCTGCCCTCATCTGAGAAGGAACCAAATAGTTTGCCATCAAAATCTGAGCTTTGTGAGGTGCACTTTGGAATCTGGAAGGAAACAACAAAGACACAAAGAGCTCCTCAGGGCACTTGGGGATCATTCCATGAACCTCAGGTACTGAGAGAAGAGTGAAGAACTGTGCAAGAAGCAAGAAGCAAAACACAAAGTACCTTGAAGCATTGATTGGCCCCACTGAGGCTTGTTACTGCCAAAGCCTCCCCAGGGACTCGTTAGAGCAGCTCAGGAGAGGCTGTGATTGCAGCAGGCAAAGGCAAAGTGCAGGAGAGCAAACTCTGGCTCTGGGTTCTGCAGCACAAAGGCCAAGGCCTGAGCACAGCCCCTGGGCAGGCAGCTCCTGTCCCTCATGTGTGGGTCAAGGCTCTTCAGGTGCAGTGGGGGTGGGGGGTGGGATTCATAGCAGCATAGCAGGGCCTAGGTTGGAAGGGACCTCAGAGCTCATCTGCTCCAACCTCCCTGCCATAGGCAAGGATGCCTCTCCTATAGACTCAGCTGCTCAAGGCCTCATCCAGCCTGGCCTTCAACACCCTCAGGAGAGGGCATCCTACCTGGGCAGCCTATTCCAGAGTCCCACAACCCTCATACTGAAGAACTTCTTCCTAAGGCCCAGTCTAAACCTCCTTTTCCTCACCTTCCAACCTTTCCCTCCTGCCCTGTCACCAGACACCCTCATGAAAAGTCCCTCTCCAGCCTTCCTTTAGGATCCCTGTAGGGTTTGTGATGCTGAGTGGAGGACAAGGGCCTGACAGTCCCCAGCCTTCCTGGGGCTGTGGACAGAGGTAGTGAGGCCCTCCCAGTGCCTTAGGACAACAGCTCCTCACAGGCCTCAGGGGCAGAGAATTGCCAGAGTCAAGAGGGCACAGCCTTGGCTTCTCTTCATCACTCCCACCACTGCCATTGCCCTTTGCCAGCTCTCCCACAGCTTTGTCCTGCCCTGTCTCACAGCTGCTTCTCCTGCCCTGCAGGCTGCAGACACTCCTCTCACTTCCCCACCTTGGCCTTCCCATGCCTTCACTGACACCTGCCCACACTCACCCTCTGCTCCTGGGGACACAAAGAGAAAGGCTGATCCCAGACTCCTGCTGCAGAACTTCTCAGGCCACAGCACTACCCTTTGAGAGAGGTTTCTTGCTCCTCATGGCCAGGCTGCACCTGCCAGGCTGCACCATCTGGCAGTGTTCCTCTCTCCTGCTCTTGCCTACCTCAGCAGGAGCTCCCAAGGCTGCTGGCCTTGCAGTTTCTTGGCTGGACAGCACCAAGCCCTGTGCCTGCTGCTGTCCCATCAGGTCCTCAGGCAGCAGAGACACAGCAACCAACCCATCAGCCCCTTCCTGCAGTCAGCCCAGGCCCTTTGGCAGAGGCCATCTGACAGATCACTCTGCCCATCTGCCAGCCACGAGCCCAGGGCTTCCCTAGCAGCTCCTGCAGACACACCTGACCTCACAGTCCCTTTCCCTGCTGTGTTCCTGCTGTTGGCCAATCCTCTCAGGAGGCAGAAGTGGCCTCACCTCCCCTTTCCCAGTCCTTGGCTTCCTACTGAATGGTGAGTTCCTGAGACACAGCTGAGCACAGGATTGCACCCTCAGCCCTCAGCCTCCTTGTGGCCAGAGCCTGAGCAGATCAAAGTTTCACCAGATCCATCTGGCAGATTTCCTACCAAGGCTTTGAGTGGAGAAGCTGCTGGCTCTGTCCTGCTGCAGTTGTGGAGGAGACTCCTGCACATCCTCTTGTCCAATGATCCTGCTCAGGGCAGGGGTAAGCAGATGAGGTCCCTCAAGGGCTCTGCCCAGTTTGGCTTCATCTCCAGAGGGGCTGCAAAGGCCCTGGCTCAGATGGTGCAGGGAGTTCATGAAGAGTTTGCACACTGCTGGCCCAAGGGCTTGCCCTGAGGGATGCCACTGGCAAGTGTCTGCCAGGAGGACTCTCCACTGGTGACATTTGGGCTTCCTCTACCCCCCAGCCACCACCTCATCCATTTCTGCACTCCAGCTCTCAGCAGTCTGGCTCTAAAGAGACTATGGGGGACCATGGCAAATCCCTGGCTAAGGTCCAGGCACAAAACATCCCCTTCTTGCCCCTACCCATATGGCTTCAGCACTACCTCTCTTGTGCTGCAAGGGCCTGCAAATGGCTGCAGAGGTGTTTGAGCCTTCACCTTCCCAGGGACTGTGCTGAGGGTGACCAGCCTGCAATGTTCCCCACCCTCCTGTTTGGTGTTCTTGAAGAGGCCTTTTCCAAGGAGCCCAGAACCTCTGGGATGGCTCTGTGCACATCTCAGGGCACAGTCCAGCAAGGCTGATGTGAGCAGACAGGAGCCTGCCCAAGCCATCTGAGATGAATCTGCCTGGGCCAGTAGGGTTTGTTCTGGAGTGACACACAGCAATGTCCCAGCTCTGCCAGGTGTCCACATCTGAGCTGGCCTCAAGGACCCTAATGGAGTGTGGGATGTTCAGAGACAGAGTCTTTCCCCATCACTCACACAGACCCTGCCCTGCAGCAGTCAGACAGTCTCCCTGGCCTCCTACTGCCCCTGCCAGAGGCTGGGAGGCTCCTCACACCTCCAGTGCCCTGGTACCTCAGCAATAGCTGATGGTGTTTGCTCACTCAGGTTCACCTCAGCTCATCTGCTGACATCTCATCTGCACAATGCAAACAGGCACTGCTGACCTCCTGAGGCCATGTCCTCCTGTGGAGGGACAAAGAGTCTCTCCAAGCTGAGGTGTGAGGCTGCTGCTGGAAACTGTGGTTGTGAAGTGTGGGGTGACTGCCCTGGGACAGCTTCCCCAGGGTGTCCAGTGAACACAGACACAGTCCAGAGCCTTCTCTGCTGATCCCTCAGGTCACTTGCAGGAGGCCTGGCTGTGTGAGGACACTGCTGTGTGCCCCAGCCCTGCACACTCACACACTTTAGCTGTTCCCTGCTCTTTGCATCTGTTGGACAATTTCTTGGGCCTGCTCTTGAAGGAAACTTTGGAAGGAGACCTAAGGCTTCAGACACTGCCCCAAGCAGATCACCTGTCTGGGTGCAACTGCTCTTGTGGAGGCCATCTGAGCCAAAGAGGTTCCCATGGCCTGTGTCTGCCTGTGGTCATGGGACTGCCACACAGCAGGATGGTGCCCAAGCCGCCAGAGCACTCAGGCCTTGCCCCAACACAGGGGTGCAGCGGGAGAGTGTGGAAGTGGAAAGAGAACAGCCCTGGAAAAACAAGTGTGGGCAGGACCCTATCAGAGCAGTCCTGGCTTTGGAGCACAGGGCATGAACGGTGCTCTGGATTCCCCTGGGGTTCACAGGGCACAGGGCAGGGGAATCAGCAACTCCTCTCCTGCAGTGGCAGGGTCATGCAGGCTTGTGGCTAAGCACTGCTCCTGCTTTCTGAGCTGACACACATAGGGTTGTGCAGCTCCTCAGTCTGCTGCTTCAGGCTGAGGCAGATGTTTGCACTGACTCAGCTAAGTCCCTTCCTTGGCAGCAGGGCAGATCTTACCCTCAGGGGTCCAGTCCTCTTGAAGGCATGTTGGGCTCTTCCAACTGGTGAGGCTGGCAATGCTATGCTGCAGCTTCTCAGGCTCAATGAAGGTCTCTCCTCAGGAGATACTCTCAGGGCTGAGGCTCAACAGGCCTGCCTGGCTGCTGGCTTCTCCTGATCGTGCAGAGGCCACTAGTTTGCTTGCATAGAGGAGAGAGACTTAATAGCAATGAGCTCAGTGGCAGAGGCTATGGCATGAGCTCAGTCTCCAGCAAGGAGAGAGAACACAGTGAAAGAGGGCAATATTTACAAGCTGGGGCAATACTGATAGGTTCCTGGAGGCTGGATGTGGCCAATGGGCACTCTCATAAACAACCGGCTGCAGCCTATGGGAGGCATGAAGCTGGAATTATGCCATGCTGGGCATCAGCACCAGCATCCCATGCCATGGGGGTGTGCAGGGGTCTGTGCCACCTGGGCCTTTGTTCCCTCATGGAAGGAGGGGGAGCTTGTCCATGTGCTGGGACAGGTTTCAATATCTGGGCATAATTCTGGGCATAATGTGCCTTCCCCACATAAGGGTATGGAGTGAGGGGGAGATCATCCTGGTTTCAGCCTTGATGGAGTAAATTTTCTTCACAGCAGCTCCTCTGGTGCTGTGGTTTGGATTTGTGACCAAGCCAGTGCTGAGAGCAGACTCTGTCCTCACTGCATGGATAAGTTGGGCAGACACCAGTGGCAACTCCATGGAGATGTACACCACTTGCCCACTCCTCTCTTCCTCCTCCTTGTAGTAAGGACACTCACCAGGGCCCAAGCACAAGCTCCTGGGGACCAGGTGCTGCTGGGATACACTGGAAGTGCTGAAACCCCACAGAACAAGGCAGGCTAAGCTCTCTCTTGTTTTCCATGGAAATGAAAGGTGCAGCAAACCTGCCTGGGGCTGGGGCAGCTCTCCTCAGGTGGCTCAAATGCAATCCATGGCAGAAGAGCAAATGCAGACCGGATGCAGGGAGTCAGTGGATCTACTCACCAGGAACCAAATGAAAGGAGAATCTTCTACACCCATTCTACCAACCCAGAGCACAAAGATTGCAACACAACAGCCCAACCAAATTCAGGTTGTTGGTGTAACTTCCCCATGACCAAACCCATAACTGGGTTTTGTATTTGGGGTTCCATGGACAGTCCTAAACACAATCCCCATGCACCCCACAGGACACTGTGCACAGAGACCATGTACATGGATCCTGATATAGGCTGGGTAGGGACTGGCTTGAGAGCAGCCATGAAGAAAAGGCCTTGGGAATGCTGGTGGAGGGGAAGCTCAACAGGAGCCAGCAGTGAGCACTTGCAGCCCGGAGAGACAACCAGAGCCTGGGCTGCAGCCTGTAGATCCATGTTGATCAATGACTTAGTTTGCAATAGAACCAGTCAATGGGAACCCAAAAAGGGAGTGGTAATGAAATGTTGAGATGGCCTTCATGTCTGTGTGAGGTCCTGGAGGGGATGAGATGTGCAACCAAACCACATGAGAAAGGACGGGCGTGAAAAAGAACCAAGTGCTGGATCCCTGAAGCAGATGGGAAAGGCAAGTGGGGAGAAGAGCCCCTGTTCAGATCCAGATGCAACAGTGAGCTCAGTGGGGATAGGCTGTGGGAAAAGGGAGTTGTAACATTCACCTCTGCCAGAAGAAGGAGCCACAGGCTCTGCAGGTCTGGGCCCCTTGGCTCCCCTTGCAGCCCTGGTCCTGCTCTCAACTGCTCTGTTAGTTTGTATCTTAGCTCATGGTGCTGGAACCAGCTGGGCCTGCACCACAATATTTGTCACAGCTCGGGAACACCACCACAGCAATCAGTTCAGTTTCTGTCTGTGTGATGTCTCTGTAATCATTGGCTGTGATTGGAAATTCTCTGTGCCAATAACTGCTCACCAGGATGTCTCTTTGCTCACATGTTGTATGGTTAGCTACAACCTACACCCACTGGAAAGAATTTCACTGCAACCCAACAGCTCCTCCAGCACCCTGATTCCATCAGCCTGCTGCAACAACCAGGAGAAGCAGGACAAAAGACTGCTCAGAGCCCATCATGACACTGAAGAAATCCACTGAGTGCTAAAAGTAATGAATAGGAGTGGAGAGTACTGCTGGTGGGAAGTGCTGTTTGGATGGTGTCCAGCAGCAGCTGGGACACTGCCCCTGGTGTCACAGCCACTGTGATTTTCCTGCCTGCTCTGCTCTCTGCTTGCCCTTCAGCATTGGTTTGTAGTCAGAGTTAGGAGGATGGCCAAGCAAGTCACACTGCTGCAGACATTTCCCATCATCAGTGTTTCCTGGGTGCTTTGTGTCACTGAATGGCATTGAAGAAGACTTTGGAGGCTAAGGAACCACTAAATTTCCTTCCCATTCTGATTGGTTGATGACATTCTCTGTTGAGAGGCACAGAGACAAGAGGCAACAACACTCTCTGGCTGAGTGAAATGGACTCAGGTCATGGACCAAGCTGTGCTGGCACAGTCCCCCTGTCACTGCAAACCTCCTCAAGACCTGATGGGATTCCCCCTCCACCCTTGCCAAGGCCATGAGCTAGCCCAGGGTAAGCCAGGTATGGATCAGGACCGAGAGAAACAGAGCCCTGAGAGGTGTCCTTGGTGTGCTGCACCCTCGCTCTCCCAGCCTTGCACTGCTCTCCCTATGGCTTGGGGCTTTGTCACCTCCTGCCAGCTCAGTGCATCTCTGCTTGGATCACACCCAACAATCAGGTGATAGAAAACTTTGGAGGTCAAAACCTTCAGGCTCTGTGCAAGTGGCAAAAGATCCCAGGATGATTCAACATCCAAGGTTCTCCAGATCAGAGAAACACCTGATGAAAGTCAAGAATCTCCACCTCTCAAAACAGTGACCCTAAAGCCAGAGCCTTGGAGCTCTCCTGGATCACAGCAGCTGTGTCCAGCATCTCCCCCCCACACACATTCCTCAGGCACAACCTGCACCAAGGGCCAGCACCAAGTCAGACTTCTCCAGGCTCAGTTCTTGTGCCCTAAGAGTGACAAAGCTTTGTATTTGCCCTGAGCTCCAGAAGAAGGAACCGAACTCCAGGGCACCCTCTGCCAAGACCTATGCACCTCTCTGTGTCTTTGCACAGACACCTTTGCTGTCACCAGGGTCAAGGTTTCTATCTTGTACTGAACCCAGCCAGCTCTGTCCCTGTGTCTCTGTGCTTGGTGCTTCTCTCCAGGCACAGCCATAGAAAGAGATTTGACTTCAGGATCCCTTGCAGTCAGTCAGGGTCAGCCTTGTCTTTATCCACTCTGTCCTTCAGAGGCTCTTGGATTAGAACACATTCTGCTGAATCATCTTGTAAGCCCCAGGTGGGCAGTGACAGCAATGGGGAGGTTGGGGAGGGTGAGAAACAAAGTTGTCCATCAATGTCAGCCCTAAAGGACAGATGTTCCTGCAAGTGCAGATGTCCTGCTGAGACAGCCTGGGTCAGTGTCACTTGGGGAATTATCATCTCTGAGCTAAACTGAAATGGAGTACAATATTGTATCTTTGAGATACAAAATTGAGCTTTGTGAGGTGCACTTTGAAATCCTGAAGAAGATTGCAGGGACACAAACATCTCCTCAGGGCACTTGGGACTTGTTGCAGGAACCTCAGGTACTGAAGGAAGACTGAAGAAACTTCTTCAGAAGTCAGAAGGAAAACACAAAGTGCCTTGAAGCACTGATTGGCCCCACTGAGGGCATTACCAACAAAGCCTCCAAGGGCTCCTTAGAGCAGTTCAGTGGAGGCCATGACTGCAGCAGACAAAGGCAAAGTGCAGGAGAGCAAACTCTGGAGCAGAAAGGCCAAGCCCTGAGCACAGTGCCTGGGCAGGCAGATCCTGTCCCTCATGTGTGGGTCAGAGCTCCTCAGGTGCTGTGGGCTGTGGGGTTTGTGATGCTGAGTGTAGGACAAGGGGATGAGAGTCCCCAGCCTTCCTGGGGGTGTTTAAGGAAGCACTGAGGACCCCCTGGTGCCTTAGAAAGTCTCCTCACAGCCCTTGGTGGTGGATGATTGCCACAGTCAAGAAGGCAACGCCTTGGGTTCTCCTGATGACTTCCAGCCTTGCCAGTGTCCATTGCCATCCCCACCACAGGTTGTCCTACACTGTCCCCCACACTGGCTTTGGTTTCTGCAGCAGAAAGGCCAAGCCCTGACCACAGAGCCTGGGCAGCCAGATGCAGAGAGGCTCAAGCTAAAGTTTCCTCTCCCTGGCCTTGGTGGCAGAGGCAACTGCCATAGACAGGAGCAGAAAGACCTCAGTGCTGTTGAGCTTTCAGCCTTGCAGGTGGTGCTACACTGCCCCATGCCTGCAGCTCTTTCCCTTCAAGCTCTTGACAACCATCTTGCTTTCCCAGCAGCTCTCACCATGACATTTCTGTACCCTCCCTGCTCTGTCTCCACTCTCCATGGCCATTTCTTGAAACACAAAGCCAGGACCTCTTGGACCACAAGGATCCCCTGTGAGTGACTTTTCTTTCTCCTCACCTCCACTCTGAACCCTAAAATTTGCACTCTCTGGAGGTTGTCTTCCTGTCCCACAACCACCAGAAGCTGCATCATCACCAGATTTCAAGCAGGAGCACACTACATCTGTATTGCCCTGAACTAGGACTTCAGCAGGTTACAGAAGCCCCAGTCCCTCAGGCTCTCCATCCCAGTCCTTGCAGATATCCTCTGAAGCTTCTCAGGTTCTTCAAAACTCCTTCAGAGCAAGAGGTCCCAAACCAGAGACTAAGAATCCAGATGTGGCCACAGCAGTGCTGAGTGCAGGGGAGAACAACTCCTGTGCCTGGGTGGCCACACTCCTCCTGCACTCCTCCTGTCTGCTCCTTCAAGCCAACAAAGGGGAAGTTGATGCTCTGCACAGCTGTGCTTCTTCCCTAGGGCCACCCTCACTGTCCCTGAAGGTCATTGCCATGAGGGCCAACCCTGTCCCAGGATCAGCCCTACCAGCCCTGCCAGGCCAACACTGCAGGTCCACTCCCTGCCATCCAGAGGGAGCCGCCTGAGTCCTGTGAAGGGAGCCTGCCTACCGGCTAGCCTACGTTCTGTCCCCTTTCCACTGCCGCAGGAGGGAGAAGGTTGCCTCCACGGTCACTGTCCAGACCAGCCCAGGAGCCAGCCCCGGGGACAGCAGCCTGCTGGAACCTAACCTTGCTACAAACAAAGGACACAGTGAATCTTCCACCTGCTTCCCACTCACTGATGCTCAGTTCAAAGCACCTGTGCCTAGCAGCATGTTTCTACTTCCAGCCTCTGATGCATTGTAATACCTCTGTATAGAGTTAAGCAGCCGCCTGCATCTCGTCGAGTCGCCACCTGGTGGAATTGCAGCCTGAGTTATATTAATAGAAATTAATTATGTAAATATTCTAATTGAGTCCAAATTGTAAATACTGAAGCACTTCTGGGATGTATTTCACAATCGTGCACTAGAATATGGATATGCAATAGAGACTCATTGGTTAGTGATAATTTTAATAATTAATAAAATTAATATTTATATAATGCACATTTCATATTCATAACTCAATAACCCCTTCATCACACAGGGGCACATTTGCTTCTGAGGAAAGAAGGTGTAAAAGAGGCAATTTCAGTTCGATAGGCTGGAAAAGGCCCCTCGGGGGGGGTCACATTTGGCCTGGCAGTGCTGGGGTTGGTGTACTGATGTGTCCTCTGGGGCACGCTGGTCACCGATGTGGGGGTGACTGTGCCAGGTGAAGGGGGAGCTGCGGATGAAGCCCTTGCTGCAGCCTGTGCAGGGGAAGGGCTGGCATCGGTGTGGGTGCAGCGATGCTGGCTGAGGGTGGACATCTGAGCAGACTTCTTGCCTCAGGCAGCTCAGAGGTGGAGCTGCTTCTGGCTGTGGACGCAGCAGGTTGGAGCTGAGGGTGCAGCTGTTGCCGTAGTCACCATGACAGAGGGCTGGGCACTGGGCTGAGGGCAGTGGGCTTCAGCAGCTCCAGAAGCTGGGTGGGAAGCTTTGCCCACCCTCAGGGCACTGATGTGGCTGCTTGGGTGGCACAGAGGGGCTGATATGGGTTTGCACTCTTCCTCCTGTTCATCTTCTTCCTCCTGCTCTGTCCTATTCCATATCATCATCCTCTTCTTCCACATCATCCCATTTGTCCTCATAATTATTGTCATCCTCCTCCTAATCCTCATATACTTCATCCTTGCTGTCCTCAGCCATGTCTCCATCAACCATTTCTCCTCTTCCTCAAGGCTGAGCTTTGGCTCCTTCAGATTCTTCCTTCAGATTCCAGGAAATTCTTCTCCTTCCAGATCTTGTCCAGGGCCTTCTGGGAGGCCATGCTGCTGAGAGGAATGGTCACCCCTGTGCTCTTGAGCAAATCCTTGGGGACCAAGTGACTGGCAAGTAAGGACACTGTGTGACTCCTTGCAATGGAGGGATCAGAGCCCTAACTCCTGTGCTGAGTCCCCTGGTTGTAGTGCTGATGGGGCTGACACCCCCAGGATGTAGCCATCCCAACCATCCCCCTCTGGCCCTGCAAACTGATACCTGACCACCGGGGGCTCAGGGAGATGAACTTCTAAATTCCTAGCACAGCCAATGACCCTCAAAGCTCCACAAGTGGTGATGTGTGGTTTGGGAGGAGGGTCTGGAGAGGGTTGGGAGGTGTCAGGGGTCAGCTGGAGCCTGGATCTTGCTGCTGTCCCAAAGTTGGGTTCTTACCTTCTGGCCTGTTCCAAGGAGCAGGTCTGAAAACTTTGCTCCTCCCCAGCACAAAGGAGCAGGGCTGATGGAGAGAAGAGAAGGATATGAGTCCAGGCAAGGGTTCAGAGGAGAGGACTGACCTGCAAGGAATGGCTCAGCCCTGACCAGGGCTCTCCCAGCCTTGCACTTCTCTCCTATGGCTTGGGGGTTGTCACCTCCTGCCAGTCAGTGCATCTGTGCTTGATCACAGCCAACAGGGAGCTGATAGAAAAACTTTGGAAGTCAAAACCTTCAGGGTGTGTGCAAGTGGCAAAAGATCCCAAGATGATTCAGCATCCAAGGTTCTCCAGATCAGAGAAGCACCTGATGAAAGTCAATGAACTCCACCTCTCAAAACAGTGAGCCTAAAGCCAGAGCCTTGGAGCTCTCCTGGATCCCAGCAGCTGTGTCAGCATCTCCCCCACTCAGATATCTCTCAGGCACAACCTGCAGCAAGGGCCAGCACCACGTCAGACTTCTCCAGGCTCAGGTCTCATCCTCTGAGAATGTTGAAGCTTTGTGAGTGCTTGTCGTGAGCTTTAGCAGAAGGAAACTGAACTCCAGGGCAACCTCTCTGCCAGCAACCTCTCCAACTCTCTGTGTCTTTAGACAGACACCTATGCTGTCACCATGTTTGGGGCTCTATGTCCACTGGAGGCAGCCAGCTCTGTCCCTGTGTCTGTGTGCTTGGTGCTTCTCTCCAGGCACAGCCATAGAAAGAGATTTGAATCAGGATTGGTTCATGAGGAAGGGCTGCTAGGATCAAACCTTTCATCTGCTTCTCACTCTCAAGAGCTCTTGACTGGCTGAGAAATCACAGCCATGGCACAACTTGTTGGCTTTGCCTCATCCTTGTGGACAGGCAAGCTGCTGAGAGACAGCTTGTGCTGAGCAGATGGTTCCAGAGGCCTTGGATTGCTGAGGGAACTTTCTCAGCCTTTGCTTAGCTTCCGAAGAGCAAGAAGTCTTCTGTGTCTGTGTGCAGGCAGTTGTCTAAGGAGAGCAGGGGGCAGCTGGTGCCATGGAGCTGTGAGCTTCAGCTGCAGAGAGCAGTGGAGAAGTCTGATGCAAGGAGCAGTGGTGTAAGGCCCAAGTGGGAAGTGGCAGCAATGGGGAGGGTGAGAAGCAAAGTTGTGCCTTCAATGTCAAACCTGAAGGACAGATTTCCCTGCAAGTGCAGATGTCCTGGTGAGACAGCCTGGGTCATTGTCACTTGGGGAATTATCATCTCTGCTCTGAGCTGAAAGCTAACAGAATATTCTCCCTTTGATAGGAAAGAAATACTAAAGGAGCTCTGTGAGGAGCACTTTGAAACCTTGAAGGAAACTACAGAGACACAAATAGCTCTTAGGGCACTTGGGGATCATTGCCTGAGCCTCACACTCTGAGAGGAGACTGAAGGAATCTGCTCAAGAAGTCAGAAGCAGAACAAAAATCCTTCAAGTATGAATTGGCCTCACTGAGGGCCATGAGCAACAAAGCCTCCCAGGGGTGCTTAGAGAAGCTCCATGGAGGCCATGATTGAAGGCACACAAAGACAAAGTGCAGCTGAACAAACTGGCCTGGTTTAGGAAAGAGAAAGGCCAAGCTCTGAGCCTCAGGCCTTGGAAAGGCAGATCCTGAGAGCCTCCAACTCAACCTTCCTCTCAGCAGCCATGGTGGCAGAAGCTGCTGCCAGAAGGAAGAGGATCAAGACCTTGTCCCTCTTGAGCCTGTCAGCCCTGCCAGAGCCCTTGGCCATCCCTCCTGCAGGCTGTGCTACACTGCCCCATGCCTGCAGCAATTTGCCTTCAGGCTGTTGAGATCCATCTGGCTTCCCCAGCCAGCTCTCCTCCTGACATTTCCACACCTTCCCTCAGGCCTCTCCACTCTTGCTGCCTGTTCCTTGATAAACAAAGGATCGCCAGGTTCCTTCTGGGTCACCTCTTGCACCCCAGCTCTACACTTGGAGTGACATTTCTTTAGTCCTGGCCTCTAGTCTGAACCTTTCAGTTGCACTTTCTGAAGGCTTCCTTCTGTGCCCACAACCAAGAAAAGCTCCATCAGCTGAACACCCCCATTCAGCAGGTGCACATCACCCTGAGCTTCACTTCCCCAGGCTAAAGAAGCTCAGCAGCTTCAGGTGCTAGATAGAGACTCCAAACTCCATCCAGGCAGATCTCCTCTGCAGCTTCTCCAGTACCTCTCCATCCTCCAGACTAAGGAAATCCACAGCCAGACACCAATATTGCAGATGTGGTCACAGCAGTGCGAGTGCAGGGAGGACAACTTCTGTGTCTGGGTATCCACACTCCTCCTACCACAGCCCAGCTGCACTTGGCCTTCTGCACTCTGCTCAGCCTCTGCTCCAGCCCAGACCATTGGGAAGGTCCCTGCCAGAGGCCTGCTGCTGGCCAGTGGCACAAAGGTATTGGAGTTTGCAGCGAGCTCACACTCACCTCATGGCCATGTGGCTCCTCCTGCCTTAGGAGCTTCTCAGGCATCCTCATGTCCCAGTGTGGCCAATCCTGGCCCATAAGGCCTGGCAGCTGAGCAGGCAAAAGTAACCTCTGCAGGGCCTTCCAAGGCAGGTCCCTCCTGATGCCTCACAGCTTGTCTCCAGCAGCCACAGCCAAGCCCTGTCCCTTGCTGCTGTCCCCTCAGGCCCTCAGGTGGCAGGGAGGTGACCTCCCAGCCCCTGCCCAGCCTTGTGGCTGCTGCTGTGCCAGGACATCCTGTGGCACACTGAGCTGCCTATGGCATTGGCACCCATCTGCTCTGGTGTCCATCAGTTGCTCAGCCACAGATAACACCTGCCCATCTTCCAAGGACATGAGGCTGCTCTGGGAGCTCCCAGCCCCGTCCTGTGCCACTCAAGCAGATCACACAGGGTGAGAGGGGTATAAAAGAGGGGTCAGAGCACAGGAAGGAGGTGTGGGCCTGAAGTGTCCAGGGGAAGGCCTGAGAGGCTCCAGAGATAACACAGGTGGAGAGGTGTGGGTCAGTGGAGGGCCAGGAAGGGAGGCTTTGGGGCCTGAACTGTAAGCCAGGGAGGACTGCACGGAATCAGAAGGCTCAGAGATACCTTGGGCTCAGGCCAGGGGGAGAACAGCTCTGGTGTCCTGATGAGCCCAGTCTGAACTGGGAGGCTTAAATCACAGACTCACAGAAATGAGGGGTTGGAAGGGACCTCCAGACATCTCCACTCCAACTCCACTGCCAGAACAGGATCACTCAGGACAGGTCACACAGGACACATGCAGGTAGGTCTGAAAGTCTCCAGAGAAGGAGACTCCACAACCTCTCTGGCAGCCTGCTCCAGGGCTCCAGCACCTTCACAGCACAGAAGAGTCTCTTAATGCTGAGGTGGAACTTGCTGTGTCCCATCTTGCACCCATTGCTCCTTGTCCTGGCACTGGGCACCACTGCCAAGAGCCTGGCGCCTTCCTCTGACACCCCCCTCTGATATTGATAGCCATTGATCAGATCCCCTCTCAGGCTTCTCCTCTCCAGACTAAACAGCCCCAGGGCTTTCAGTCTGTCACAGCATCACAGAAACATTCAGGTTGTAAAAGGCCCTCAGGAGCACCAAGTCCAACCAATAACCCTACTCTACAAGGGTCAGCCCTAAACCTTATCCTCCAGAACCACATCCCTAGCACCTTGAAACACCTCCAGGCTTGGTGACTCCACCACCTCCCTGGGCAGCACATTCCACTCCCTGAACACTCTGGATGGGAAAATCTTTTTCCTAGAGTCCAGTCTGATCCTACCCAGTCCTAGCTTGAGGCCATTCCCTCTTGTTCTGTCACTAATGACCTCTGAGAAGAGACCAGCAGCAGCCTCTCCACAACCTCCTTTCAGGTAGTTGTAGAGAGCCATGAGGTCTCCCCTCAGCCTCCTCTTCTCCAAAACTAACCAGCCCCAGCTCTTCAGTTGCTCTTCATCAGATTTCTCTCAGCGCCCTTCCCCAGCTCCTTGCCTCCTCTGCCCTGGCTCCAGCACTTCCACATCTTCTTGGATGGAGCTGCCCAAAACTGGACACAACACTCAAGGTTTGGCCTCCCCAGAACTGAGTCCCAGGGGACAGTCACCTCCCTGCTCCTGCTGGATGCAGCATTGCTGATCCCAGCCAGGATGCCTCTGACTTTCCTGGTTACCTGGGTACAATGCTGCCTCCTATTCAGCTGCTTGTCCATCAGCACCCCCAGGTCCCTTTCTGCCAGACACCTCTCCAGCCACACTGCCCCTGGAGCATTGCTTGGGGTTGTTGTGACCCAAGTGCAGGACCTGGCACTTAGCCTTCTAGAAGCTGCTCCTGGGAATGTTGGTCATGGATACAATCTATCCAAGTCCCTCTGCAGAACCTCCCTACCCTCATGCAGATCAACTCTGCCACCTGACTTGGTGTCATCTGCTGACTCACTGCTGATTCACTCTGTGTCTTCATCAAGGTCATCAATAAAGAAGTTCAACAGAAGTGCTCCCAGCGCTGAGCCCTGAGGAACACCATTTGTGACCTGCCACCAGCTGCATTGAACTCCACTGAGCACCACTCTTTGGGCCCTTTCAGCCAGCCAGGGCTGTATCCAGCAGAGCATTGCTCATCCAAGCCAGGAGCAGCCACTTTGCCCAGGAGAATTCTGTGGGGAGCAGTGCCAAAGGCTTTTGGGAAGTCTAGGGAGACAATAGCCACAGCCTTGCCCTCATCCAACAGTCACTCATCCTGTCAGAGAAGGAGATCAGGTGGGTCAGGCAGGACCTGCCCTTCCTAAACCCATGCTGACTGGGGCTGATCCCCTGCTTGTCCTCTCCAGGTCTGTAATGGTGCTGGAGATGCTCTGCTCCAGGCCCTGCCCTGCCCTGAGCTCACCCTGCCGCTCTATAGTTTCCTGGATCTTCCTTTCTTCCTTTCTTGCAGCTGGGTGTCACATTTGCTCCTCTCCAATACCCTGGGACCTCCCCAGTGAGCCAGGACTCCAGGTCAATAATGGAGAGTGGCTTGGCCACAGAGATGTTCAAGTCCCTTCCTCATCTCCTAGCCTCTGTTGGACTCTCTCCAGCAGATCTCTGTCTCTCTTGACCTGGGAGGCCCAAACTGAATGGATCCAGTCTGGACAGGAAGGGCCCAGTCTGTACTGGGACAGGTTTAGGCTTACAGAGTGTCCTGGGACAAGGCCCAGTGTTACTGGCAGAGGCCATGGGCTCAGCTCTTACTGGGAGGTAGAATCATAGAGAGGTCTGGGTTGGAAGGGGCCTCCAAAGGTCATCCAGTACAACCCCCTGCAGACAGAAAGGGACATCCTCAACTAGATCAGGTTGCCCACAGCCCTGTGCAGCCTCACTTTGAATGTCTGCAGGCCTCAAACATCTCATTGGGCAACCTGTGGCAGTGTCTCATCACCCTCATGGTGCAGAACTTCTTCCTCACATCCACGGCCATTGCCCTGGTCCTGTCGCTGCAGGACTTTGCAAACAGTCTCTCTCCATCCAGTACACTTCAGGCATTGGAAAGCGCTATTAGGTCTCCCCAGAGCCTTCTCTTCTTCAGCTTGATCAACCCCAGTCCCTCAGCCTGTCCCCAATGCAGAGCTGCTCCAAGCCCCTGACCATTTCTGTGTCCCTCCTCTGGGACATCTCCATCAGCTCCATGTGCTTCCTGTGTTGAGACTTCAGAGCTGGATGCAGTACTCCAGGGAGGTCTCATCAGAACAGAATAAGTGCCAGGATCCTCTCTCTCTCCATCTCTGGCCATGCTGCTTTGGATGCAGCCCAGCTGCCATTGACCTTCAGTGCTGCAAGCTCACACTGCCTGCTCCTGGCCAGCTTCTCCCCACCAGCACCCCCAAGCCCTTTTCCTCAGGGCTGCTTTCTATGTCCTCCTCCCCCAGCCTGTATTGCTAGTGAGGATGGTTCCAGCCCAGCTGCAGGACCCTGCTCTTGCTCTGCTGAACCTCATGAGGGTCACCTGGCACCACCTCTCCAGCTTGTCCAGGTGGCTCTGGATGCATCCTGTCCCTCTGGCATCTCAGCAGCACCACTCAGCTTGGTGCCATCTGCACCTTGCTGATGTGTCTCCATCCCTCTGTCTATAGCACTGATAAAAATATCAAACAGCACAGGATGGGATGAGTGGAATCAGTTTTTCCTGGGACAAGGCCTGGGCTGTACTTGGAGATGTTAATGGGAGCCAGTTTGAAATGGAACATGGCCCAGATTGGACTCTGCTGTGCTTAGGGTTGGAGTTGTGACTGTGACAGGGGCCAGCCTGTGGTGGGAGGTTTAAAGGAACCCAGTATGTACTGGCATGAGACCCAGACTGTATTGGAATGTGTCCAGGGAACTCAGGTTGTACTGGGATGGGGCCCAGTCTCCCTGGGAGGGGGTAAAGGATAGAGTTTGTACTGGGATTGGTCCCAGTCTGGTTCTGGGAAGGGTTTAGGTATTGCAGTTTTTCCTGGGAGCAGGCACAGTCTGTACTGGGAAGGAGCCTGATCTCTGGTTCTGCACTGGGAGGGAAGCAGCTGGCACTGGGAGGGGGCCAGGGCTTCAACCTTGCTGTGGGATGAGACCCTGTCTGTACTGGGAGGAGATCAGGAGATGCAGTGGCACTGGGATGGTCCCCGGTCTGTACTGGGTGATGCCATTGGATACATTTCCTCTGGGGCAGGTCCTGGACTTTACTGGGATGGGATCAGGGCAACAGTGGTACTTGGAAGGGACTACTCTGTATGGAGAGAGTCAGGAGATGCAGTTTGTTGGGATGAGACTCAGACTGTGCTGGGAGATGGCAATGGGATCCATTTGTACCAGGATCAGGCCACAGCTGCCCTGGGATCAGGATATCCACTTTGTGCTGTGCTGGGTGCAGTTGGGACTGGGAAGGGCTCCAAGGGATGCACTTTGTACTGGCACAGGAAACTGTATGGGAGATGGGAAAGTGATGCAGTTTGTCCTGGGATAAGAGCAATCTGAGCTGGGAGGAGTCCAGGAGATGCAGTTTGTACTGAGATGTGACCAGGTCTGTACAGAGAAGGGTTAAAAGGATCCAAAATTGTACTTGTGTGGGGACAGACTGTACTGGATGGCCCAGGGAATGCAGCTTGTACTGGAAAGAGTTCCAGTCTGTATTGGGAGGGACAGGGGATTCAGCTTTTATTGGGACAAGGCCTAATGTGCACAAGGAGGGATTAAAAAGGACTGGGACAGGGCCAGACTGCTACTGGGAGGGCATGAGGGTGTGCAGTTTGTACTGGGATGGATGCATCAGTACTGGGAAGGGAGCCACGGATAGATTCTGTGCTGGAACGGGAACCAGGCTGCACTGCTAGAGGAAGTGTGATCCAGTTTGTACTGGGATGAGGCCACATCTGTACTGGGAAGGGATACAGGAACCACGTTTGGACTGAGTCTACACTGGAGGGGGTCAGGGTATTCAGTTGGACTCTGAGTAGGTACAGTCTGCAATGGGAGGGAGTTGGATAGGAATGCATGAGGAGACCTCCTGTTCTGATGGCAGTGCTGCTCTGGAGCACAGCTCTGTCCCACAAGCAGCCCTGGACTCTCCCTGCCTGCAGGCCCAGCACTGCCAACCAGCAGCACAGTGCCCAAGCTGCCAGAGCACTCAGGCCTTGCCCCAGCACAGAGGCTCAGCAGAAGAGGGTGGAAGGCAGAAAGAGCAGCTGAGGACAGCCAAGCTGTGGGGCTGCTGGCATGCTGCTGTGCTGGGACTCTGCCCCTCCACCTCTGCACACGGCACTGCCCTGCAGCTCCAACAGAAGCCTTGGAAAAAGGAACTCAGAGAAACAACTCCCTGCAAGGTCCTTTCTTGTGAAACACAGAGGGAGCACAGCTCCTCATGTCTGCAGCCTCTGGTCACAGCAGACAGGACAACACTGAACCAGAAATGGTCTGAAGAAAAGACATTTGTGTGGAACAACATTCTCCCAAGGAGAAAGGCACAGCAGCATCCAGAAGTCGACAGCCAGGCTGGGCTGCACTGAATGACATCAGAACTGCTCTGCAGGAGAAGACAAAGACGTTATTGCTTCAGAGGCACCAGGGATCAGTTGGCTCAGGGCAGCCTTCAGCTCCTGGTTCCTCAGGCTGTAGATGAGAGGGTTCACTGCTGGAGGCACCACTGAGTACAGAACTGACACCACCAGGTCCAGGATGGGGAGGAGATGGAAGGGGGTTTCAGTTGGCAAGAAGCCAGTGCTGAGAAACAGGGAGCCACAGCTAGGTGAGGGAGGCAGGTGGCAAAAGGCTTTGTGGCGTCCTGCTGATGAGGGGATCCTCACTGCACCCTGAAGATCTGCACATAGGACACCACAATCAACACAAAACAGACAAAGACTAAACAGACACTGGCCAATAAGCCAAAGTTCCCTGAGGTAGGATGTGGAGCAGGAGAGCTTGAGGCTGGGGCACTTCACAGAAAACTGGCTCCACAGCATTGCCCTGCAGAGGGCAAGGAAAATGTATGGCTGTGTGCAGTAGGAATAGAGAGCCACAGGCCCAGACAGCTGCTTGCCAGTGGAGACAAACTCTGCTGCCCAGGAGGGTCTCATAGTGCAGGGGTCTGCAGATGGCAACGTAGCGATCGTAGGACATGGTGGTGAGGAGGAAAATACTCTGCTGACATTAGGAGTTAAAAAGAAGAGTTGGAGAACACATCCTGCATAGGAGATGTCACTGCAGTTCCTCAGGGAATTGGCCATGGACTTGGGGACAGTGGTGGAGATGGCACCCAGGTCAAGGAGAGCGAGGTTGAGGAGGAAGAAGGACATGGGGGTGTGGAGGTGGTGGTCCCAGGCTATGGTGGTGATGATGAGGCCATTGCCCAGCAGGGCAGCCAGGTAGATGGCCAGGAAGAGGAGAAGTGCAGGAGCTGCAGCTGCCTTGTGCCTGGGAATGCAGGAGGAGGAAGTGGCTGATGGAGCTGCTGTTGTCCATCTGCTTCCTCTGTCCATGGAGACCTGTGCAAGGAGGGAAAGGCAGTGACAAGTTAGGGCACACTTCTCTCAACCTCATTGTAACCCCTGTCCCTGAGCTGCATGAGGAATGGATCAGCTCAGTTCCATCACTACCAAACCATGGCAGAGTTCATCACAGCTTCATGGTGCAGCAGGGACCCAGCATTGCCATGAAGATTCCTCTGGTGTCAGAACAGAAAGTGACCAACAGCCCAATCCCAGGGAACAAGAGTCCCATTGTGG
>JAAWVA010000030.1:24254261-24284456 GCA_015227895.2 Colaptes auratus
GCCTTGGGGATCATTCCATGAACCTCAGGTACTGAGAGAAGAGTGAAGAAAACTGTGGCAAGAAGCAAAACACAAAGTCCCTTGAAGCACTGATTGGCCCCACTGAGGCTTGTTTACTGCCAAAGCCTCCCAGGGCTCGTTAGAGCAGCTCAGGAGAGGCTGTGATTGCAGCAGGCAAAGGCAAAGTGCAGGAGAGCAAACTCTGGCTCTGGGTTCTGCAGCACAAAGGCCAAAGCTGAGCACAGCCCCTGGGCAGGCAGCTCCTGTCCCTCATGTGTGGGTCAAGGCTCTTCAGGTGCAGTGGGTTGGGGTGGTTTCGTACAGCATAGCAGGGCCTAGGTTGGAAGGACCTCAGAGCTCATCTGCTCCAACCTCCCTGCCATAGGCAGGATACCTCTCCTATAGACTCAGCTGATCAGGCCTCATCCAGCCTGGCCTTCAACACCCTCAGGAGAGGCATCCTACCTGGGCAGCCTATTCCAGAGTCCCACCACCCTCATACTGAAGAACTTCTTCAAGGCCCAGTCTAAACCTCCTTTTCCTCACCTTCAAACCTTTCCCTCCTGCCCTGTCCCCAGACACCCTCATGAAAAGTCCCTCTCCAGCCTTCTTTAGCATCCCTGTAGGGTTTGTGATGCTGAGTGGAGGACAAGGCCTGACAGTCCCCAGCCTTCCTGGGCTGTGGACAGAGGCAGTGAGGCCCTCCCAGTGCCTTAGACAACAGCTCCTCACAGGCCTCAGGGCAGAGAATTGCCACAGCCAAGAGGGCACAGCCTTGGCTTCATCACTCCCACCACTGCCATTGCCCTTGGCCAGCTCTCCAACAGCTTTGTCCTGCCCTGTCTCACAGCTGCTTCTCCTGCCCTGCAGGCTGCAGACACTCCTCTCACTTCCCCACCTTGGCCTTCCCATGCCTTCACTGACACCTGCCCACACTCACCCCTGCTCCTGGGGACACAAAGAGAAGGGCTGATCCCAGACTCCTTCTGGAGATCTTCTCAGGCCACAGCACTGCCCTTTGAGAGAGGTTTCTTGCTCCTCATGGCCAGGCTGCACCTGCCAGGCTGCACCATCTGGCAGTGTTCCTCTCTCCTGCTCTTGCCTACCTCAGCAGGAGCTCCCAGGCTGCTGGCCTTGCCGTTTCTTGCATAGACAGCACCAAGCCCTGTGCCTGCTGCTGTCCCTCAGTCACTCTCCTAGCGCAGCAGAGCCACACAGCAACCACCCTCAGCCCCTTCCTGCAGTCTGCCAGGCCCTTTGGCAGAGGCCATCTACAGATACTCTGCCCATCTGCCAGCCATGAGCCCAGGGCTGCCCTAGCAGCTCTTGCAGACACACTGACCTCACAGTCCCTTTCCCAGCTGTGTTCCTGCTGTTGGCCAATCCTCTCAGGAGGCAGAATGGCCTCCCATCCCCTTCTCCCAGTCCTTGGCTTCTACTGAATGGTGAGTTCCTGAGACACAGCTGAGCACAGGATTGCCCCTCAGCCCTCAGCCTCCTTGTGGCCAGAGCCTGAGCAGATCAAAGTTTCACACAGATCCATCTGGCAGATTTCCTACCAAGGCTTTGAGTGGAGGAGCTGCTGACTCTGTCTGCCTGCTACATTTTGGGGAGACTCCTGCACATCCTCTTGTCCAATGATCCTGCTCAGGCAGGCTTAAGCAGATGAGGTCCCTCAAGGGCTCTGCCCATTTTGGCTTCATCTCCAGAGGGGCTGCAAGGCCCTGGGTCAGATGGTGCAGGGAGTTCATGAAGTCATTGCACACTGCTGGCCCAAGGGCTTGCCCTGAGGGATGCCACTGGCAAGTGTCTGCCAAGAGGACTCTCCACCACTGGTGACACTTGGGCTTCCTTCACCCCCCAGCCACCCTCATCCATTCTGCACTCCAGCTCTCAGCACTCTGGCTCTAAAGAGACTATGGGGGACTATGGCAAAGCCCTGGCTAAGGTCCAGGCACAAAACATCCCTTTCTTGCCCCTACCCATATGGCTTCAGCAATACCTCTCTTGTCCTGCAAGGGCCTGCAAATGGCTGCAGAGGTGTTTGAGCCTTCACCTTCCCAGGGACTGTGCTGAGGGTGACCAGCCTGCAATGTTCCCCACCCTCCTGTTTGGTGTTCTTGAAGAGGCCTTTTTCAGGGAGCCCAGAACCTCTGGGATGGCTCTGTGCACATCTCAGGGCACAGTCCAGCAAGGCTGATGTGAGCAGACAGGAGCCTGCCCAAGTCATCTGAGATGAATCTGCCTGGGCCAGTAGGGTTTGTTCTGGAGTGCACACAGCAATGTTCCCAGCTCTGCCAGGTGTCCACATCTGAGCTGGCCTCATGCGACCCCTAATGGAGTGTGGGATGTTCAGAGACAGAGTCTTTCCCCATCACTCACACAGTCCCTGCCCTGCAGCAGTCAGAGAGTCTCCCTGGTCTTCTGCGTCCCTGCCAGAGGCTGGGAGGCTCCTCACACCTCCATGCCTTGGGTCACCTCCGCAATAGCTGATAGTGTTTGCTCACTCAGGTTCACCTCAGCTCATCTGCTGACATCTCATCTGCACATGCAAACAGGCTCTGCTGACCTCCTTAGGCCATGTCCTCCTGTGGGGGACAAAGAGTCTTTCCAGCTGAGGTGTGAGGCGGCTGCTGCAGGAAACGCTGGTTGTGAGGCTAGTCTGGGGTGACTGCCCTGGGACAGCTTCCCCAGGTGTCCAGTGAACACAGACACAGTCCAGAGCCTTCTCTGATGATGCTTCAGGTCACTTGCAGGAGGCCTGGCTGTGTGAGGACACTGCTGTGTGACCCAGCCCTGCACACTCACACACTTTAGCTGTTCCCTGCTCTTTGCATCTGTTGGGCATGCGCTTCTTTTGAGGAAACTTTGGAGAGACCTAAGCCTTCAGATACTGCCCCAAGCAGATCACCTGTCTGGGTGGAACTGCTCTCGTGGAGGCCATCTGAGGCCAAAGAAGTTCCCATGCTGCCTGTAATCGGCCTGGGGTCATGGACTGCCACGCAGCAGGATGGTGCCCAAGCTGCCAGAGCACTCAGGCCTTGCCCCCAACACAGGGCTCAGGATGAGAGTGTGGAAGTGGAAAGACAACAGCCCTGGAAAAACAAGTGTGGGCAGGACCTATCAGAGCATTCCTGCTTTGGAGCACAGGGCATGAACAGTGCTCTGGATCCCCTGGGGTTCACAGGGCATGGCAGGGAATCAGCAACTCCTCTCCTGCAGTGGCAGGGTCACACAGCATGTGGCTAAGCACTGCTCCTGCTTCTGAGCTGACCACCAGGTTGTGCAGCTCCTCAGTTTGCTGCTTCAGACTGAGGCAGACGTTTGCACTGCCGGCCTTGGCTAATCCCTTTCCCAGCAACTGGGCAGATCTTACCCTCAGGGCTCCAGTCCTCTGAAGGTACATTGGGCTCTCCTGACCGCTGAGGCTGGCAATGCAACGCTGCAGCTTCTCAGGCTCTCAGCGTTGGTCCTCTTCTAGAGGTACTCTCAGGCTGAGGCTCCATAGGCCTGTCTGGAATGCTGGCTTCTCCTCGCCTTGCAGAGGCCAACGGGTTTGCCTTCATCTAGGAGAGAAAGACTCAATAGCTATGAGCTTAATGTAAAGGCTATGGCAGGAGCTTAGCAGCTCAGGCAAGGAGAGAGGACGAAGATGGATGTTAGGAGAAGTTCTTCACAGAAAGAGGATTTGCCATTGGAATGTGCAGCCCAGGGAGTTGGTGGAGTCACCATCACTGGAGGTGTTTAGGAGAGACTGGATGGGGCACTGGTGCCATGGTTTAGTTGATTAGATGGTGTTGGGTGATAGCTTGGACTCAATGATCTTGAAGGTCTTTTCCAACCTGGTTAATTCTATTCTATTCTATTCTATTCTATCTATTCTATTCTCTTCTATTATTCTATTCCATTCCATTCCATTCCATTCCATCCATTCCCTTCCATTCCATCGCGATTCCATTCTCATCTATACTATTCTATTCTAAGAGAAAGTATTGTGTTTACAAGCTGGGGCAATACTGGTAGGTTTCTGGAGGCTGGATGTGGCCAATGGGCACTCTCATAACAGTTGGCTGCATCTATGGGAGGTGTGAAGCTGGAATATGCCATGCTTGGCATCAGCACCAGCATCCATGCCTTGGGGTGTGCAGGGGTCTGTGCCACCTTGGCCTTTGTTCCCCTCATGAAAGGAGAGGGAACTTGTCCACGTGCTGGGACAAAGTTCAGTATCGGGCATAATTCTGGGCATAATGTCCTTCACCACAAGTACCTCCACCTGTGAGTGCAGCAGTGCCAGACAGGATGGAACTCCAGCAGGAGCTGGAATCCAAAGAGGCCAAATGGTTATGCTTTAGATTTTCTTTTCCTTCTTTGCCTCCAAGTTCTTCTCTTTGATTTTCCTCAAACATTCCTCTCCCAATAGCCCAGCTATGCTCTCTCCCCACTGCCCCTGGCTTTGCTGGCTTTTGTCCCCACTTGGTGTTTCCAAGAGGCTTGTCATGCTGACTCCTGCTCTGGTCCACCAAACCAAGGACTCCTTTCATTAGCTGTAGTGCCCTGCAGTTTTCTCAGCTTGTGGCCTTGTGTTGATGGCTCAGCACAGTCAGGGGGAGCCAGCTGCACCCCAAACATTAACAGCTGGCTGAAAGAGATCAGGCAAGGCAGGCAGAGACTGGCATGGCTAGTCATGGAAGCATAGAATGATGAATACCTTTCTGCTGCAACAGACCTCTGAGAACTGACACCACCATGGCCATGAAGCCCTGTCCTGCAGTGCCGGGCTGCACAGCTTGGAACACCTCTAGGGATGAGGATTCCACTGCTCCCCTGGGTGGCTGGTCAAGACCTGCTGGTGAAAGTGAAGGGCAGAAGAACTGCACAGGCAGTGGAAGCAGGGACAGGGATGCTGGGAAGAGCACAGGGACACTGCCCTGTGGTGTAGGAATGGGTCAGGAATGCCAAGCTATGGCTGGAGCTGAACCTTTCCAGCATGCCAAGACAAGAAGCAGCTTCTGCAGGCCCTGCCAGCCAGAGAAGGAAAGTCAAAGGAAGGATGTCCTCTGTGATGAGCAAGACTGGACAGCTGGTAACAATGGGTGAGGAGAGGCTGAGCTACACAAACACTTTTGCTTCAGTCTTCCTCTGGCAGCTTCTCTCCTCACAGCTCCTCAGCTCTTGACCTCAAGATGGGGACTGTGGGTCACAGCCTGTGCATACTGATCCAAATCCCTGCATTGATTGTAACCAGCTGTTGGGGTTTGACTTGTTAAGTGCTGCTGTGAAATCCCACAGCCTGAGCTCATGATTCCCATAACTGTTGAAGGAATTTAAAACTGCTACTGCTGCTTCAAGTTTTACAGCAGCCACCAGTGCCTTGGGGAAGCACTGCCCCTGAAATCCCTGCACCCAAACTCTGAGTCATAACCAGGACCAAGTCTGGCACTAGGATTGGATTTAACCCCAGACAGGCTTCTCTCTCAAGTTGTTGAGAGAGTGAGGGAGTCCATTCAGATCCTTATGAGGCAACAGAAGGGCTTCCTTGAGGCTTTTCTTCCCAGGCTCCATGCAAAATCCTTCCAGCCCCAAGGAGATTTTCCTTTCACAATCTTTCTAATCCTCCCCCAAACTGATTTTCCTCTCCAGGATTCTCCCATGGTGAAGGTGAGAGAATGACCCTTGGCACCAAACTGAACCTGTTGAAATCTCTGTTCCCTTGCTGAATTCCATCCAATTCATTCCAGTGTCTCAGATTCTCCTCCTGCCTCAGCAGAGCTCATTGCTGCTTTCCTCTTCTGAGGGAGGTGCCTTTGGGCTTGGATTGGATTTGCCAAGCCATTGCCATTCATGGCCAGGAATGGCAACAATTTCCTTTATATGGGGGTGCAGGGCCTAGTGGAGATGCAAACCCCCCATGGTGTAGGGAGGTAGCTGCAGCCCTGTGGAGAAGGGGTTGGGGATATTGGAATCAAAGACTCCTGGAATGGTTTGGATTGGCAGAGATGGAAGAGAGCATCGAGTGCAACACCCTGACCATGGCCAGGGACATCTCCCACTAGGGTGGGTTGCTGAAATGCCTGACTTTGGAGACTTCAGGGATGGACATCCCCTTCTGTGGGCAACCTGTTCCAGTGCCCTGCCACCCTCCTTGCAAACCATTTCTTCCTTCTATCCAATCTCAGTCTCCTCTTCCAGTTTCAAAACCACTGCCCCTTGCCCCCACTACAGCATTTGGTCAAAAGTCTCTTTGTTGTCCCATGAGCACCACATCTCACTGCAAAGACCTTGGAGAGTGCCCAGAGATCTCCCAAGATGTGCTTGGGAGCCTCAGGCACATGGCCAGTAGATAGAAGCTGAAGGCCATGGATCAGTGGTGTGAAGAGTGGGCCAGAGCAGAGTAGCCTGAGAGTGCTTGGGGATGGTTTGAGACATGGAAGCTTTTCTGCACAGTGACAAAGTGCAAGAGAAAGAAACAAAGCCACAAAGCAGCTGGGAGCTCCAGGCTGGAGATGAGGAGAAAGAAATGTCACTGCAAGACATCCCCCAGCAGCAGCCTGGAGCACCCAAGGCTTGGAGTTTCAAGGGACAGCCAGGGATGATGGAGAGAGCAGCAAAGGAAGGTGCAGCAAGGTGGGGCAGCTGGCTGGGTGACTACAGCCTGCAGGGAAAGAGGCTCAGCTGATGCAGCAGCAGAGGACATCCTGAGGGCAGATGACAGAGGCTGTGGGAGGCTGAAAGGCTCCTGCAGAGCCAGCTCTTCCTGCCTTGGGTTCTGGCTGTGGTCTGTGCCACTGCTGCCTCTGAGGAGACAACTCCTCCTTCCAGCCCTGGGGCCTCATTGCCTCCTTGTCCATCCTCAGAGCCTGGGAGGGGTTGTGCCATAGTCCTGCCCTTGGCATTGGTCCCCTCCACATCTCGCTGCTCCAGAATCACCCTGAGCGGTGAGTGAGGGACAGGATCTGCCTGTCCAGGAGCCGGGCTCAGGATTGACCCTTTGCATTAATGAAACAGCTCCAGGTTTGCTCAGCATCAGAGACATCTTCCTCTGCTTCTCCTGCCCTCTCAGCACTGCCTCCAGTTCTCTGCTCCAACCACAGCCTGCAGACACTTTCCCAGCAGTGTCCTCACTGGGACCCATCAACAGAGAAGAACTTCAGAGTTGGAAAGTGACTTCAACTTCTGGAGAGGTTTCATCATCTGCCTCTCAGTCTCTGATGTTTACCTGGCAGCAAAGCCACCAGAGGGTCATTCAAATGCCCTTGGGTTGGTCCTCTGCTGCTCAGCTGGGCTGAGCTCCGTGCTGGAGGAGCTGCTGGAAAGTAGCAGCAATGAAAAGTGTCAGCTGTGCCCAGGAGCAGCTCCTCTGCTCTGCACAGCAGGGCTGAGGGCACTGCCAGTGGATATCAGCAAGACGAAGAAGGCAAAGAGAGCGCTTCAAGCAATCAGGATTTGGAGGACACTGAGAGCTGGCAGGAGGAGAAGTCACTGCGTCCCCTGACAGGGTGAGTCTGTGGGGGCAGGGCAGTGCAGCTGCAGCTCCTGGAGGCATCTCCTGAAGCTGGCACAGCCACAGCTGCTGGGGGCTGGAAGGAAATCTTCCTGTGCAGAGGCTCTTTTCAGGCTTTTCTGAGAGCTGTGGAGCCCTGGGTGCAGGCAGGGCTGGTGAGGGCTGTCCTTCAGAGCAGGGTCCCTGCAGCCCAGGGCTGTGTGCTGGGGCAGGGACTCTGCTGCCTGCCAGGCTCAGCTCTCAGCCTGCCCAGGGAGCTCCACAAGTGCTGTGGGAGAAGCTGTGCATCAAGAGACAGCCCTGGCAGGGCATGGCAGGGCAGGCAGGGCAGGGCAGGGCAGGGCAGGGCAGGGTCCTTCTGCTGTGGGAGAGAGCTGCCTTGGCCAGAGCTGCTCACAGTCCTAGCTCCTGCCTGGGCATTTCTGAGGGGGTTTGAAGAACAAGATCAAGGCAGCATTTTGCTGAAAGGGAGGAGTCTTGGCTTTGAATGTTGATCCCCTTGGTGTGCTGGGTGGGCAGTGTGAGACTAGAGTTTAGAGGTTTTTTTCTCCACTCTGGAGAAGACTCTCATTAGCCTTCAGCTGCTCCTGAGCACTGCACACCCTGAGCTGCTCCTGGGCAGTGTCCTGCTGCTGGGAGAGGTCTTCAGGGCAGAACTGAGCAACAGCAGGTGGTAAGGGCTCTGTCAGCAGGGACAGGGAGGAAGCTGGGCACAGAGAAGTACCTTCCTGGCAGGGACAGCTTCAGGCAGCGGGTCTAGGGCAGGGAGGGGAGAGTGATCAGCTGTCAGGATGCCCTGGCAAGGGGATCAGGCTCCTCTGTGCCATTCTCTGCACTGCAGACACATTTCCAATGCAACCTTTTGCTCTCCTCTTCTCCCCAGCAGACGCAGTGCCCTCAAAGCTCTGGGCTCCAGGTCAGGAGTCACAACCTTGGCAACTGACATTCATCTGAAGGCTCCTGGAGTGTGCACAGAGAAGGAGGATAAAAGCTCTTCAGTTTCCCTCCTGTGAGGTGCAGAGAGCAGAGCTGGGAAAGGAGAAGCTTCACCCCCAGCCCTCTGCCTTTCTCTCATCCCTTCACTGTCTCTGAAACTGCAGGGCTGGTCCCTTTTTCTCCCACCTCCCCATGGGACTCCTGTTCATTCCTCATGCAGCTCAGGACAGGGCTTACAATGAGGCTAAGAGAAGTGCTAACTTGTCTCTGCCTTTCCCTCCTTGCACAGGTCTCCATGGCCAGAGGCAGCAGATGGCCAACACAGCTCCATCAGCCACTTCTCCTCCTGCCATTCCCAGGCACAAGGCAGCTGCAGCTCCTGCACTTCTGCCTCTTCCTGGCCATCTACCTGGCTGCCCTGCTGGGCAATGGCCTCATCATCACCACCATAGCCTGGACCACCACCTCCACACCCCCATGTACTTCTTCCTCCTCAACCTCGCCCTCCTTGACCTGGGTGCCATCTCCACCACTGTGCCCAAATCCATGCCATTCCATTAGGAACACCAGGAACATCTCTTATGCAGGATGTGTTGCTCAGTCTTTCTCTTTCTCTTTTTCATTTCAGCAGAGTATTTTCTCCTCACCACCATGTCCTACGATCGCTATGTTGCCATCTGCAGACCCCTGCACTATGAGACTCTCCTGGGCAGCAGAGTTTGCCTCCACCTGGTAGCAGCTGCTTGGGCCTGTGGGGTCTCAATGCTCTGCTGCACACAACATACATTTTCCCTGCCCCCTCTGCCAGGTAATGCTGTGGAGCATTCTTTCTGTGAATGCCCCAGATCCTCAAGCTCTCCTGCTCCACATCCTTCCTCAGGGACTTTGGCTTCTTGTGGCCAGTGCCTGTTTTACATTTGTCTGTTTTGTGTTGATTGTGGTGTCCTATGTGCAGATCTTCAGGGCAGTGCTGAGGATCCCCTCTCAGCAGGACGCCACAAAGCCTTTGCCACCTGCCTCCCTCACCTGGCTGTGGTCTCCCTGTTTCTCACCACTGCCATCTTTGCCTACCTGAAGCCCTCCTCCATTCCCTCTCCATCCCTGGATCTGGTGTGGTGTCAGTTCTCTGTACTCAGTGGTGCCCCAGCAGTCACCCTCTCATCTACAGCCTGAGGAACCAGAGCTGAAGGCTGCCCTGAGCCAACTGATCACTGGGTCGTTTCAGAATCAATAAACTCTTTGTCTTCTCCTGCAGAGCAGTCTGATGTCATTTAGTGCAGGCCCAGCTTGGCTGCTCGAGTTCTGGCTGCTGCTGTTGCTGTTCCCTTGTGAGAATGTTGTTCCCACACAAAATGTCTTTCTTCAGAACCATTGCTGTTCACTGTTGTCCTGTCTGCTGTGACCCAGAGGCTGCAGACATGAGGAGCTGTGCTCCCTCGGTGTTCAACACAAGAAAGGACCCTGCAGGGAGTGTTTCTCTGAGTTGCTTCCTCCAAGCTTCTGTGGAACTGCAGGGCAGTGCCTTGTCAGGGGTGGAGGGGCAGAGTCCCAGCACAGCAGCAGTGCCAGGGAGTCCCAGAGTTTGGGCTGTCCTCAGCTGCTCTTTCTGCCCTTCCACCCTCTCCTGCTGAGCCTCTGTGCTGGGGTAGCACCTGAGTGGCTCTGGCAGCTTGGGCACTGTGCTGCTGTGTGGCAGTGCTGGGACTGCAGGCAGGGAGAGGCCAGGGCTGCTTGTGGGACAGAGCTGTGCTCCAGAGCAGCACTGCCATCAGAACAGGAGGTCTCCTCCTGCCTTCATACCCCAATCCCCTCCCCTTACAGACTGCACCTACTCAGAGTCCAAACTGGATAACCCTGATCCCCTTCCAGTGTAGACTCAGTCCAAACATGGCTCCTTTATCCCCTCCCACTACAGATGTGGCCTCATCCCAGTACAAACTGGATCCTACTGTACTCTAGCCCTGCAGCCTGGGTCCCATCCCAGCACAGAATGGATCCCCTGGCTCCCTTCCCAGTACTGAATGTATCCATCCCAGTAGAAACTGCCACCCTCGTGCATACTCTAGGCCTTGTCTCATAAATCTGGATCCCCTCATGCATCCCAGTACAGCCTGGGCCCTGTCCCAGTACAAGCTGCATTCCCTGACCACAGTCTAGGACACTCTGGCCTGCACAGCCAATTTGGATCCTTTTAGCCCCTCCCAGTACAGACCTGGTCACATCTCAGACAACTGCATCTCCTCAACCCCTCCCCCTCACATGTGCTCTTATCCCACGACAAACTGCATCACTTTCCATCCCCATACAGGTTCCTGTGCCACTACAAAGTGCATCCCTTGGCCCCCTTCCCAGCCCCAGCTGCTCCCAGCACAGCTGTGCCTGATCCTGTACAAATGGGATCCATTGCCATCTCCCAGCACAGTCTCAGTCTCATCCCCATAGACAAACTGCATCTCCTGACTCCCTCCAAACGAGTAGGCCCTGTCCCAGTACCAACTGTTCCCTGATCCCATCCCAGTAAAGTCCAAGACCCTGCCCCAGAGAAATGGATCCAATGGCATCACCCAGTACAGACTGGGGACCATCCCAGTGCAAACTGCATCTCCTGATCTCCTCCCTTACAGTACAGCGTCTCATCCCATAGCCAAGTTGAAGCCCTGCCCCCTCCCAGTTCCAGCTGCTTCCCTCCCATTGCAAACCAGAGATCAGGACTCCTTCCCATACAGACTCTGCCTGATCCCAGGAAAACTGCAATACCTGAACCCTTCCCAGGACCAGACTGGGACCCCTCTCATACAAACTACATCCTTTACCCCCTCCAGGGAGACTGGGCCCATCCCAGTACAACCTGAGTCCCCTGGACACATTCCAATACAGTCTGGGTCTCATCCCAGTACATACTGGGTTCCTTTAAACCCTCCCACCACAGACGGGCCCTGTCACGGTCACAACTTCATACCCTAAGTACACCAGAGTCCTGTCTGGGCCATGTTCCATTTCAAACTGGCTCCCATTAACATCTCCAAGTGCAGCCCAGGCCTTGTCCCAGAAACAACTGATTCCACTCATCCCATCCTGTGCTGTTTCATATTTTGATCAGTGCTATAGACAGAGGGATGGATACACCATCAGCAAGGGTGCAGATGGCATCAAGCTGAGTGCTGAGCTGTTGAGATGCCAGAGGGCAGGATGCATCCAGATGGCCCTGGACAAGCTGGAGAGGTGGTGCCCAGGTGACCCTCATGAGGTTCACAGCAGCAGAGAGCAGGGTCCTGCAGCTGGGCGGAAGAATCCTCACTATCATACAGGCTGGGGGAGGAGGTGATAGAAAGCAGCCCTGAGGAAAAGGACTTGGATGTGCTGGTGGGGGAGAAGCGGACAAGAGCAGTGCACTGTGTGATGTAGTTCTGAAGGCCAAGGGCAGCCTGGGCTGCATCCAAAGCAGCATGGCCAGAGAGGAGAGAGGGGATCCTGCTACTTTGGTGATGCATGTGAGACCTCCCTGTGTCCTGCATCCAGCTCTGAAGTCTCAACACAGGAAGGACATGGAGCTCATGGAGATGGTCCAGAGGAGGGACACAGAAATGGTCAGGGGCTTGGAGCAGCTCTGCTACAAGGACAGGCTGAGGGGCCTGGGGTGGATCAGGCTGAAGAAGAGAAGGCTCTGGGGAGACCTAATAGCTGCTTTCCAATGCCTGAAGGGTACTGGATGGAGAGGGACTGTTTGCAAAGTCCTGCAGTGACAGGACCAGGCAGTGGCTGTGGATGTGAGGAAGAAGTTCTGCACCATGAGGGTGATGAGACACTGGCCACAGGTTGCCCAATGAGATGTTTGAGGCCTGCAGACATTCAAAGTGAGGCTGCACAGGGCTGTGGGCAACCTGATCTAGTTGAGGATGTCCCTTTCTGTCTGCAGGGGGTTGGACTGGATGACCTTTGATGGCCCCTTCCCACCCAGACCTTTCTATGATTCTACCTCCCAGTAAGAGCTGAGCCCATGGCCTCTCCCAGTAACACTGGGCCTGTCCCCGGACACTCTGAAAGCCTATCCTCTCCCAGTACAGACTGGGCCCTTCCTGTCCAGATTGGATCCATTCAGTTTGGGCCTCCCCAGTCAAGAGAGACAGAGATCTGCTGGAGAGAGTCCAACAGAGGCTAGGAGGATGAGGAAGGGACTTGAACGTCTCTGTGGCCAAGCCACTCTCCATTATTGACCTGGAGTCCTGGCTCACTGGGGAGGTCCCAGGGTATTGGAGAGGAGCAAATGTGGCACCCAGCTGCAAGAAGGAAGAAAGGAGGATCCAGGAAACTAGAGAGCTGGCAGTGTGAGCTGGGTAGCAGGGCAGGGCCTGGAGCAGAGCATCTCCAGCACCATTACATGACCTGGAGAGGACAAGCTGGGGATCAGCCCCAGTCAGCATGGGTTTAGGAAGGCAGGTCCGCCTGACCCACCTTCTCCTTCTCTGACAGGATGAGTGACTGTTGGATGAGGCAAGGCTGTGGCTATTGTCTCCCTAGACTTCCCCAAAGCCTTTTGCACTGCTCCCCACAGAATTCTCCTGGGCAAAGTGGCTGCTCCTGCTTGGATGAGCAATGCTCTGCTGGATACAGCCCTGGCTGGCTGAAAGGGCCCAAAGAGTGGTGCTGAGTGGAGTTCAATCCAGCTGGTGGCAGGTCACAAATGGTGTTCCTCAGGGCTCAGCGCTGGGAGCACTTCTGTTGAACTTCTTTATTGATGACTTGATGAAGACACAGAGTGAATCAGCAGTGAGTCAGCAGATGACACCAAGTCAGGTGGCAGAGTTGATCTGCATGAGGGTAGGGAGGTTCTGCAGAGGGACTTGGATAGATTGTATCCATGACCAACATTCCCAGGAGCAGCTTCTAGAAGGCTAAGTGCCAGGTCCTGCACTTGGGTCACAACAACCCAAGCAATGCTCCGGGGGGGCAGTGTGGATGGAAGGTGTCTGGCAGAAAGGGACCTGGGGTGCTGATGGACAAGCAGCTAAATAGGAGGCAGCATTGTACCCAGGTAACCAGGAAAGTCAGAGGCATCCTGGCTGGGATCAGCAATGCTGCATCCAGCAGGAGCAGGGAGGTGACTATCCCCTGGGACTCAGTTCTGGGGAGGCCAAACTTGAGTGTTTGTCCAGTTTTGGGCAGCTCCATCCAAGAAGATGTGGAAGTGCTGGAGCCAGGGCAGAGGAGGGCAAGGAGCTGGGGAAGGGCCTGGAGAAGAAATCTGATGAAGAGCAACTGAAGGAGCTGGGGCTGGTTAGTTTGGAGAAGAGGAGGCTGAGGGAGACCTCATGGCTCTCTACAACTACGAAAGGAGGTGTGGAGAGGCTGCTGCTGGTCTCTTCTCACAGGTCATTGTGACAGAACAATAGGGATGCCTCAAGCCAGGACTGGGTAGGATCAGACTGGACTCTAGGAAAAAGATTTTTCCATCCAGAGTTTCAGGAGTGGAATGTGCTGCCCGGGAGGTGGTGGAGTCACTGTGGTGGGGTGAGAAAGTTCCCTCCCCACACACAGGGAAAGAAACCACAGCTAGCTCAGTCGGAAAGCAGATGAAAGCTATATTTACAGGCAGAAATGGAATGCAATGAATTGTACACAAATATACAATATTTACAATATATACAGGAAAATACAACAATGAACACAATGCAGAAAAACCTTTTCCCTCCAGCCGGCCAGGGGGTTCCCTGAACCCCCCTCTCTCCCTCCCCACCTCCCCTTTTTCCCAAAAGGGTTAGAGAGAGAGAGAGAAAGGCAATTAAGAAGGAAAAGTCTGTTAGCTAAAAAGCACATGCAAAATTAGTTCTCTTATCTGGTTAGCTGTTAACTCAAGGCCGTTCCTGCTTCAGCAAGAGAGAAGCACAGACTGCACCCAGCCTGCACCCAGACCAGACACAGACTGAACTAACAACCCAAACTCCAACTGCACCCACAAGCACCATGAAAATTAGTTTAGACTATCTTGTTTTTGTTCACATATCAAAAACATTCAGCCAGAGTGTTCAGCAACTGTCTCTTTCTTAAAGGCATAGCATCAACCGGCCACAGTCACCAAGCCTGGAGGTGTTTCAAGGTGCTAGGGATGTGGTTCTGGAGGATAAGGTTTAGGGCTGACCCTTGTAGAGTAGGGTTATTGTTGGACTTGGTGCCCTGAGGTCTTCCCCAACCTGAATGTTTCTGTGATTCTGTGACAGACTGAGAGCCCTGGGGCTGTTTAGTCTGGAGAGGAGAAGCCTGAGAGGGATCTGATCAATGGCTATCAGTATCAGAGGGGGTGTCAGAGGAAGGTGCCAGGCTCTTGGCAGTGGTGCCCAGTGCCAGGACAAGGAGCAATGGTGCAAGATGGGACACAGCAAGTTTCCACCTCAGCATTAAGAGACTCTTCTGTGCTGTGAGGGTGCTGGAGCCCTGGAGCAGGCTGCCAGAGAGGTTGTGGAGTCTCCTTCTCTGGAGACTTTCAGACCTACCTGCATGTGTTCTGTGTGACCTGTCCTGAGTGATCCTGTCTGGCAGTGGAGTTGGAGTGGAGGATGTGTCTGGTCCCTTCCAACCCCTCATATTCTGTGATTCTGTGATTTAAGCCCTCCCAGTTTCAGACTGGGCTCATCAGGACACCAGAGCTGTTCCTCAGCCCTGGCCTGAGCCCCAGCCCTCAAAGGTATCTCTGAGCCCTCAGCCTTCCCCTGGACACTTCATCCCCAACCTCCTTCCTGTGCTCTGACCCCTCTTTTATATCCCTCTCACTCTTGTGTGACTCTGCTTGAGTGGCACAGGACAGGGGCTGGGAGCTCCCAGAGCAGCCTCATGTCCTTGGAAGATGGGCAGTGGTAATCTGTGGCTGAGCAAACTGATGACACCAGAGCAGATGGGTGCCAATGCCATAGGCAGCTCAGGTGTGCCACAGGATGTCCTGCACAGCAGCAGCCACAAGGCTGGGCAGGGGCTGGGAGGTCACCTCCCTGCCACCTGAGGGCCTGAGGGGACAGCAGCAGGGACAGGGCTTGGCTGTGGCTGCTGGAAAAGCTGTGAGGCATCAGGAGGGACCTGCCTTGGAAGGCCCTGCAGAGGTTACTTTTGCCTGCTCAGCTGCCAGGCCTTATGGGCCAGGATTGGGCCCAGCACTGGGACATGAGGGATGCTGAGAAGCTCCTAAGGCAGGAGGAGCCACATGGCCATGAGTGAGTGTGAGCTCGCTGCAAACTCCAATACCTTTGTGCCACTGGCCAGCAGCAGGCCTCTGGCAGGGACCATTCCCAATGGTCTGGGCTGGAGCAGAGGCTGAGCAGAGTGCAGAAGGCCAGTGCAGCTGGGCTGTGGTAGGAGGAGTGTGGCCACCCAGACACAGAGGTTGTCCTCCCCTGCACTCAGCACTGCTGTGACCACATCTGCAATATTGGTGTCTGGCTGTGGAGTTCCTTAGTCTGGAGGAATGGAGAGGTACTGGAGCTGCAGCTGAGAGGATCTGCCTGGATGGAGTTTGGAGTCTCTATCTAGCACCTGAAGCTGCTGAGCTTCTTTAGCCTGGGAAGTGAAGGCTCAGGGGTGATGGTGCACCTGCTTGAAGGGGTGTGCAGCTGATGGAGCTTTCTTGGTTGTGGGCACAGAAGGAAGCCTTCAGAAGTGCAACTGAAAGTTCAGACTAGAGGCCAGGACTAAGAAATGTCACTCCAAGTGTAGAGCTGTGGTGCAGAGGTGACCCAGAAGGAACCTGGCGATCCTTTGTTTATCAAGGAACAGGCAGCAAGAGTGGAGAGGCCTGAGGGAAGGTGTGGAAATGTCAGGAGGAGAGCTGGCTGGGGAAGCCAGATGGATCTCAACAGCCTGAAGGCAAATGCTGCACAGGCATGGGGCAGTGTAGCACAGCCTGCAGGAGGGATGGCCAAGGGCTCTGGCAGTGCTGAGAGGCTAAGAGGGACAAGGTCTTGATCCTGTTCCTTCTGGCAGCAGCTTCTGCCACCATGGCTGCTGAGAGGAAGGTTTAGTTGGAGGCTCTCAGGATCTCCTTTCCAAGGCCTGAGGCTCAGAGCTTGGCCTTTCTCTTTCCTAAACCAAGCCAGGGTTTGTTCAGCTGCACTTTGTCTTTGTGTGCCTTCCATCATGGCCTCCATGGAGCTTCTCTAAGCACCCCTGGGAGGCTTTGTTGCTCATGGCCCTCAGTGAGGCCACTTCATACTTGAAGGATTTTTGTTCTGGCTTCTGACTTCTTGAGCAGATTCCTTCAGTCTCCTCTCAGAGTGTGAGGCTCAGGCAATGATCCCCAAGTGCCCTAAGAGCTATTTGTGTCTCTGTAGTTTCCTTCAAGGTTCAAAGTGCTCCTCACAGAGCTCCTTTAGTATTTCTTTCCTATCAAAGGGAGATATTCTGTTAGCTTTCAGCTCAGCAGAGATGATAATTCCCAGTGACAATGACCCAGGCTGTCTCACCAGGACATCTGCACTTGCAGGGAAATCTGTCCTTCAGGTTTGACATTGAAGGCACAACTTTGCTTCTCACCCTCCCCATTGCTGCCACTTCCCACTTGGCCTTACACCACTGCTCCTTGCATCAGACTTCTCCACTGCTCTCTGCAGCTGAAGCTCACAGCTCCATGGCACCAGCTGCCCCCTGCTCTCCTTAGACAACTGCCTGCACACAGACACAGAAGACTTCTTGCTCTTGGAAGCTAAGCAAAGCTGAGAAAGTTCCCTCAGCAATCCAAGGCCTCTGGAACCATCTGCTCACACAAGCTGTCTCTCAGCAGCTTGCCTGTCCACAGGATGAGGCAAAGCCAACAAGTTGTGCCATGGCTGTGATTTCTCAGCCAGTCAAGAGCTCTTGAGAGTGAGAAGCAGATGAAAAGGTGGATCCTAGCAGCCCTTCCTCATGAACCAATCCTGAATTCAAATCTCTTTCTATGGCTGTGCCTGGAGAGAAGCACCAAGCACACAGACACAGGGACAGAGCTGGCTGCCTCCAGTGGAACATAGAGCCCCAAACATGGTGACAGCATAGGTTTCTGTCTAAAGACACAGAGAGTTGGAGAGGTTGCTGGCAGAGAGGTTGCCCTGGAGTTCAGTTTCCTTCTGCTAAAGCTCACGACAAGCACTCACAAAGCTTCAACATTCTCAGAGGATGAGACCTGAGCCTGGAAGTCTGACTTGGTGGCTGGCCCTTGCTGCAGGTTGTGCCTGAGAGATATCTGAGTGGGGGAGATGCTGGACACAGCTGCTGGGATCCAGGAGAGCTCCAAGGCTCTGGCTTTAGGCTACTGTTTTGAGAGGTGGAGTTCATTGACTTTCATCAGGTTGCTTCTCTGATCTGGAGAACCTTGGATGCTGAATCATCTGGGATCTTTTGCCACTTGCACACACCCTGAAGGTTTTTGACTTCCAAAGTTTTCTCTCGCCTCCCTGTTGGCTGTGATCCAAGCACAGATGCACGAGCTGGCAGAGGTGACAAACCCCCAAGCCATAGGGAGAAAGTGCAAGGCTGGAGAGCCCTGGTCAGGGCTGAGCCATTCCTTGCAGGTCAGTCCTCTCCTCTGAACCCTTTGCCTGGACTCATATCCTTCTCTTCTCTCCATCAGCCCTGCTCCTTTGTGCTGGGAGGAGCAAAGTTTTCAGACCTGCTCCTTGAACAGGCCAGAAGGTAAAGAACCCAACTTTGGGACAGCAGCAAGATCCCAGGCTCCAGCTGACCCCTGAGCACCTCCCAACCCTCTCCAGACCCTCCTCCCAAACCACACATCACCACTTGTGGAGCTTTGAGGGTCATTGGCTGTGCTAGGAATTTAGAAGTTCATCTCCCTGAGCCCCAGGTGGTCAGGTATCAGTTGCAGGGCCAGAGGGGGATGGTTGGGATGGCTACATCCTGGGGGTGTCAGCCCCATCAGCACTACAACCAGGGGACTCAGCACAGGAGTTAGGTCTTGATCCCTCCATTGCAAGGAGTCACACACAGTGTCCTTACTTCTCAGTCACTGGTCCCCAAGGATTTGCTCAAGAGCACAGGGTGGACCATTCCTCTCAGCAGCATGGCCTCCCAGAAGGCCCTGGACAAGATCTGGAAGGAAAGAATTTCCTGGAATCTGAAGGAAGAATCTGAAGGAGCCAAAGCTCAGCCTTGAGGGAGGAGAAATGGTTGATGGAGACATGGCTGAGGACAGCAAGGATGAAGTATATGAGGATTAGGAGGAGGATGACAATAATTATGAGGACAAATGGGATGATGTGGAAGAAGAGGATGATGATATGGAATAGGACAGAGCAGGAGGAAGAAGATGAACAGGAGGAAGAGTGCAAACCCATATCAGCCCCTCTGTGCCACCCAAGCAGCCACATCAGTGCCTGAGGGTGGGCAAAGCTTCCCACCCAGCTTCTGGAGCTGCTGAAGGCCCTCTGCCCCCAGCCCAGTGCCCAGCCCTCTGTCAGTGGTGACTACGGCAACAGCTGCACCCTCAGCTCCAACCTGCTGCGTCCACAGCCAGAAGCAGCTCCACCTCTGAGCTGCCTGAGGCAAGAGTCTGCTCAGATGTCCACCCTCAGCCAGCATCGCTGCACGACCCACACCGATGCCAGCCCTTTCCCCTGCACAGGCTGCAGCAAGGGCTTCATCCGCAGCTCCCCCTTCACCTGGCACAGTCACCCCCCACATCGGTGACCAGCGTGCCCCAGGGGACACATCAGTACACCACCCCAGCACTGCCAGGCCAAATGTGACCCCCCCGAGGGGCCTTTTCCAGCCTATCGAACTGAAATTGCCTCTTTTACACCTTCTTTCTCAGAAGCAAATGTGCCCCTGTGTGATGAAGGGTTATTGAGTTATGAATATGAAATGTGCATTATATAAGTATTATTTTATTAATTTAAATTATCACTAACCAATGAGTCACTATTGCATATCCATATTCTAGTGCACATTGTGAAATACATCCAGAAGTGCTTCAGTATTTACAATTTGGACTCAATTAGAATATTTACATAATTAATCTTCTATTATATATAACTCAGGCTGCAATTCCACCAGGTGGTGACTCGACGAGATGCAGGCGCTGCTTACTCTATACAGAGTATTACAATGCATCAGAGGCTGGAAGTAGAAACATGCTGCTAGGCACAGGTGCTTTGAACTGAGCATCAGTGAGTGGGAAGCAGGTGAAGATTCACTGTGTCCTTTGTTTGTAGCAAGGTTAGGTTCCAGCAGGCTGCTGTCACCGGGGCTGGCTCCTGGTCTGGTCTGGACAGCAACAGTGGAGGCAACCTTCTCCCTCCCACAGCAGCTGAGAGGGGATGGAACGTAGGCTAGCCGGTAGGCAGGCTCCCTTCACAGGACTCAGGCAGCTCCCTACGGATACAGGGATGGACCTGCAGGTTCAGCCTGGCAGGGCTGCTGGGGTGCTGGTCCCAGGACAGGGTCAGCCCCCATGGCAATGGCCTTTGGGGCCAGTGAGAGGACAGCCCCCGAACAGATGCAGCTGCGCAGAGTGGCAACTTCCCCTTTGCTTGGCCTGAAGGAGCAGGCAGGACCCTATCAGAGCAGTCCTGCTTTGCAGCACAGGGCAGAACGGTGCTCTGGATTCCCTGGGTTCACAGGGCAGAGTGGTGACTCCTCTTCTCTCCCAGGCAGGGTCATGCAGACATGTGGCTAACACTGTTCCTGCTTTCTGAGCTGACACACAGGGTTGTGCAGCTCCTCAGTCTGCTGCTTCAGGCTGAGGCAGATGTTTGCACTGCCAGACTCAGCTAAGTCCCTTCTCCAGCAGCTGGGCAGATCTTCCCCTCGGGGGTCCAGTCCTCTTGAAGGTGCATTGGGTTCTTCTGACCATGAGGCTGACAATGCAACACTGTAGCTTCTCAGGCTCTCAGCATTGGTCTCTCCCTCTGGAGATCCTCTCAGGGCTGAGGCTCAATGGACCTGCCTTGCTGCAGGCTTAATAACAAAGGCTATGGCACGAGCTCAGTCTTGAGCAAGAGAGAGAACACAGTGAAAGAGGGCAACGTATTTACATGCTGGGGCAATGCTGATAGGTATCTGAAGGCTGGATGTGGCCAATGGGCACTCTCCTAAAACAACGGCTGCAGCCTATGGGAGGCGTGAAGCGGGAATTATGCCATGCTTGGCATCAGCACCAGCATCCCATGCCATGGGGTGTGCAGGGCTCAGTGCCACCTTGGTCTTTGTTCCCCTCATGAAAGGAGGGGGAACTTGTCCATGTGCTGGGACAGTTTCAGTATCTGGCATAATGTGCCTTCACCACAGCAGACCCAGTCTGTACTGTGGGAGAGCTCAGAGAGGTTCATTTTGTACCTGGAGGGGCCCAGTCTGAACTGGGAGGGCATTGGGGGATCAGTTTGCAGGGATGGGTCCTGGTCTGTGCTGGGATGGAATCAGGGTTCCAGGAGATGCACTTTGTCCTGGGATGAGACTCAGATGGTGTTGAGATGGCAATGGGATCCCATTGGTACCAGGATCAGACCACAGCTGCCCTGGGATCAGGATATCCACTTTGTCCTGTGCTGGGTGTAGCTGGACTGGGAAGGGATCAACATTGCCAGTGCTGCCTTCTCACCATTGGCAGCAGAATGCAGGCCACAATTTGCTATCACCTGGAGGGTGTGCAACACCTGGAATCAACTGCCCCAAGGGTAAAGCAAGCTCCACCATTTGTCATGGACTAATCCAAACTGCCTGGGAAGGCTGATGGCACTGCACAGCTACAGTACTCCATGACATCATTGTGTGGGGCCACAAGGCAGAAGAAGTGTTGGAGAAGGAGAAAAAAAAATATTCAAATACTTCTGAAGGCTGCGTTTGCCATGAGGAAAAGCAAGGTCAGAGGACCTGCACAGGAAATTCAGTTCTTGGCAAGAAGTGGCAGGCGGCTGGATGCTGTCATGCACCTATGGACATGGTCACAGGATAGCACCAAGTCTCCACCATCCAACAAGAAGGAGACACAGTCTGTCTGTCCTAGTCCTTGTGGGGCTCTGCAGAGTGCAGGTCCCAGGCTGCAGTCAGCTTGTGAGCCCTCTCTATCGAGTGACCTGAAAGCAGAATCATTGTGAGTGGGGCAGTGAGCAACAAGGCTTTGAGCAGCAATCAACAGGAGGAGCTGTGCAGTGGCACTTGGGCCTATCTGAATGGCACCAGTGGTGTAAATATCCTCCACAGTGCAGCCAGGGAGCATGGAGCACTTGGAGTCTCCTGGCAGAAGACATCAGGTGAAACCCAGGTCAGCCACTGGGTTTTGGAGTAGGAATAGGGTGGTGAGATTGTACTGGGTTTGGGTTGAGCTGGAGTTAATCTCCTCTGAGCATCCTGCTAGTGCTGCAGGGCTGTAGCTGGGTGTTGTAACACAGCAGTGTTTGGCTGCTGCTCAGCTGAGCACTCAGGCTGTGCTTTTCCAACATTTCCCTGCCCCAAGAGTATGCTGAGGGGGGCTAAGATCTTGGAGGGGACACAGCCAGGCCACTGACCTGAAGTGGCCAAAGGAGTGCTCCATGCCATGTGTGGTCAGCTCATCTATAAGACAAAGTGGGAAGAGATTGGTCCATGGATTTGGTCCTGCAGAGGAACCACTCTGCACAGAGCCCTGCTGCCTGAGACTGACTCCCCTGTGCTGCTGGTCAGTAGAGATTCACTCTCTCTCTCTGCTTTCACCCTGTGTGGTCTTTGCTTGTGCCTATCCTGAGTGTTAAATTGCTTCTGTGTTACACTGCCTTTTCTCATCTTTCCCCTCTCCCCTGTCCATCTAAGAAGCACAGTGATAGAGTGGTTTTGGTGGGCATTAAGCCCCCAGGCAGGGCCAAACCACCACACAGGCCCAGTCCAAAGGCACCACAGAGTCTGGAGGAACCATTTCCATGTCCTGGGATGAAGCAAACCCTGCACAGAGTGAAGAAGGCCAACTGCAGCTGGGCTGTGGCAGGTGTGTGGCCACCCAGACAGAGAAGTTGTCCTCCCACAGACTCAGCACTGCTGTGGCCACATCTGGATGCTTGGTGTCTGGTTGGGGAGCTCTGCAGTCTGATGGAGAGGGAATTAACTGAGGATGCTACAGAGGAGATCTGCCAGAATGGGGGTTGACATCTCTGTAGAGAAGCTGAGGGACCTCACCTGCTCAGCCAGGTGATGGAGGTTCAGGGCACTGCCATGGCAGTGTGAACACAGCTGAAGTGGGGTTTCAGAGAGGATGGAGCCCTTCTGGGGAGTGGGAAGAGACAAAAACCTTCACAAAGTACATCTTGGAAGGTTCAGACTGGAGATGAGGCCAAAGAAATCCCCCTGAAAGGGCAGAGCTGCTATGCATGAGGCCATCCAGAGGGGTCAGGAAATGGCAGGGAGAGCTGAGACAGCTCAGGGAAGGGATGGAAATGGCAGGGGGAGAGCTGGGTGGGAAGCAGATTGGTGTCAGTATCCTGAAGGGAAGAGCTGCAGGCATGGGACATGTAGGAGAGGCTGCAGTAGGGACAGCCAAGGGCTCCAGCAAGGCTGAGAGGCCCAACAGGACCAAGGCCTTTGTGCCCTTCGCTCTGGAAGTTGCCTCTGCCACCAAGGCCTGGGAGGAGAAACTTGGATTTGAGGCTTTGAGGTTCTTCTATTGCAAAGGCATTGTCAGGGCTTGGCTTTTCTGCTTACTACCCAAAGGCCAGTTTTTCTCCCTGTACTTTGCCTTTGTCTCCCTGCAATCCTGCCTCTAACAAGCTGCTCTAAGGAGTCCCTGGGCCTTTGTCAGGAACAGCCTCAGTGAGGCCAATCAGTGCTTCAAGGCACTTTGGAGTTTCCTTCTGACTTGGACTTCTGAGAGGCTTCTTGGCAGTGCCTTGGCAGAGTCCCCTGGCAGTACCTAAGGAGTGAAATCAGCCCCAATACTCCATGGGGCTCATTAAATACTGCTGAACCTCTCATTCTTGCCAAGGTTTTCTGAAGCTAATTGGAGAGGTTTTAGTGCACAACGCATCTGATATTTAAAGGTACATTTCATTCCTTTTCCAGCAGGAGTTGTCTCTTTGCAAGCAAACCACAGCAAAACCTGACAAGGTCCTACCCTGGGCACCGCTCACCCTCAATCCCCACTGTCCCCAGCAGAGCCCTGAGCCACAGGTGAGGGACAGGCTCTGCCTTGCTGGGGCTGGGGTCAGGGCTTAGAGCCTTTTGGTCATGAAACCCCTCCAGGTTTGCTCACAGCAGCAGAGCCACCTTGAGCTGCTTGTCCTGACCTGTCAGCACTGCCCTCAGTTCTCTGCTCTCCCCCACCGCCTGAGATGCTTCAGTGCCTCCAGTGATGCTTCCCTTGCATCCACTGTCTCCTTCTGCTCTAACCTGCCCCAGGGGACCCTTTCCCAGTATGCTTCACTGGGACCCATTAAGAGCAGAAGAAACTTCAGAGTTCGAATCCAACTTTGACTTCTGGAGAGGTTTCCTCAGCTTCTCAGTCTCTGAGGTTCATGGTTGGCAACAAAGCATCAAGAGGGCGCCTTTATATGCCTTGGGCTGCTCCCCTGTTGTGCTGAGCCAGGCCAGGCTTCTGGTCTGGAGGTTCTGCTGGCAAGCAGGGAGCACTGCAGAGAGACAGCTCTGGCCAGGAGCAGCTCCTCTGCACAGCACAGCAGGGCTGAGGACACTGCCAGAGGATCTCAAGAACATAAGGAAGGCAGAGAGAGCTTCAAGGTGGCCAGGACTGGGAGGATGGTGAGAGCAAACTGGAGGAGAAGTCACTGCAGTCACTGACACAGTGAGGCTGTGGGGGCAGGACACTGCAGCTGTAGCTCCTGGAGGTATCTCCATCTCGGCTGCTGATGCTCAGCTGAAGGCTCCTGGAGTGTGCACACAGAAGGAGGACCAAAGCCTTTCAGTTCCATCCTGTGAGCAGCAGTGAGCAGAGCTGGGGAAAGAGAAGGCTTCACCCCCAGCCCCTCTGCCTTTCCTCTTCCTTCACTGTCTCTGCAGCACTACAGGCCTGCTCCCTGTTCCTTACCTCTCCATGGGTGTGGTGGTTTTAGGCAATGCCCTTGAAATTTAGTTACAGATTTTGAGCAAAAGTTGAAACACAATAACAGATCACTCTTGGTTGTGAAAAAGAAAAGAAAGATTCTTCTAAACAAATTCATTGGATAAATCTCTGCTCAGAGGAGCTGTACCATAACCATTCTCTCTCTTCTCTTCTGATCTCAGCTGTTTTGCTTTGCTGGGGAGGATCACCTGCTTTGGCTGGCCTTGGCTAAGTCTAACCCACTGCTTTTTTTCTCTCTCCAGTCTTCCTTTCTCTCTTGGAACAGTAGTGTAGGGGCTAGGGTTAGAGGAACACCTTCCCTGGTCTGTTATCGGGAGGTTTCATGTCATTTGCTAATTGTAAATACCTGTCTAATATTGTCACTCCTGTATGTTCTGTACCTGTTCATTGCCTTCCATTGTAGAGTGTAGCTCTTGCTTGTCAATACAGCTTCATTTGCTTCTAACTGAGCTGCTCTGGCAAAGCTAATGCTAGGGGAAATTTCAACCTACCACAATGGGACTCTTGTTCTCTGGGATTGGGCTGTTGGTCACTTTCTGTTCTGACACCAGAGGAATCTTCATGGCAATTCTGTGCCCCTGCTGCATTTGAAGCTGTGATGAACTCTGCTATGGGTTGGTAATGATGGGACTGAGCTGATCCATTCCTCCTGCAGCTCAGGGACAGGGGTTACAATGAGGCTGAGAGAAGTGTGCCCTAACTTGTCACTGCCTTTCCCTCCTTGCACAGGTCTCCATGGCCAGAGGCAGCAGATGGCCAACAGCAGCTCCAGCACCCACTTCCTCCTCCTGCCATTCCCAGGCACTAGGCAGCTGCAGCTGCTGCACTTCTGCCTCTTCCTGGCCATCTACCTGGCTGCCCTGCTGGGCAATGGCCTCATCATCACCACCATAGCCTGGCAACCACCACCTCCACACCCCCATGTACTTCTTCCTCCTCAACCTCGCCCTTCTTGACCTGGGTGCCATCTCCACCACTGTCCCCAAATCTATGGCTAATTCCCTGAGGGACACCAGGGACATCTCCTATGCAGGATGTGCTGCACAATTATTTCTTTATGTCTTTTTCATGTCAGCAGAGTTTTGTATCCTCACCACCATGTCCTACGATCGCTACGTTGCCATCTGCAGACCCCTGCACTATGAGACCCTCCTGGGCAGCAGAGTTTGTCTCCACATGGCAGCAGCTGCCTGGGCCTGTGGGGTTATCACTGCTGTGCTGTACACAGCCAATACATTTTCCCTGCCCCTCTGCCAGGGCAATGCTGTGGAGCAGTTCTTCTGTGAAGTGCCCCAGCTCCTCAAGCTCTCCTGCTCCACATCCTACCTCAAGGAACTTTGGGTAATTTTCATTGGGGTGTCCTTAGCATTTGTCTGTTTTGTGTTGATTGTGGTGTCCTATGTGCAGATCTTCAGGGCAGTGCTGAGGATCCCCTCTCAGCAGGGACGCCACAAAGCCTTTGCCACCTGCCTCCCTCACCTGGCTGTGGTCTCCCTGTTTCTCAGCACTGGCTTTTTTGCCAACTTGAAGCCCTCCTCCATCTCTTCCCCATCCCTGGACCTGCTGGTGTCAATTCTGTACTCAGTGGTGCCTCCAGCAGTCAACGCTCTCATCTACAGCCTGAGGAAGCAGGAGCTGAAGGCTGCCCTGAGCAAACTGATCCCTGGTTGGCTTCAGAAGCAATAAACTCTCTGTCTTCTCCTGCAGAGCAGTTCTGATGTCACTCAGTGCAGGCCCAGCCTGGCTTCTGTACTTTGTTGTGGTGGATTTTACTGTTTATAATGTTGACATCCCTGTGCTAATTCACCCTTTGCTTTGCTTTTTTGACCAGGAGTTAGTGTCCAGGACCTGTGCTTTTGTTCGTTTAAACAAAATAAATAGTGAGTGGTGAATGGTGCCACCTCCAGCTGGAGGCCAGTCACCAGTGGCGTTCCCCAGGGATCAGTCTGAGCCCCATCCTCTTCAATGTCTTCATTGACGATTTGGATGAGGGGATTGAGAGAGTCATCAGCAAATTTGCAGATGACACCAAGTTGGGAGCAGATATTGGTCAGTTAGAGGGTAGGAGGGCCCTGCAGAGGGACCTCAACTGACTGGAGAGATGGGCGGAGTCCAACGGGATGACATTCAACAAGTCCAGTGCTGGTGCTGCACTTTGGCACAACAACCCCATGCAGAGCTACAGGCTGGGATCGGAGTGGCTGGAGAGCTGCCAAACAGAGAGGGACCTGGGGGTGCTGATCAGCAGCCACCTAAATATGAGCCAGCAGTGTGCCCAGGTGGCCAAGAAGGCCAAGGGCATCCTGGCCTGCATTAGGAATAGTTTGGCCAGCAGGAGCAGGGAGGTCATCGTGCCCCTGTACTCTGCACTGGTTAGGCCACACCTTGAGTACTGTGTCCAGTTCTGGGCCCCTCAGTTGAAGAAGGACATTGAGACACTTGAAGGTGTCCAGAGAAGGGCAACAAGGCTGGGGAGAGGCCTTGAGCACAGCCCTGTGAGGAGAGGCTGAGGGAGCTGGGGCTGTTTAGCCTGGAGAAGAGGAGGCTCAGGGACGACCTCATTGCTCTCCATGACTACCTGAAGGGTGGTTGTAGCCAGGAAGGGGTTGGCCTCTTCTCTCTAGCAACCAGCACCAGAACAAGGGACACAGTCTCAAGCTGCACCAGGGGAAGTTTAGGCAGGTGAGGAGAAAGTTTCATAGTTTCATAGTTTCAGTTAGGTTGGAAGAAACCCCAAGGATCAGCTAGTTCCAACCCCCCTGCATGGGCAGGGACACTCTACACTAGATCAGCTCGGGCTGGCCAGAGGCCTCATCCAGCCTGGGCTTAAACACCTCCAGGGATGGGGCCTCACCACCTCCCTCGACAACCCATTCCAGGGCCTCACCACCCTCACGGTGAAGACTTCCTCCTCACATCTAGCCTGAATCTCCCCACCTCCCAGCTTCATTCCTTCCCCCTAGTTCTATCACTCCCGAGAGCCTGGGAAGTCCCTCCCCAGCCTTCTTGTAGGCCCCCTTCAGATACTGGAAGGCCACAATGAGGTCACCCTCGGAGCCTTCTCTTCTCCAGACTGAACAGCCCACTCCTGCAGTCTGTCCTCATAGGAGAGGTGCCCAGCCCTCTGATCATCCTCGTGGCCCTTCTCTGGACACGCTCCCAGCACCTCCAGATCCCTCTTGGAATAGGGGCTCCAGAACTGGAGGCAGTACTCCAGGTGGGTCTCACCAGAGCTGAGTAGAGGGGGAGAATCACCTCCCTTGACCTGCTGGCCACACTTCTCCTGATGCAGCCCAGGATCTGATTGGCTTTCCGGGCTGCAAGTGCACACTGAGAGGTCCTGTTGAGCTTCTTGTCCACCAGCACCCCCAAGTCTCTCTCCTCAGGGCTGCTCTCCAGCCAGTCACTTCCCAGCCTGGATTTGTGCCTGGGATTGCCTCGACCCAGTATGCAGGACCCTGCACTTTTCTGTTTTGAAGCTCCTGAGGTTGGCTTGTGCCCACCTCTCCCCTGTCCAGGTCCGGGATGGCATCCCTTCCCTCCAGCGTGTCTGCTGCACCACACAGCTTGGTGTCATCAGCAACCTTGCTGAGGGTGCACTCAATGCCACTGTCCATGGCACCCACAAAGATGTTGAACAAGACTGGTCCCAGGACTGATCCCTGAGGGACTCCGCTTGTCCCTGCCTCCACTGGGACATGGACCCATTGACAGCCACTCTTTGGTGCGGCCATCAAGCCAGTTCTCTGTATCCATCTAGTGGTCCACCATCAAACCCATGTGTCACCAGCTTGGAGACCAGGATGTTGTGTGGGACAGTGTCAAAGGCTTTGCTCAGGTCCAGTAAACGACATCAGTTGCTCGCCCCTCATCTATTAATGTTCTCACCTGAACAGATGGGTACAGCCTACATATTCTGCTCAAGTAGCTGTTCCACAGAATCATGTCCCTTAGATTTAAGCCATTCTCCAACAATCCATAAGGTAGAGGCTGGCCAGGCTCCATCTCCACAGAGAAGGAAATACTTGCAGGCAAACAGCAAGAGTGCAAAGGCTCCTTGGCTGGTCAGGGATGACAATCCTGAATATTCATGTTTCTGCCAATGTAAAACCTGAACATAACACACTAATCCATTTTTACTCACCCTAACATACTGATCTGCTGATGCTCTGTTTTTGCTAAGGAAAGGTACTGAGTCCTATTGATCCTAACTTTGGCCTAATGTTTGTTTTTTCTTTCAATTTTCTCCCTACTGAAACTCCAAAATGTTAATATCCTCCATGAATTTTGTTAAATCAGACCTGAAACCACAGATGAAATGAAAATTTGAGAACTCACATGCTTCACTATTCCTCTTTTTATGACATAATACCTCTTGAGGCCACTTCTCCAGCCTGTCCAGATCTCTGAATGGCACCCATCCTGTCCTTCTTCTTATCAACCACACCACTCAGCTCAGTATCATCTGCAAACTTGCTGAGTGTGCCTCAACCTCACTGTCTGTGTCACTGAAGTATATTGAAAACAGCATTGGTCCAAATATGTCTGGGACAACCTCCATGGCATACAATCACAGAATCAGATGCTGTTTGGGTAGGAGGGACCTTCACAGGTCTTCAGTCCAATGGCCTGCAGTGATTTCACCAATGTTTTCTCTACTCAATCCCCTGACTCATCTCCACAGGACTTCAGTGTGCTGCAGTTCCCCGCACAGCTCAGAACAAGAGCCAAGGGCACTCTCTAGCCCCTTCCTCCCTCTAGCCGTGGCTTGTCACTCCTCACCGCTTGCACATCAAGCCTGATTTTATCCCCCTCTTCTTTCAAGTTCAGTTGAAAGGCCTGCCAGTGAGCCCTGAGTAAAGACCCTCTTCTCCCTTGGAGAAGATGAATCCATCTGACTCCAGCAAGCCTGGTGCTGTGCTGCCCATCCCATTGTTAGACCCCAGCTGTGGCAGTGACACCGGCCCAGAGCCATGGATTCACAGCATGGGTCTGTCTCTTTCTGCCAGTGTTACTGCCTGCGATGGAAAGGGAGAGGAGCAAATACCTGTGCCTCAGACCCCTCTCCCAGCTGTCTCCAGGCCCTGATGTCTCTGGATCCCCCTTGGGCTATGGATTGTGGCTTCATCTCCACCCACATGGAAAAGCAGAAATGGGTAGGGTAGCCGTGAGGGTTTGACAGATAAATATGTAAAGCTATAAAGTATCTGCTTCTAAATCTATTACTTTTTTAATAACTCTTAGGCCAGGCTCATCTCAGGGGAACTGCAGGGCACATGCTGGGGCTGGGCCACTCCACTCCCTTTTTGGGGTGTTGGCAGATTTCAGCGAGGCCATTTGTTCCCTTCTGAAATGACAGCCCCATCACAATGCTTCACTCCCCTGGAGACACGTGGCTGAGCTGGCAGTGCTTGCAGGGCAGGACATCTCCATGTCCTACCTGCTACAGACACCCCCATCTTCAGGAAGCTGAGGAGCCTCTGCTGACATGTCGCCCCAAAATCCACCAATGCCCAGGATGGGGCTCAAACATGAAGACAAGCTATGCCCCTGAGTACGCTCCCAACAGACCATCAAGACTGATGAAAAATCTCACCAAAACCTCCCTGAACTGGGCACACAGCTCCAACCTCAGCTCTAGGAAAGAAATGTCCCCAAGAATTAGGCATTTTGGGACAGGAAATGTCTAAAAGAAAAGCAAGAGGAGATTCTGTTAATTTGAGGGGTTAGCATTACAACTGGGCAA
>JAAWVA010000030.1:24284466-24355702 GCA_015227895.2 Colaptes auratus
AAGGGAGTGGAGTGGCCCCCAGCCACAGCATGTGCCCTGCAGTTCCCCTGAGATGAGCCCTGGCCTAAGAGTTATTAAAAAAGTAAATAGATTTAGAAGCAGATATTATAGCTTTACATATTTATCTGTCCAACCCTCACGCTCTACCCATTTCTGCTTTTCCATGTGGGTGGAGATGAAGCACACAATCCATAGCCCAAGGGGGATCCAGAGACATCAGGGCCTGGAGACAGCTGGGGAGGGAGTCTGAGGCACAGGTTCTTTGCTCCTCTCCCTTTCCATCTGCAGGCAGTAACACTGGCAGAAAGAGACAGACCCATGCTGTGAATCCATGGCTCTGTGGCCGGTGTCACTGCCACAGCTCTGGGGTCTAACAATGGGATGGGCCAGCACAGCACCAGGCTTGCTGGAGTCAGATGGCATTCATCTTTCCCAAGGAGAAGAGGGTCTTTATCAGGGCTCAATGGCAGGCCTTTCAACTGGACTTGAAAGAAGAGGTGGATAAAATCAGGCTTGAGGGTGCAAGCTGGAGTGACAAGCCACGGCTAGAGGGAGAGAGGGCTAGAGAGTGCCCTTAGGCTCTTGTTCTGAGCTGTGCTGGGACACTGCAGCACACTGAAGTCCTGTGGGAGATGAGTCAGGGGCTTTGAGTAGAGAAAACATTGGTTGAATCACTGCAGGCCATTGGACTGAAGACCTGTGAGGTCCCTCCTACCCAAACCAGCATTGATTCTGTGATTGTATGCCATGGAGGGTGTCCCGACATATTGGACCAATGCTGTTCAATATACTCATCAGTGACACAGACAGTGAGGTTGAGGCACACTCAGCAAGTTGCAGATGATACTGAGCTGAGTGGTGGGTTGATAAGAAGGAAGGACAGGATGGGCCATTCAGAGGATCTGGACAGGCTGGAGAAGTGGCCTCAAGAGGTATTATGTCATAAAAGAGGAATAGTTGAAGCATGTGATGTTCTCAAATTTTCATTTCATCTGTGGTTTCAGGTCTGATTTAACAAAATTCATGGAGGATATTAACATTTGGAGGTTTCAGTAGGGAGAAATTGAAAGAAAAAACAACATTAGGCCAAAGTTAGGATCAATAGGACTCAACCTTTCCTTAGCAAAAACAGAGCATCAGCAGATCAGTATGTTAGGGTGAGTAAAAATGGATTAGTGTGTTATGTTCAGTTTTACATTGGGCAGAACCATGAATATTCAGGATGTCTCCCTGACCCAGCCAAGGAGCCTTTGCACTCTTGCTGTTTGCCTGCAAGTATTTTCCTTCTCTGTGGAGATGGAGCCTGGCCAGCTCTACCCTTATGGATTGTTGGAGAATGGCTTAAATCTAAGGGACATGATTCTGTGGAACAGCTACTTGAGCAAGAATATGTAGGCTGTACCCATCTGTTCAGGTGAGAACATTAATAGATGAGGGGCGAGCAACTGATGTCGTTTACTGGACCTGAGCAAAGCCTTGACACTGTCCCACACCACATCCTGGTCTCCAAGCTGGTGACACATGGGTTTGATGGATGGACCACTAGATGGATACAGAAATGGCTTGATGGCGCACCAAAGAGTGGCTGTCAATGGGTCCATGTCCCAGTGGAGGCCAGGGACAAGCGGAGTCCTCAGGGATCAGTCCTGGGACCAGTCTTGTTCACATCTTTGTGGGTGCCATGGACAGTGGCATTGAGTGCACCTCAGCAAGGTTGCTGATGACACCAAGCTGTGTGGTGCAGCAGACACGCTGGAGGGAAGGGATGCCATCCAGAGGGACCTGGACAGGTGGAGAGGTGGGCACAAGCAACCTCAGGAGCTTCAAACAAGACAAGTGCAGGGTCCTGCATATGGGTCGAGGCAATCCCAGGCACAAATCAGGCTGGGAAGTGACGCTGGAGAGCAGCCCTGAGGAGAGAGACTTGGGGGTGCTGGTGGACAAGAAGCTCAACAGGACCTCTCAGTGTGCACTTGCAGCCCCGGAAAGCCAATCAGATCCTGGGCTGCATCAGGAGAAGTGTGGCCAGCAGGTCAAGGGAGGTGATTCTCCCCCTCTACTCAGCTCTGGTGAGAACCCACCTGGAGTACTGCCTCCAGTTCTGGAGCCCTATTCCAAGAGGGAATCTGGAGGTGCTGGAGCGTGTCCAGAGAAGGGCCACGAGGATGATCAGAGGCTGGAGCACCTCTCCTATGAGGACAGACTGCAGGAGTTGGGCTGTTCAGTCTGGAGAAGAGAAGGCTCCGAGGGTGACCTCATTGTGGCTTCCAGTATCTGAAGGGGCCTACAGAAGGCTGGGGAGGGACTTCCCAGGCTCTCGGGGTGATATAGAACTAGGGGGAATGGAATGAAGCTGGAGGTGGGGGAGATTCAGGCTAGATGTGAGGAGGAAGTCTTCACCGTGAGGGTGGTGAGGCCCTGGAATGGGTGTCGAGGGAGGTGGTTGAGGGCCCAGCCCTGGAGGTGTTTAAGCCCAGGCTGGATGAGGCTCTGGCCAGCTGATCTAGTGTAGAGTGTCCCTGCCCATGGCAGGGGGTTGGAACTAGCTGATCCTTGGGTTCTTCCAACCTAACTGAAACTATGGAAACTATGAAACTTTCTCCTCACCTGCCTAAACTTCCCCTGGTGCAGCTTGAGACTGTGTCCCCTTGTTCTGGTGCGGTTGCTAGAGAGAGAGGCAACCCCTTCCTGGCTACAACCACCCTTCAGGTAGTCATGGAGAGCAATGAGGTCGTCCCTGAGCCTCTCTTCTCCAGGCTAAACAAGCCCAGCTCCCTCACCTCTCCTCACAGGGCTGTGCTCAAGGCCTCTCCCCACCTGTTGCCCTTCTCTGGACACCTTCAAGGTCTCAATGTCCTTCTTCAACTGAGGGGCCCAGAACTGGACACAGTACTCAAGTGTGGCCTAACCAGTGCAGCAAGTACAGGGCACGATGACCTCCCTGCTCCTGCTGGCCAAACTATTCCTATGCAGGCCATGATTGGCCCTTGGCTTCTTGGCCACCTGGCACACTGCTGGCTCATATAGGGGCTGCTGATCAGCACCCCCAGGTCCCTCTCTGTTTGGCAGCTCTCCAGCCACTCCGTCCAGCCGTAGCTCTGCATGGGGTTGTTGTGGCAAAGTGCAGCACCCAGCACTTGGACTTGTTGAATGTCATCCCGTTGGACTCCGCCCATCTCTCCAGTCAGTTGAGGTCCCGCTGCAGGGCCCTCCTACCCTCTAACGACCAATATCTGCTCCCAACTTGGTGTCATCTGCAAATTTGCTGATGACTCTCTCAATCCCCTCATCCAAATCGTCAATGAAGACATTGAAGAGGTGGGGCTCAGATGATCCGGGGAACGCCACTGGTGACTGGCCCCAGCTGGAGGTGGCACCATTCACCACTCACTATTTATTTTGTTTAAACGAACAAAAGCACAGGTCCTGGACACTACTACTCCTGGTCCAAAAAAGCAAAGCAAAGGGTGAATTAGCACAGGGATGTCAACATTTAACCAGTAAAACCACCACACAAAGTACAGAACCAGGCTGGGCCTGCACTGAGTGACATCAGAACTGCTCTGCAGGAGAAGACAGAGAGTTTATTGCTTCTGAAGCCACCAGGGATCATTTTGCTCAGGGCAGCCTTCAGCTCCTGCTTCCTCAGGCTGTAGATGAGAGCGTTGACTGCTGGAGCACCACTGAGTACAGAATTGACACCAGCAGGTCCAGGTGGGGAAAGATGGAGGAGGGCTTCAAGGTTGGCAAAAAAGCCAGTGGCTGAGAAACAGGGAGACCACAGCCAGGTGAGGGAGCAGTGGCAAAGGCTTTGTGGCGTCCCTGCTGAGAGGGGATCCTCAGCACTGCCCTGAAGATCTGCACATAGGACACCACAATCAACACAAAACAGACAAATGCTAAGGACACCCCACGAAAATTACCCAAAGTTCCTTGAGGTAGGATGTGGAGCAGGAGAGCTTGAGGAGCTGGGGCACTTCACAGAAGAACTGCTCCACAGCATTGCCCTGGCAGAGGGGCAGGGAATGTATTGGCTGTGTACAGCACAGCAGTGATAACCCCACAGGCCCAGGCAGCTGCTGCCATGTGGAGACAAACTCTGCTGCCCAGGAGGGTCTCATAGTGCAGGGGTCTGCAGATGCAACGTAGCGATCGTAGGACATGGTGGTGAGGATACAAACTCTGCTGACATGAAAAAGACATAAAGAATATGTGCAGCACATCTGCATAGGAGATGTCCCTGGTGTCCCTCAGGGAATTAGCCATAGATTTGGGACAGTGGTGGAGATGGCACCCAGGTCAAGAAGGGCGAGGTTGGGAGAAGAAGTACATGGGGTTGTGGAGGTGGTGGTGCCCAGGCTATGGTGGTGAGATGAGGCATTGCCCAGCAGGGCAGCCAGGTAATGGCCAGAAGAGGCAGAAGTGCAGCAGCTGCAGCTGCCTTGTGCCTGGGAATGGCAGGAGGAGGAAGTGGGTGCTGGAGCTGCTGTTGGCCACTGCTGCCTCTGGCCATGGACCTGTGCAAGGAGGGAAAGGCAGTGACAAGTTAGGGCATCACTTCTCTCAGCCTCATGTAACCCCTGTCCCTGAGCTGCAGGTAGGAATGGATCAGCTCAGTCCCATCATTACCACCCATAGCAGAGTTATCACAGCTTCAAATGCAGCAGGGCCCAGAATTGCCATGAAGATTCCTCTGGTGTCAGAACAGAAGTGACCACAGCCCAATCCCAGAGAACAGAGTCCCTTGTGGTAGGTTGAAATTTTCCCCTAGCATAGCTTTGCCAGGCAGCTCAGTAGAAGCAAATGAAGCTGTATTGACAAGCAAGAGCTACATCCTACATGGAGGCAATGAACAGGTACAGAACATACAGGAGTGACAATATTAGACAGGTTTTACAATTAGCAATTACATGAACCTCCCGAACAGCCCCAGGGAAGTGTTCCTCTAACCCTAGCCCCTAACCTACTGTTCCAAGAGAGAAAGGAAAGACTGGAGAGAGAAAAAAGCAGTGGGTTAGACTTAGCCAAGGCCAGCCAAAGCAGGTGATCCCTCCCCAGCAAGCAAAACAGCTGAGATCAGAAGAGAAGAGAGAGAAATTGTTATGGTACAGCTCCTCTGATTCCAGAGATTTATACCAATGAATTTGTTTTAGAAGAATCTTTTCTTTCCTTTTCACAACCAAGAGTGATCTATTTATTGTGTTTCAACTTTTCTGCTCAAAATCTGTAACTAAATTTCAAAGGCATTGCCTAAAACCACCACCCCATGGAGAGGTGAAGGAACAGGGACAGCCTGTAGTGCTGCGAGACAGTGAAGGAAGAGAGAAAGGCAGAGGGGCTGGGGGTGAGCCTTCTCTTCCCCCAGCTCTGCTCACTGCTGCTCACAGGATGGAACTGAAGGCTTTGGTCCTCCTTCTGTGTGCACACTCCAGGAGCCTTCAGCTGAGCATCAGCTGCCGAGATGGAGAGACTCCAGAGCTACAGCTGCATTGTCCTGCCCCCACAGCCTCACTGTGTCAGGACTGCAGTGACTTCTCCTCCAGTTGCTCTCACCATCCTCCCAGTCCTGGCCACCTTGAAGCTCTCTCTGCCTTCCTTATGTTCTTGAGATCCTCTGGCAGTGTCCTCAGCCCTGCTGTGCTGTGCAGAGAGCTGCTCCTGGCCAGAGCTGTCTCTCTGCAGTGCTCCCTGCTTGCCAGCAGCACCTTCCAGACCAGAAGCCTGGCCTGGCTCAGCACAACAGGGGGCAGCCCAAGCATATAAGGGCGCCCTCTGATGCTTTGTTGCCAAGTCCATGAACCTCAGAGACTGAGAAGCTGATGAAACCTCTCCAGAAGTCAAGTCAGATTCGAACTCTGAAGTTTCTTCTACTCTTAATGGGTCCCAGTGAAGCATACTGGGAAAGGGTCCCCTGGGCTGGTTAGAGCAGAAGGAGACAGTGGATGCAAGGGAAGCATCACTGGAGGCACTGAAGCATCTCCAGGCTGTGGGGAGAGCAGAGAACTGAGGCAGTGCTGACAGGTCAGGACAAGCAGCTCAAGGTGGCTCTGCTGCTGAGCAAACCTGGAGGGGTTTCATGATCCAAAGGCTAAGCCCTGACCCCAGCCCCTGGCAAGGCAGAGCCTGTCCCTCACCTGTGGCTCAGGGCTCTGCTGGGGACAGTGGGGATTGAGGGTGAGCGGTGCCCAGGGTAGGACCTTGTCAGGTTTTGCTGTGGTTTGCTTGCAAAGAGACAACTCCTGCTGAAAAGGAATGAAATGTACCTTTAAAATCAGATGCTTTGTGCACTAAAACCTCTCCAATTAGCTTCAGAAACCTTGGCAAGAATGAGAGGTTCAGCATATTTAATGAGCCCCATGGAGTATTTGGGGCTGATTTCATCATCCTTAGGTACTGCCAGGAACTCTGCCAAGGTACTGCCAGAAGCCTCTCAAGAAGTCCAAGTCAGAAGAAAACTCCAAAGTGCCTTGAAGCACTGATTGGCCTCACTGAGGCTTGTTCCTGACAAAGGCTCCCCAGGGACTCCTTAGAGCAGCTTGTTAGAGGCCAGGATTGCAGGGAGACAAAGGCAAAGTACAGGGAGAAAACTGGCCTTTGGTGTGTGAAGCAGAAAGGCCAAGCCCTGACCACTGCCCTTGCAATAGAAGAACCTCAAAGCCTCAATCAAGTTTCTCCTCCCAGGCCTTGTTGGCAGAGGCAACTGCCAGAGCGAAGGCACAAAGGCCTTGGTCCTGTTGGGCCTCTCAGCCTTGCTGGAGCCCTTGGCTGTCCCTACTGCAGCCTCTCCTACACTGTCCCATGCCTGCAGCTCTTTCCCTTCAGGCTACTGACACCAATCTTGCTTCCCCACCCAGCTCTCCCCCTGCCATTTCCATCCCTTCCCTGAGCTGTCTCAGCTCTCCCTGCCATTTCCTGACCCCTCTGGATGGCCTCATGCATAGCAGCTCTGCCCTTTCAGGGGGATTTCTTTGGCCTCATCTCCAGTCTGAACCTTCCAAGATGTACTTTGTGAAGGTTTTTGTCTCTTCCCCACTCCCCAAGGCTCCTCCTCTCTGAAACCACCCTTCAGCTGTGTTCACACTGCATGGCAGTGCCCTGAACCTCCATTCACCTGGCTGAAGCAGGTGAGGTCCCTCAGCTTCTCTACAGAGATGTCAACCCCCATTCTGGCAGATCTCCTCTGTAGCATCCTCAGTTATTCCCTTCTCCATCAGACTGCAGAGCTCCACACCCAGACACCAAGCATCCAGATGTGGCCACAGCAGTGCTGAGTCTGTGGGAGGACAACTTCTCTGTCTGGGTGGCCACACTCCTGCACCAGCCCAGCTGCAGTTGGCCTTCTTCACTCTGTGCAGGGTTTGCTTCATCCCAGGACATTGAAATGGTTCCTCCCAGACTCTGTGGTGCCTTTGGACTGGGCCTTGTGGTGGTTTGGCCCTGCCTGGGGGCTTAATGCCCCAAAAACCACTCTATCACTGTGCTTCTTAGATGGACAGGGGAGAGGGGAAAGATGAGAAAAGGCAGTGTAACACAGAAGCAATTTAACACTCAGGATAGGCACAAGCAATAGACCACACAGGGTGAAGCAGAGAGAGAAGTGAATCTCTACTGCCCAGCAGCACAGGGGAGTCAGTCTCAGGCAGCAGGGCTCTGTGCAGAGTGGTTCCTCTGCAGGACAAACTCCATGGACCAATCTCCTTCCCACTTTGCTCTTATAGCTGAGCTGACCACACATGGCATGGAGCACTCCTTTGGCCACTTCAGGTCAGTTGGCCTGGCTGTGTCCCCTCCCAAGATCTTGCCCCCCCTCAGCATACTCTTGGGGCAGGGAAATGTTGGAAAAGCACAGCCTGAGTGCTCAGCTGAGCAGCAGCCAAAACACTGCTGTGTTACCAACACCCAGCTACAGCCCTGCAGCACTAGCAGGATGCTCAGAGGAGAATAACTCCAGCTCAACCCAAACCCAGTACAATCTCCACCCTTATTCCTACTCCAAAACCCAGTGGCTGACCTGGGGTTCACCTGATGTCTTCTGCCAGAGACTCCAAGTGCTCCATGCTCCCTGGCTGCACTGTGGAGATATTTTACACCACTGGTGCCATTCAGATAGGCCCAAGTGCCACTGCACAGCTCCCTCCTGTTTGATCTGCTCAAAGCCTTGTTGCTCACTGCCCCACTCACAATGATTCTGCTTTCAGGTCACTCGATAGAGAGGGCTCACAAGCTGACTGCAGCCTGGGACCTGCACTCTGCAGAGCCCCACAAGGACTAGGACAGACTGTGTCTCCTTCTTGTTGGATGGTGGAGACTTGGTTGCTATCCTGCTGACCATGTCCATAGGTGCATGACAGCATCCAGCCTGCCACTTTCTTGCCAAGAACTGAATTTCCTGTGCAGGTCCTCTGACCTTGCTTTTCCTCATGGCAAACGCAGCCTTCAGAAGTATTTGAATATTTTTTTTTCTCCCTTCTCCAACACTTCTTCTGCCTTGTGGCCCCACACAATGATGTCATGGATGTACTGTAGCTGTGCAGTGGCATCAGCCTTCCCAGTGCAGTTTGGATTAGTCCATGACAAATGGTGGAGCTTTGCTTCTACCCTTGGGGCAGTTGATTCCAGGTGTATTGCACACCCCTCCAGGTGATAGCAAATTGTGGCCTGCATTCTGCTGCCAATGGAATTGAGAAGGCAGCACTGGCAATGTTGATCCCCTTCCCAGTCCCAGCTACACCCAGCACAGGACAAAGTGGATATCCTGATCCCAGGGCAGCTGTGGTCTGATCCTGGTACCAATGGGATCCCATTGCCATCTCCCAACACAATCTGAGTCTCATCCCAGGACAAAGTGCATCTCCTGGAACCCTGATTCCATCCCAGCACAGACCAGGACCCATCCCTGCAAACTGATCCCAATGCCCTCCCAGTTCAGACTGGGGCCCCCTCCAGGTACAAAATGAACCTCTCTGAGCTCTCCAGTACAGACTGGGTCTGCTGTGGTGAAGGCACATTATGCCCAGATACTGAACTTGTCCCAGCACATGGACAAGTTCCCCTCCTTTCATGAGGGGAACAAAGACCAAGGTGGCACTGAGCCCTGCACACCCCCATGGCATGGGATGCTGGTGCTGATGCCAAGCATGGCATAATTCCAGCTTCACGCCTCCCATAGGCTGCAGCCGGTTGTTTAGGAGAGTGCCCATTGGCCACATCCAGCCTTCAGATACCTATCAGCATTGCCCCAGCATGTAAATACGTTGCCCTCTTTCACTGTGTTCTCTCTCCTTGCTCAAGACTGAGCTCGTGCCATAGCCTTTGTTATTAAGCCTGCAGCCAGGCAGGTCCATTGAGCCTCAGCCCTGAGAGGATCTCCAGAGGAGAGACCAATGCTGAGAGCCTGAGAAGCTACAGTGTTGCATTGTCAGCCTCACTGGTCAGAAGAACCCAATGCACCTTCAAGAGGACTGGACCCCCGAGGGGAAGATCTGCCCAGCTGCTGGAGAAGGGACTTAGCTGAGTCTGGCAGTGCAAACATCTGCCTCAGCCTGAAGCAGCAGACTGAGGAGCTGCACAACCCTGTGTGTCAGCTCAGAAAGCAGGAACAGTGTTTAGCCACATGTCTGCATGACCCTGCCTGGGAGAGAAGAGGAGTCACCACCCTGCCCTGTGAACCCCAGGGAATCCAGAGCACCGTTCTTGCCCTGTGCTGCAAAGCCAGGATGCTCTGATAGGGTCCTGCCTGCTCCTTCAGGCCAAGCAAAGGGGAAGTTGCCACTCTGCGCAGCTGCATCTGTTCGCTGGGGCTGTCCTCACTGGCCCCAAAGGCCATTGCCATGGGGGCTGACCCTGTCCTGGGACCAGCCCTCCCAGCCCTGCCAGGCTGAACCTGCAGGTCCACTCCCTGCTATCCGTAGGGAGCTGCCTGAGTCCTGTGAAGGGAGCCTGCCTACCGGCTAGCCTACGTTCCATCCCCTCTCAGCTGCTGTGGGAGGGAGAAGGTTGCCTCCACTGTTGCTGTCCAGACCAGACCAGGAGCCAGCCCCGGTGACAGCAGCCTGCTGGAACCTAACCTTGCTACAAACAAAGGACACAGTGAATCTTCCACCTGCTTCCCACTCACTGATGCTCAGTTCAAAGCACCTGTGCCTAGCAGCATGTTTCTACTTCCAGCCTCTGATGCATTGTAATACCTCTGTATAGAGTTAAGCAGCCGCCTGCATCTCGTCGAGTCACCACCTGGTGGAATTGCAGCCTGAGTTATATTAATAGAAATTAATTATGTAAATATTCTAATTGAGTCCAAATTGTAAATACTGAAGCACTTCTGGGATGTATTTCACAATCGTGCACTAGAATATGGATATGCAATAGTGACTCATTGGTTAGTGATAATTTTAATATTAATAAAATTAATATTTATATAATGCACATTTCATATTCATAACTCAATAACCCCTTCATCACACAGGGGCACATTTGCTTCTGAGGAAAGAAGGTGTAAAAGAGGCAATTTCAGTTCGATAGGCTGGAAAAGGCCCCTCGGGGGGGGTCACATTTGGCCTGGCAGTGCTGGGGTTGGTGTACTGATGTGTCCCCTGGGGCACGCTGGTCACCGATGTGGGGGTGACTGTGCCAGGTGAAGGGGGAGCTGCGGATGAAGCCCTTGCTGCAGCCTGTGCAGGGGAAGGGCTGGCATCGGTGTGGGTGCAGCGATGCTGGCTGAGGGTGGACATCTGAGCAGACTTCTTGCCTCAGGCAGCTCAGAGGTGGAGCTGCTTCTGGCTGTGGACGCAGCAGGTTGGAGCTGAGGGTGCAGCTGTTGCCGTAGTCACCACTGACAGAGGGCTGGGCACTGGGCTGGGGGCAGAGGGCCTTCAGCAGCTCCAGAAGCTGGGTGGGAAGCTTTGCCCACCCTCAGGGCACTGATGTGGCTGCTTGGGTGGCACAGAGGGGCTGATATGGGTTTGCACTCTTCCTCCTGTTCATCTTCTTCCTCCTGCTCTGTCCTATTCCATATCATCATCCTCTTCTTCCACATCATCCCATTTGTCCTCATAATTATTGTCATCCTCCTCCTAATCCTCATATACTTCATCCTTGCTGTCCTCAGCCATGTCTCCATCAACCATTTCTCCTCTTCCTCAAGGCTGAGCTTTGGCTCCTTCAGATTCTTCCTTCAGATTCCAGGAAATTCTTCTCCTTCCAGATCTTGTCCAGGGCCTTCTGGGAGGCCATGCTGCTGAGAGGAATGGTCACCCCTGTGCTCTTGAGCAAATCCTTGGGGACCAAGTGACTGAGAAGTAAGGACACTGTGTGTGACTCCTTGCAATGGAGGGATCAGAGCCCTAACTCCTGTGCTGAGTCCCCTGGTTGTAGTGCTGATGGGGCTGACACCCCCAGGATGTAGCCATCCAACCATCCCCCTCTGGCCCTGCAACTGATACCTGACCACCTGGGGCTCAGGGAGATGAACTTCTAAATTCCTAGCACAGCCAATGACCCTCAAAGCTCCACAAGTGGTGATGTGTGGTTTGGGAGGAGGGTCTGGAGAGGGTTGGGAGGTGCTCAGGGGTCAGCTGGAGCCTGGGATCTTGCTGCTGTCCCAAAGTTGGGTTCTTTACCTTCTGGCCTGTTCCAAGGAGCAGGTCTGAAAACTTTGCTCCTCCCCAGCACAAAGGAGCAGGGCTGATGGAGAGAAGAGAAGGATATGAGTCCAGGCAAAGGGTTCAGAGGAGAGGACTGACCTGCAAGGAATGGCTCAGCCCTGACCAGGGCTCTCCCAGCCTTGCACTTCTCTCCCTATGGCTTGGGGGTTTGTCACCTCCTGCCAGCTCAGTGCATCTGTGCTTGGATCACAGCCAACAGGGAGGCGAGAGAAAACTTTGGAAGTCAAAACCTTCAGGGTGTGTGCAAGTGGCAAAAGATCCCAAGATGATTCAGCATCCAAGGTTCTCCAGATCAGAGAAGCACCTGATGAAAGTCAATGAACTCCACCTCTCAAAACAGTGAGCCTAAAGCCAGAGCCTTGGAGCTCTCCTGGATCCCAGCAGCTGTGTCCAGCATCTCCCCCACTCAGATATCTCTCAGGCACAACCTGCAGCAAGGGCCAGCACCAAGTCAGACTTCTCCAGGCTCAGGTCTCATCCTCTGAGAATGTTGAAGCTTTGTGAGTGCTTGTCGTGAGCTTTAGCAGAAGGAAACTGAACTCCAGGGCAACCTCTCTGCCAGCAACCTCTCCAACTCTCTGTGTCTTTAGACAGAAACCTATGCTGTCACCATGTTTGGGGCTCTATGTTCCACTGGAGGCAGCCAGCTCTGTCCCTGTGTCTGTGTGCTTGGTGCTTCTCTCCAGGCACAGCCATAGAAAGAGATTTGAATTCAGGATTGGTTCATGAGGAAGGGCTGCTAGGATCCAACCTTTTCATCTGCTTCTCACTCTCAAGAGCTCTTGACTGGCTGAGAAATCACAGCCATGGCACAACTTGTTGGCTTTGCCTCATCCTTGTGGACAGGCAAGCTGCTGAGAGACAGCTTGTGCTGAGCAGATGGTTCCAGAGGCCTTGGATTGCTGAGGGAACTTTCTCAGCCTTTGCTTAGCTTCCAAAGAGCAAGAAGTCTTCTGTGTCTGTGTGCAGGCAGTTGTCTAAGGAGAGCAGGGGGCAGCTGGTGCCATGGAGCTGTGAGCTTCAGCTGCAGAGAGCAGTGGAGAAGTCTGATGCAAGGAGCAGTGGTGTAAGGCCCAAGTGGGAAGTGGCAGCAATGGGGAGGGTGAGAAGCAAAGTTGTGCCTTCAATGTCAAACCTGAAGGACAGATTTCCCTGCAAGTGCAGATGTCCTGGTGAGACAGCCTGGGTCATTGTCACTTGGGGAATTATCATCTCTGCTCTGAGCTGAAAGCTAACAGAATATTCTCCCTTTGATAGGAAAGAAATACTAAAGGAGCTCTGTGAGGAGCACTTTGAAACCTTGAAGGAAACTACAGAGACACAAATAGCTCTTAGGGCACTTGGGGATCATTGCCTGAGCCTCACACTCTGAGAGGAGACTGAAGGAATCTGCTCAAGAAGTCAGAAGCAGAACAAAAATCCTTCAAGTATGAATTGGCCTCACTGAGGGCCATGAGCAACAAAGCCTCCCAGGGGTGCTTAGAGAAGCTCCATGGAGGCCATGATTGAAGGCACACAAAGACAAAGTGCAGCTGAACAAACCCTGGCCTTGGTTTAGGAAAGAGAAAGGCCAAGCTCTGAGCCTCAGGCCTTGGAAAGGCAGATCCTGAGAGCCTCCAACTAAACCTTCCTCTCAGCAGCCATGGTGGCAGAAGCTGCTGCCAGAAGGAACAGGATCAAGACCTTGTCCCTCTTGAGCCTCTCAGCACTGCCAGAGCCCTTGGCCATCCCTCCTGCAGGCTGTGCTACACTGCCCCATGCCTGCAGCAATTTGCCTTCAGGCTGTTGAGATCCATCTGGCTTCCCCAGCCAGCTCTCCTCCTGACATTTCCACACCTTCCCTCAGGCCTCTCCACTCTTGCTGCCTGTTCCTTGATAAACAAAGGATCGCCAGGTTCCTTCTGGGTCACCTCTTGCACCACAGCTCTACACTTGGAGTGACATTTCTTAGTCCTGGCCTCTAGTCTGAACCTTTCAGTTGCACTTTCTGAAGGCTTCCTTCTGTGCCCACAACCAAGAAAAGCTCCATCAGCTGACACCCCCTTCAAGCAGGTGCACATCACCCCTGAGCCTTCACTTCCCCAGGCTAAAGAAGCTCAGCAGCTTCAGGTGCTAGATAGAGACTCCAAACTCCATCCAGGCAGATCTCCTCTGCAGCTTCTCCAGTACCTCTCCATTCCTCCAGACTAAGGAACTCCACAGCCAGACACCAATATTGCAGATGTGGTCACAGCAGTGCTGAGTGCAGGGGAGGACAACCTCTGTGTCTGGGTGGCCACACTCCTCCTACCACAGCCCAGCTGCACTTGGCCTTCTGCACTCTGCTCAGCCTCTGCTCCAGCCCAGACCATTGGGAATGGTCCCTGCCAGAGGCCTGCTGCTGGCCAGTGGCACAAAGGTATTGGAGTTTGCAGCGAGCTCACACTCACCTCATGGCCATGTGGCTCCTCCTGCCTTAGGAGCTTCTCAGGCATCCCTCATGTCCCAGTGCTGGCCCAATCCTGGCCCATAAGGCCTGGCAGCTGAGCAGGCAAAAGTAACCTCTGCAGGGCCTTCCAAGGCAGGTCCCTCCTGATGCCTCACAGCTTTTCCAGCAGCCACAGCCAAGCCCTGTCCCTGCTGCTGTCCCCTCAGGCCCTCAGGTGGCAGGGAGGTGACCTCCCAGCCCCTGCCCAGCCTTGTGGCTGCTGCTGTGCAGGACATCCTGTGGCACACCTGAGCTGCCTATGGCATTGGCACCCATCTGCTCCTGGTGTCCATCAGTTGCTCAGCCACAGATTACCACCTGCCCATCTTCCAAGGACATGAGGCTGCTCTGGGAGCTCCCAGCCCCTGTCCTGTGCCACTCAAGCAGAGTCACACAAGAGTGAGAGGGGATATAAAAGAGGGGTCAGAGCACAGGAAGGAGGTTTGGGGCTGAAGTGTCCAGGGGAAGGCTGAGGGCTCAGAGATACCTTTGAGGGCTGGGGCTCAGGCCAGGGCTGAGGAACAGCTCTGGTGTCCTGATGAGCCCAGTCTGAACTGGGAGGGCTTAAATCACAGAATCACAGAATATGAGGGGTTGGAAGGGACCTCCAGACATCCTCCACTCCAACTCCACTGCCAGAACAGGATCACTCAGGACAGGTCACACAGGAACACATGCAGGTAGGTCTGAAAGTCTCCAGAGAAGGAGACTCCACAACCTCTCTGGCAGCCTGCTCCAGGGCTCCAGCACCCTCACAGCACAGAAGAGTCTCTTAATGCTGAGGTGGAACTTGCTGTGTCCCATCTTGCACCCATTGCTCCTTGTCCTGGCACTGGGCACCACTGCCAAGAGCCTGGCACCTTCCTCTGACACCCCCCTCTGATACTGATAGCCATTGATCAGATCCCCTCTCAGGCTTCTCCTCTCCAGACTAAACAGCCCCAGGGCTCTCAGTCTGTCACAGAATCACAGAAACATTCAGGTTGGGGAAGACCCTCAGGAGCACCAAGTCCAACCAATAACCCTACTCTACAAGGGTCAGCCCTAAACCTTATCCTCCAGAACCACATCCCTAGCACCTTGAAACACCTCAGGCTGGTGACTGTGGCCGGTTGATGCTATGCCTTAAGAAAGAGACAGTTGCTGAACACTCTGGCTGAATGTTTTTGATATTTGAACAAAAACAAGATAGTCTAAACTAATTTTCATTGGTGCTTGTGGGTGCAGTTTGGAGTTTGGGTTCTGTTAGTTCAGTCTGTGTCTGGTCTGGGTGCAGGCTGGGTGCAGTCTGTGCTTCTCTCTTGCTGAAGCAGGAACGGCCTTGAGTTAACAGCTACCAGATAAGAGAACTAATTTTGCATGTGCTTTTAGCTAACAGACTTTTCCTTCTTAATGCCTTTCTCTCTCTCTCTCTAACCCTTTTGGGAAAAAGGGGAGGTGGGGAGGGAGAGAGGGGGGTTCAGGGAACCCCCTGGCCGGCTGGAGGGAAAAGGTTTTTCTGCATTGTGTTCATTGTTGTATTTTCCTGTATATATTGTAAATATTGTATATTTGTGTACATATTCATTGCATTCCATTTCTGCCTGTAAATATAGCTTTCATCTGCTTTTCCGACTGAGCTAGCTGTGGTTTCTTTCCCTGTGTGTGGGGAGGGAACTTTCTCACCCCACCACAGTGACTCCACCACCTCCCTGGGCAGCACATTCCACTCCCTGAACACTCTGGATGGGAAAATCTTTTTCCTAGAGTCCAGTCTGATCCTACCCAGTCCTGGCTTGAGGCCATTCCCTATTGTTCTGTCACTAATGACCTGTGAGAAGAGACCAGCAGCAGCCTCTCCACAACCTCCTTTCAGGTAGTTGTAGAGAGCCATGAGGTCTCCCCTCAGCCTCCTCTTCTCCAAACTAACCAGCCCCAGCTCCTTCAGTTGCTCTTCATCAGATTTCTTCTCCAGGCCCTTCCCCAGCTCCTTGCCCTCCTCTGCCCTGGCTCCAGCACTTCCACATCTCTCTTGGATGGAGCTGCCCAAAACTGGACACAACACTCAAGGTTTGGCCTCCCCAGAACTGAGTCCCAGGGGATAGTCACCTCCCTGCTCCTGCTGGATGCAGCATTGCTGATCCCAGCCAGGATGCCTCTGACTTTCCTGGTTACCTGGGTACAATGCTGCCTCCTATTTAGCTGCTTGTCCATCAGCACCCCCAGGTCCCTTTCTGCCAGACACCTCTCCATCCACACTGCCCCTGGAGCATTGCTTGGGGTTGTTGTGACCCAAGTGCGGACCTGGCACTAGCCTTCTAGAAGCTGCTCCTGGGAATGTTGGTCATGGATACAATCTATCCAAGTCCCTCTGCAGAACCTCCCTACCCTCATGCAGATCAACTCTGCCACCTGACTTGGTGTCATCTGCTGACTCACTGCTGATTCACTCTGTGTCTTCATCAAGGTCATCAATAAAGAAGTTCAACAGAAGTGCTCCCAGCGCTGAGCCCTGAGGAACACCATTTGTGACCTGCCACCAGCTGGATTGAACTCCACTCAGCACCACTCTTTGGGCCCTTTCAGCCAGCCAGGGCTGTATCCAGCAGAGCATTGCTCATCCAAGCCAGGAGCAGCCACTTTGCCCAGGAGAATTCTGTGGGGAGCAGTGCCAAAGGCTTTTGGGAAGTCTAGGGAGACAATAGCCACAGCCTTGCCCTCATCCAACAGTCACTCATCCTGTCAGAGAAGGAGATCAGGTGGGTCAGGCAGGACCTGCCCTTCCTAAACCCATGCTGACTGGGGCTGATCCCCAGCTTGTCCTCTCCAGGTCATGTAATGGTGCTGGAGATGCTCTGCTCCAGGCCCTGCCCTGCTACCCAGCTCACACTGCCAGCTCTCTAGTTTCCTGGATCCTCCTTTCTTCCTTCTTGCAGCTGGGTGCCACATTTGCTCCTCTCCAATACCCTGGGACCTCCCAGTGAGCCAGGACTCCAGGTCAATAATGGAGAGTGCTTGGCCACAGAGACGTTCAAGTCCCTTCCTCATCCTCCTAGCCTCTGTTGGACTCTCTCCAGCAGATCTCTGTCTCTCTTGACCTGGGGAGGCCCAAACTGAATGGATCCAATCTGGACAGGAAGGGCCCAGTCTGTACTGGGAGAGGATTAGGCTTTCAGAGTGTCCTGGGACAAGGCCCAGTGTTACTGGGAGAGGCCATGGGCTCAGCTCTTACTGGGAGGTAGAATCATAGAAAGGTCTGGGTTGGAAGGGGCCTCCAAAGGTCATCCAGTCCAACCCCCTGCAGACAGAAAGGGACATCCTCAACTAGATCAGGTTGCCCACAGCCCTGTGCAGCCTCACTTTGAATGTCTGCAGGCCTCAAACATCTCATTGGGCAACCTGTGGCAGTGTCTCATCACCCTCATGGTGCAGAACTTCTTCCTCACATCCACAGCCACTGCCCTGGTCCTGTCACTGCAGGACTTTGCAAACAGTCCCTCTCCATCCAGTACCCTTCAGGCATTGGAAAGCAGCTATTAGGTCTCCCCAGAGCCTTCTCTTCTTCAGCCTGATCCACCCCAGGCCCCTCAGCCTGTCCTTGTAGCAGAGCTGCTCCAAGCCCCTGACCATTTCTGTGTCCCTCCTCTGGACCATCTCCATGAGCTCCATGTCCTTCCTGTGTTGAGACTTCAGAGCTGGATGCAGGACTCCAGGGAGGTCTCACCATGCATCACAAAGTAGCAGGATCCCCTCTCTCCTCTCTGGCCATGCTGCTTTGGATGCAGCCCAGGCTGCCCTTGGCCTTCAGAACTACAATCACACAGTGCCTGCTCTTGTCCAGCTTCTCCCCCACCAGCACTCCCAAGTCCTTTTCCTCAGGGCTGCTTTCTATCACCTCCTCCCCCAGCCTGTATTGATAGTGAGGATTCTTCCAGCCCAGCTGCAGGACCCTGCTCTTGCTGCTGTTGAACCTCATGAGGGTCACCTGGGCACCACCTCTCCAGCTTGTCCAGGGCCATCTGGATGCCATCCTGTCCCTCTGGCATCTCAACAGCATCAGCACTCAGCTTGATGCCATCTGCACCCTTGCTGATGGTGTCTCCATCCCTCTGTCTATAGCACTGATCAAAATATGAAACAGCACAGGATGGGATGAGTGGAATCAGGTTTTTCCTGGGACAAGGCCTGGGCTGCACTTGGAGATGTTAATGGGAGCCAGTTTGAAATGGAACATGGCCCAGACAGGACTCTGGTGTACTTAGGGTATGAAGTTGTGACCGTGACAGGGCCCAGTCTGTGGTGGGAGGGTTTAAAGGAACCCAGTATGTACTGGGATGAGACCCAGACTGTATTGGAATGTGTCCAGGGGACTCAGGTTGTACTGGGATGGGGCCCAGTCTCCCTGGGGAGGGGGTAAAGGGATGTAGTTTGTACTGAGAGGGGTCCCAGTCTGGTCCTGGGAAGGGTTCAGGTATTGCAGTTTTTCCTGGGATCAGGCAGAGTCTGTACTGGGAAGGAGTCCTGATCTCTGGTTTGCACTGGGAGGGAAGCAGCTGGAACTGGGAGGGGGCCAGGGCTTCAACTTTGCTATGGGATGAGACTCTGTCTGTACTGGGAGGAGATCAGGAGATGCAGTTTGCACTGGGATGGTCCCCAGTCTGTACTGGGTGATGCCATTGGATCCATTTCCTCTGGGGCAGGTCTTGGACTTTACTGGGATGGGATCAGGGCAACAGTTGGTACTTGGACAGGGCCTACTCTGTATTGGAGGGAGTCAGGAGATGCAGTTTGTATTGGGATGAGACTGAGACTGTGCTGGGAGATGGCAATGGGATCCCATTTGTACCAGGATCAGGCCACAGCTGTGCTGGGAGCAGCTGGGGCTGGGAAGGGGTCCAAGGGATGCACTTTGTAGTGGCACAGGAACCTGTATGGGAGATGGGAAAGTGATGCAGTTTGTCGTGGGATAAGAGCACATGTGAGCTGGGAGGGGTTGAGGAGATGCAGTTTGTCCTGAGATGTGACCAGGTCTGTACTGGGAGGGGCTAAAAGGATCCAAATTGTGCTGTGCAGGGGCCCAGAGTGTCCTAGACTGTGGTCAGGGAATGCAGCTTGTACTGGGACAGGGCCCAGGCTGTACTGGGATGCATGAGGGGATCCAGATTTTATTGAGACAAGGCCTAGAGTATGCACATGAGGGTGTGCAGTTTCTACTGGGATGGATACATTCAGTACTGGGAAGGGAGCCAGGGGATCCATTCTGTGCTGGGATGGGACCCAGGCTGCAGGGCTAGAGTACAGTAGGATCCAGTTTGTACTGGGATGAGGCCACATCTGTAGTGGGAGGGGATAAAGGGAGCCATGTTTGGACTGAGTCTACACTGGAAGGGGATCAGGGTATCCAGTTTGGACTCTGAGTAGGTGCAGTCTGTAAGGGGAGGGGATTGGGGTATGAAGGCAGGAGGAGACCTCCTGTTCTGATGGCAGTGCTGCTCTGGAGCACAGCTCTGTCCCACAAGCAGCCCTGGCCTCTCCCTGCCTGCAGTCCCAGCACTGCCACACAGCAGCACAGTGCCCAAGCTGCCAGAGCACTCAGGTGCTACCCCAGCACAGAGGCTCAGCAGGAGAGGGTGGAAGGGCAGAAAGAGCAGCTGAGGACAGCCCAAACTCTGGGACTCCCTGGCACTGCTGCTGTGCTGGGACTCTGCCCCTCCACCCCTGCACACAGGCACTGCCCTGCAGTTCCACAGAAGCCTTGGAGGAAGCAACTCAGAGAAACAACTCCCTGCAGGGTCCTTTCTTGTGTTGAACACCGAGGGAGCACAGCTCCTCATGTCTGCAGCCTCTGGGTCACAGCAGACAGGACAACAGTGAACCAGCAATGGTCTGAAGAAAGACATTTGTGTGGGAACAACATTCTCACAAGGGGAACAGCAACAGCAGCAGCCAGAACTCGAGCAGCCAAGCTGGGCCTGCACTAAATGACATCAGAACTGCTCTGCAGGAGAAGACAAAGAGTTTATTGATTCTGAAACGACCCAGTGATCAGTTGGCTCAGGGCAGCCTTCAGCTCCTGGTTCCTCAGGCTGTAGATGAGAGGGTTGACTGCTGGGGGCACCACTGAGTACAGAACTGACACCACCAGATCCAGGGATGGAGAGGAGATGGAGGAGGGCTTCAGGTAGGCAAAGATGGCAGTGGTGAGAAACAGGGAGACCACAGCCAGGTGAGGGAGGCAGGTGGCAAAGGCTTTGTGGCGTCCCTGCTGAGAGGGGATCCTCAGCACTGCCCTGAAGATCTGCACATAGGACACCACAATCAACACAAAAACAGACAAATGCTAAACAGGCACTGGCCACAAGAAGCCAAAGTTCCTTGAGGAAGGATGTGGAGCAGGAGAGCTTGAGGATCTGGGGCACTTCACAGAAGAACTGCTCCACAGCATTACCCTGGCAGAGGGGCAGGGAAAATGTATTGGTTGTGTGCAGCAGAGCATTGAGACCCCCACAGGCCCAAGCAGCTGCTACCAGGTGGAGGCAAACTCTGCTGCCCAGGAGAGTCTCATAGTGCAGGGGTCTGCAGATGGCAACATAGCGATCGTAGGACATGGTGGTGAGGAGAAAATACTCTGCTGAAATGAAAAAGAGAAAAGAGAAAGACCTGAGCAACACATCCTGCATAAGAGATGTTCCTGGTGTTCCTAATGGAATTGGCCATGGATTTGGGCACAGTGGTGGAGATGGCACCCAGGTCAAGGAGGGCGAGGTTGAGGAGGAAGAAGTACATGGGGGTGTGGAGGTGGTGGTCCCAGGCTATGGTGGTGATGATGAGGCCATTGCCCAGCAGGGCAGCCAGGTAGATGGCCAGGAAGAGGCAGAAGTGCAGGAGCTGCAGCTGCCTTGTGCCTGGGAATGGCAGGAGGAGGAAGTGGCTGATGGAGCTGCTGTTGGCCATCTGCTGCCTCTGGCCATGGAGACCTGTGCAAGGAGGGAAAGGCAGAGACAAGTTAGAGAACACTTCTCTTAGCCTCATTGTAAGCCCTGTCCCTGAGCTGCATGAGGAATGAACAGGAGTCCCATGGGGAGGTGGAGAAACAGGGACCAGCCCTGCAGTTTTGCAGAGACAGTGAAGGGATGAGAGAAAGGCAGAGGGGCTGGGGGTGAAGCCTTCTCCTTTCCCAGCTCTGCTCTCTGCACCTCACAGGATGGAACTGAAGAGCTTTTATCCTCCTTCTCTGTGCACACTCCAGGAGCCTTCAGATGAATGTCAGTTGCCAAGGTTGTGACTCCTGACCTGGAGCCCAGAGCTTTGAGGGCACTGCGTCTGCTGGGGAGAAGAGGAGAGCAAAAGGTTGCATTGGGAAATGTGTCTGCAGTGCAGAGAATGGCACAGAGGAGCCTGATCCCCCTTGCCAGGGCATCTCTGACAGCTGATCACTCTCCCCTCCCTGCCCTAGACCCTGCTGCCTGAAGCTGTCCCTGCCAGGAGGTACTTCTCTGTGCCCAGCTCTCCTCCCTGTCCCTGCTGACAGAGCCCTTACCACCTGCTGTTTGCTCAGTTCTGCCCTGAAGACCTCTCCCAGCAGCAGGACACTGCCCAGGAGCAGCTCAGGGTGTGCAGTGCTCAGGAGCAGCCTGAAGGCTAATGAGAGTCTTCTCCAGAGTGGAGAAAAAACCTCTAAACTCTAGTCTCACACTGCCCACCCAGCACACCAAGGGGATCAACATTCAAAGCCAAGACTCCTTCCCTTTCAGCAAAATGCTGCCTTGATCTTGTTCTTCAAAACCCCCTCAGAAATGCCCAGGCAGGAGCTAGGACTGTGAGCAGCTCTGGCCAAGGCAGCTCTCTCCCCACAGCAGAAGGACCCTGCCCTGCCCTGCCCTGCCCTGCCCTGCCCTGCCCTGCCCTGCCCTGCCAGGGCTGTCTCTTGCCATGCACAGCTTCTCCCCACAGCACTGTGTGGAGCTCCCTGGGCAGGCTGAGAGCTGAGCCTGGCAGGCAGCAGAGTCCCTGCCCCAGCACACAGCCCCTGGGCTGCAGGGACCCTGCTCTGAAGGACAGCCCTCACCAGCCCTGCCTGCACCCCAGGGCTCCACAGCTCTTCAGAAAAGCCTGAAAAGAGCCTCTGCACAGGAAGATTTCCTTCCAGCCCCCAGCAGCTGTGGCTGTGCCAGCTTCAGGAGATGCCTCCAGGAGCTGCAGCTGCACTGCCCTGCCCCCACAGACTCACCCTGTCAGGGACTGCAGTGACTTCTCCTCCTGCCAGCTCTCAGTGTCCTCCAAATCCTGATTGCCTTGAAGCGCTCTCTTTGCCTTCTTCGTCTTGCTGATATCCACTGGCAGTGCCCTCAGCCCTGCTGTGCAGAGCAGAGGAGCTGCTCCTGGGCACAGCTGACACTTTTCATTGCTGCCTACTTTCCAGCAGCTCCCTCCAGCCACGGAGCTCAGCCCAGCTGAGCAGCAGAGGACCAACCCAAGGGCATTTGAATGACCCTCTGGTGGCTTTGCTGCCAGGTAAACATCAGAGACTGAGAGGCAGATGATGAAACCTCTCCAGAAGTTGAAGTCACTTTCCAACTCTGAAGTTTCTTCTCTTGTTGATGGGTCCCAGTGAGGACACTGCTGGGAAAGTGTCTGCAGGCTGTGGTTGGAGCAGAGAACTGGAGGCAGTGCTGAGAGGTCAGGAGAAGCAGAGGAAGATGTCTCTGATGCTGAGCAAACCTGGAGCTGTTTCATTAATGCAAAGGGTCAATCCCTGAGCCCTGGCTCCTGGACAGGCAGATCCTGTCCCTCACTCACCGCTCAGGGTGATTCCTGGAGCAGTGAGATGTGGAGGGGACCAATGCCAAGGGCAGGACTATGGCACAACCCCTCCCAGGCTCCTGAGGATGGACAAGGAGGCAATGAGGCCCCAGGGCTGGAAGGAGGAGTTGTCTCCTCAGAGGCAGCAGTGGCACAGACCACAGCCAGAACCCAAGGCAGGAAGAGCTTGGCTCTGCCAGGAGCCTTTCAGCTCTCCCACAGCCCTCTGTCATCTGCCCCTCAGGCTGTCCTCTGCTGCTGCATCAGCTGAGCCTCTTTCCCTGCAGGCTGTAGTCACCCAGCCAGCTGCCCCACCTTGCTGCCACCTTCCTTTGCTGCTCTCTCTCCATCCTCCCTGGCTGTCCCTTGAAACTCCAAGCCTTGGAGTGCTCCAGGCTGCTGCTGGGGGATGTCTTGCAGTGACATTTCTTTCTCCTCATCTCCAGCCTGGAGCTCCCCAGCTGCACTTTGTGGCTTTGTTTCTTTCTCTTGCACTTTGTCACTGTGCAGAAAAGCTTCTCCATGTCTCAAACCACTCCCCAAGCACTCTCAGGCTACTCTGCTCCTGGCCTCACTCTTCACACCACTGATCCCATGGCCTTCAGCTTCTATCTACTGGCCATGTGCCTGAGGCCTCCCAAGCACATCTTGGGAGATCTCTGGGCACTCTCCAAGGTCTTTGCAGATGGAGATGTGGTGCTCATGGGACAACAAAGAGACTTTTGACCAAATGCTGTAGTGGGTGGGCAAGGGGCAGTGGTTTTGAACTGGAAGAGGAGACTGAGATTGGATAGAAGGAAGAAATGGTTTGCAAGGAGGGTGGCAGGGCACTGGAACAGGTTGCCCACAGAAGGGGATGTCCATCCCTGGAAGTCTCCAAAGTCAGGCATTTCAGCAACCCACCCTAGTGGGAGATGTCCCTGGCCATGGTCAGGGTGTTGCACTCGATGCTCTCTTCCATCTCTGCCAATCCAAACCATTCCAGGAGTCTTTGATTCCAATATCCCCAACCCCTTCTCCACAGGGCTGCAGCTACCTCCCTACACCATGGGGGGTGTTTGCATCTCCCCTAGGCCCCTGCACCCCCATATAAAGGAAATTGTTGCCATTCCTGGCCATGAATGGCAATGGCTTGGGCAAATCCAATCCAAGCCCAAAGGCACCTCCCTCAGAAGAGGAAAGCAGCAATGAGCTCTGCTGAGGCAGGAGGAGAATCTGAGACACTGGAATGAATTGGATGGAATTCAGCAAAGGGAACAGAGATTTCAACAGGTTCAGTTTGGTGCCAAGGGTCATTCTCTCACCTTCACCATGGGAGAATCCTGGAGAGGAAAAATCAGTTTGGGGGAGGATTAGAAAGATTGTGAAAGGAAAATCTCCTTGGGGCTGGAAGGATTTTGCATGGAGCCTGGGAAGAAAAGCCTCAAGGAAGCCCTTCTGTTGCCTCATAAGGATCTGAATGGACTCCCTCACTCTCTCAACAACTTGAGAGAGAAGCCTGTCTGGGGTTAAATCCAATCCTAGTGCCAGACTTGGTCCCTGGTTTATGACTCAGAGTTTGGGTGCAGGGATTTCAGGGGCAGTGCTTCCCCAAGGCACTGTGGCTGCTGTAGAACTTGAAGGCAGCAGTAGCAGTTTTAAATTCCTTCAACAGTTCTGGTGAATCATGAGCTCAGGCTGTGGGATTTCACAGCAGCACTTAACAAGTCAAACCCCAACAGCTGGTTACAATCAATGCAGGGATTTGGATCAGTATTGCACAGGCTGTGACCCACAGTCCCCATCTTGAGGTCCAAGAGCTGAGGAGCTGTGAGGAGAGAAGCTGCCAGAGAAGACTGAAGCAAAATGTGTTTGTGTAGCTCAGCCTTCTCCTCACCCATTGTTACCAGCTGTCCAGTCTTGCTCATCACAGAGGACATCCTTCCTTTGACTTTCCTTCTCTGGCTGGCAGGCCTGCAGAAGCTGCTTCTTGTTCTTGGCATGCCTGGAAAGGTTCAGCTCCAGCCATAGCTTGGCCTTCCTGACCCCATTCCTACACCACAGGGCAGTGTCCCTGTGCTCTTCCCAGCATCCCTGTCCCTGCTTCCACTGCCTGTGCAGTTCCTTCTTGCCCTTCACTTTCACCAGCAGGTCTTGACCAGGCCACCCAGGGGAGCAGTGGAATCCTCATCCCTAGAGGTGTTCCAAGCTGTGCAGCCCTGGCACTGCAGGACAGGGCTTCATGGCCATGGTGGTGTCAGTTCTCAGAGGTCTGTTGCAGCAGAAAGGATTCTATCATTCTATGCTTCCATGACTCAGCCATGCCAGTCTCTTGCCTGCCTTGCCTGATCTCTTTCAGCCAGCTGTTAATGTTTGGGTGCAGCTGGCTCCCCCTGACTGTGCTGAGCCATCAACACAAGGCCACAAGCTGAGAAACTGCAGGGCACTACAGCTAATGAAAGGAGTCCTTGGTTTGGTGCTGACCAGAGCAGGAGTCAGCATGACAAGCCTCTTGGAAACACCAAGTGGGGACACAAAGCCAGCAAAGCCAGGGGCAGTGGGGAGAGAGCATAGCTGGGCTATTGGGAGAGGAATGTTTGAGGAAAATCAAAGAGAAGAACTTGGAGGCAAAAAGAAGGAAAAGAAAATCTAAAAGCATAACCATTTGGCCTCTTTGGATTCCAGCTCCTGCTGGAGTTCCATCCTGTCTGGCACTGCTGCACTCACAGGTGGAGTTACTTGTGGTGAAGGAACATTATGCCCAGAATTATGCCCAGATACTGAAACTTGTCCCAGCACGTGGACAAGTTCCCTCTCCTTTCATGAGGGGAACAAAGGCCAAGGTGGCACAGACCCCTGCACACCCCCATGGCATGGGATGCTGGTGCTGATGCCAAGCATGGCATAATTCCAGCTTCACACCTCCCATAGCCTGCAGCCAACTGTTTATGAGAGTGCCCATTGGCCACATCCAGCCTCCAGAAACCTACCAGTATTGCCCCAGCTTGTAAACACAATACTTTCTCTTAGAATAGAATAGTATAGATGAGAATGGAATCGATTGGAATGGAATGGAATGGAATGGAATGGAATGGAATGGAATGGAATAGAATAGAATAGAATAGAATAGAATAGAATAGAATAGAATAGAATAGAATAGAATTAACCAGGTTGGAAAAGACCTTCAAGATCATTGAGTCCAAGCTATCACCCAACACCATCTAATCAACTAAACCATGGCACCAAGTGCCCCATCCAGTCTCTTCCTAAACACCTCCAGTGATGGTGACTCCACCACCTCCCTGGGCTGCACATTCCAATGGCAAATCCCTCTTTCTGTGAAGAACTTCTTCCTAACATCCATCTTCGTCCTCTCTCCTTGCCTGAGCTGCTAAGCTCCTGCCATAGCCTTTACCATTAAGCTCATAGCTATTGAGTCTTTTCTCTCCTAGATGAAGGCAAACCCGTGGCCTCTGCAAGGCGAGGAGAAGCCAGCATCCAGACAGGCCTATGGAGCCTCAGCCCTGAGAGTACCTCTAGAAGAGGGACCAACGCTGAGAGCCTGAGAAGCTGCAGCGTTGCATTGCCAGCCTCAGCGGTCAGGAGAGCCCAATGTACCTTCAAGAGGACTGGAGCCCTGAGGGTAAGATCTGCCCAGTTGCTGGGAAAGGGACTTAGCCAAGGCCGGCAGTGCAAACGTCTGCCTCAGTCTGAAGCAGCAAACTGAGGAGCTGCACAACCCTGTGTGTCAGCTCAGAAAGCAGGAGCAGTGCTTAGCCACATGCCTGTGTGACCCTGCCACTGCAGGAGAGGAGTTGCTGATTCCCCTGCTCCATGCCCTGTGAACCCCAGGGGAATCCAGAGCACTGTTCATGCCCTGTGCTCCAAAGCCAGGACTGCTCTGATAGGGTCCTGCCCACACTTGTTTTTCCAGGGCTGTTGTCTTTCCACTTCCACACTCTCCTCCTGAGCCCCTGTGTTGGGGCAAGGCCTGAGTGCTCTGGCAGCTTGGGCACCATCCTGCTGCGTGGCAGTCCCATGACCCCAGGCAGATACAGGCCATGGGAACTTCTTTGGCTCAGATGGCCTCCACGAGAGCAGTTCCACCCAGACAGGTGATCTGCTTGGGGCAGTATCTGAAGGCTTAGGTCTCCTTCCAAAGTTTCCTTCAAAAGCATGCCCAACAGATGCAAAGAGCAGGGAACAGCTAAAGTGTGTGAGTGTGCAGGGCTGGGGCACACAGCAGTGTCCTCACACAGCCAGGCCTCCTGCAAGTGACCTGAAGCATCATCAGAGAAGGCTCTGGACTGTGTCTGTGTTCACTGGACACCCTGGGGAAGCTGTCCCAGGGCAGTCACCCCAGACTAGCCTTCACAACCAGCGTTTCCTGCAGCAGCCTCACACCTCAGCTTGGAAAGACTCTTTGTCCCTCCACAGGAGGACATGGCCTCAGGAGGTCAGCAGAGCCTGTTTGCATTGTGCAGATGAGATGTCAGCAGATGAGCTGAGGTGAACCTGAGTGAGCAAACACTATCAGCTATTGCTGGAGGTACCAAGGCACTGGAGGTGTGAGGAGCCTCCCAGCCTCTGGCAGGGACAGCAGAAGACCAGGGAGACTCTCTGACTGCTGCAGGGCAGGGCCTGTGTGAGTGATGGGGAAAGACTCTGTCTCTGAACATCCCACACTCCATTAGGGGTCCATGAGGCCAGCTCAGATGTGGACACCTGGCAGAGCTGGGACATTGCTGTGTGTCACTCCAGAACAAACCCTACTGGCCCAGGCAGATTCATCTCAGATGACTTGGGCAGGCTCCTGTCTGCTCACATCAGCCTTGCTGGACTGTGCCCTGAGATGTGCACAGAGCCATCCCAGAGGTTCTGGGCTCCCTGAAAAAAGGCCTCTTCAAGAACACCAAACAGGAGGGTGGGGAACATTGCAGGCTGGTCACCCTCAGCACAGTCCCTGGGAAGGTGAAGGCTCAAACACCTCTGCAGCCATTTGCAGGCCCTTGCAGGACAAGAGAGGTATTGCTGAAGCCATATGGGTAGGGGCAAGAAAGGGATGTTTTGTGCCTGGACCTTAGCCAGGGCTTTGCCATAGTCCCCCATAGTCTCTTTAGAGCCAGAGTGCTGAGAGCTGGAGTGCAGAAATGGATGAGGTGGTGGCTGGGGGGTGAAGGAAGCCCAAGTGTCACCAGTGGAGAGTCCTCTTGGCAGACACTTGCCAGTGGCATCCCTCAGGGCAAGCCCTTGGGCCAGCAGTGTGCAATGACTTCATGAACTCCCTGCACCATCTGACCCAGGGCCTTGCAGCCCCTCTGGAGATGAAGCCAAACTGGGCAGAGCCCTTGAGGGACCTCATCTGCTTAAGCCTGCCCTGAGCAGGATCATTGGACAAGAGGATGTGCAGGAGTCTCCTCCACAACTGTAGCAGGACAGAGTCAGCAGCTCCTCCACTCAAAGCCTTGGTAGGAAATCTGCCAGATGGATCTGGTGAAACTTTGATCTGCTCAGGCTCTGGCCACAAGGAGGCTGAGGGCTGAGGGTGCAATCCTGTGCTCAGCTGTGTCTCAGGAACTCACCATTCAGTAGGAAGCCAAGGACTGGGAAGGGGGAGGTGAGGCCACTTCTGCCTCCTGAGAGGATTGGCCAACAGCAGGAACACAGCTGGGAAAGGGACTGTGAGGTCAGTTGTGTCTGCAAGAGCTGCTAGGGCAGCCCTGGGCTCATGGCTGGCAGATGGGCAGAGTGATCTGTCAGATGGCCTCTGCCAAAGGGCCTGGGCAGACTGCAGGAAGGGGCTGATGGGTTGGTTGCTGTGGCTCTGCTGCCTGAGTAGCTGATGGGACAGCAGCAGGCACAGGGCTTGGTGCTGTCTATGCAAGAAACGGCAAGGCCAGCAGCCTTGGGAGCTCCTGCTGAGGTAGGCAAGAGCAGGAGAGAGGAACACTGCCAGATGGTGCAGCCTGGCAGGTGCAGCCTGGCCATGAGGAGCAAGAAACCTCTCTCAAAGGGCAGTGCTGTGGCCTGAGAAGATCTCCAGAAGGAGTCTGGGATCAGCCCTTCTCTTTGTGTCCCCAGGAGCAGAGGGTGAGTGTGGGCAGGTGTCAGTGAAGGCATGGGAAGGCCAAGGTGGGGAAGTGAGAGGAGTGTCTGCAGCCTGCAGGGCAGGAGAAGCAGCTGTGAGACAGGGCAGGACAAAGCTGTGGGAGAGCTGGCCAAGGGCAATGGCAGTGGTGGGAGTGATGAAGCCAAGGCTGTGCCCTCTTGGCTGTGGCAATTCTCTGCCCCTGAGGCCTGTGAGGAGCTGTTGTCCTAAGGCACTGGGAGGGCCTCACTGCCTCTGTCCACAGCCCCAGGAAGGCTGGGGACTGTCAGGCCCTTGTCCTCCACTCAGCATCACAAACCCTACAGGGATGCTAAAGGAAGGCTGGAGAGGGACTTTTCATGAGGGTGTCTGGGGACAGGGCAGGAGGGAAAGGTTTGAAGGTGAGGAAAAGGAGGTTTAGACTGGGCCTTAGGAAGAAGTTCTTCAGTATGAGGGTGGTGGGACTCTGGAATAGGCTGCCCAGGTAGGATGCCCTCTCCTGAGGGTGTTGAAGGCCAGGCTGGATGAGGCCTTGATCAGCTGAGTCTATAGGAGAGGTATCCTTGCCTATGGCAGGGAGGTTGGAGCAGATGAGCTCTGAGGTCCCTTCCAACCTAGGCCCTGCTATGCTGCTACGAAACCCACCCCCCCCCCCCACTGCACCTGAAGAGCCTTGACCCACACATGAGGGACAGGAGCTGCCTGCCCAGGGGCTGTGCTCAGGCTTTGGCCTTTGTGCTGCAGAACCCAGAGCCAGAGTTTGCTCTCCTGCACTTTGCCTTTGCCTGCTGCAATCACAGCCTCTCCTGAGCTGCTCTAACGAGTCCCTGGGGAGGCTTTGGCAGTAACAAGCCTCAGTGGGGCCAATCAGTGCTTCAAGGGACTTTGTGTTTTGCTTCTTGCACAGTTTCTTCACTCTTCTCTCAGTACCTGAGGTTCATGGAATGATCCCCAAGTGCCCTGAGGAGCTCTTTGTGTCTTTGTTGTTTCCTTCCAGATTTCAAAGTGCACCTCACAAAGCTCAGGTTTTGATGGCAAACTATTGGATTGTTTCTCAGATGAGGGCAGAGGTGACAGCAGCATCCACCAAGCCAGAATGATCCAGGGTGCCTGCTCAGGAGGTCTGGACTGGGAGGAGAAGCTGTCCTTTGAGGGCTGACATTGAGTGGACAACTTTGCTCCTCACCCTCCCCAACCTCCCCATTGCTGTCCCTGCCCACCTGTGCCTTACATCCCTGCTCCTTGCCTCAGACTTCTCCACTGCTCTCTGCAGCTGGAGCTCACAGCTCAATGGCACCAGCTGCCCCCCTGCTCTCTTTAGACAACTGCCTGCACACAGCCACAGAAGAATTGTTGCTCTTTGGAAGAAAAACAAACCAAGGCTGAGAAAGTTGCCTCAGCAGTCCAAGGCCTCTGGAACCATCTGCTCAGCACACAATGTTGCACACAGTGGCCTTACTTTTCAGTCACTTGGTCCCCAAGAATTCGCCCAAGAGCACAGGGTGATAAGGAGAGCAAGGATGAAGTACATGAGCATTAGGAGGAGGAGGATGAAAATAATTATGAGGAGGACAAAGGGGATGATGTGGCAGAGAGAGGTTGGTCTCTTCTCCTAGGCAGCCAGCACCAGAACAAGAGGACACAGTCTCAAGCTGCACTAGGGGAGGTTTAGGCTGGATGTTAGGAAGAAGTTCTATACAGAGAGAGTGATTGCCCATTGGAATGGGCTGCCCAGGGAGGTGGTGGAGTCACCATCATTGGAGGTGTTCAGGAGGAGACTTGATGGGGTGCTTGGTGCCATGATCTAGTTGTTTGGGTGGGTTGGATTGGTTGATAGGTTGGATGCGATGATCTTGAAGGTGTCTTCCAACCTGGGTTTATTGTATTGTATTGTGTTGTATTGTGTTGTATTGTATTGATTCAAAGAAGTGGAGGATGATATGGAATAGGAGAAGAATAATGAGGAGGAGGAAGATGTAGAGGAGAAAGAGGGCAAACCCATATCAGCCTCTCTGTGCCACCTAAGCAGCCACATCAGTGCCCTGAGTGGGGGAAAATATTCCCACTGCCCCCGGCCCAGTGCCCAGCCCTCAGGCAGTGGTGACTACGGCAACAGCTTCACCCTCAGCTCCAACCTAATCCGGCACTGCTGCATCCACAGCCAGAAGCAGCTGTACCTCTGAGCATCCTGAGGCAAGAGCGACACCCAGATTGCCACCCACAGCCAGCACCTCTGCACCCACACTGGTGCCAGCCCTTCACCTGCGCAGACTGCAGCAAGGGCTTCTTACGCAGCTTCTCCCTCACCTGGCATAGTCACCCCCACGCCGGTGACCAGCATGCCCCAGGGGACACAGCAATACACCGACCCCGGCACTGCCAGGCCAAACGTGACCCCACCTGGGGGGGGACCTTCTCCAGCAGCTCGAACTGCAATCTCCTCTTCTACACCTTCTTTCCTCAGAAGCAAATGTGCCCCTGCCCTTCTCTGCACCAGCCAGTGCTGAGGAGAGGAATGACAGTGCTGAGTCAGCACAGCCAGTGCCACCACTGCAGCTGGGCTGGGCTGGGATTTGGCTGCTTTCCCCCCAACACTATGGGTTTCCTAGAGGGAAAAGAAAAACCTCATCCCAAGGCTAATGCCTGATTAGAATGGAAACCCCAACCCTAATAATGTATTTGTCTTTGGTTGGTTTTTCTTTGACATTTCTGTCCCAAAAGGCCTCTTTTGGGGACATTTCTTCCCCAGGGCCAGGGATGAAGCCATTTGCCCACTTCAGAAAGGTTTCCTTGAGGGGTCCTGGGAGGGTCTTGAATGTGAAGTGAGGAAATCAAACTCAGCCTCCCATAGCCATTCAGCAGTATCCTTCACTAACCTGCATGGACATGGAATACAATAAAATACAACACAACACACCAGGTTGAAAGAGACCTTCAAGATCATCGTGTCCAACCTATCAACCAATCCAACCCACCCAAACAACTAATCCATGCAACCAAGCACCCCATCAAGTCTCCTCCTGAACACCTCCAATGAAGGTGACTCCACCACCTCCACGGGCAGCCCATTCCAGTGGGCAATCACTCTCTCGGTATAGAACTTCTTCCTAACATCCAGTCTAAACCTGCCCTGGCTCAGCCTGGGATTGTGTCCTCTTGTTCTGGTACTGGCTGCCTGGGAGAAGAGTCCAAGCTCTGCCTGGCTACAACCTCCCTTCAGGTAGTTGTAGAGAGCAATAAGGTCACCCCTCAGTCTCCTCTTCTCCAGGCTAAGCAACCCCAGCTCCCTCAGCCTCTCCATGCACTCCAGAAACCTCCTAGACTGCCTCCTCTCTGCTGTGTTGAGATCCCAGCAGATATCAGGCAGGTTGAAGTCGCCCATGAGAATGAGGTCAGGTGATCTTGAGACAGCCTTAAGCTGCCTATAGAATGCTTCATCGACATCTTCCTCCTGGTTGGGTGGTCTGTAACAGACTCCAACCAGGATCTCTGCCCTCCCAATCTTCCCTCTAATTCTCACCCACAAGCACTCAACCCGATCATCCCTGATCTCCATCCAGTCCAACCCCACTGCCAGAGCAGGATCACCCAGGGCAGGTCACACAGGAACTCATCCAGCCAGGTCTGAAAGTCTCCAGAGAAGGAGACTCCACAACCTCTCTGGCAGCCTGCTCCAGGCCTCCAGCACCCTCACAGCACAGAATAGTCTCCCCATGCTGAGGTGGAACCTCCTGTGTTCCATCTTGCACCCATTGCTCCTTGTCCTATCACTGGGCACCACTGCCAAGAACCTGGCACCTTCCTCTGCCCCCCCCCTCTGATATTGATAGCCATTGATCAGATCCCCTCTCAGGCATCTCCTCTCCACACTAAACAGCCCCAGGGCTCTCAGTCTGTCACAGAATCACAGAAACATTCAGGTTGGAGAAGACCCTCAGGAGCACCAAGTCCAACCAATAACCCTACTCTACAAGGGTCATCCCTAAACCATATCCCCAAGCACCACATCCAAAACACCTTGAAACACCTCCAGGTTTGGTGACTCCACCACCTCCCTGGGCAGCACATTCCACTCCCTGAACACTCTGGATGGGAAAATTTATTTCCTACTGTCCAATCTGTACGTACCCAGTCCTAGATTGAGGCAATTCCCTCTTGTTCTGTCACTAATGACCTGTGAGAAGAGACCAGCAGCAGCCTCTCCACAACCTCCTTTCAGGTAGTTGTAGAGAGCCAGGAGGTCTCCCCTCAGCCTCCTCTTCTACAAACTAACCAGCCCCAGCTCCTTCAGTTGCTCTTCATCAGATTTCTTCTCCAGGCCCTTCCCCAACTCCTTGCCCTCCTCTGCCCTGGCTCCAGCACCTCCACATCTCTCTTGGATGGAGCTGCCCAAAACTGGACACAGCACTCCAGCTGTGGCCTCCCCAGAGCTGAGTCCCAGGGCACAGTCACCTCCCTGCTCCTGCTGGACACATCATTTCTGACCCCACCCAGGATGCCTTTGGCTCTCTTGGCCACCTGGGCACACTGCTGCCTCCTATTCAGCTGCTTGCCCATCAGCACCCCCAGGTCCCTTTCTGCCAGACAGCTCTCCAGCCACACTACCCCTGGAGCGTTGCTTGGGGTTGTTGTGCCCCAAGTGCAGGACCTGGCACTTGGCCTTCTTGAAGCTCCTTCTGGGAACGTTGGCCACAGATCCAATCTATCCAAGTCCCTCTGCAGAGCCTCCCTACCCTCATGCAGATCAACTCTGCCACCTACCTTGGTGTCATCTGCTGACTCACTGCTGACTCACTCTGTGTCTTCAGCAAGGTCATCAATAAAGATGTTCAACAGAAGTGGTCCCAACACTAAGCCCTGAGGAACACCACTTGTGACCTGCCACCAGCTGGATTGAACTCCACTGACCACCACTTTTTGGGCCCTTCCACCCAGCCAGGGCTGCATCCAGCAAAGCATTGCTCATCCAAGCCAGGAGCAGCCATTTTGCCCAGGAGAATTCTGTGGGGAGCAGTGCCAAAGGCTTTTGGGAAGTCTAGGCAGACAATAGCCACAGCCTTGCCCTCATCCAACAGTCACTCATCCTGTCAGAGAAGGAGATCAGGTGGGTCAGGCAGGACCTGCCCTTCCTAAACCCCTGCTGACTGGGCCTGATCCCCTGCTTGTCCTCTCCAGGTCATGTAATGGTGCTGGAGATGCTCTGCTCCAGGCCCTGCCCTGCTACCCAGCTCACACTGCCAGCTCTATAGTTTCCTGGATCTTCCTTTCTTCCTTTCTTGCAGCTGGGTGCCACATTTGCTCCTCTCCAATACCCTGGGACCTCCCCAGTGAGCCAGGGCTCCAGGTCAATAATGGAGAGTGGCTTGGCCACAGAGATGTTCAAGTCCCTTCCTCATCCTCACAGCCTCTGTTGGACTCTCTCTCTCTTGACCTGGGGAGCCTCAAACTGAAGGGATCCAGTTTGGACAGGAAGAGCCCAGTCTGTACTGGGAGAGGATTAGGCTTTCAGAGTGTCCTGGGACAAGGCCCAGTGTTACTGGGAGAGGCCATGGGCTCAGCTCTTACTGGGAGGTAGAATCATAGAAAGGTCTGGGTTGGAAGGGGCCTCCAAAGCCCCAGTCCAACCCCCTGCAGACAGAAAGGGACATCCTCAACTAGATCAGGTTGCCCACAGCCCTGTGCAGCCTCACTTTGAATGTTTGCATGCCTCAAACATCTCATTGGGCAACCTGTGTCAGTGTCTCATCATCCTCATGTTGCAGAACTTCTTCCTCACATCCACAGCCACTGCCCTGGTCCTGTTGCTGCAGGACTTTGCAAACAGTCCCTCTCCATCCAGTACCCTTCAGGCATTGGAAAGCAGTTATTAGGTCTTCCCAGAGCCTTCTCTTCTTCAGCCTGATCAATCCCAGGTCCCTCAGCCTGTCCCCATAGCAGAGCTGCTCCAAGCCCCTGACCATTTCTGTATCCCTCCTCTGGACCATCTCCATGAGCTCCATGTCCTTCCTGTGTTGAGACTTCAGAGCTGGATGCAGTACTCCAGGGGAGGTCTCATCAGAACAGAATAAGGGGCAGGATCCCCTCTCTCCCTCTCTGGCCATGCTGCTTTGGATGCAGCCCAGGCTGCCCTTGGCCTTCTGTGCTGCAAGCTCACACTGCCTGCTCCTGGACAGCTTCTCCCTCACCAGCACCCCCAAGTCCTTTTCCTCAGGGCTGCTTTCTATCTCCTCCTCCCCCCAGCCTGTATTGCTAGTGAGGATTGTTCCAGCCCAGCTGCAGGACCCTGCTCTTGCTCTTGGTGAACCTCATGAGGGTCACCTGGGCGCCACCTCTCCAGCTTGTCCAGGGACCTCTGGATGCCATCCTGTCCCTCTGGCATCTCAACAGCACCACTCAGCTTGGTGCCATCTGCACCCTTGCTGATGGTGTCTCCATCCCTCTGTCTATAGCACTGATCAAAATATCAAACAGCACAGGATGGGATGAGTGGAATCAGTTTGTACTGGGACAAGGCCTGGGCTGTACTTGGAGATGTTAATGGGAGCCAGTTTGAAATGGAACATGGCCCAGACTGGAGTCTGGTGTGATTAGGGTATGGAGTTGTGAGTGTGACAGGGCCCAGACTGTGGTGGGAGGGTTTAAAGGGACCTAGTATGTGCTGGGATGAGTCCCAGACTATACTGGGATGTGGTCAGGGCACTCAGGTTGTACTGGGATGGTTCCCAGTCTGCCTGGGAGGGGGGGTAAATGGATTCAGTTTGTACTGGGAGGGGTCCTAGTCTGGCAAGGGTTCAGGTGGTGCAGCTTTTCCTGGGGGCAGGCACAGTCTGTACTGGGAAGGAGTCCTGATCTCTGGTTTGCACTGGGAGGGAGCAGCTGGAACTGGGAGGGGGCCAGGGCTTCAACTTTGCTCTGGGATGAGACTCTGTCTCTACTGGGAGGAGATCAGGAGATGCAGTTTGCACTGGGATGGTCCCCGGTCTGTACTGGGTGATGCCATTGGATAAATTTCCTCTGGGGCAGGTCCTGGACTTTACTGGGATGGGATCAGGGCAACAGTTGGTACTTGGACAGGGCCTACTCTGTATTGGAGGGAGTCAGGAGATGCAGTTTGTATTTTGGGATGAGACTCAGACTGTGCTGGGAGATGGCAATGGGATCCCATTTGTACCAGGCTCAGGCCACAGCTGCCCTAGGATCAAGATATCCACTTTGTGCTGTGCTGGGGACAGCTGGGACTGGGAAGGGGTCCAAGGGATGCACTTTGGACTGGCACAGGAAACTGTATGGGAGATGGCAAAGGGATGCAGTTTGTCCTGGGATAAGAGCACATCTGAGCTGGGAGGGGTTCAGGAGATGCAGTTTGTCCTGAGATGTGACCAGGTCTGTACTGGGAGGGGCTAAAAGGATCCAAATTGTGCTGTGCAGGGCCACAAATGTCCGAGAATGTGGTCAGGGAATGCAGCTTGTGCTGGGACAGGGCCCAGTCTGTCCTGGAAGGGCATGAGGGTGTGCAGTTTGTACTGGGATGGATGCATTCAGTACTGGGAAGGGAGCCAGGGGATACATTCTGTGCTGTGCTGGGATCCAGACTGCAGTGCTAGAAGACAGTATGATACAGTTTGTATTGGGATGAGACCACATCTGTACTGGGAGGGGTTAAAGGAACCATGTTTGGACTGAGTCTATACTGGAAGAGGGTCAGGGTATCCAGTTTGGACTCTGAGTAGGTGCAGTCTGTAATGGAAGGGGGTTGTGGTATGAAAGGCATGAGGAGACCTCCTGTTCTGATGGCAGTGCTGCTCTGGAGCACAGCTCTGTCCCACAAGCAGCCTTGGACTCTCCCTGCTTCAGTCCCAGCACTGCCACCCAGCAGCACAGTGCCCAAGCTGCCAGAGCACTCAGGCCTTGCCCCAGCACAGAGGCTCAGCAGGAGAGGGTGGAAGGGCAGGAAGAGCAGCTGAGGACAGCCCAAGCTGTGGGGCTGCCTGGCACTGCTGCTGTGCTGGGACTCTGCCCCTCCACCTCTGCACACAGGCACTGCCCTGCAGCTCCACAGAAGCCTTGGAGGAAGGAACTCAGAGAGACTCAGGGTCCATTATTGTGCTGAACAGCCAGGGAGCACAGCTCCTCATGTCTGCAGCCTCTGGGTCACAGCAGACAAGGAAACACTGAAGCAGAAATGGTCTGGAAAAAGACATTTGTGTGGGAACAACATTCTCCCAAGGGGAACAGCACCAGCAGCAGCCAGGCTGGGCCTGCACTGAGTGACATCAGAACTGCTCTGCAGGAGAAGACAAAGAGTTTATTGCTTCTGAAAGCATCCAGGGATCAGTTGGCTGAGGGCAGCCTTCAGCTCCTGGTTCCTCAGGCTGTAGATGAGAGGGTTCACTGCTGGAGGCAGCACTGAGTACAGAGCTGACACCACCAGGTTCAGGGATGGGGAGGAGATGGAGGAGGGCTTCAGGTAGGCAAAGATGCCAGTGGTGAGAAAGAGGGAGACCACAGCCAGGTGAGGGAGGCAGGTGGCAAAGGCTTTGTGGCGTCCCTGCTGAGAGGGGATCCTCAGCACTGCCCTGAAGATCTGCACATAGGACACCACAATCAACACAAAACAGACAAAGTATAAACAGACACTGGCAACAAGAAGCCAAAGTTCCCTGAGGTAGGATGTGGAGCAGGAGAGCTTGAGGATCTGGGGCACTTCGCAGAAGAACTGCTCCACAGCATTGCCCTGGCAGAGGGGCAGGGAAAATGTATTGGCTGTGTGCAGCAGTCCATGGAGACCCCCACAGGCCCAGGCAGCTGCTGCCAGGTGGAGACAAACTCTGCTGCCCAGGAGGGTCTCATAGTGCAGGGGTCTGCAGATGGCAACATAGCGATCGTAGGACATGGTGGTGAGGAGAGAAAACTCTGCTGCAAACAAGCAGAATACAAAAAAGACCTGAGCTGCACATCCTGCATAGGAGATGTCCCTGGTGTCCCACAGGGAATTGGACATGGACTTGGGGACTGTGGTGGAGATGCAGCCTATGTCAGTGAGAGCAAGGTTGAGGAGGAAGAAGTACATGGGGGTGTGGAGGTGGTGGTGCCAGGCTATGGTGGTGATGATGAGGCCATTGCCCAGCAGGGCAGCCAGGTAGATGGCCAGGAAGAGGCAGAAGTGCAGGAGCTGCAGCTGCCTTGTGCCTGGGAATGGCAGGAGGAGGAAGTAGCTGATGGAGCTGCTGTTGGCCATCTGCTGCCCTTTGTGCACAGTGCAGTAGCCAAAAGGCAAAGGCAGTCACAAGTCAATGGAGCACAACCAAAGCCATTTCTCAGCCCCTGATACAGAGGCTGAAGTTATCTTTTGGAGGAGACCTCCCCTCCAGCTCTGTTGCTGGACCCCCTTTGTGCTGACTGAGCATGCAGGGAAGAGCAGAGACTCTTCCTGCTTCCTGCTGCTGGGTCAGTCCTGCTCTGCAGCAGGGGAGTGGTGGAGGCAGCAGCAAGCTCTGGTGTTCACTCTCAGATGAAAGAGTCCCAAAGCAGAAAGGCTTCTCAGCATCTCCCAGTGCTAAGGAGAGAGGGTAGAAAAAGGCAGTTCCTGAATGTTTTAGGCTTTTGTACTCCAGCTGCCCACATCTCCCCCCCAGAGTGTTCATGGCTGTCACAAGTTCTCATACACAGCATTTCTGCTGCCCTCAGGGGGAGCAGAGAGAGCAGAAGCCTGCAAGGTAAGAGGCTGCCTGTGGCTCAGAGCAGAGTGAGGGGAGCTGCTTGGCCCTGCTGCTACTTCCCCACTTCTCTGGGCTTGTGCCCTACTGAGCTGGAGCTGATCACACTGAAAAGCCACCAGACAGTGCTGAGAGCAGAGGGATCCACCACAGACCACTCAGTGTCTCAGCCTCTCTCAAGGTCTCAGCACCACACTTGCAGCCCAGCACACTCAGGGCTCATTGCAACACCCAATGGCATTTCCTCTCCTGTGGCAGCTCTGCTTCTGCTGCAGCTCTGGCTGCAGAGGAACTGCTTCACACCTTGGAGGCCATGACCCTGAGGGCAGAGGCTTTTCTTGGGGGGAAGAGGAGGCCAAGGTCTGTGCTCAGAGGAAGGGTCTGTCCTGGAGGGGATCAGATGGAGATATCTGAATGCTCCCTCCCACAACATTGCTGGGTTCAGTTTCCTTCCCTGATGAGATCCCTGCTGCCTGGAGGTTCTCATCCTGGCAGGAGTGTGCTGGGGGATGGATTTGCCCTGCTCACAGAGCCCAGCCCAGCCCCTCTGCACTCACCTACAGAAACCTGCCTGTTTGCAGGGCACTGCCTGGAGGCATCCTGAGGAGTCCAGGGTGCTGCTGCTGCTGTCCACAGGCAGAGGAGTGGCTGAAGACACTTGAGGAGGCTCCCAGCAGACCTCCTGACCACTCCAAGATACCCCTCCCCAGGTTCAAGGACTTGTTCCAACTTGAATGGTCCTTTGCTACCTCTCTTTCTCTCCCCACTTTCCCTTGTCCTCAGAACAGGAAACTGCAAACAGAGACTCAGGAACTCTTCTCTCTTTAGAGCAGACCCTGCTTGGACCTTGTCCTTGAAGCATCCCTTTGGAAGTTCCCTGGTGCTGAGCTGCAGCTGTGAGCAGCCCTGACCCCCGCAGCAGCCTCTCCAGAGCAGAAGGACCCTGCCCCACCCTGCCCTGCTCTGCTCTGAGGGGGCGGGTCCTGCCACCCACAGCTTCTCCCCACAGCCAGCATCAGCTGTGGCTGTGACAGCTGTAGGAGATACCTCCTGGAACTGCACCTGCACTACCCTGCCCCCACAGCCTCACCAAGTCTATGACTGCAGTGACTTCTCCTCCTGTGAGCTCTCAGCATCCTCCCAGTCCTGGCCACCTCAAAGCTCTCTCTGCCTTCCTCATCTTCCTGAAATCCTCTGGCGGTGCCCTCAGCCCTGCTGTGCTGTGCAGAGGAGCTGCTCCTGGCCAGAGCTGTCTCTGCAGCACTGCCTTCTTGTCAGCAGCACCTTCCAGCCCAGGAGCCTGGCCTGGCTCAGCACAACAGAACAGCCCAAGGTGTTTAAAGGAGCCCTCTGGTGGCTTTGGTGCCGAGTCCATGAACCTCAGAGACTGAGAAGCTGATGAAACCTTTCCAGAAGTCAAAGTCAGATTCAAACTCTGAAGTTTCTTCTACTCTTAATGGGTCCCAGTGAAGCAGACTGGGAAAGGGTCCCCAGGGTCTGCTTAGAGCAGGAGACAGTGGATGCAAGGGAAGCATCACTGGAGGCACTGAAGCATCTCCAGGCTGTGGGGAGAGCAGAGAACTGAGGCAGTGCTGAGAGGTCAGGACAAGCAGCTCAAGGTGGCTCTGCTGCTGAGCAAACCTGGAGGGGTTTCATTGATGCAAAGGGCCAAGGCCTGACCCCCAGCCCCTGGCAAGGCAGATCCTGTCCCTCACCTGTGGCTCAGGGATCTTCTGGGGGCAGTGGGGAGTGAGGATGAGCAGTGAGCAGGGTAGGACCTTGACATGATTGCTGTGGTTTGCTTGCAAAGAGACAACTCCTGCTGAAAAGGAATGAAATGTATCTTTATAAATATTTTTTATCAGATGGCTTGTGCAATAAAAACTTCTCCATTTAGCTGCATGTGGTGGGGTGAGCATCAACCAGCCACACTGCAGAAACCTTGACAATAATGAGAGGTTCAGCAGGATTTAATGAGCCCCATGGAGTATTTGGGGCTGATGACATCATCCTTAGGTACTGCCAGGAGACTCTGCCAAGGTACTGGCCAGAAGCCTCTCAACAAGTCCAAGTCAGAAGAAAACTCCAAAGTCCCTTGAAGCACTGATTGGCCTCCCTGAGGCTTGTTCCTGACAAAGGCTCCCCAGGGACTCCTTAGAGCAGCTTGTTAGAGGCCAGGATTGCAGGGAGACAAAGGCAAAGTACAGGGCAGAAAAATTTGCCTTTGGTCTAGGAAGCAGAAAGGCCAAGCCCTGAGCACTGCCCTTGCAATAGAGGAACCTCAAGGCCTCAAAGCCAAGTTTCCCCTCAAAGGCCTTGGTGGCAGAGGCAACTGACAGAGCCAAGGGCACAAAGGTCTCAGTCCTGTTTGGCCTCTCAGCCTTGCCACAGAGCCCTTGGCCATCCCTACTGCAGCCTCTCCTACACTGTCCCATGTCTGCAGCTCTTATACAATAATACAATACAATACAATACACCAGGTTGGAAGAGACCTTCAAGATCATCACGTCCAACCTATCAACCAATACAACTCACCTAAATACAATACAATACAGTACAATACAACCCACCTAAACAACTGAAAAACTAAACCGTGGCACCAAGCACCCCATCAAGCCTCTTCTTGAACACCTCCAATGAAGGTGACTCAACCACCTCCATGGGCAGCCAATTCCAATGGGCAATCACTCTCTCTGTATAACACTTCTTCCTAAGATCCAGTTGAAACCTGCCCTGGCGCAGCCTGAGACTGTGTCCTCTTGTTCTGGTACTGGCTGCCTGGGAGAAGAGACCAACCTCTGCCTGGCTACAACCTCCCTTCAGGGAGTTGTAGAGAGCAATAAGGTCACCCCTCAGTCTCCTCCTCTCCAGGCTAAGCAACCCCAGCTCCCTCAGCCTCTCCTCATAGGGCTTGTCTTCCAAACCCCTCACCAACTTTGTTGCCCTTCTCTGGACACGCTCCAGCAAGACATCTTTCCTAAACTGAGGGGCCCAGAACTGGACACAGTAGTCAAGGTGCGGCCTAACCAGTGCAGTGTACAGGGGCAGAATGACCTCCCTGCTCCTGCTGGCCACACTGTTTCTGATGCAGGCTAGGATGCCATTGGCCTTCTTGGCTGCCTGGGCACACTGCAGGCTTCTGACATCCTTCAGGCTGCTGACACCAATCTTGCTTCTCCACCCAGCTCTCCCCCTGCCATTTCCATCCCTTCCCTGAGCTGTCTCAGCTCTCCCTGCCATTTCCTGACACCTCTGGATGGCCTCATGCATAGCAGTTCTGCCCTTTGAGGGATGCTACGTTGTCCTCATCTCCACTCTGAATCTTCCAAGCTGCTCTTTGTGGAGGGTTTGGTCTCTTCCCAGAAGAGCTCCATCCTCTCTGAAACCACCCTTCAGCCCTGTGCATACTGCTCTGGCAGTGCCCTGAGCCTCCATTCAGCAGGCTGAAGCAGCCCAGGTCCCTCAGCCTCTCCACAGATATGTCAATCCCCATCCTGGCAGATCTCCTCTGCAGCCTCTCCAGTTCCTCCCTACTCTTCTAGACTGGGGAATGCTTCATCCAGAGAACAATCATCCAGATGTGGCCACAGCAGTGCTGAGTCTGGGGAATGACAACTTCTGTGTCTGGGTGGCCACACTCCTGCCACAGCCCAGTGCAGTTGGTGTTCTCTGTGCAGGGTTTGCTCCATCCTAGGGCATTTGGAATGGCTCCTCCTAGATGTTGTGGTGCCTTTGTGACTGGGGATGTGTCAGCGATGGAGACTGGAGTCAATACGGACGACCAATGTGATCTGGTGTGCTCCTTTAGTGTTCCGTACTGCACGGCTATAGTGCAGCACAGTGAGTAGAGCACAGCAAAGTAAAAGTGTGTATTAAGGGAACCTCTGCAACTTGTATAGGCTCGGGGAGCATCGTTTATTTAATATTTTCATCTTTATTTTTGATCTTGATTTTTTGTATATTTGTTCTATTTAATTTTAATTTTATTATTTAATTCAAATTTTAAAACATTCTAATCTATTTAAAAAAATTTAAATGTTTTCATTTTTTAAATATAACTTTAATTTTACTTTCTTTTAAAATTATTTTTTATTTTAATTTTAATTTTTTTTATTTTATTATTTTAATGTTTTTTAATTTTAATTTTTAAAATTATTTTTAAAATTTATTTTATTTTAAAAATTTTTAGTCTAATTTAATTTTTTCTAATTTTACTTTTTAAATTATTTTTATCTACACATTTTTATTTTAATCTAATTTAATTTATTTTAAATTATTTTTAAATTAATTTTTTATTTAAAAAATATTTTAATTTTGTATTTATTTTTTACCTATTTTTTATTTTACTGTATGTGTTGTTGTTTTAAATCTAATTTTTAAATATATTTTTTTCCTTTTAATTATTTCTTTGAAATAGGTTTTTATTTTAGTTTTAATTCTTTGCCTTTTTGTTTTTTCAACCATTTAAAATGTTTTTTTTTTTTAATTTATCTTTTCATGATATGTATTGTTTTAGCTGTAATTTTTTGGTTTCTTTTTGTTAATTTTAGTCTTATTTTTTAATTTTTTATTTTATTTTATTGGTATTTCTGTATTTTATATTCTATTATTAATAAATATTCTGTTCCTTTGTACTTTATTTTTTATCTAATTTTGGGGGGGTTTTGTTATTTTTTATTGTACTTTTTTATCTAAGTTGTAATTGTTTTGTTTTGCTATATATATTTTAGATTTTTTTATATTTTACAAAATGTTTTTTATTATACTTTTAAATTTTTTTGTATTTTTATTTTATCTAGTCAGTGTCTTAGAAGGAAATAGAAAGATGTTATGTTAGCTAAGGAATACTTTGAAAAACTGATACCTATTTACTACAAACCTTAACTATATTACACGGAGCTCCTTTGCAATGTCGAGGCACACAGCTAAGAAGGTTTGAACCCAAAGAAGAACTTACAGTCTGAACTCATTACTAAGTGCTTATGCCTTCCTGCAATTACTATGCACTGAGTACCTGTAGATACCAAATGCTTATTCATTATGATTACTAGGAAGACATAGAGAATGGAGTCAATAGGGACGACCAATGTGATCCAGTATTGTTTGTTTATTAGGGGAACCTCCACAGCTTATATAGACTCGGGGAGCATCGTTGGCACAGCTTCATTGGCTCCCCACCACTGACCACACATCGCACTGGTATAGGTCATTGGTCACACTACTAACACCACGCGAGGTTGTTGATGCAGGTGTGTGTCCTGTTATTCCCAGATAACTCTCTGTGCTCATAGCTACCAGTGCCCTGCTTTAGTTACATGCTGCAGGTTCAGCACTGCTTTGCTAAGCTGCTAGCTACTTCTGCACTTATGCTGAGCATGGCCTACCACCATGTCAGGCTCTAAGCCTACACTGCCAGATTGCTCAAACTGCTTACTGCCACCATTTCTGCAATTAACCACAACCAAACAGCTGTACCTGAACAAGGGGACACAGTCTCAAGCTGCACCAAGGGAAGTTTAGGCTGGAGGTGAGGAGAAAGTTCTTCACTGAGAGAGTCATTCGCCATTGGAATGGGCTGCCCAGGGAGGTGGTGGAGTCACCGTCCCTGGAGGTGTTCAAGAGGGGATTGGACGTGGCACTTGGTGCCATGGTCTAGTCATGAGGTCTGTGGTGACAGGTTGGACTCGATGATCTTTGAGGTCTCTTCCAACCTTAGTGATACTGTGATAATCCTTATCTTCGAGCAAAGGCAAACCTTCCTGTGACTGGTTGAGGCTGTGTTTTTAAGAAAGAGACAGTTGCTGAACACTCTGGCCGAATGTTTTTTGATATTTGAACAAAAACAAGATAGTCTAAACTAGTTTCATTGGTAGCTTGTGAGTGCAGTTTTTGAGTTTGGGTTCTGTTGGTTCAGTCTGTGTCTGGTCTGGGTTCAGGCTGGGTGCAGTCTGTGCTTCTCTGTCCTGTGGGCTGGACGGCTTCTCTCTTTCTGAAGCAGGAATGGCCTTGAGTTAACAGCTAACCAGATAAGAACACTAATTCTTGCATGCACTTTCTGAGCTAACAGAATTTTCCTTCCTTAATTGCCTTTCTCTCTCTCTCTCTAATCCTTTTTGGGAAAAAGGGGAGGTGGGGAGGGAGAGAGGGGGGTTCAGGGAACCCCCCTGGCCGGCTGGAGGGAAGAGGTTTTTCTGCACTGTGTTCATTGCTGTATTTTCCTGTATATATTGTAAATATTGTATATTTGTGTATATATTCATTGCATTCCATTTATGCCTGTAAATAGAGCTTTCATCTGCTTTTCCGACTGAGCTAGCTGTGGTTTCTTTCCCTGTGTGTGGGGAGGGAACTTTCTCACCCCACCACATATTTCTAATTGGCGCCCCAACGTGGGGCTTGTGGATAGTTGCTGTCCAGAAGCAGAGCAAAAGTTGCTTGATTTATTGTCTGCTCAGGTCGGAGTTGCAAGGATGAAAGTGTTTTGGCTTTTAGAGCGTTTGGTCTTTTCAATTTGTTCGGTACTGGTCTACAAGTACTTCCTGGGATTGATTTGCAATCGCTTAGGCAGATACTTGATGTATAAATTGTATTTATGGTTTAGGTATAAGATTCAGCTTCTCTATGACCGGTGCCTGGGATTCTTTGGGCTTAATAGATACAGGAATGTGACCTCAACCACTCTGCCCATAGAGATAAAGGAGTTTAGGATCCCAGTAGGTGAAAGGGTCGTTTTAAGTGATGGCTGGGATCCAAAGGTGATTTATTTGATGTGTGCAATCCTGCTGTTGGTGATAAGCAATGCTTACTTGTTATATGCTCTGTACCGGGAGAGGAAGGTGTCTAAGACCTGTTTTGTAATTAGGCGTAGACCCAAGAGGAGAAAGAACAGCTCTAACTCAACCCCAGAAATATCTAGTGATGAGGAGAATGGAGGATCTGTATCAGTTAAAGATAAAGCTAAAAAGTCCATTGGGAAGGCTGCTCTGAACGGTGCTGTTGGTGGTTCTGGCAATCAGCCAGCGGCAGCGGCAGCGCCTAACATGGCGGCTCCCACCTCCTCGGCAGCCATTAATGCGGCAAAGCCAGTTCCTCCTTCTTCTTCAGCAGGACCGGAAGTGTCCTCCACAGCAGCTGATCCGTCTCAAAACCTGTCAGCTTCTGTTAAGCCAGCTGTAAATTCAAACACAGCTCCCGTTAAGCAGGTAGCTGTTTTAAAGACAAGAGGTGGAAAGACCAAAGCTGATTCAGAAGCTGATGCCTGGTGAGGGACCTTCTGCTTTAAGAGACCCTGCTGAGGAGGAGGAGAAGGTTTGTCTTGAAGATATAGCTGAGTTATTGAGATCATCACTGGATGGAGATGCAGGGCAAATTGCCGATAGCAGAACAACTAGAGGTGGTACTCCTGACCTTAAAGAGATTCTTAGGAGAGTGACAATAAGATTAATGGGGCAACAAGTTCAGGAAGAGAAGGCACAGGAAGAGGAGGAGACAGATGATATTCTAGACTGTTCTTCCCCCCAAGAGAAGAGCTAAGGAATGTGCATAAAGATTACATCAGAGCAGATAAGGAGCCAATCCTAGCTTGGCTTGGTAGATGCTACGATACAGGTGCTCCAGCTCTAATGGTTGGAGACAAGTCAGCAGCTCAACTAGGAACTCTCTCAAAGGATAATGGAATAGATAGACATCTAGGCAGGACTCTCGGTAAGGTGACTCTGTGGATACGCCTTTTAATGGCAACTCTCATGAGATATCCTTCCCGAGATGATCTTCCATGGAATCCTAAACCCTGGACTACCATAGAGGAAGGAATTAAGCGTCTGAGAGAATTTGCTCTCAGAGAGGTACTCTATGGTGGCCATGAGACTCTGAATCCTGATGAAATTCCTGTAGGAACTGGTCTTGCTAAAAAGCTCATCAAACTTGCTCCTCCTAATTATGCAAATATTCTGGCAAGCAGAATTGTGGCAAGAAATTATGGCGGAGCTTCTCCTACGGTTTGGCCAATTCACTGATCAGATGAGACAATTGGAGGATAGCATGACACGTGTTTCGTTGGTTTCAGCCATTGAAACTCTGTCTGGGAAAATTGAGAATTGCATGAAAGAGATGAAGGATGAGATTATAAATTCCATCTCCCAATTGACACAGAGAGATAATTCCAATTCTTCCTCCAGATGGATACAGGTTTCCTCTGTGAGGAACAGACGTCCTCCAAGGATGTCATTCCAAAACAGGTCATTCCAAAACAGATCCAACCAAAACAGACCACCAAGGCAGTCACGTGGAAGTATTTGGATAACTCTGCGTGATCAGTTTGGTGAGAACATGAACAGATGGGATGGTCAACCAACTGCTAATCTTTTCAGGAGGCTGAGGGAATTGCAAAGTGGCAGAACCCGAGGTAGCAATACCAGAAGGGTAGCTGTTACTTCCACAGTTCCCCAGGACAACTCCAGTAGCTCCAACAGTGGCTCCAGTTCTAGCACTGCACACTGTGCTCATTGCACATGTGGGCATATTCCCCATAACTAGGGGTGCCCTGCCTCCCGCCAGGGGGAGGAGAGGGGTAACAGAGATAACAGAATCTATTGGGATGTGTAGATCCAGTGGCCTGGCACTTCACAATTTCAGAAGTACAGGGCCTTGGTTGACACAGGGGCTCAGTGCACCATAATGCCATCAAATTATCAGGGATCAGAGGCTATAACTATTCTGGAAGTCACTGGTGACATGGCGGGTGGATCTTTGAAAAACTGGGAAAAGCATTTAGCACAAGCAACCTGGCTGGTCAATAGTAGAGGTTCAGTGAACCGAGCTGGACCGGCACACTCAAATCTGCTGCAGAAAGTAGAAGGTGATAGAGTTCCTGTTGTTAGGGAAAAGAATCTGTTTGGGTATTTTCTCCCTCAGGAGAGGCTAAACCTGTCCGAGGGGTGGTTTCAGCTGAAGGTCCGGGTCACACTTATTGGGTAATGCAAGAGAATGGTGAAATTCAGTGCATTCCACAAAGAAATCTAACTTTAGCTGAAAGAGTTTTATTTCAGAGTGTTGTACAGCTACATCACGCCCAAAGGAAGAATCCTTTAGGAATCCACGGTGCACAAACCCTGAGAACCCTGAGAGCCCTGAGTCAACCGAGAGTCCCTGTGTCACTGTTTCCCTGTTTCCCTTTTCTTCGCTTCGTCTGCGAAGAGACAAACTGTTTTCCATTTTTCTTTTTTTCTGGTTTTCTTGGACTTCTGAATCATCTACACCTGAGGATAGCCTGAGTGGACTTACAAACTGTAGATATTGTTTTAGATTGAATGGACAGTATGAACAGTCAATGAAATTGTTTATCAGGGGTGCATCGTGACCAGTTTAGGCTGTGCCTTTAAGAAAAGGGACAATTGCTGGAACACACTGGCTGAATGTTTTTGATATTTAAATGAAAACTAAGATAGTCTAAACTAATTTCTTTGGTAGATTGGTAGAATGCAACTTTAAGTTCTGTCAGTTCAGTCTGAGTTCAGTCTGTACTTTTCTCTCTGTTCGTGTGGGCCTGTTTCTCCCTCTGAAGCAACAGCTTTGCTGGACAGAATCTAACCAGATAAGAAAACTAATTCCTGTACACGCTTTGAGCTAACAGAGTTTCCTTCTTAATTGCCTTTCTCTCTCTCTAACCCTTTTGGGAAAAAAGGGAGGTAGGGAGGGAGAGGGGGTACAAGGGCCGGCGGGGACACCCTCCTCTGGCTGGAGGTCTTCTGTATTACATTCATTGCTTTATATTTCTGTATATATTGTAAATACTGTATATTGTGTACATGTTCACTGCATTCCATTTATGCTTGTAAATACAGCTTATTTCATCTGCTTCTCCGACTGAGTTAGCTGTGGTTTCTTTGTGTGTGGGAGGAGAACTTTCTCTCACCACCACACCAGGCCATAACTGAACCTGCCCATCACACTTAAAACTATGCTTGAAAAACAGAAAGGGGGGATGTTGGGGGAGACACCACACAGCAGGTTATGGAAATCTGTCTATACCCTGAATCATTAACCATCTCTCAGAGTGGTATGAGCCCTGTCACAGGAACTCATGTCATGTCATTGCAGTCTGTGAGCAATCCTTTGGCAAAAAAAGGCCCCAGTGTGGCTCTGCAATTTACAGACCCTTGATTGGGAAGGCCCCTGGGATCTTGTGACCTGGGGCCATGGCTATGCTTGTGTTTTCTCACAAGGGTCCAGCAGGTCTTTCCTTATTGTGTTTGGCCTGCTCCAGAGCATGACCAATGGAAACAAAGCTGTGTGTACCTGCAGCATAGAGCTGGAGCTGATACAGTACTATGATCTTTAATCACACTCACTTTGCCTTAGAGTCATGCAGGCTTAGCCTAACAGCTGAAGGAGATGATCATGGAGGTTTGCTGAACACATAGCAGCCAGGAGAATCTTGCTTCAAATTGCTGCAGCAAAGCAGCAGCTCAGCTAAGGGAACTGGCATCTTGGGTTGCAAAACAAGACAAGGAAACATCAAAAGTGTTGCTTGAATTAGCCACTGATGTGGAGAGTGTCAGGCATGGCAGCCTGCAAAATCCAGCTGCTGTTGGTTCTTTGTTATCAGCTCCCGGTCAGGGTGGACAGAATGTGATGGTCTGTGCTGTACACACTGAAGTGATCATTCTAAACATAGACACAAGAATGTTACAAACTGGGTTGTGAATATTGCTGCTTGGATCACTCCTGGTGTTGGCAGTGCCCTGTTCATTCTCATGTCTGCAAAGGGCCCTGCAGAAGAGAATGAGCCGTGGGCAAAAAGGAGGAATTGTAGCTAAAGCAGGTGGTCATGGGCAGCTTTAACCTTGAACTAAACAGAGCTCTGCCCTTGAATCAGGAATGTAAACAACTCCAGGAAAGATCTGTGAATAGCAAAGGAAGAAACAGAGAGACTTCCCCAGGCTACCAAAAGGGGGAGAGAGGTGCCTGGACACCAAGCCTAAACCAATCACTTAAGTACAAAGGGCACATGGACACAGAAAGGAAAAGATCTAAGCCATGATGTGCATTAATCAAGTGGCCTCTGCTGCTGGCTGGTGCTTGAGCACATCTTGGGGTCATCCTTTTTCCTGGCTGCCAACACTGCACAGCCTTAGCTGTTGAGTTTTTCCAGTTCTTTGAGTCAATTCTTCCTGTTGTTTGGAGAACCTTGAGTTTTCCCTTCCATCAGCTAGCCAGGAGAAGTTCTCCTCACCTTTCACTGCCTGTTTTGGAATCTCTTGGTGTTGTCACAAGACATTGGTTTGGTCACCAGCTGTGTTCAGACTTTTCCCTGTACCTTCTGTGGCAGTTCAGGCTGGGTGCCTTCTATTCCTGCCACATAAGCTACACCTCCTGTGTCCAGAGGGTCCAACCCACTAAGGTGGACACAGGAAACAGCCTATTTCATACCCATAATATCCTGCACCCTCTAAATCCATCTGCAAAGTCCTTCTCTTCCTCTTTCTTCCCTCTCTGCTCCCATAAGAGATGCACCCTATTGGGTAATGGTTGGAGAGTATCTCATGGCCAAGGGCTCCGGCAAGGCTGAGAGGCCCAACAGGACCAAGGCCTTTGTGCCCTTGGCTCTGGCACTTGCCTCTGCCTCCAAGGCCTGTGAGGAGAATCTTGGCTTTGAGGCTTTGAGGTTCTCCTATTGCAAGGGCAGTGGTCAGGGCTTGGCCTTTCTGCTTCACAGACCAAAGGCAAGTTTTCTGCCCTGTATTGCCTTTGTCTCCCTGCAATCCTGGCCTCTAACAAGCTGCTCTAAGGAGTCCCTGGGGAGCCTTTGTCAGGAACAAGCCTCAGTGAGGCCAATCAATGCTTCAAGGGACTTTGGAGTTTTCTTCTGCTTTGGACTTGTTGAGAAGCTTCTTGGCAGTACCTTGGCAGAGTCTGCTGGCAGTACCTAAGGATGATGTCACCAGCCCCAAATACCCCATGGGGCTCATTAAATCCTGCTGAACCTCTCATTCTTGCCAAGGTTTCTGCAGCTAATTGGAGAGGTTTTCATTGCACAAAGCATCTGATTTTTAAAGGTACATTTCATTCCTTTTCAGCAGGAGTTGTCTCGTTGCAAGCAAACCACAGCAAAACCTGACAAGGTCCTACCCTGCTCACTGCTCATCCTCACTCCCCGCTGCCCCCAGCATAGCCCTGAGCCACAGGTGAGGGACAGGATCTGCCTTGCCAGGGGCTAGGGGGCAGGGCTTGGCCCTTAGGATCAATGAAACCCCTCCAGGTTTGCTCAGCAGCAGAGCCACCTTGAGCTGCTTGTCTTAACCTGTCAGCACTTCCTCAGGTCTCTGCTCTCACCACAGCCTGGAGATGCTTCAGTGCCTCCAGTGCTGTTTCCCTTGCATCCACTGTCTCCTTCTGCCCTAACCAGCCCCTGGGGACCCTTTCCCAGTATGCTTCACTGGGACCCATTAAGAGTAGAAGAAGAAACTTCAGAGTTTGAATCTGACTTTGACTTCTGGAGAGGTTTCATCAGCTTCTCAGTCTCTGAGGTTCATGGACGCGCGGCAGCAAAGTCACCAGAGGGCGCCTTTAAATGCTTTGGGCTGGTTCTGTTGTGCTGAGCCAGGCCAGGCTCCTGGGCTGGAGGCAGCTGCTGGCAAGCAGGCAGCTCTGCAGGAGACAGCTCTGGCCAGGAGCAGCTCCTCTGCACAGCACAGCAGGGCTGAGGACACTGCCAGAGGATCTCAGGGAGATGAAGAAGGCAGAGAGAGCTTCAAGGTGGCCAGGACTGGAAGGGTGACTGAGAGCTCACTGGAGGAGAAGTCACTGCAGTCACTGACACAGTGAGGCTGTGGGTGCAGGACACTGCAGCTGTAGCTCCTGGAGGCATCTCCATCTCGGCAGCTGATGCTCAGCTGAAGGCTCCTGGAGTGTGCACACAGAAGGAGGACCAAAGCCCTTCAGTTCCATCCTGTCAGCAGCAGTGAGCAGAGCTGGGTAAGGAGAAGGCTTCACCCCCATCCCCTCTGCCTTTTTCTCTTCCCTTCACTCTCTCTGTAGCACTGCAGGCCTGCTCCCTGTTCTCCATGGGAATCACATTCCCTGGGATTGAGCTGTTCTGACACAAGAGGAATCTCGGTCCCTGCTGCATTTGAAGCTGTGATAAACTCTGCCATGGGTTGGTAGTGATGGGACTGAGCTGATCCATTCCTCCTGCAGGTCAGGGACAGGGGTTACAATGAGGCTGAGGGAAGTGTGCCCTAACATGTCACTGCCTTTCCCTCCTTGCACAGGTCTCCATGGCCAGAGGCAGCAGATGGCCAACAGCAGCTCCAGCACCCACTTCCTCCTCCTGCCATTCCCAGGCACAAGGCAGCTGCAGCTCCTGCACTTCTGCCTCTTCCTGGCCATCTACCTGGCTGCCCTGCTGGGCAATGGCCTCATCATCACCACCATAGCCTGGCACCACCACCTCCACACCCCCATGTACTTCTTCCTCCTCAACCTCGCCCTCCTTGACCTGGGTGCCATCTCCACCTCTGTGCCCAAATCCATGGTCAATTCCCTGAGGGACACCAGGGACATCTCCTATGCAGGATGTGTTCTCCAGGTCTTCTTTTTCATGTTTCTAATGGGTGCAGAGTATTTTCTCCTCACCACCATGTCCTACGATCGCTACGTTGCCATTTGCAGACCCCTGCACTATGAGACCCTCCTGGGCAGCAGAGTTTGTCTCCACCTGGCAGCAGCTGCCTGGGCCTGTGGCTTCCTCAATGCTCTGCTGCACACAGCCAATACGTTTTCCCTGCCCCTCTGCCAGGGCAATGCTGTGGAGCAGTTCTTCTGTGAAATCCCCCCAGATCCTCAAGCTCTCCTGCTCCACATCCTACCTCAGGGAACTTTGGCTTATTGTGGCCAGTGCCTGTTTATTCTTTGTCTTCTTTGGGTTCATGGTGATGTCCTATGTGCAGATCTTCAGGGTAGTGCTGAGGATCCCCTCTCAGCAGGGACGCCACAAAGCCTTTGCCACCTGCCTCCCTCACCTGGCTGTCGTCTCCCTGTTTATCAGCACTTCCTTCTTTGCCTACATGAAGCCTCCCTCCATCTCTTCCCCATTCCTGGATCTGTTGGTGTCAGTTTTGTACTCAGTGGTGCCTCCAGCAGTGAATCCTCTCATCTACAGCCTGAGGAACCAAGAGCTGAAGGCTGCCCTGAGCCAACTGATCCCTGGATGCTTTCAGAAGCAATAAACTCTTTGTCTTCTGCTGCAGAGCAGTTCTGATGTCCCTCAGTGCAGGCCCAGCCTGGCTGCTCTAGTTCTGGCTGCTGCTGGTGCGGTTCCCCTTGTGAGAATGTTTTTTCCCACACAAATGTCTTTCTTCAGACCATTTCTGCTTCAGTGTTGTCCTGCCTGGTGTGACCCAGAGGCTGCAGACATGAGGAGCTGTGCTCCCTGGGTGTGTTCAACACAATAAAGGACCCTGCAGGGACTTGTTCTCAGTTCCTTCCTCCAAGGCTTCTGTGGAGCTGCAGGGCAGTGCCTGTGTGCAGAGGTGGAGGGGCAGAGTCCCAGCACAGCAGCAGTGCCAGGCAGCCCCAGAGCCTGGGCTGTCCTCAGCTGCTCTTTCTGCCCTTCCACCCTCTCCTGCTGAGCCTCTGTGCTGGGGTAAGGCCTGAGTGCTCTGGCAGCTTGGGCACTGTGCTGCTGGGTGGCAGTGCTGGGACTGTAGTCAGAGAGATTCCAGCCCTGCTTGTGGGACAGAGCTGTGCTCCAGAGCACCACTGCTGTCAGAACAGGAGGTCTCCTCATGCCTTCATACGCCAACCCCCTCCCATTACACACTGCACCTACTCAGAGTCCAAACTGGACACCCTGACCCCCTTCCAGTATAGACTCATTCCCAACATGGTTCCTTTCCCCTCCCAGTACAGATGTGGCCTCATCCCAGTACAAACTGGATCCTACTGTCCTTTAGCACTCTAGCATGGGTCCATACCAGCACGAATGTATCCGACTCCATACCAGTACTGATGCATCCATCCCAGTACAAACTGCACACCCTTATGCCCTCCCAGGACAGTCTGGGCCCTGTCCCAGTCCAAACAGGATCCCTTTCATCCCTGCAGGTACCCATTAGGCCTTGTCCCAGTAAAAAGTGAATCACCTTATGCCCTTCCAGTGCAGCTTGGACCCTGTTCCAGTATAAGCTGTGTTCCCTGGGCACATTCCAGTACAGTCTGGTCTCCACATAGTACAATTTGGAACCATTTATCCCCTCCCAGTACAGACCTGGTCATATCCCAGTACAAACTGCATCACTTTGCCATCTCCCATACAGGTTCCTGTGCCAGTACAAAGTGCATCCCTGGGACCCCTTCCCTGTTCCTACTGCATCCCTCCACATGTAACTGTGTACTCTGGTTCCATCCAGTACAGACTGGCTCACTCCCAGTACAAACGCATCTCCTGACTCCCTCCCAGTACAGACTAGGCCCTGTCCAAGGACAAACTGGTGCCCTGATCCCATCCCAGTAAAGGGCAGGTCCTGTCCTGGAGGAAATGGATCCAATGGCATCACCCAGTACAGACTGGGGACCATCCCAGTGCAAACTGCATCTCCTGATCTCCTCCCAGTACAGACAGGGTCTCATCCCACAGCAAGGTTGAAGCCCTGGCCCCCTCCAAGTACCACATGCTTCCCTCCCACTGCAAACCAGAGATCAGGACTCCTTCCCAGTACAGACTGTGCCTGCTCCCAAGAAAAACTGCATCACCTGAACCCTTCTCAGGACCAGACTGGGACCAATCCCAGCACAAACTGTATCCATTTACTCCCTCCCAGCCAGACTGGGCCCCATCCCAGTACAACCTGAGTCCCCTGGACACATCCCAGTACAGTCTGGGTCTCATTGCTGTATACACTGGGTTCCTTTAACCCCTCCCACCACAGGCTGGGCCCTGTCACAGTCACAACTCCATACCCTAATCATCCCAGAGTCCAGTCTGGGCCGCCTCCAATTTCAAACTGGGTCCCATTAACATCTCCAAGTACAGCCCAGGCCTTGTCCCAGCACAAAATGATTCCACTCATCCCATCCTGTACTGTTTAATAGTTTTATCAGTGCTATAGACAGAGGGATGGAGACACCATCAGCAAGTGTGCAGATGGCACCAAGCTGAGTGGTGCTGTTGAGATGCCAGAGGGACAGGATGGCATCTGGAGGGATCTGGACAAGCTGGAGAGATGGTGCCCAGGTGACCCTCATGAGGTTCAACAAGAACAAGAGCAGAGTCCTGCAACTGGGCTGGAACAATCCTCACTATCAATACAGGCTGGGGGAGGAGGGGATGGAAAGCCACCCTGAGGAGAAGGCTTGAGGGTGCTGGTGGATGAGAAGCTGGCCAGGAGCAGGCAGTGTGAGCTTGCAGCACAGAAGGCCAGTGGCAGCCTGGGCTGCATCCAAAGCATGCATGGCCAGAGGGGAGAGAGAGGATCTGCTACTTCACTCTCCTCCGGTGAGAACTCCCTGGAGAGACTGCATCCAGCTCTGAAGTCTCAACACAGGAAGGACATGGAGCGTGGAGGAGTTCCAGGGGATGGCCACAAAAATGATCAGGGGGTTCAGGTGCTCTGCTATGAGGACAGGCTGAGGGAGCTGGGGTTGATCAGACTGAAGAACAGAAGGCTCTCAGGAGACCTAATAGCTTCTTTCTTGTGCCTGAAGGGTACTGTGATGGAATGAATTTAGGGAGTAGACCTCAAGCAATGCTCAGCCGATAGAAGGAATTGTTTAGCTCTTGTAGGCCACAGACTTGGGACCAAACTGCAGCTGTGTAAAGAGAAAAAAAGTATTTATCTAATTACCAACGACCATTGTGATCAGGGAAGCCACACAACGACTGAGAATTAGAGCTGGTAAACATGCAGTGAGTCTTTTGTCTTCTCTCTGAACTTGGATAAGAGATGTGTGATCGTGTGCCTTGTCTAACACCTGTCTGAGCCTTGCCAAGGATGTGTGCTCCCTGCATTTCCGGCAGCCAATCACGAGTCTGTACCTGTCGCACGGACACATCTAATTACCAATCCCGAGTTGTTCTGATTATGTTAGCCTATATAAAGAAAAGACTTTGTACAATAAAGTAGACACTTGCTGGCATCAAGCTTTGTCGCCATTCTCCATTCTGGTAGTACTGTATGCAGGGAGACTGTTTGCAAAGGTCTGAAGGGACAGGACACAGTATCACAGTATCACAGTATCACCAGGTTGGAAGAGACCTCAAAGATCATCAAGTCCAACCTGTCACCACAGACCATGACTAGACCATGGCACCAAGTGCCACGTCCAGTCCCTCTGAACCCCACCAGGACAGTGACCACCACCTCCCGGGCAGCACATCCCAATGGGGAATGACTCTCTCGGTGAAGAACTTCTCCTCATCTCAAGCCTAAACTTCCCTTGTGCAGCTTGAGACTGTGTACCCTTGTTCTGATGCTGGTTGCCTGGGAGAAGAGACCAATTCTGGCTACAACCACCTTCAGGGTAGTTGTAGAGAGTAGTGAGGTCTCCCTGAGCTCCTCTTCTGCAGCTAAACAACCCCAGCTCCCTCAGCCTTCCTCATAGGACTTGTACTAAAGGCGCTCTCCCAGCCTTGTTGCCCTTCTCTTGACAACTTCAAGTGTTCATGTCCTTCTTAACTGAGGGGCCCAGAATGGACACAGTATCAAGGTGTGGCTAACCAATGCAGAGTACAGGGGCACAATGACCTCCCTGCTAATGCTGGCCACAATTCCGAATGCAGGCCAGGATGCCGTTGGCCTTCTTGGCCACCTGGGCAACATGCTGGCTCATGTTCAGGTGGCTGTCAATCAGACCCCCAGGTCCCTCTCTGTTTGGCGCTTCAGCACTCTGACCCCAGCCTGTAGCTATGCATGGGGTTGTTGTGCCCAAAGTGCAGCCCCTGGCACTGGATTTGTTGAATGCCATCTTGTGGACTCTGCCCATCTGTCCAGTCGGGCGAGGTCCCTCTGCAGGGCCCTTCTGCCCTCTAACTGACCAACATCTGCTCCCAAATTCATGTCATCTGCAAATTTGCTGATGACTGTCTCAATCCCCTCATCAGATTGTCAATGAAGATATTGAAGAGGATGGAGCCCTGCACTGATCCCTGGGGACGCCACTGGTGACTGGCCTCCAGCTGGAGGTGGCACCATTCACCACCACTCTCTGGGCTCAGCCTCCAGCCAGTTCCTAACCAGCACAGAGTGTTGCTGTCCAAGCCACGAGCTGACAGCTTAGCCAGCAGTTTGCTGTGGGGGACAGTGTCAAAGGGCTTGCTGAAGTCCAGGAAGACCACATCCACCAGGCCTCCCCACATCCACCAGGCAGTCACCTGATCAGAGAAGGAGATCAGGTTGGAGAGGCAGGACCTGCCCTTCCTGAATCCATGTTGGCTGGACCTGAGCCCTTGCCCATCCTGCAGGTGCACAGTTATTGCCACCAGGATAATCTGCCCATCATTTTCCTGGCACTGAGGTCAGGCTGCCAGGCCTGGAGCTTTCAGGTTCCTCCATCTGACCCTTCTTGTGGATGGGGACCACAGTGGCCAGTTTAGTATCTGGGACCTCCTGGTCAGCCAGGACAGGAGGAAAAGATGGAGAGCGGCTGGCAGCTCATCTGCCAGCTCTCTCAACACCCTAGGGTGGATCCCATCGCCCCATGGACTTGTGAGTGTCCAAGTGGCTCAGCAGGTCCTGAACCAATTCCTCATGGATTTCAGGGCATTACACTGCTCCCTGACCCCATGCCCAGCTCAGGAGGCCACTCGTCCTGAACTCCTCGTGCCTTGCTGTTAAATTGAGGCAAAGAAGTGTTCAGGACCTCAGCCTTTCCTGTCTTCAGTCACAGTGTTCCCCTCCAGGTCAATAGGCAGTGCAGGTTCTTCTTGCCCTTCTTAGCATTACATATTTGTAAAAATGCTTTTGTTACCTTCACAGAGGTGTTCAGCTTCAGTTCCAACTGGGCCTTTGCCTCTTATATTTTTCCTGCATAATCTAACAACTTCCTGAAACATATCAGGAGAAGCCTTCCCCTCCTTCAGAGGTGATACAGCTCTTTTTTTCCATTAGTTCCTCCAAGAGCTGCTTGCTCATCCAGGCCCAGAGCCTTCCCCTCGGCTCATCTTTCGGCAGATGGGAACCGCCAGTTCCTGTGCCTTCAAGAGCTCCTGTTGAAGCAGCTCCAACAGCCTGGACCCCTGGTTCTTGAGGGCTGCTACCCAGGGAACTTTGCAAATAAGTTTCTTAAACAGGCTGAAGTTCACCCTCTGGCAGTCCAAGGTGAAGGTTCTGTTGGTGCTCCTCCCTAGCTCCTGCATATTGAACTCTTCACCATCTCATGGTCGCTGCACCCCAGGCAGCCTCCCACGGTCACATCTCCCACCAGCCCTTCTCTATTGGAGAACACCAGGTCAAGCAGAGCCTGACCCCTGGTAGGCTCACTCACAACAGCTGCATCAGGAAGTTGTCCTCCATGTGCTCCAGGAATCTTCTGGACTGCTCCTCTCTGCTGAGTTAAGTCCCAGCAGATATCTGGCAGGTTAAAGTCACCCACAAGGACAAGATCTGATGACCTTGAGACAGCCTCCAGTTGCTTATAGAATGTTTCATCTGCCTCCTCATCCTGGTTGGGTGGTCTATAACAGAGTCCTGAACACTTTGGGTTTCCTAGAGGTAAAAGGAAAACCTCATCCAAGGATAATGCCTAATTAGAATGGAAACCCCAACCCTAATAAAGTATTGTCTTTGGTTGTTTCCTTGGACATTTCTTCCCAAAAGATCATTTTGGGGGCATTTCCCAGGGCCAGGCTGGAGCCATGTGCTCAGTTCAGGGAGGTGTCCTTGACACCTGGGAGAGTCTTGAAGGTCAAGTGGAGGAAATCAAAATAACTCAGGTAGCCATTCAACAGGATCTTTAATAACCCTTCATGGACACGGAAGGATCACTCCAAAGCTTACACGTGCTTGTCCTGGAGGCACAGTCTGAACATGCCAAACACAAAACCCCTTGCACCCCCTCCTGTGGAGCTGGGGTGCTCAGCACAAAACTAGACAAAGGGAAAGGTGCTGGTAAATCTACAAAGCTGGACAGGCACAGGCTTGTCTAGGCAGGTCTGTGGTCAAGGGAAACAAAGTGCACAGTTTGCAGCTGTGCTGGCCAGCTGCCACGCTTATGGACTCCCTGTGCAGCTTCCCATGGTTGGGCAAAACTTTATTCTCTAGGTTGAACTCTCTGTTCCTCTCTTCTTTCTCTTCTGCCATTGGCCATTATTGTCTCAGCACCTTATTAATCCAAGCCAGGAGGGTAAACAACTCTCCCTTGTTGTACCAAGGAGGCCCTGGGGTTCCCCAGAGCCTATTTTGTCCATGAACCCGGACATCAGTAGCTGCAGCGGAGTTTGTGAATGCTGCTGGACTGCAAAGCAAGCCTCTGCATGCCTGCTGCCGAGTCTGCAGCCAGAAAGATGCTCTGCTCCACCTGTGACACCTGAGGTGCTGGTGCAAGCTGCTGGAGCCGTGGCAAGACGAATGAGAACCACTTGTCCCACCCTGAGCACTGGAGAATGCGAACCCTTGCCCAGCCAGCAAGCTCACCATGTCTGTGAGCCAGTAGAGCTACTCACTCAGAGCCCCAACAAGCTGCTGCAGCCGAGCAGAGAGCAGCTGCCTATCTGCTCACAGAGAAATTCCGCTCAGGGGGAGACTGCTTCTCCCCTCCACACACACACTCTGCACAGAGCTCTGCTGAGAGCACTCTTCTCTGCTTTGTTTACTACTGCAGGCTGCACTCTGTGCTTGGAGCATAATTGCAGTGTCCAAAAAGGTCCCAGGCAACAGTGTCCGAGCACAAAGGCTGATTCCTATCAAGTCTCTTTGTACAGCTCTGGGCCAGCTGCCTCTGTAGCAGCATAGATTCCCTTGCAGGTGAACTGCCCTGAGCATTAGCTCTTTCCTAAGCTGAATCAATGTTTAAAAGATTCTAGCTTGATTCAACTGTTAAAGTTGTATTGAATGTGTATGTTGTGAAATACATTAACCACAACAAACAGCTGTACCTGTGTGGGGCGGTATCACAGTATCACATAGAGGTTGGAAGGGACCTCAGAGACCATCAGGTCTGACCCCCTGCCAAAGGAGGATCACTTAGGGTAGTCCACAGAAGAGTGTACCCAGGTGGGTTTTGAAAGTCTCCAGAGAAGGAAACTCCCAAAGCTCTCTGGGCAGCCTGTTCTAGTGCTCTGTCACCTGCACTGCAGGGAAGTTGTTCCTCATGTTGAGGTGAAATCTTTCTGCTCAAGCTTGAACCTGTTGCGCTTCTTACCTTAGATTGGCCCTCCACTTGACACCCACCCCTCAGGTATTATACACATTGATGAGATTTGATATTAATACATGGATTTAAATTATTTTTATGTTATTAAAGAATTAATATATTGTATAATATATTGGAATAAATATTAATAATTGATAACAGTGCTGAACAAGGTTAACCATATGCCTCATATAGTATTAGTAATACAGATGCATTGGAATGATAAAAACATCTTTGAAGAGCTAAAATCCTCCATCCTTGCTCTTTGCTGCATCTGCGCGTCCTCCTGTCAACATTGTAGTCACTGTGTCATCGCTTTGTATTTTTCCTGTTGGTTTCTGCCAATCCACAGGATTGTTCTCATCTTGTTACGAGGCCCAGGTGTGTGAGACCCATCCTGTTTCCAGACTCAGCTTACCCTATCTCTTTGATGTCTGTGGCTGGGGTCTGCTGCCTTATGTCCCTTCACTCTACCAAGCTCAGTGGTCCTTTATTGATGGCTGAAGGCTACTCTAATGAGTGGGGAAAGTTTCTAACAGTTAGTGAGGAGTTAATGAGTCTCCTTCTTCAGCTGTCCTGCTGAGAGTGCTGGGCAGGGCTCAGGTGAGGCCAGCTCTGAGGGGCAGGGTTGTGTTGGGTCTAGGCTGAGGCTGGGGTTAAGGTCAAAGGACCAATGCTTAACAAAGGGTAAAGCGGGGGCCAAGATGAGCAATGGGGGCAGAGTCAGGGTGAGGGGGGGTTTGGGAGGGGATGAGCTGTATGGGGTGAGGTGCAGGGGGTTCAGCTCCACTGGTTAGAGCAGGGGACTGAGTAGAAAGGATGGGAGGGGCCCAGTCTGTATTGTGAGGTGTGGTATTTTCAATGCAGACCCCAGTAAGACTCCCCCACTGCAGGGCTGGGCAGGGAGAGAGGGAGACACTTCCCTTCCTATGAGCCCAGCAAGAGTTGGTTAGACATTCCACCTTCCAAATGTCAAGGTCCAGGACAAGAGATGAAATTTCGGGTGTGATGAAGAGGTTATTAATTTATGAATATGAATATGAGTTATATAATATTAATTTGTATTAATTATTAAAATTATCAATACCCATGAGTCACTATTTATATCCATAGTCTAGTGTACGATTATGAAATACATCCCAGAAATGGTTCAGTGTTGATAATTTGGACTCATTAGAATATTTGCAGAATAATTTTCTATTCAACTCAGGCTGCAATTCCACCACTTGGCCACCAGGGGGCGACTCGACGAGACGCTGGCAGCTGCTTAACTCTATACAGGTTACTCTATAAATCAGAGGCTTGGACTAGTAATGTGCTGCTAGGCAGAGGTGCTTTCAACCTGAGCATCAGTGAGTGGGAAGCATGTGGGAGATTCACTGTGTCCTTTGTTTGTAGCAAGGTTAGGTTCCAGCAGGCTGGTCTCACCAGGGCTGGCTCCTGGGCTGGTCTGGATGGGAATGGTGGAGACAACCTTCTCCCTGCCGTGACAGCTGAGAGGGGATGGAACGTAGGCTAGCCGGTAGGCAGGCTCCTTAGCAGGACTCAGGTGGCTCCTCCAGACAGCAGGGAGCAGTCCTGTGGGTTGGCCTGGCAGGGCGGATGGGATGGTCCCAGAACAGGGTTGGCCTCGTGGCAATGACGTTCAGGACCAGTGAGGATGTACCACCACAGCAATCAGTTCAGTTTCTGTCTGTGTGATGTCTCTGTAATCATGGCTGTGATTGGAAATTCTCTGTGCCAAGAAGTGCTCACCAGGATGTGGTCTTTGCTCACATGTTGTATGGTTAGCTACAACCTACACCCATTGGGAAGAATTTCACTGCAATCCAACAGCTCCTCCAGCACCCTGATTCCATCAGCCTGCTACAGCAACCAGGACAAGCAGGACAAAAGACTCTGCCCAGAGCCCACCATGACAGTGAAGCAATCCATTGAGTGCTAAAAGTAATCAAGAGGAGTGGAGAACACTGCTGGTGGGAAGTGCTGTGTGGATGGTGTCCAGCAGCAGTGGGACACTGCCCCTGGTACAATAAAAACAAAATATAACAAACTAAAAATAGCTATTAACAAAAAAACACAAGGATTATCAGCAAAAAACTACAAATAAGGACTATCAAGACTACTAGATTAAAAAAAAAACAACAAAACCAAAGACCTATAAAACATTCAAAAAAGTTAAAATGAAAAATGATAATTAAAAGAATTAATAGAAAAGAAGGTTAAAAAATAATAAAAAAGCAAAAATAAAAATTAAAAATAGAAAATAGATTGAATAAAACAACATGCAAAAGAGAAAAAATAATTAAAATAAACAATATAAGATCAACAAAATTAGAATGGAAAAACTAGATAAAAAAAAATTAAATTATTTTAAAATGATAACAAAAATTTAAAAATTACAATAACAAAATAAAAACAATATTTAAAAAAAAATTAAATAAAAACATTACAAAAAAATAAATTGAAAATAATTTTAAATAATTAAAATAAAATAAAAAATATCAAAAAATAGTTAAAAATATTAAAATTATATTAAAATAACAGAAAAAATAATTAAAATTATAGAAAATAAAATTCGAAGAAAATATTAAAACGGTATAAAAATAATTGAAAACTAAAAATAAAAAATAAATAAAAAATTAAACAAAATAAAATGAAACAAGATTTAAAAAATAATAGAAAATGTAAAAGTATAAAAATAAAAAACTAAATTAATTTTAAAAATATTTTTAAAATTAATAAAAATAAAATTTAAAAATATAAAAGATATTACAAAAAATAAAATAAAATAACAAAAAAGATAAAAATAAAGACATTGGAGACAAAAAAAATTTGAAAAAAAATTAAAATAAAAAAAAAAATAAAAATAAAAAGACAAAAATTAAAATTAATTTAAAAAATAATAAAGTCAAAACAAAACAAATTATTAAAAATATTGACAAAAAAAATGATAAAATTTGAATTAAAAAATTAAAAATTAAAAAAAAATCAAATTAATTAAAAATTATATGGAATCATAGACTCATAGAATCAGTCAGGGTTGGAAGGGACCACAAGGGTCAGCTAGTTCAACCCCCCTGCCATGGGCAGGGACACCCCACACTAGATCAGGGTGGCCAGAGCCTCATCCAGCCTGGGCTTAAACACTCCAGGGACAGGGCCTCAACCACCTCCCTAGACAAACCCATTCCAGGGCTTCACCACTCTCAGGGGAAGAATACTTCCTCACGTCCAGCTGAATCTCCTCACCTCCAGCTCCATTCCATTCTACTTAGTCCTTTCACTTCCTGACACCTAGGAAGTCCCTCCCCAGCATTCTTGTAGGCTGTCTTCAGATACGGATGGCCACCATTAGGTCACCTCGAGCCTTCGGTTCTGTCACCTACAATCATTGCAATGAACAACGGCAGAAGAATCAAGAATATGAAGGAACACCATTTCCTATGAAGTCAAACATCGCTCACAAATAACTGTTATGATAATATGAGATCAAAAGCATCAATCAGAAGAATGTACCACAGCACCATGTGAATTAGACCTGAAATTTATGGTTTTATTGTGTGGATAAGATAAAATATTCATATGGACTTATATGTTATCTCACCAGTTTGCTATAATTTTACACACTTAGGGGAAAACCACAATCCATTATAACACCACATGCATTGTCATTGTAGGCTGGAAACAACAAAACAACAAATAATACCTAAAAAGGGGGGGGGGAAGGAAGAAAGAATAGCCCATAGCAAAAAAGTTTTAATGGTACAACAAGAGATAGTAGTCAGTCAACACCTAGAAACATCAACCTGGCAAAGTGCTGCAACCCTCTCACCACAAGACAGCACGAACACGGCACAACTGTCATGAAGATGACAGTCAGCAAACCTGCCTAGCACTGACCTCAGCGACTGTCACTGTAATCCAAGAGGTCAACAGAAAGTATCTAACATAACTGAGTGTCATGACTGCTTAACTGTGTTGTGTGAACATTAAGAGATCAGTATCACTAGGATGAGCAAAAACACATTATTATGGGTAATTTCTATTGAGCAAAGCAATGAAGCTCCTTTGCTCTTGCTGTTTGCCTGCAAGTTTCTACTGTGAAGCTAGAGCCTGGCCAGATCTACCTTTACAGATGAAGAAATCTTGCTACCATTAAGCAATTCATTATTTTTGACCATCCTAGAGATAAATAAAGATGCAACATACCCCTAAAGCAGATTGTAAAGACAGTGCTGAGGATTGGATTTGTGTCTTAATCTCTGTGTGCAATGTGTTCAGCCATAATCAAGTCTTCTCTGCAATAAGAAGAGTGAAATGTAAAGATCGGAACTATTGAGATCTAAGTTCTTTTTTACAATGTTATCTTTGACCATGTACTATGCCAGCTCTGTTAGAACATTGTAACTAGCTCACTTAAGCATTGTGCCTTGTATGGGTACATCAGTCTGTGGACATGCTGCACTACAGGACTTTTGCTTTTGCTATCCAGCTTAGCTTTAAGTCACTTGCTTCTGTATATGCAAAGGGTATCTTGTAGTATGGGATGGGAACAACTCCCATGAGCAGATTGCTCACAAAAACAAAAGGGGGATTTGTGGTAATGGTGGCAGTAAGCAGTGTGAGCAATCTGGCAGTGTAGGCTTAGAGCCTGACATGGTGGTAGGCCATGCTCAGCATAAGGCAGAAGTGGCTAGCAGTGTAGCAAAGCAGTGCTGTGCCTGCAGCATGTAACTAAAGCAGGGCACTGGTAGCTATGAACACAGAGAGTTATCTGGGAATAACAGGACACACACCTGCATCAACAACCTCGCGTGGTAGTAGTAGTGTGACCAATAATCTATACAGTGCGAAATGTGGTCACTGGTGGGGAGCCAATGAAGCTGTGCCAATGATGCTCCCCGAGTCTGTATAAGCTGTAGAGGTTCCCTTAACAATGAACAACACTGGATCACATTGGTCATCCATACTGACTCCATTCTCTGTCACCAACAGCCAGCTATTAATATTAATAACAGCCCTAACAGGACTCCTTCCCAGGACAGATTGTGCCCACTCCCAGGAAAGGCTGCACCACCTGAAGCCTTCCAAACACTCATCCGTGTCTCTCCCATACAACCTACATCCCCTTTCCCACTCCCTAACAGACTGGGCCCCACCACAGTACGAACTCTCTGCCTGTTCTTTGGAGCTGGATGCTCTGGTGTGTCCCATTCCCAGTCAGAAAGACACCACAGCATCTGGGAGGGAACCATTCCAAATACCCTGGGATGGAGCAAACCCTGCACACAGAACACCAACTGCAGCAGGCTGTGGCAGGAGTGTGGCCACCCAGACACAGGAGTTCTTATCCCTCAGACTCAGCACTGCTGTGGCCACATCTGGATGATTGTTGTCTGGATGAAGCATACTCCAGTCTAGAAGAGTAGCAAGGAACTGGGGAGGCTGCAGAGGAGATCTGCCAGGAGGGGGGACATCTCTGTGGAGAGGCTGAGGGACCTGGGCTGCTGCAGCTGCTGAATGGAGGCTAAGGGCACTGCCAGAGCAGTGTGCACATGGCTGAAGGGTGGTTTCAGAGAGGATGGAGCTCTTCTGGGGAGTGGGAAGAAGAGAACAAAACCTCCACAAAATGCAGCTTGGAAGGTTCAGAGAGGAGAGGAGGGCAAAGAAATGCCCCTCAAAGAGCAGAGCTGCTATGCATGCAGCCATCCCAAGGTGTCAGAAAAACAGGAGGAGAGCTGAGACAGCTCAGGGAAGGGATGGGAAATGGCAGGGGAGAGCTGGGTGGGAAGCAAGATTGGTGTCAGTAGCTGAAGGGAAGGAAAGCTACAGCCATGGGACAGTGTAGAACAGGCTGCAGTAGGGATGCCAAGGGCTCTGGCAAGGTTGAAAGGCCCAACAGGACCAAGGTCTTTGTCCCCTTGGCTCTGGCAGTTGCCTCTGCCACCAAGGCCTGTGAGGAGAAACTTGGCTTTGAGGCTTTGAGATTTTTCTATTGCAAGGGCAGTGGTCAGGGCTTGGCCTTTCTGCTTCCTAGAACCAAAGGCAAGTTTTTCTGCCTGCACTTTGCCTTTGTCTCCCTGCAATCCTGGCCTCTAACAAGCTGCTCTAAGGAGTCCCTGGGGAGCCTTTGTCAGGAACAAGCTCAGGGAGGCCAATCAGTGCTTCAAGGGACTTTGGAGTTTTCTTCTGACTTGGACTTCTTGAGAGGCTTCTTGGCAGTCCCTTGCAGAGTCTGCTGGCAGTACCTAAGGATGATGGAATCAGCCCCAAATACTCCATGGGGCTCATTAAATACTGCTGAACCTCTCATTATTGCCAAGGTTCTGCAGCTAATTGGAGAAGTTTTTAGTACACAAAGCACCTGATAAAAAGATTTTTAAAGGTACATTTCATTCCTTTTCAGCAGGAGTTGTCTCTTTGCAAGAAACCACAGCAAAACCTGACAAGGTCCTACTCTGCTCACTGCTCACCCACTGCCTCCATCAGAGCCCAGAGCCACAGGTGAGGGACAGGATCTGCCTTGCCAGGGGCTGGGGTCAGGGCTTGGCCCTTTGGATCAATGAAACCCTCCAGGTTTGCTCAGCAGCAGAGCCACCTTGAGCTGCTTATCCTGACCTCTCAGCACTGCCTCAGTTCTCTGCTCTCCCCACAGGCTGGAGATGCTTAGTGCCTCCAGTGATGCCCTTGCATCCACTGTCTCCTTCTGCCCTAACCAGACCCTGGGGACCCTTTCCCAGTATGTTTCACTGGAACCCATTAAGAGTAGAAGAAACTTCAGAGTTTGAATCTGACTTTGACTTCTGGAGAGGTTTCATCAGCTTCCTCTCAGTCCCTGAGGGTTACAGGCACCAAAAGCTAACAGAGGAGTTATTAAAACACCTTGGGCTGGTCCTCTGCTGCCCTATTGGGCCAGACTCCTGGGCTGGAAGGAGCTGCTGGCAAGCAGGCAGCGCTGCAGGAGACAGCTCTGGCAGGAGCAGCTCCTCTGCACAGCACAGCAGGGCTGAGGACACTGCCAGAGGATCTCTGGGAGATGAGGAAGGCAGAGAGAGCTTCAAGGTATCCAGGACCAGGAAGGGTGACTGATAGCTCACTGGAGGAGAAGTCACTGCAGTCCCTGACACAGTGAGGCTGTGGGTGCAGGACACTGCAGCTGGAGCTCCTGGAGGCATCTCCATCTCGGCAGCGACGCTCAGCTGAAGGCTCCTGGAGTGTGCACACAGAAGGAGGAGCAAAGCCCTTCAGTTCCATCCTGTGAGCAGCAGTGAGCAGAGCTGGGGAAGGAGAAGGCTTCACCCTCATCTCCTCTGCCTTTCTCTCTTCCCTTCACTGTCTCTGCAGCACTGCAGGCCTGCTCCCTGTTCCTCCACCTCTCCATGGGTGTGGTGGTTTTAGGCAATGCCTTTAAAATTTAGTTACAGATTTTGAGCAGAAAGTAGAAACACAATCAATAGATCACTCTTGGATGTGAAAAGGAAAAGATTATTCTAAACAAATTCATTGGATAAATCTCTGGAATCAGAGGAGCTGTACCATAACAATTCTCTCACTTCTCTCTGATCTCAGCTGTTTGCTGCTGGGGAGAGATCACCTCCTTTGGCTGGCCTTGGCTAAGTCTAACCCACTGCTTTTTTTCTCTCTCCCCTCCTCCTTTCTCTCTTGGAATGGGGGGTTAGAGGGTAGGGGAAGAGGACCAGGGACCCTCTAGGGGGGTGTGTGTTGTTAACTAATTGCAAATACCTGTCTAATCTTGTCACTCCTGTATGTTCTGTACCTGTTCATTGCATTCCATTGAAGAGTGTAGCTCTTGCTTGTCAATACAGCTTCATTTGCTTCTAAATGAGCTGCTCTGGCAAAGCTAATGCTGGGGGAAATTCAAACCACCGCAATGGGACTCTTGTTCTCGGACTGGGCTGTTGGTCACTTTCGGTTCTGACATCAGAGGAATCTTCATAGCAATTCTGGGTCCCTGCTGCATTTGAAGCTGTGACGAACTCTGCCATGGTTTGGTAGTCATGGGGAATAAGCTGATCCATTCCTCATGCAGCTCAGGCACAGGGGATACAATGAGGCTGAGAGAAGTGTGCCCTAACTTGTCACTGCCTTTCTCTCCTTGCACAGGTCTCCATGGCCAGAAGCAGCAGATGGCCAACAGCAGCTCCATCAGCCACTTCCACCTCCTGCCATTCCCAGGCACAAGGCAGCTGCAGCTGCTGCACTTCTGCCTCTTCCTGGCCATCTACCTGGCTGCCCTGCTGGGCAATGGCCTCATCATCACCACCATAGCCTGGGCCACCCCTCCACACCCCCATGTACTTCTTCCTCCTCAACCTCGCCCTCACTGACATAGGCTGCATCTCCACCACTGTCCCCAATCCATGGCCGATTCCCTGAGGGACACCAGAGACATCTCCTACACAGGATGTGTTATTCAAGTATTTTCCTTTTGTTTATGATATCAGCAGAGTTTTATCTTCTCACCGCCATGTCCTACGATCGCTATGTTGCCATCTGCAGACCCTGCACTATGAGACCCTCCTGGGCAGCAGAGTTTGTCTCCACATAACAGCAGCTGCCTGGGCCTGTGGGGCTCTCTCACTGCTCTGCTGCATACAGCCAATACATTTTCCCTGCCCCTCTGCCAGGGCAATGCTGTGGATCAGTTCTTCTGTGAATCCCCCAGATCCTCAAGCTCTCCTGCTCCACATCCTACCTCACAGAAATAGGGCTTCTTATGGTCAGTATCTCTTTAGCTTTGTTGTTTTGTGTTGATTGTGGTGTCCTATGTGCAGATCTTCAGGGCAGTGCTGAGGATCCCCTCTCAGCAGGGACGCCACAAAGTCTTTGCCACCTGCCTCCCTCACCTGGCTGTGGTCTCTCTGTTTATCAGCACTGGCTTCTTTGCCTACATGAAACCTTCCTCCATCTCCTCCCCATCCTGGATTTGTTATTGGCAGTTCTGTACTCGGTGATGCTCCAGCAGTGACCCTCTCATCTACAGCCTGAGGAACAGGAGCTCAAGGCTGCCCTGAGCCAACTGATCCCTGGATGCTTTCAGAAGCAATAAACTCTTTGTCTTCTCCTGTAGAGTAGTTCTGATGTCACTCAGTGCAGCCCAGCCTGGCTTTTGTACTTTGTGGTGTGGACTTACTCTTTATAAGTTGACATCCTGTGTGACATGAGGAGCTGTGTCCCTGGGTGTTCAACACAATAAAGGACCCTGCAGGGAGTGTTTCTCTGAGCCTTCCTGCAAGGCCTCTGTGGAGCTGCAGGGCAGTGCCTGTGTGCAGAGGTGGAGGGGCAGAGTCCCAGCACAGCCACAGTACCAGAGAGCCCCAGAGCTTGGCTGTCCTCAGCTGCTCTTTCTTCCCTTACACTGGGGCTGGGGCAAGGCCTGAGGCACAGCTTGGGCACTTTGTTGGGAGCGTGTGAGGAAGACAGCAGCAATCAATATGATTGATAAGCACGCTTCACTTTATTGCCGGGTACACATCTTACAAAGCATCTCAGCTAAGTATGCATAAATGTCATTATTCTATTGGTCTCTGATGAAGGCCACATTATAATATCCAGCCTACTTGCAATTAGGTCTGTGTACAATCTCAGAAAACTCCCTTCTCTAACTCTTCCTTTCCCATCCTGTTATCTTACAAACACATTCTCTTCTGCAGGGCCCTTTGCAGACATGAGATGAGCAGGCACTGCCAACACAGGAGTGATCCAATCAGCAATATTCACCACCCAGTTTGTATAATTCTGTCTATGTTTAGAATGATCACTTCAGTGTGTACAGCACAGACCATCACATTCTGTCCAGCCCTGACTGGGAGCTGATAACAAAGAAACCAACAGCAGCTGGATTTTGCAGGCTGCCATGGCTGACACTCTCCACATCAGTGGCTGATTCAAGCAACATTTTGATGTTTCCTTGTCTTGTTTTGCAACCCAAGATGCCAGTTCCCTTAGCTGAGCTGCTGCTTTGCTGTAGCCATTTGAAGCAAGATTATCCTGGCTGCTAGTGTTCAGCTTTGTTCTACAAACCTCCATGATCATCTTCTTCAGCTGTTAGGCTAAGCCTGCATGGCTTAAGGAAAGGGAGTGTGATTAAAGATCATAGTACTACATCAGCTCCAGCTCTATGCTGCAGGTACACACAGCTTTTCTGCTTGGAAAGTCCCTGAAAGATCTAATTCTTGAGGCTCTAATGGGGCCAAGAGCAGATATCATCCCACATGTCCTGCTGCTTCAAACACCTCACTGGTGTGCTACAATTTAGTTTGACAGGCATTTTAAATTCCAGGTTTGATTTCATGCATGCAGCAGTGCTGCCCAAATGTTTTGCTATCCCATGGAGTTAGCTGATGTGGGTGAGGGCTTGTTTCCATTGATCATGCTCTGAAGCAGGCCAAACACAACAAGGGGAGACCCGTGGACCTGGCACCTGTGGAAACACAAGCATAGCCATGGCCCCAGGTCACAAGATCCCAGGAGCCTTCCCAATCAAGGGTCTGTAAATTGCAGAGCCACACTGGGGCCTTTTTTGCCAAAGGATTGCTCACAGACTGCAATGACAAGAAATGGTTGCTGTGACAGGTTCACACCACTCTGAGAGATGGTTAAATAATTCATCCATTAGGGTGAGTGAAATGTCTGTGCTGACATCCACTCCAGCTCTGCCCCTGGTCTTTCTGCAAGTGACCCCATAGGCCTGAGGGGTGCGTGGGGAGGCACTTGTGTCTGTGTGCATGCTCCCAAAGGATTGCTCACAGACTGAAATGACAAGAAGTGAGTTCCTGTGACAGGGTTCACACCACTCTGAGAGATGGTTAAATGATTCAGGGTATAGACAGCTTTCCACAGCCTGCTGTGTGGTGTCTCCCCCAACATTCCGCTTTTGCTTTTCAAGCATAGTTTTCACAGTGTGATGGGCAGGTTCAGCTATGGCCTGGCCTGTGGGGCAGTGGGTTGTGTTGGGAACATGAGGAACCCCCCTGGTGTACAAACACTTGTGACCTGCAGGCGATAGAGCCGGGGCACATCAGCTCTGATTTGCTGTGGAATGCCCAGGGCAGAAAAAGCTTTTCTCCGGGGCATAATTCCATCTCAGGCCTTTTCACCACCATGTGGGTGTAGCCCATAAACACAGCAGAGAATGTGTCAACTGAGACATGGGCATAGCTCAAAGGCC
>JAAWVA010000030.1:24356202-24453830 GCA_015227895.2 Colaptes auratus
CTAATGCAGGCCAGGATGCCGTTGGCCTTCTTGGCCACTGGGCACACTGCTGGCTCATGTTCAGGTGGCTGTCAATCAGCACCCCCAGGTCCCTCTCTGTTTGGCAGCTCTCAGCCACTCTGACCCAGCCTGTAGCTCTGCATGGGTTGTTGTGGCCAAAGTGCAGCCCCTGGCACTGGATTTGTTGAATGCCATCCTGTTGGACTCTGCCATCTGTCCAGTCGGGCGAGGTCCCTCTGCAGGGCCCTTCAGCCCTAACTGACCAACATCTGCTCCCCAATTGGGTCATCTGCAAATTTGCTGGACTGTCTCAATCCCCTCATCCAGATTCGTCAATGAAGACATTGAAGAGGATGGGCCCTGCACTGATCCCTGGGGGACGCCACTGGTGACTGGCCTCCAGCTGGAGGTGGCACCATTCACCACACTCTCTGGGCTCAGCCCTCCAGCCAGTTCCTAACCCAGCACAGAGTGTTGCTGTCCAAGCCACGAGCTGACAGCTTAGCCAGCAGTTTGCTGTGGGGGACGGTGTCAAAGGCCTTACTGAAGTCCAGGAAGACCACATCCACAGGCCTCCCACATCCACCAGGCAGTCACCTGATCATAGAAGGAGATCAGGTTGGAGAGGCAGGACCTGCCCTTCCTAATCCATGTTGGCTGGGCCTGAGCCCTTGGCCATCCTGCAGGTGACAGTTATTGCCACCAGGATAATCTGCTCCATCATTTTCCCTGGCACTGAGGTCAGGCTGCCAGGCCTGGAGCTTTCAGGTTCCTCCATCTGACCCTTCTTGTGGATGGGGACCACAGTGGCCAGTTTCTAGTCATCTGGGACCTCCCTGGTCAGCCAGGACAGGAGGAAAATGATGGAGAGCGGCTTGGCAGCTCATCTGCCAGCTCTCTCAACACCCTAGGGTGGATCCCATCCCGCCCCATGGACTTGTGAGTGTCCAAGTGGCTCAGCAGGTCCTGAACCAATTCCTCATGGATTTCCAGGGCATTACACTGCTCCCTGACCCCATGCCCCAGCTCAGGAGGCCACTCGTCCTGAACTCCTCGTGCCTTGCTGTTAAAATTGAGGCAAAGAAGGTGTTCAGGACCTCAGCCTTTTCCTTGTCTTCAGTCACAGTGTTCCCCTCCAGGTCCAATAGGCAGTGCAGGTCTTCTTGCCCTTCTTTTTAGCATTAACATATTTGTAAAAATGCTTTTTGTTATCCTTCACAGAGGTGTTCAGCTTCAGTTCCAACTGGGCCTTTGCCTCTCTAATATTTTTCCTGCATAATCTAAAACTTCCTGAAACATATCAGGAGAAGCCTCCCCTCCTTCCAGAGGTGATACAGCCTCTTTTTTTCCCTTAGTTCCTCCAAGAGCTGCTTGCTCATCCAGGCCCAGAGCCTTCCCCTCGGCTCATCTTTCGGCAGATGGGAACCGCCAGTTCCTGTGCCTTCAAGAGCTCCTGTTTGAAGCAGCTCCAACCAGCCTGGACCCCTTAGTTCTTGAGGGCTGATACCCAGGGAACTTTGCAAATAAGTTTCTTAAAACAGGCTGAAGTTCACCCTCTGGCAGTCCAAGGTGAAGGTTCTGTTGGTGCTCCTCCCTAGCTCCCTGCATATTGAACTCTTCACCATCTCATGGTCGCTGCACCCCAGGCAGCCTCCCACGGTCACATCTCCCACCAGCCCTTCTCTATTGGAGAACACCAGGTCAAGCAGAGCCTGACCCCTGGTAGGCTCACTCAACAGCTGCATCAGGAAGTTGTCCTCCATGTGCTCCAGGAATCTTCTGGACTGCCTCCTCTCTGCTGAGTTAAGTTCCCAGCAGATATCTGGCAGGTTAAAGTCACCCACAAGGACAAGATCTGATGACCTTGAGACAGCCTCCAGTTGCATAGAATGTTTCATCTGCCTCCTCATCCTGGTTGGGTGGTCTATAACAGAGTCCTGAACACTTTGGGTTTCTAGAGGTAAAAGGAAAACCTCATCCCAAGGATAATGCCTAATTAGAATGGAAACCCCAACCCTAATAAAGTATTGTCTTTGGTTGGTTTTCCTTGGACATTTCTTTCCCAAAAGATCACTTTTGGGGGCATTTCTTCCCAGGGCCAGGCTGGAGCCATGTGCTCAGTTCAGGGAGGTGTCCTTGACACCTGGGAGAGTCTTGAAGGTCAAGTGAGGAAATCAAAATAACTCAGGTAGCCATTCAACAGGATTCTTTAATAACCCTTCATGGACATGGAATGGATCACTCCAAAGCTTACACGTGCTTGTCCTGGAGGCACAAGTCTGAACATGCCCAAACACAAACCCCCTTGCACCCCTCCCTGTGGAGCTGGGGTGCTCAGCACAAAACTAGACAGGGCAAGGTGCTGGTAAATCTACAAAGCTGGACAGGCCCAGGCTTGTCTAGGCAGGTCCTGTGGTCAAGGGAAACAAAGTGCACAGTTTGCAGCTGTGCCTGGCCAGCTGCCACGCTTATGGACTCCCTGTGCAGCTTCCCATGGTTGGGCAAACTTTATTCTCTAGGTTGAACTCTCTTGTTCCTCTCTTTCTTTCTCTTCTGCCATTGGCCATTATTGTCTTCAGCACCTTATTAATCCAAGCCAGGAGGGTAAACAACTCTCCCTTGTTGTACCAGGAGCCTGGGGTTCCCCAGAGCCTATTTTGTCCATATGAACCCGAACACTCAGTAGCTGCAGCGGGTGAATGCTGCTGGACTGCAAAGCAGCCTCTGCATGCCTGCTGCCTGAGTCTGCAGCCAGAAAGATGCTCTGCTCCACCTGTGACACCTGAGGTGCTGGTGCAAGCTGCTGGAGCCGTGGCAAGACGAATGAGAACCACTTGTCCCACCCTGAGCACTGGAGAAACTGCGAACCTCTTGCCCAGCCAGCAAGCCTCCCCATGTCCTGTGAGCCAGTAGCTACTCACTCAGAGCCCCAACAAGCTGCTGCAGCCCGAGCAGAGAGCAGCTGCCTATCTGCTCACAGAGAAATTCCGCTCCAGGGGGAGACTGCTTCTCCCCTCCACACACACACTCTGCACAGCTCCTCTGCTGAGCACCATCTTCTCTGCTTTGTTTCACTACTGCAGGCTGCACTCTGTGCTTTGGAGCATAATTGCAGTGTCCAAAAAGGTCCCAGGCAACAGTGTCCTGAGCACAAAGGCTGATTCCTATCAAGTCTCTTTGTACAGCTCTGGGCCAGCTGCCTCTGTAGCAGCCATAGATTCCCCTTGCAGGTGAACTGCCCTTGAGGCATTAGCTCTTTCCTAAGCTGAATCAATGTTTAAAAGATTCTAGCTTGATTCAACTGTTAAAGTTGTATTGAATGTGTATGTTGTGAAATACATTAACCACAACCAAACAGCTGTACCTGTGTGGGCGGTATCACAGTATCACATTAGAGGTTGGAAGGGACCTCAGAGACCATCAGGTCTGACCCCCCTGCCAAAGGAGGATCACTTAGGGTAGTCCACAGAAGAGTGTACCCAGGTGGGTTTTGAAAGTCTCCAGAGAAGGAAACTCCACAAGCTCTCTGGGCAGCCTGTTCTAGTGCTCTGTCACCTGCACTGCAGGGAAGTTGTTCCTCATGTTGAGGTGAAATCTTCTCTGCTCAAGCTTGAACCTGTTGCTTCTTACCTTAGATTGGCCCCTCCACTTGACACCCACCCCTCAGGTATTTATACACATTGATGAGATTTGATATTAATACATGGATTTAAATTATTTTTATGTTATTAAAGAATAATATATTTGTATTAATATATTTGAATAAATATAATAATTGATAACAGTGCTGAACAAGGTTAACCATATGCCTCATATAGTATTAGTAATACAGATGCATTGGAATGATAAAAAATCTTTGAAGAGCTAAAATCCTTCCATTCCTTGCTCTTTGCTGCCATCTGCTGTCCTCCTGTCAACATTGTAGTCACTGTGTCATCGCTTTGTATTTTTCCTGTTGGTCTTCTGCCAATCCCACAGGATGTTCTCATCTTGTTACTGAGGCCCAGGTGTGTGAGACCCCATCCTGTTTTCCAGACTCAGCCTTACCTCTCTCTTTGATGTCTGTGGCTGGGGTCTGCTGCCTTATGTCCCTTCACTCTACCAAGCTCAGTGGTCCCTTTATTGATGGCTGAAGGCTACTCTAATGAGTGGGAAAGTTTCAACAGTTAGTGAGGAGTTAATGAGTCTCCTTCCTTCAGCTGTCCTGCTGAGAGTGCTGGGCAGGGCTCAGGTGAGGGCCAGCTCTGAGGGGCAGGGGTTGTGTTGGGTCTAGGCTGAGGCTGGGGTTAAGGTCAAAGGACCAATGCTTAACAAAGGGTAAAGGCTGGGGCCAAGATGAGCAATGGGGGCAGAGTCAGGGTGAGGGGTGGGTTTGGGAGGGGATGAGCTGTATGGGGTGAGGTGCAGGAGGGGTTCAGCTCCACTGTGTTAGAGCAGGGGACTGAGTAGAAAGGATGGGAGGGGCCCAGTCTGTATTGTGAGGTGTGGTATTTTCAATGCAGACCCCAGTAAGACTCCCCCACTGCAGGGGGCTGGGCTGGGAGAGAGGGAGACACTTCCCTTCCTATGAGCCCACCAAGAGTGGGTTAGACATTCCACCTTCCAAATGTCAAGGTCCAGGACAAGAGATGAAATTTCTTGGTGTGATGAAGAGGTTATTAATTTATGAATATGAAATATGAGTTATATAAATATTAATTTGTATTAATTATTAAAATTATCAATAACCAATGAGTCACTATTTTATATCCATAGTCTAGTGTACGATTATGAAATACATCCCAGAAATGGTTCAGTGTTGATAATTTGGACTCAATTAGAATATTTGCAGAATAATTTCTATTCATATAACTCAGGCTGCAATTCCACCACTTGGCCACCAGGTGGCGACTCGACGAGACGCTGGCAGCTGCTTAACTCTATACAGAGTTACTCTATAAATCAGAGGCTTGGACTAGTAATGTGCTGCTAGGCAGAGGTGCTTTCAACTGAGCATCAGTGAGTGGGAAGCAGGTGGGAGATTCACTGTGTCCTTTGTTTGTAGCAAGGTTAGGTTCCAGCAGGCTGGTCTCACCAGGGCTGGCTCCTGGGCTGGTCTGGATGGGAATGGTGGAGACAACCTTCTCCCTGCCATGACAGCTGAGAGGGGATGGAACGTAGGCTAGCCGGTAGGCAGGCTCCCTTAGCAGGACTCAGGTGGCTCCCTCCAGACAGCAGGGAGCAGTCCTGTGGGGTTGGCCTGGCAGGGATGGTCCCAGAACAGGGTTGGCCCTCGTGGCAATGACGTTCAGGACCTGGGAGGACGTACCACCACAGCAATCAGTTCAGTTTCTGTCTGTGTGATGTCTCTGTAATCATTGGCTGTGATTGGAAATTCTCTGTGCCAAGAAGTGCTCACCAGGATGTGTCTTTGCTCACATGTTGTATGGTTAGCTACAACCTACACCCATTGGGAAGAATTTCACTGCAATCCAACAGTCCTCCAGCACCCTGATTCCATCAGCCTGCTACAGCAACCAGGACAAGCAGGACAAAAGACTCTGCCCAGAGCCCACCATGACAGTGAAGCAATCCATTGAGTGCTAAAAGTAATCAAGAGGAGTGGAGAACACTGCTGGTGGGAAGTGCTGTGTGGATGGTGTCCAGCAGCAGCTGGGACACTGCCCCTGGTACAATAAAAACAAAATATAACAAACTAAAAATAGCTATTAACAAAAAACACAAGGATTATCAGCAAAAAACTACAAATAAGGACTATCAAGACTACTAGATTAAAAAAAAAAAAAAAACCAAAGACCTATTAAACATTCAAAAAGTTAAAATGAAAATGATAATTAAAAAGAATTAATAGAAAAGAAGGTTAAAAAATAATAAAAAAGCAAAATAAAAATTAAAATAGAAAATAGATTGAATAAAACAAACATGCAAAAGAGAAAAAATAATTAAAATAAACAATATAAGATCAAGAAATTAGAAATGGAAAACTAGATAAAAAAAATTAAATTATTTTAAAATTGATAACAAAAATTTAAAAATTACAATAACAAAATAAAAACAATATTTAAAAAAAAATTAAATTAAAACATTACAAAAAACTAAATTGAAAATAATTTTTAAATAATTAAAATAAAATAAAATATCAAAAAATAGTTAAAAATATTAAAATTATATTAAAATTAACAGAAAAAATAATTTAAAATTATAGAAAATAAAATTCGAAGAAAATATATTAAAACGGTATAAAAATAATTGAAAACTAAAAATAAAAAATAAATAAAAAATTAAACAAATAAAATGAAACAAGATTTAAAAAATAATAGAAAATGTAAAAAGTATAAAAAAAAAACTAAATTAATTTTAAAAAATATTTTTAAAATTAATTAAAAATAAATTTAAAAATATATAAAAAGATATTACAAAAAATAAAATAAAATAACAAAAAAGATAAAAATAAAGACATTGGAGACAAAAAAAATTTGAAAAAAATTAAAATAAAAAATAAAAATAAAAATAAAAAAGACAAAAATTAAAATTTAATTTAAAAAATAATAAAGTCAAAACAAAACAAATTTATTAAAAATACATTGACAAAAAAAATGATAAAATTTTGAATTAAAAAATTAAAATTAAAAAAAAATCAAAATTAATTAAAAATTATATGGAATCATAGACTCATAGAATCAGTCAGGGTTGGAAGGGACCACAAGGGTCAGCTAGTTCCAACCCCCCTGCCATGGGCAGGGACACCCCACACTAGATCAGGGTGGCCAGAGCCTCATCCAGCCTGGGCTTAAACACCTCCAGGGACAGGGCCTCAACCACCTCCCTAGACAACCCATTCCAGGGCTTCACCACTCTCATGGGGAAGAACTACTTCCTCACGTCCAGCCTGAATCTCCTCACCTCCAGCTCCATTCCATTCTACTTAGTCCTTTCACTTCCTGACACCCTAGGAAGTCCCTCCCCAGCATTCTTGTAGGCTGTCTTCAGATACTGGATGGCCACCATTAGGTCACCTCGAGCCTTCGGTTCTGTCACCTACAATCATTGCAATGAACAACGGCAGAAGAATCAAGAATATGAAGGAACACCATTTCCTATGAAGTCAAACATCGATCACAATAACTGTTATGATAATATGAGATCAAAAGCATCAATCAGAAGAATGTACCACAGCACCATGTGAATTAGACCTGAAATTTATGGTGGTTTTATTGTTGTGTGATAAGATAAAATATTCATATGGACTTATATGTTATCTCACCAGTTTGCTATAATTTTACACACTTAGAGGGAAAACCACAATCCATTATAACACCACATGCATTTTCATTGTAGGCTGGAAACAACAAACAAACAAATAAATACCTAAAAAGGGGGGGGGGAAGGAAGAAAGAATAGCCCATAGCAAAAAAAGTTTTTAATGGTACCAACAAGAGATAGTTAGCTCATGTCAACACCTAGAAACATCAACCTGGCAAAGTGCTGCAACCCTCTCACCACAAGACAGCACGAACACGGCACAACTGTCATGAAGATGACAGTCAGCAAACCTGCCTAGCACTGACCTCAGCGACTGTCACTGTAATCCAAGAGGTCAACAGAAAGTATCTAACATAACTGAGTGTCATGACTGCTTAACTGTTGTGTGAACATTAAGAGATCAGTATCACTAGGATGAGCAAAAACACATTATTATGGGTAATTTTCTATTGAGCAAAGCAATGAAGCTCCTTTGCTCTTGCTGTTTGCCTGCAAGTTTTCTATCTGTGAAGCTAGAGCCTGGCCAGATCTACCTTTACAGATGAAAGAAATCTTGCTACCATTAAGCAATTCATTATTTTTGACCATCCTAGAGATAAATAAAGATGCAACATACCCCTAAAGCAGATTGTAAAAGACAGTGCTGAGGATTGGATTTGTGTCTTAATCTCTGTGTGCAATGTGTTCAGCCATAATCAAGTCTTCTCTGCCAATAAGAAGAGTGAAATGTAAAGATCGGAACTATTGAGATCTAAGTTCTTTTTTACAATGTTATCTTTGACCATGTACTATGCCAGCTCTGTTAGAACATTGTAACTAGCTCAACTTAAGCATTGTGCCTTGTATGGGTTACATCAGTCTGTTGGACATGCTGCACTACAGGACTTTTGCTTTTGCTATCCAGCTTAGCTTTAAGTCACTTGCTTCTGTATATGCAAAGGGTATCTTGTAGTATGGGATGGGAACAACTCCCATGAGCAGATTGCTCACAAAAACAAAAAGGGGATTTGTGGTAATGGTGGCAGTAAGCAGTGTGAGCAATCTGGCAGTGTAGGCTTAGAGCCTGACATGGTGGTAGGCCATGCTCAGCAGAAGTGCAGAAGTGGCTAGCAGTGTAGCAAAGCAGTGCTGTGCCTGCAGCATGTAACTAAAGCAGGGCACTGGTAGCTATGAACACAGAGAGTTATCTGGGAATAACAGGACACACACCTGCATCAACAACCTCGCGTGGTAGTAGTAGTGTGACCAATAATCTATAACAGTGCGAAATGTGGTCACTGGTGGGGAGCCAATGAAGCTGTGCCAATGATGCTCCCCGAGTCTGTATAAGCTGTAGAGGTTCCCTTAACAAATGAACAACACTGGATCACATTGGTCATCCATACTGACTCCATTCTCTGTCACCAACAGCCAGCTATTAAATATTAATAACAGCCCTAACAGGACTCCTTCCCAGGACAGATTGTGCCCACACCCAGGAAAGGCTGCACCACCTGAAGCTTCCAAACACTCATCCGTGTCTCTTTCCCATACAACCTACATCCCCTTTCCCACTCCCTAACAGACTGGGCCCCACCACAGTACGAACTCTCTGCCTGTTCTTTGGAGCTGGATGCTCTGGTGTGTCCCATTCCCAGTCAGAAAGACACCACAGCATCTGGGAGGAACCATTCCAAATACCCTGGGATGGAGCAAACCCTGCACACAGAACACCAACTGCAGCAGGCTGTGGCAGGAGTGTGGCCACCCAGACACAGGAGTTCTTATCCCTCAGACAGCACTGCTGTGGCCACATCTGGATGATTGTTGTCTGGATGAAGCATACTCCAGTCTAGAAGAGTAGCAGGAACTGGGGAGGCTGCAGAGGAGATCTGCCAGGATGGGGTTGACATCTCTGTGGAGAGGCTGAGGGACCTGGGCTGCTGCAGCCTGCTGAATGGAGGCTAAGGGCACTGCCAGAGCAGTGTGCACATGGCTGAAGGGTGGTTTCAGAGAGGATGGAGCTCTTCTGGGGAGTGGGAAGAGAACAAAACCTCCACAAAATGCAGCTTGGAAGGTTCAGAGGAGAGGAGGGCAAAGAAATGCCCCTCAAAGAGCAGAGCTGCTATGCATGCAGCCATCCAAGGTGTCAGGAAACAGGAGGAGAGCTGAGACAGCTCAGGGAAGGGATGGAAATGGCAGCGGGAGAGCTGGGTGGGGAAGCAAGATTGGTGTCAGTAGCCTGAAGGGAAAGAGCTACAGCCATGGGACAGTGTAGAACAGGCTGCAGTAGGGATGGCCAAGGGCTCTGGCAAGGTTGAAAGGCCCAACAGGACCAAGGTCTTTGTCCCCTTGGCTCTGGCAGTTGCCTCTGCCACCAAGGCCTGTGAGGAGAAACTTGGCTTTGAGGCTTTGAGATTTTTCTATTGCAAGGGCAGTGGTCAGGGCTTGGCCTTTCTGCTTCCTAGAACCAAAGGCAAGTTTTTCTGCCCTGTACTTTGCCTTTGTCTCCCTGCAATCCTGGCCTCTAACAAGCTGCTCTAAGGAGTCCCTGGGGAGCCTTTGTCAGGAACAAGCCTCAGTGAGGCCAATCAGTGCTTCAAGGGACTTTGGAGTTTTCTTCTGACTTGGACTTCTTGAGAGGCTTCTTGGCAGTCCCTTGGCAGAGTCTGCTGGCAGTACCTAAGGATGATGGAATCAGCCCCAAATACTCCATGGGGCTCATTAAATACTGCTGAACCTCTCATTATTGCCAAGGTTTCTGCAGCTAATTGGAGAAGTTTTTAGTACACAAAGCACCTGATAAAAGTATTTTTAAAGGTACATTTCATTCCTTTTCAGCAGGAGTTGTCTCTTTGCAAGCAAACCACAGCAAACCTGACAAGGTCCTACTCTGCTCACTGCTCACCCACTGCCTCCATCAGAGCCAGAGCCACAGGTGAGGGACAGGATCTGCCTTGCCAGGGGCTGGGGTCAGGGCTTGGCCCTTTGGATCAATGAAACCCCTCCAGGTTTGCTCAGCAGCAGAGCCACCTTGAGCTGCTTATCCTGACCTCTCAGCACTGCCTCAGTTCTCTGCTCTCCCACAGCCTGGAGATGCTTTAGTGCCTCCAGTGATGCTTCCCTTGCATCCACTGTCTCCTTCTGCCCTAACCAGACCCTGGGGACCCTTTCCCAGTATGCTTCACTGGAACCCATTAAGAGTAGAAGAAACTTCAGTTTGAATCTGACTTTGACTTCTGGAGAGGTTTCATCAGCTTCCTCTCAGTCCCTGAGGGTTACAGGGCACCAAAAGCTAACAGAGGAGTTATTAAAACACCTTGGGCTGGTCCTCTGCTGCCCTATTGGCCAGACTCCTGGCTGGAAGGAGCTGCTGGCAAGCAGGCAGCGCTGCAGGAGACAGCTCTGGCCAGGAGCAGCTCCTCTGCACAGCACAGCAGGGCTGAGGACACTGCCAGAGGATCTCTGGGAGATGAGGAAGGCAGAGAGAGCTTCAAGGTATCCAGGACCAGGAAGGGTGACTGATAGCTCACTGGAGGAGAAGTCACTGCAGTCACTGACACAGTGAGGCTGTGGGTGCAGGACACTGCAGCTGGAGCTCCTGGAGGCATCTCCATCTCGGCAGCTGACGCTCAGCTGAAGGCTCCTGGAGTGTGCACACAGAAGGAGGAGCAAAGCCCTTCAGTTCCATCCTGTGAGCAGCAGTGAGCAGAGCTGGGGAAGGAGAAGGCTTCACCCTCATCTCCTCTGCCTTTCTCTCTTCCCTTCACTGTCTCTGCAGCACTGCAGGCCTGCTCCCTGTTCCTCCACCTCTCCATGGGTGTGGTGTTTTAGGCAATGCCTTTAAAATTTAGTTACAGATTTTGAGCAGAAAAGTAGAAACACAATAAATAGATCACTCTTGGATGTGAAAAGGAAAAAGATTATTCTAAACAAATTCATTGGATAAATCTCTGGAATCAGAGGAGCTGTACCATAACAATTCTCTCACTTCTCTTCTGATCTCAGCTGTTTTGCTTTGCTGGGGAGAGATCACCTCCTTTGGCTGGCCTTGGCTAAGTCTAACCCACTGCTTTTTTTCTCTCTCCCCTCCTCCTTTCTCTCTTGGAATGGGGGGTTAGAGGGTAGGGGAAGAGGACCAGGGACCCTCTAGGGGGGTGTTGTGTTGTTAACTAATTGCAAATACCTGTCTAATCTTGTCACTCCTGTATGTTCTGTACCTGTTCATTGCATTCCATTGAAGAGTGTAGCTCTTGCTTGTCAATACAGCTTCATTTGCTTCTAAATGAGCTGCTCTGGCAAAGCTAATGCTGGGGGAAATTTCAACCCACCGCAATGGGACTCTTGTTCTCTGGGACGGGCTGTTGGTCACTTTCGGTTCTGACATCAGAGGAATCTTCATAGCAATTCTGGGTCCCTGCTGCATTTGAAGCTGTGACGAACTCTGCCATGGTTTGGTAGTCATGGGGAATAAGCTGATCCATTCCTCATGCAGCTCAGGCACAGGGGATACAATGAGGCTGAGAGAAGTGTGCCCTAACTTGTCACTGCCTTTCTCTCCTTGCACAGGTCTCCATGGCCAGAAGCAGCAGATGGCCAACAGCAGCTCCATCAGCCACTTCCACCTCCTGCCATTCCCAGGCACAAGGCAGCTGCAGCTTCTGCACTTCTGCCTCTTCCTGGCCATCTACCTGGCTGCCCTGCTGGGCAATGGCCTCATCATCACCACCATAGCCTGGGACCACCACCTCCACACCCCATGTACTTCTTCCTCCTCAACCTCGCCCTCACTGACATAGGCTGCATCTCCACCACTGTCCCCAAATCCATGGCCAATTCCCTGAGGGACACCAGAGACATCTCCTACACAGGATGTGTTATTCAAGTATTTTCCTTTTGTTTATGATATCAGCAGAGTTTTATCTTCTCACCGCCATGTCCTACGATCGCTATGTTGCCATCTGCAGACCCCTGCACTATGAGACCCTCCTGGGCAGCAGAGTTTGTCTCCACATAACAGCAGCTGCCTGGGCCTGTGGGGCTCTCACTGCTCTGCTGCATACAGCCAATACATTTTCCCTGCCCTCTGCCAGGGCAATGCTGTGGATCAGTTCTTCTGTGAAATCCCCCAGATCCTCAAGCTCTCCTGCTCCACATCCTACCTCACAGAAATAGGGCTTCTTATGGTCAGTATCTCTTTAGCTTTTGTTTGTTTTGTGTTGATTGTGGTGTCCTATGTGCAGATCTTCAGGGCAGTGCTGAGGATCCCCTCTCAGCAGGGACGCCACAAAGTCTTTGCCACCTGCCTCCCTCACCTGGCTGTGGTCTCTCTGTTTATCAGCACTGGCTTCTTTGCCTACATGAAACCTTCCTCCATCTCCTCCCCATCCCTGGATTTGTTATTGGCAGTTCTGTACTCGGTGATGCCTCCAGCAGTGAACCCTCTCATCTACAGCCTGAGGAACCAGGAGCTCAAGGCTGCCCTGAGCCAACTGATCCCTGGATGCTTTCAGAAGCAATAAACTCTTGTCTTCTCCTGTAGAGTAGTTCTGATGTCACTCAGTGCAGGCCCAGCCTGGCTTTTGTACTTTGTGGTGGTGGACTTACTCTTTATAATGTTGACATTCCTGTGTGACATGAGGAGCTGTGTTCCCTGGGTGTTCAACACAATAAAGGACCCTGCAGGGAGTTGTTTCTCTGAGTTCCTTCCTGCAAGGCCTCTGTGGAGCTGCAGGGCAGTGCCTGTGTGCAGAGGTGGAGGGGCAGAGTCCCAGCACTGCAGCAGTACCAGAGAGCCCCAGAGCTTGGGCTGTCCTCAGCTGCTCTTTCTTCCCTTCCACACTGGGGCTGGGGCAAGGCCTGAGGCACAGCTTGGGCACTTGTTGGGAGCGGTGAGGGAAGACAGCAGCAATCAATATGATTGATAAGCACGCTTCACTTTATTGCCCGGGTACACATCTTACAAAGCATCTCAGCTAAGTATGCATAAATGTCATTATTCTATTGGTCTCTGACTGAAGGCCACATTATAATATCCAGCCTACTTGCAATTAGGTCTGTGTACAATCTCAGAAAACTCCCTTCTCTCTAACTCTTCCTTTCCCATCCTGTTATCTTACAAACACATTCTCTTCTGCAGGGCCCTTTGCAGACATGAGAATGAGCAGGGCACTGCCAACACCAGGAGTGATCCAATCAGCAATATTCACAACCCAGTTTGTAATACTCTTCTGTCTATGTTTAGAATGATCACTTCAGTGTGTACAGCACAGACCATCACATTCTGTCCAGCCCTGACTGGAGCTGATAACAAAGAACCAACAGCAGCTGGATTTTGCAGGCTGCCATGGCTGACACTCTCCACATCAGTGGCTGATTCAAGCAACACTTTTGATGTTTCCTTGTCTTGTTTTGCAACCCAAGATGCCAGTTCCCTTAGCTGAGCTGCTGCTTTGCTGTAGCCATTTGAAGCAAGATTATCCTGGCTGCTATGTGTTCAGCTTTGTTCTACAAACCTCCATGATCATCTTCTTCAGCTGTTAGGCTAAGCCTGCATGGCTTTAGGCAAAGGAGTGTGATTAAAGATCATAGTACTACATCAGCTCCAGCTCTATGCTGCAGGTACACACAGCTTTCTGCTTGGAAAGTCCCTGAAAGATCTAATTCTTGAGGCTCTAATGGGGCCAAGAGCAGATTATCATCCCACATGTCCTGATGCTCAAAACACCTCACTGGTGTGCTACAATTTAGTTTTGACAGGCATTTAAATTCCAGGTTTGATTTCATGCATGCAGCAGTGCTGCCCAAATGTTTTGCTATCCCATGGAGTTAGCTGATGTAGGCTGAGGGCCTTGTTTCCATTGATCATGCTCTGGAGCAGGCCAAACACAACAAGGGGAGACCCGCTGGACCCTGGCACCTGTGGAAACACAAGCATAGCCATAGCCCCAGGTCACAAGATCCCAGGAGCCTTCCCAATCAAGGGTCTGTAAATTGCAGAGCCACACTGGGGCCTTTTTTGCCAAAGGATTGCTCACAGACTGCAATGACAAGAAATGAGTTGCTGTGACAGGGTTCACACCACTCTGAGAGATGGTTAAATAATTCATCCATTATGGTGAGTGAAATGTCTGTGCTGACATCCACTCCAGCTCTGCCCCTGGTTCTTGCTTGCAAGTGACCCCATAGGCCTGAGAGGTGCCGTGGGGAGGCACTTGTGTCTGTGTGCATGCTCCCAAAGGATTGCTCACAGACTGAAATGACAAGAAGTGAGTTCCTGTGACAGGGTTCACACCACTCTGAGAGATGGTTAAATGATTCAGGGTATAGACAGCTTTCCACAGCCTGCTGTGTGGTGTCTCCCCCAACATTCCCGCTTTCTGCTTTTCAAGCATAGTTTTCACAGTGTGATGGGCAGGTTCAGCTATGGCCTGGCCTGTGGGGCAGTGGGTTGTGTTGGGAACATGAGGAACCCCCCACTGGTGTACAAACACTTGTGACCTGCAGGCGATAGAGCCGGGGCCGACATCAGCTCTGATTTGCTGTGGAATGCCCAGGGCAGAAAAAGCTTTTCTCCAGGGCATAATTCCATCTCAGGCCTTTTCACCACCATGTGGGGTAGCCCATAACACAGCAGAGAATGTGTCAACTGAGACATGGGCATAGCTCAAAGGCCCAGACTCAGGCATGTGAGTAACATCAGATTGCTATAGCTGTAGGCTCTGTAATCCCCTGGGATTGACACCAGCTGGCTGGGTCGAGGAGAAATGTTGACAATCTGCACAAGAGACCACAATATCTCTTGCTGAAGACAGGGATATGCCAAACTGCTTCTGCAGTGTGTGAGCCCCTTGGTGGAAAAAGGCAGGGATTGAGCTGCTTGCTGCCACATCAGGCACAGGCGCAGGCCAGGTAGGCACCATCAGGGTATCAGCTGTGGTGCTTCCCTTGGACACAAACCCTGGCAGCACTCTGTGGCTATGAACATGCAGTACATGGAACGATTCTGTTTGACTTTGCAGCACAAGCCATAGGGCTTTTAGCAAATGAAACAAAGATTTGTTGTTAACCTCCTTCAGCAGTGCCTGGTGCAACTGCTGCACAAGGTTACAAACACACAGTGAGTCAGTGACAACGGTTATGGGCTCGTTGGGCCACTTAGTAAAGACCCTTACCACTGCTTTTAACTCCAGGAGCTGAAGTGAACCATCCTGAGAGGCTAGGAGCTCCTGCCATTTCCCCTTTTCTTGCCAGGCAGTGACTGCCTTCCCTGTTTCCCCTGAACCATCAGTAGAGATTGTCTTTCCTGGGACTGGTGTCAGAGAGAACCAAGTCGGTTCCACTCGTTGCAGCCTTCCATGTAGCTGCAAAAATCGATGTGCCTAGCATGCAGCAAAACCTTCCCTGGGGAATCTGTCAGGGGCATTGGCAACTCAGGGCTGTGTGCCATACACCAGTCCAGATATTCTGATATTAAAGGCAATGTCAGAGTGGCAGGGTGTAGTCCTAAGAGTTGAACACACCATTGCCTGGCTTTGCACACAACCCCAGCAGCCAGCTCCATTTGAGTGCTCACTGTTTGCTTTGGGGGAAATGGTAAAAAGACCCAGTCCAGAAAATGCAAAAGATGTGGCCAGTGTCCATTCCATTGTGCTGTGAGAGCTGGAGGATGCCCTTGGGAGATAAGCACAGAAATGCTGACAGGTGCTGCTTCTGCTACCCGATGGGCTTGTTCCCTGTTGTGAAGAGGTTATTAAATTTAATGAATATGAAATATGAATTATGAAAATATTATTTTTATTAATTATCAAATTATTAATAACCGATGAATCAACAACTTATATATATATTCTAGTGCACGTTCGTGAAATACATTCCATAAATGGCTTAGTGTTATGATCAGAACTTAATTAAACTATCTACAAACTATTTGTATGTTTATATAATGAAAAGTGCAGTTCCGCCGCTTGGCCACTAGTTGGCGACTCGGCGGAACGCGGGTTGGCTTCTGGCTATATACAACAATATTGTGATCTTTTCTGTGCGTCAGCGATGGCTGCTACACGCGGATACTTTGAACTGAGTGCTAGTGGGTGGAAAGCACGTGGGAGATACTCTGTAGCTGTTGTTTGTAGCAAGGTGGGGGTCCGGCTGACTACTGCCGCTGGACTGATTCCTAGTAGACTTGAAACGGTGGACTCGGTCGGTTCCCTCCGGACAATGGGGGTCGGCCCTGGAAGTCGGCTCGCATGGCAGGGCGGGGCGACGGTTGCCGGTAGGCGGGTCAGAGGTTCCCGGTCGGACAACAATAGCTATGGGGTCTGCCTCGTGGCGACGGATCTCGGGGCTGAGGTAAACAGCCTCGGAGAGAGAATGCGGCTGCGCTGAGCTGCGGCTTCTCCGTTACTGGGCTTAAAGGCACAGTGGGACGATCGGGGTGGTCCCGGGCTTGGTGCAGTATAAGCACGAAACAATGCTTTAATCTTCCCTGCGGTTCCAGGGCTTGGACCGGCACACGTGGCGGCTCTTCTCCCGCTATGGCGGGGCTAGGTATATGCGGACTTAGTCTCTAGTACTAAAGTCCCTTCTCCCCGACAGCTGGGCAGATCTTACCCTCGGGGGCTGGTCCAGTCCTCCGGTAGCACGGTGGGCTTTCCCGGTCGGTACGACTGGCTGTAACGATGCTGGCTTCTCGGGCTCAGCGAAGGTCCTCCCTCTGGGGTGATCCTCATGATCAGAGTGCTTCTCACGATGCAGCGGCTTCAGTATGCGTGCATGTATGACAGAAGCTAATAACAATAAGCTCAATGGCAGAGGCTGTGGCTTGAGAGCTTCTCTCTCGAGCAAGTACAGAGACAAAGTGAACCAGGGGGCCAGTTGTTTACCCACAGGGGTAATACTTATAGATTCCTCGAGGCTGGGTTTGACCAATGGGCACTCTCATAGGCAACTGGCTTCAGCCTATAGAAAGCGTGAAGCTAGAATTATGCCCATACTTGGTGTTTGCACACGCACTGCATACGCTCAGTGCGTGCTGGCCCTGGCTTTTGTCTTCCTCCTGAAGGAGGGGAAACTGGTCCACATGCAGGGACCAGATAGGCAGAATGTGCCTTCACCACATTCCCATGGCAATGGCGAGCTCCACTTGCTGCAGTGCAGGTTGTGCTTTTGCAGCCAAGCCTCGAGGAGATAAAAGGTCAGGGTCTCCCTTCAGTGAGTCAAATAAGGGAGCTAGCAGGGTTGTGCTAAGACCTAGCAAGGGTCTTACCCAGTTTATGCTTCCCAGTAACTTCTGCAAATCATGGAGGGTGGTCACAGATTGCTGAATTTGTATCACTTGTGGCTGCATTGCTTGATCTAAGATTTTTAGTCCCAAATATTTTCCAAGGTGTTTGGTGCTGCACCTTCTCTGGGGCTATTTCTAACCCATATTTCCTCAATGCTTCTGTCACATCAGGCACAACTGCACTCAGCATGGCCTCTGTCTGTGTAGCAATTAGCACATCATCCATACCTGGTAGCAATACCTGGTGGGATATTTATCATGTCCTTACCTGTGATACAGCCTGTGCCACATACCACTGACAAACAGCAGGGCTGTTTTTCATGCCCTGGGGAGACACAGCCCACTGATACCTTGTCCAGGAGGGACAAAAAGCCTCAAAAATGCTCTGAATCAGACAATGGAGCAGGAGGCAGCAGGGCTGGTTTGGCAGGAAATTGCCCATGTTGCCCAGGCTTGTCTGACCATACCCTGGGGTCCAAGTGGGCCAGGTGTGTGTGCCTGTGGCCACGTTTGGAGAGAACTCATTCTACAGGTTACAGTGTCAGGTTTTTATCTCTCAATCTCTGTTGTCACTGGCCAGCATTGTCTTGGGAAAGCTATAAGTACCAGCCCAAAGAGCCAGAGCCTTGCCTTGCAATTGTCCAAGCTCTGGGAGAAGTCACAAGCCTTGCTTGGAATCCAAGCTGTGCTTCAGTTTACCCAGACAAGACTGCAGGCCCCTGGCTGTGTAGCATTGTAAAGCCCAGGAGCAGGAGGGATGTGTCTCTCAAAGACGAACCCTGGAGGAGCCGAGAGCCCCCAGGAGGGTTTTGTTCTATGGGCAGAAGCAAGGAGCAGTGCTGCCAAGATTGCAGCTGAAGAACCTCTCCAAAGAGGCAAAGCTACAAAGCTGACAGCCCTGCAAGCCTCAGCAGCAGCCTCTTTGCTACAAAGCTTTAACACATCCAAGTGCCGGGTTCTGCACATAGGCCACAGCAACCCCAGGCAGTGCTACAGGCTGGGGTCAGAATGGCTGGAGAGTGGCCAGGCAGAGGGACCTGGGGGTACTTGTTGACAGTAGGCTGAACATGAGCCTGCAGTGTGCCCAGGCAGGCAAGAAGGCCAATGGCATCCTGGCCTGTATCAGGAATAGTGTGGCAGCAGGAGCAGGGAGGTCATTCTGCCCCTGTACACTGCACTGGTTAGGCCTCACCTTGAGTCTTGTGTCCAGTTCTGGGCTCCTCAGTCAAGGAAGGATGTTGACTTGCTGGAAGGTGTCCAGAGAAGGGCAACAAAGTTGGTGAGGGGTCTGGAGCACAGCTCTGTGAGGAGAGGCTGAGGGAGCTGGGGTTGCTTAGCCTGGAGAAGAGGAGACTCATGGGAGACCTTACTGCTCTCTACAACTACCCGAAGGGAGGATGTATCCAGGTGGGGGCTGGTCTCTTCTCCCAGGCAACCAGCACCAGAACAAGAGGACAGAGTCTCAAGCTGTTCCAGGGGAGGTTTAGACTGGATGTTAGGAAGAAATTCTTCACAGAGAGAGTGATTGCCCATTAGAATGTGCTGCCCGGGGAGGTGGTGGAGTCACCATCATTGGAGGTGTTCAGGAGGAGACTGGATGGGGTGCTTGGTGCCATGGTTTAGTTGATTAGATGGTGTTGGGTGATAAGTTGGACTGGATGATCTCAAAGGTCTCTTCCAACCTGGTCTATTCTACTCTACTCTACTCTACTCTACTCTACTCTACTCTACTCTATTCTACTCTACTCTACTTCTATTCTATTCTATTCTATTCTATTCTATTCTATTCTATTCTATTCTATTCTATTCTACAAAGCCTTGGGAGACAAACCCTGTGTGTGCTACAGCAACAAGCTGCAGAAGCCAGCAGAAAGTGAAACTGTGCTCCTGCAGCTCTCCCGTGGGCAATCTCCAGCATGTTGCTGATGTTTTCCTTTTTACTTTACAGTTTAAATTGCTGTTTGTTGTCTCTGGATTTTTGCTCATATTGTTTAAATTGTTCCATATTCCTGCTGGGGAGGGATCTGAGCCACAACAGAGTATTTCAAACCAGTCAATAGGTTTCACCAATATTTTCTGCAGGATTTTATTTATTAATAAAGTTATTAATATTATTATTAATCATTCCACCTATTGAATATTAATAACCTCCTTATGATCATAAGAGATGTGTAGGAACAAGTTCTTTACTATGAGGGTGGTGGAACACTGGAACAGGTTGCCAGGGAGGTGGCTGAGGCTTCATCCCTGGAGATATTCAAGGGGAGGCTCAACAGGGCTCCGGGCTGCCTGATCTAGTGGAGGATGTCCCTGCTGACTGCAGAGGGGTGGGATTGGATGACCCAAACCAAGAGCTGGCCAACTGCCACCTGTTGTGCTGCCCCCAGAATGCTGCCCACACCCAGGAAGCTGGAACCCAGAAGCAGCAACCGGAACAGGAAGCCTCCCATGTTGCAATCTGAACTTCAAGCCCCATCAGACTTTGCTGCAGTCAGCACTTTCACTTTCTGAAGCTGGCATGGCTGCAGCATGCTCTCAATAAAAGCAGCAGGTTCAACTCAATCCAGCACAACCCCTCAGTGTACTCCTGGGGCAGGGAAATGTTGGGAAAGCAGAGCCTGGAGGCTTGTTCAGCAGTAGTCAAACCACTGCTGTGGTATCAGCTCCAGCACTGCAAAACACAGCACTAGAAAGATGCTCTGAGGAGAATTAACTCCAGCTCAGCCAAATCAAATACAACTCTTCAAGATCCTAAAAGCTCCTCAGCACTCAAAAAGAACTCTTCCCACTCCTGGGTGGGTGGAAAGCTTGAGGGAAGATCCAGGTCAGCAGGAATCCATCAGGAACACTGCTGAGCTAGGGAGAAGGCTTGTGGAAGCCCCAGGCCTGCTTCAAAGCAGCAGAGCTCCTTAGTGGAAAGATGACAGAAACTTTCTGAGTGCTTCCAAAGACCTCCCTGAGATCCCCCTACACCCTCCATAGATTCTGATAGTCAATCCTGGAACCCTCCAGCCCCTCTAATCAAATTAATATTTTATATCCTTTACTGTTGAATCTCTTGGGCAGTGGTATCTTCAAACACTGCCCTGGCTGATTGACAAAGTACATTCACAGGTTCTGGCGTTGGGCTGTGGGTATTACATTCCACATCTCAAGACAGTTCAATGACTTCAGCACAGACCTAAGAGCTTCCCACACAGCCATTCCAATTGGAAACAAAGGTTCTGTGGTTTGACACAGAGGGGATTCTGTGGCAGGTTAGCCAGGGACTCATGACTTGCTCTTCTGTCCTGTACCTGCCCTGATGCTGTGGCTATAATTTGAGCAGTCCTCAGCTAGGAGAGGGCTAGGGGCCTCTCTCCTCTGTGTCCAGTTCATGGTCTGGAGCTTGCCTTTGGCTCAGAGAGGGCTAGGGGCCTCTCTCTCGTGTGCTCTATTGCGAGGCTGTAGCCTCTTCTGGGATTCAAATCTCTTGGAGCTTTTCCCCTTTCTGCCTTGGTCCAGGTGCAAGGCCTGGGTGTAGTTGCTGCCTGTTGCTGCAGGCTCTTCAGCTGCAACTCTGGCAGCATTTGGCTTTGTTGCTGTCTGGGTGAGAACAAGACAAGTTGTCTAACTTCCTGGCTGGTTTAAATACTGTCCCAAGACAATTCATTCCCTTTACTAGCACAGAACCCTGATAACTGCAACTATAGCATGAGGCATTGCCAAGCATGGCCAGGGGCACACACAGAGTTCACAGCTGTCTGGGCTAGGGCATGTTTTGGGGTTTGACCCTTCAGGACACCCTCCACACCTTGACATCCCCCCAGTGAAACTGCTCTGAGATACCCCTGAGACTGCCCCTAGCAAGACACCCTCCAGACTCTTCTGAGAACCTCACTTTGACCTCCCTGAACTGGGCACACAGCTCCAGCCCCATTCCCAGGGAACAAATGTCTAAAATAAAAGCAAACAGACAGGATTTGGTGAGTTTGGTATTTTTATTGACACAACTGGGCAATGGACAGAGAGTTTTTCATCCCAGGGAGACAAAAAGAAAGGGGGAAGAACCAGACAAACCCTGACAAAGCTGAGCCCAGCTCCAGCTGAGCTGACTCATCACTGTAATCGTTCTCATCAGCACTAATTTGGTGTTCAAAAGGGCAGGAGGTGTTTGTTCCTGCCAGAACCCCCAGCCTCTAAGAAATGCAGGTGAAAAAGAGGTGATTTTGGTTCAAATTGCGGGAAAGGCCCTTTCAGGGGCTCGTGATTACCCCAACAGACCCTGGGTGGGTTTATTTCGCCTGCCCCACACTGTGGGCTGGTCAGCAGTGTGGCTGCGGCGATGCCTGGTGAGGTTGGAGCTGCTGCTGAAGCTCTTGCTGCAGTCAGGGCAGGTGAAAGACTTCTCACTGGTGTGGCTGCGGCAGTGGTAAATGAGACTGCTCCGACGGGTGAAGCTCTTGCCGCAGTCAGCACAGGTGAAAGCCTTCTCTCTGCTGTGCACATGACGATGCTGGGCGAGATGGGAACTACGGCTGAGGCGCTTGCTGCAGTCGGCGCAGCTGTACGGCTTGTCACCGCTGTGCCTGAGCTGGTGGTTGATGAATTGAGTGCTCGTGGTGAAGCTCTTGCCACACGCAGCACAGGGGAACAGCTTCTCCCCGGTGTGGCTGCGGCGGTGGATGGTGAGGCTGGAGCTGTGCTTGAAAGTTTTGCCGCAGTCCCTGCAGGTGAAGGACTTAGTGCTGTGCACACTGCGGTGTTGGGTGAGGGCAGAGCTGTGAGTGAAACTCTTACCGCAGTCGGCACAGCGGTACGGTTTGTCACCACTGTGAGTGAGTTGGTGCTTGATGTATAAAGTGCTGGTGGTGAAGCTCTTGCCGCACTCAGCACAGGGGAAGAGATGCTCTCCAGTGTGGCTGCAGAGGTGGATGGTGAGGCTGGAGCTGTGCTCGAAAGTTTTGCCGCAGTCCCTGCAGGTGAAGGACTTCTCACTGGTGTGGCTGAGGCGGTGCTGGCTAAGGTGAGCCCTTTTCTAACACATTCTCTCCTTTGCTGACCAAGAGTTTGTGCAGCAGGACCTCTGCTCTTTGCTTGGTTAAAAAAAATAAAGAACGTTTCATTAACATTTTCCTTCCTGAAATCCTTCCTCCAGAACATGTCCAGAGCTTTTAGGCCAGGCCCTGTGCAGATCTGGGGGAGAAAAGAGTTACAGCACAGCAGCACTGCCAGGGAGCACCAGCACCTGGACTTTCAGGGATGTTTTCTTGCCACTTGCAGCCTCTCCTGGGGCAGTGCAAGGCCTGAGTGCTGTGGCAGCTTGGTCATTGTTCTGCTGCATGCCAGCCCTGTGAGCACAGGCAGGGACAGGCCATGGGAACTACTCTGACTGAGCTGCCCCCCAAAAGCAGTTCCACAAAGACAGATGATCTGCTCAGGGCAGAGTCTGAAGGCTTAGGGCTTCATCCAAAGGTTCTCTCCAGAGCAGGCCCAAGGAAGTGTCCCAGGGATGCAAACAGCAGGGAACAGCTCAAGTGTGAGTATGCAGGGCTGGGGCACACAGCAGTGTCCTGACACAGACAGACCTCCTGCAAGAGGCCTGAAGGATCCCCAGAGAAGGCTCTGTACTGTGTCTGTGTTCACTGGACAGCCTGGGGAAGGTGTCCCAGGGTAATCATCCTGCTCTAGCCACTCACCACCACCATTTCCACCACTGGTCTCTCATCACAACTTGGAAAGTTTCTTTGTCCCCCAGTTGCAGGTCACAGGATCAGGAGGTCAGCAATGGCTGCTGGCATTGCGCAGATGAGATGCAAGCATGGCCATGGTGTGTGGGGTGAGAGGAACCTGAGTGAGCACAAACACCATCAGCTGTGGCTGGGGTACCAAGGCACTGGAGGTGTGAGGAGCCTCCCAGCCTCTGGCAGGGGCAGCAGGAGGCCAGGGACACTCTGCCTGCTGCAGTGCAGAGCCCGTGTGAGTGATGGGGAAAGACTCTGTCTGAACATCCTGAGATGCAGAAGCAGTTCATGAGGCCAGCTCAGGTGTGGACAACTGACAGAGCTCTGACATTTCTGTCTGTGACTGCAGGATAATCCAGAACTAGAAGCACAGGATGGGGATGGAAGAGGCTCCTGATCCAAAGAAGAGAGATTCCAAATGTGTCCAGAGATGCAACCTAACTGATTAGCAAACATTGACTGCCTGAAGTCAAGGCACCTCTGTGGGAAAAACACCCAGGGTGTGCATCCAGCCAGGCTGTTGCCATCCCGTAATAAGGAACAAACACACAGGGTGGGCAGCACCAGGAGGAAAGGGAAAGTGTTGGAGATGTGGCAGTAAAGGCAGGAAAAGATTAGCCCTCAGCTGGTCAGGCATCTGTGCCCCTGGGGCTGTGCTCCCAAAGACAACTGTGGCTGATCAGTGAGAGACTCAAAGTCCTCCTGTCTGCTCACATCAGCCTTGCTGGACTGTGCCCTGAGATGTGCACAGAGCCATCCCAGAGGTTCTGGGCTCCTTGGAAAAGGCCTCTTCAAGAACACCAAAAAGGAGGGTGGGGAACATTGCAGGCTGGTCACCCTCAGCACAGTCCCTGGGAAGGTGGAGGCTCGAACACATCTGCAGCCATTTGCAGGCCCTTGCAGGACAAGAGAGGTAGTGCTGAAGCCATATGGGTAGGGGCAAGAAGGGGATGTTTTGTGCCTGGACCTTAGCCAGGGCTTTGCCATGGTCCCCCATAGTCTCTTTAGAGCCAGAGTGCTGAGAGCTGGAGTGCAGAAATGGGTGAGGTGGTGGCTGGGTGGTGGCTGAAGGCCAAATGTCACCAGTGGAGAGTCCTCCTGGCAGACACTTGACAGTGGCATCCCTCAGGGCAAGCCCTTGGGCCAGCACTGTGCAATGTCTTCATGAACTCCCTGCACCATCTGAGCCAGGGCCTTTGCAGCTCCTCTGGAGATGAAGCCAAACTGGGCAGAGCCCTTGAGGGACCTCATCTGCTGAAACCTGCCCTGAGCAAGATCATTGGACAAGAGGATGTGCAGGAGTCTCCTCCATAACTGCAGCAGGACAGAGCCAGCAGCTTCTCCACTCAAAGCCTTGGTAGGAAATCTACCAGATGGATCTGGTGAAACTTTGATCTGCTCAGGCTCTGGCCACAAGGAGGCTGAGGGCTGAGTGTGCAATCCTGTGCTCAGCTGTGTCTCAGGAACTCACCACTCAGTAGGAAGCCAAGGACTGGGAAGGGGGAGGTGAGGCCAATTCTGCCTCCTGAGAGGATTGGCCACCAGCAGGAACAGAGCTGGGAAAGGGACTGAGAGGTCAGGTGTGTCTGCAGGAGCTTCTAGGGCAGCCCTGGGCTCATGGCTGGCAGATGGGCAGAGTGATCTGTCAGATGGCCTCTGCCAAAGGGCCTGGGCTGACTGCAGGAAGGGGCTGATGGGTTGGCTGCTGTGTCTCTGCTGCCTGAGTAGCTGATGGGACAGCAGCAGGCACAGGGCTTGGTGCTGTCAAGCCAAGAAACTGCAAGGCCAGCAGCCTTGGGAGCTCCTGCTGAGGTAGGCAAGAGCAGGAGAGAGGAACACTGCCAGATGGTGCAGCCTGGCAGGTGCAGCCTGGCCATGAGGAGCAAGAAACCTCTCTCAAAGGGTAGTGCTGTGGCCTGAGAAGATCTCCAGAAGGAGTCTGGGATCAGCCCTTCTCATTGTGTCCCAAGGAGCAGAGGGTGAGTGTGGGCAGGTGTCAGTGAAGGCATGGGAAGGCCAAGGTGGGGAAGTGAGAGGAGTGTCTGCAGCCTGCAGGGCAGGAGAAGCAGCTGTGAGACAATGCAGGACAAAGCTGTGGGAGAGCTGGCAAAGGGCAATGGCAGTGGTGGGAGTGATGAAGAGAAGCCAAGGTTGTGCCCTCTTGGCTCTGGCAATTCTCTGTCCCCGAGGCTTCTGAGGAGATGTTGTCCTAAGGCACTGGGAGGGCCTCACTGCCTCTGTCCACAGCCCCAGGAAGGCTGAGGACTGTCAGGCCCTTGTCCTCCACTCAGCATCACAAACCCTACAGGGATGCTAAAGGAAGGCTGGAGAGGGACTTTTCATGAGGGTGTCTGGTGACAGGGCAGGAGGGAAAGGTTTGAAGGTGAGGAAAAGGAGGTTTAGACTGGGCCTTAGGAAGAAGTTCTTCAGTATGAGGGTGGTGGGACTCTGGAATAGGCTGCCCAGGTAGGATGCCCTCTCCTGAGGCTGTTGAAGGCCAGGCTGGATGAGGCCTTGAGCAGCTGAGTCTATAGGAGAGGCATCCTTGCCTATGGCAGGGAGGTTGGAGCAGATGAGCTCTGAGGTCCCTTCCAACCTAGGCCCTGCTATGTGCTATGAAACCCACCCCCCACCCCCACTGCACCTGAAGAGCCTTGACCCACACATGAGGGACAGGATCTGCCTGCCCAGGGGCTGTGCTCAGGCCTTGGCCTTTGTGCTGCAGAACCCAGAGCCAGAGTTTGCTCTCCTGCACTTTGCCTTTGCCTGCTGCAATCACAGCCTCTCCTGAGCTGCTCTAACCAGTCCCTGGGGAGGCTTTGGCAGTAACAAGCCTCAGTGGGGCCAATCAATGCTTCAAGGTACTTTGTGCTTTGCTTCTTACTTCTTGCACAGTTTCTTCACTCTTTTCTCAGTACCTGAGGTTCATGGAATGATCCCCAAGTGCCCTGAGGAGCTCTTTGTGTCTTTGTTGTTTCCTTCCAGATTTCAAAGTGCTCCTCACAAAGCTCAGGTTTTGATGGCAAACTATTGGATTGTTTCTCAGATGAGGGCAGAGGTGACAGCAGCATCCACCAAGCCAGAATGATCCAGGGTGCCTGCTCAGGAGGTCTGGACTGGGAGGAGAAGCTGTCCTTTGAGGGCCTACATGGAGTGGACAACTTTGCTCCTCACCCTCCCCAACCTCCCCATTGCTGTCACTGCCCACCTGTGCCTTACATCCCTGCTCCTTGCCTCAGGCTTCTCCACTGCTCTCTGCAGCTGGAGCTCACAGCTCAATGGCACCAGCTGCCCCCTGCTCTCTTTAGACAACTGCCTGCACACAGCCACAGAAGAATTGTTGCTCTTTGGAAGAAAAACAAACCAAGGCTGAGAAAGTTGCCTCAGCAGTCCAAGGCCTCTGGAACCATCTGCTCAGCACACAATGTTGCACACAGTGGCCTTACTTTTTCAGTCACTTGGTCCCCAAGAATTCGCCCAAGAGCACAGGGTGATAAGGAGAGCAAGGATGAAGTACATGAGCATTAGGAGGAGGAGGATGAAAATAATTATGAGGAGGACAAAGGGGATGATGTGGCAGAGAGAGGTTGGTCTCTTCTCCCAGGCAGCCAGCACCAGAACAAGAGGACACAGGCTCAAGCTGCACCAGGGGAGGTTTAGGCTGGATGTTAGGAAGAAGTTCTATACAGAGAGAGTGATTGCCCATTGGAATGGGCTGCCCAGGGAGGTGGTGGAGTCACCATCATTGGAGGTGTTCAGGAGGAGACTTGATGGGGTGCTTGGTGCCATGATCTAGTTGTTTGGGTGGGTTGGATTGGTTGATGGGTTGGACGCGATGATCTTGAAGGTGTCTTCCAACCTGGTTTATTGTATTGTATTTTATTACAGTACAATAATACAATACACCAGGTTGGAAGCAACCTTCAAGATCATCGCGTCCAACACATCAACCAATCCAACCCACCCAAATACAATACAATACAATACAATAATACAATACAATACAATACACCAGGTTGGAAGAGACCTTCAAGATCATCACGTCCAACCCATCAACCAATCCAACCCACCTAAAATACAATACAGTACCATACAGTACAATACAGTACAAAAGAGTACAATACAGTACAATACAGTACAATACAACCCACCTAAACAACTAAAAAAAAAACCTAAACCCTGGCACCAAGCACCCCATCAAGCCTCTTCTTGAATACCTCCAATGAAGGTGACTCCACCACTTCCACAGGCAGCTGATTCCAGTGGGCAATCACTCTCTCAGTATAGAACTTCTTCCTAACTTCAAGTCTAAACCTGCCCTGGCGCAGCCTGAGACTGTGTCCTCTTGTTCTGGTACTGGCTGCCTGGGAGAAGAGACCAACCTCCGCCTGGCTACAACCTCCCTTCAGGTAGTTGTAGACAGCAATAAGGTCACCCCTCAGTCTCCTCTTCTCCAGGCTAAGCAACCCCAGCTCCCTCAGCCTCTCCTCATAGGGCTTGTGTTCCAAGCCCCTCACCAACTTTTGTTGCCCTTCTCTGGACACGCTCCAGTAAGACAACATCTTTCCTAAACTGAGGGGCCCAGAACTGGACACAGGACTCAAGGTGCGGCCTAACCAGTGCAGTGTACAGGGGCAGAATGACCTCCCTGCTCCTGCTGGCCACACTGTTTCTGATGCAGGCTAGGATGCCATTGGCCTTCTTGGCTGCCTGGGCACACTGCAGGCTCATGTTCAACCTACAATCAACCAGCACCCCCAGGTCCCTCTCTGCCTGGCCGCTCTCCAACCACTCTGACCCCAGCCTGTAGCACTGCATGGGGTTGTTGTGGCCAATGTGCAGAACCCGGCACTTGGATGTGTTAAATCTCATGCCGTTGGACTCTGCCCATCTGTCCAGCTGTCGAGGTCCCTCTGCAAAGCCTCTCTGCCCTCCAGCAGATCAACTACTGCCCCCAGCTTGGTGTCGTCCGCAATTACTGATGATGGACTCAATGCCCTCATCCAGATCATCAATAAAGATGTTGAAGAGCATGGGCCCAGCACCGATCCCTGGGGCACACCACTAGTGACTGGCCGCCAGCCGGATGTGGCACCATTAACCACCACTCTCTGGGCTCGGCCCTCCAGCCAGTTCCTAACCCAACGCAGTGTGCTCCATCCACGCCATGGGCTGCCAGCTTGGCCAGGAGTTTGCTGTGGGGGACGGTGTCAAAGGCCTTGCTGAGGTCCAGGTAGACCACATCCACAGGCCTCCCCACATCAACCAGGGGGTCACCTGATCATAGAAGGAGATCAGGTTGGTCAAGCAGGACCTGCCCTTCCTAAAGCCATGCTGGCTAGGCCTGATCCCTTGGCCATCCTGTAAGTGCTGCATGATCGCACTCAAGATGACCTGTTCCATAATCTTGCCTGGCACTGAGGTCAGGCTGACAGGCCTATAATTCCCTGGCTCATCCAACCGGCCCTTCTGTGGATGGGCACCACGTTGGCCAGCTTCCAGTCTTCTGGGACCTCTCCAGTGAGCCAGGACTGCTGAAAAATGATGGAGAGCGGCTTGGCCAGCTCATCTGCCAGCTCTCTCAGCACCCTAGGATGGATCCCATCTGGTCCCATGGCCTTGTGGGGGTCCAAGCGGCTCAGAAGATCTCTAACTGCCTCCTGGAGCAGCGGGAAAACTATGCAGCTCCCTGGTTCCTTCTGCCAGCTCTGCAGGCCAGCTGTCTGGAAGATGTTCTACCATGCTAGGATAGATTGAAGCAAAGAAGGTGTTAAGTACCTCTGCCTTTTCCTCATCCTTTGTTACAACCTTCCCCTCCGTGTCAACCAAGGAGTGGAGGTTGTCTTGCCCTTCCTCTTGCTATTGATGTATTTATAGAAGGACTTTTTGTTGTCCTTCACAGCAGAGGCCAGTCTAAGTTCTAAATGGGCTTTTGCCTCCCTAATTTTCTTTCTGCATGTCCTAGCAACATCCCTAAACATTCCGTAGGTAGCCTCCCTTTCTTCCAGAGATGGTACACCCTCTTTTTTTCCCTTAGTTCTATTAAGAGTCATTGACCAACCAGGCTGGCCGTCTGCCCGGCGGCTCATCTTCCGGGACACTGGCACAGCCTGTTCCTGAACCTTCAAGAGTTCTTCTTTGAAGCAGCTCCAGCTCTCCTGGACCCCTTTATTTTTAAGGGCTGCATCCCAGGGAACCTTCTGATTAGTTCCTTGAGTAGCCTGAAGTCTGCCCTCCTGAAGTCCAGAGTGGAGGTCTTCTTGCTGCCCCTCTTGGCTTGGCTGAATACCGAAAACTTGATTATCTCGTGGTCACTGGTGCCTAAACACCCTCCGACCACCACATCACCCACCAGCCCTTCCCTGTTGGTGAAGAGGAGGTCAAGCATGGCCTTACCCCTGGTAGGTTCACACAGCACCTGGGATAAGAAGCTGTCCTCCATACACTCCAGAAACCTTCTAGACTGCCTTCTTTCTGCTGTGTTGAGATCCCAGCAGATATCAGGCAGGTTGAAGTCGCCCATGAATACAATACAATACAATACAATACATGAATACGCCCATGAATACAATACAATACAATACAATACAATGCAATACAATACAATACAACCCACCTAAACAACTAAAAAACTAAACCGTGGCACCAAGCACGGCTTCTCTGTTTTCCTTCCTCTTGAGTTGCTTGTCTGAGCTCCTTCCTCCAAGGCTTCTGTGGAGCTGCAGGGCAGTGCCTGTGTGCAGAGGTGGAGGGGCAGAGTCCCAGCACAGCAGCAGTGCCAGGCAGCCCCACAGCTTGGGCTGTCCTCAGCTGCTCTTTCTGCCCTTTCACTCTCCTGCTGAGCCTCTGTGCTGGGGCAAGGCTTGAGTGCTCTGGCAGATTGGGCACTGTGCTGCTGGGTGGCAGTGCTGGGACTGCAGGCAGGGAGAGTCCAGGGCTGCTTTTGGGACAGAGCTGTGCTCCAGAGCAGCACTGCCATCAGAACAGGAGGTCTCCTCATACCTTCATACCCCAACTCCCTCCCATTACAGACTGCACCTACTCAGAGTCCAAACTGGATACCCTGACCCCCTTCCAGTATAGACTCAGTCTAAACATGGTTCCTCTAACCCCTCCCAGTACAGATGTGGCCTTATCCCAGTACAAACTGGATCCTACTGTCCTTTAGCACTGCAGCCTTGGTCCCATCCCAGCACAGAATCCATCCCCTGGCTCCCTTCCCAGTACCATCTGCATCCATCCCAGTACAAACTGCACACCCTCATCTCTCCCAGTGCAACCTGGTCCCTGTGCCAGTCCAATCAGGATCCCTTTCATCCCTCCTGGTACACATTAGGCCTTTTCTCAATAAAATCTGTATCCCCTTATGCCCTCCCTGTACAGCCTGGACCCTGTCCCAGTACAAGCTGCATTCCCTGGCCCCATTCCAGTACAGTCTGGTCTCCACATATTACAATCTGGATGGAGCTGTGGTCACCTGGCTGGGCCCACCACATCCCCAGCAGTGCCACCCAGCTTGCTCTCACCATAGGATGAGCTGGAGCCGGGCACCACAGTGGCAATGACTGAGGCCTCACAGGCACCGGTGCCCAGGCTGGCCCTGCACGTGGACTCACTGGAGTCAGCTGCCATGACGTGGGGCACATGCACCCAGGAGCCTGAGATCTGGGGATGGGGACAATCATCAGTGCCACAGGGTGGGGGACAGGGCAGGGCTTGGGGTCCTGCTCATGCTGCCCTGGCCCTACCTTGTGCCTGGCAGGCAAGGAGCCACCATGCCTGTACCAGGTGATGGTGCTGGAGCCAGGTCCTGCCACCACGCAGTCAAGGTGCAGGGTCTGGCCCTCGGTGACAGGTGTGGACAAAGACTTGATGTGGCCTGGCGCTGCCATCCCTGTCAGGAGGTACCTGGGTGGGTTGTGATCCCACTAAAAGCATCCCTGTACCATGACAGGGTCCTGCCTGACCCACCTGATCTCCTTCTCTGACAGGATGAGTGACTGTTGGATGAGGGCAAGGCTGTGGCTATTGTCTCCCTAGACTTACCAAAAGCCTTTGGCACTGCTCCCCACAGAATTCTCCTGGGCAAAGTGGCTGCTCCTGGCTTGGATGAGTAATGCTCTGCTGGATACAGCCCTGGCTGGGTGAAAGGGCCCAAAGAGTGGTGCTCAGTGGAGTTAAATGCAGCTGGTGTCAGGTCACAAGTGGTGTTCCTCAGGGCTCAGTGTTGGGACCACTTCTGTTGAACATCTTTATTGATGACCTTGATGAAGACACACAGTGTGTCAGCAATGAGTCAGCAGATGACACCAAGTCAGGTGGCAGAGTTGATCTGCATGAGGGTAGGGAGGCTCTGCAGAGGGACTTGGATAGATTGGATCCATGACCAACACTACCAGGAGAAGCTTCAATAAGGCCAAGTGCCAGGTCCTGCATTTGGGGCACAACAACCCCAAGCAATGCTCCAGGCTTGGGGCAGTGTGACTGGAGAGCTGTCTGGCAGAAAGGGAGCTGGGGGTGCTGATGGACAAGCAGCTGAATAGGAGGCAGCAGTGTGCCCAGGTGGCCAAGAAAGCCAAAGGCATCCTGGCTGGGATCAGCATTCCTGTGTCCAGCAGCAGCAGGGAGGTGACTGTCCCCTGGGACTCAGCTCTGGGGAGGCCACACCTTGAGTGTTGTGTCCAGTTTTGGGCACCTCCATTCAAGAGAGATGTGGAGGTGCTGGAGCCAGGGCAGAGGAGGGCAAGGAGCTGGGGAAGGGCCTGGAGAAGAAACCTGATGAAGAGCAACTGAAGGAGCTGGGGCTGGTTAGTTTGGAGAAGAGGAGGCTGAGGGGACACCTCCTGGCTCTCTACAACTACCTGAAAGGAGGTTGTAGAGAGGCTGCTGCTGGTCTCTCCTCACAGGTCATTAGTGACAGAACAAGAGGGAATGGCCTCAAGCTAGGACTGGGTAGGTTTAGACTGGACAGTAGGAAATAAATTCTCCCATCCAGAGTGTTCAGGGAGTGGAATGTGCTGCCCAGGGAGGTGGTGGAGTCACCAAGCCTGGAAGTGTTTCAAGGTCCTTTGGATGTGGTGCTTGGGGATATGGTTTAGGGGTGACCCTTGTAGAGTAGGGTTATTGGTTGGACTTGGTGCCCCTGAGGGTCTTCTCCAACCTGAATGTTTCTGTGATTCTGTGACAGACTGAGAGCCCTGGGGCTGTTTAGTCTGGAGAGGAGAAGCCTGAGAGGGGATCTGATCAATGGCTACCAATATCAGAGGGGGGTGTCAGATGAAAGTGCCAGGCCCTTGGCAGTGGTTCCCAGTGACAGGACAAGGATCAGTGGGTGCAAGAGGGAACACAGCAATTTCCACCTCAGCATGAAGACTCTTCTATGCTGTGAGAGTGCTGGGGCCCTGGAGCAGGCTGCCAGAGAAGTTGTGGAGTCTCCTTCTCTGGAGACTTTCAGACCTGGCTGGATGTGTTCCTGCGTGACCTGCCCTAGTTGACTTGGTCTGGGTGATCCTGCTCTGGCAGTGGGGTTGGACTGGAGGATCTCTGGTGATCTCTTCCAACCCCTTATATACTGTGACTGTGATTTAAGCCCTCCCAGTTCAGACTGGGCTCATCAGGACACCAAAGCCTCTCCTTAGCCCTGGTCTGAGTCCCAGCCCTCAAAGGCATCTCTGAGCCCTCAGCCTTCCCCTGGACACTTCAGCCCCAAACCTCCCTCCTGTGCTTTGACCCCTCTTTTCTATCCCCTCCTACCCTTGAGTGACTCTGCTTGCCCCTGGCACAGGGCAGGGGCTGGGAGCTTCCAGAGCAGCCTCATGGCCATGGGAGAGGAACAGGAGGTGAACTGTGGCTGAGCAGCTGATGGACACAGGGAGCAAATGAATGGCAATGCCATGGGCAGCTCAGCTGTGCCTCAGGATCTCCTGCACAGCAGCAGCCACAAGGCTGGGCAGGGGCTGGGAGGTAACTGCTGGCTCAGCAGCTGATAGGGCAGCAGCAGGAAGAGGGCAGGAAAGGGACTGGGAGGTCACTTCTTGCTGTAGCACAAGAGAGGTCAGCCCCTGACTCATGGATGGCCTCTGTGCTTTTGGTCTCCCAGCTGCCAGAGTCCCCAGCAGGCAGCAGAAGGCATGTGGAGGGCAAGGGACTTGTGTGACTCCCTGTCCCTGAGCACCTGGTGGCCCCTGCACGAAGAGCCTTGCAGCTGGGTTGTCACCTCCCTGCCACCTAAGGGACTGAGAAGAGAGCCAGGGACAGGGCTTGGTTGTGGCTGCTGGAGAAGCTGATAGGCAGCAGCAGGGACCTGCCTTGGAAGGCCCTGGAGAGGTTTCTTGTGGCTGCTCAGCTGCCAGGCCACAAGCAGGCTGAGGCCTTGGGCCAGCATTGGGACATGAGGGATGGCTGAGAAGCTCCTAGGGCAGGAGGAGCCACATGGCCAGGAGGTGAGTGTGAGCTCACTGCAAACTCCAATCCCTTTGTGTCATTGGCCAGCAGCATGCCCAGGGCTAGGCTGGGGACTGCTAAATTGAGAGGCAGCAGCAGGGAAGTGCCTTGGCTGTTGCTTTGCAGCTGGAGGTTCTGCTGTGTTCCCAGGCAGAAAGGCCTCTGGCAGGGACCATTGCCAATGGCCTGGGATAGAGCAGAGCCTGAGCAGAGTGAAGAAGGCCAAGTGCAGCTGGGCTGTGGCAGGAGGAGTGTGGCCACCCAGACACAGGAATCGTCCTCCCCTGCACTCAGCACTTGTTCTGTGGGGTTTCAGCACGTCCAGTGGATCTCAACAGCACCTGGTCCCCAGGAGCTTGTGCTTGGGCCATGGTGAGTGTCCTTACTGCAAGGAGGAGGAAAAGAGGAGTGGGCAAGTGGTGTACATCGTACACGGAGTTGCCACTGGTGTCTCCCCAACTGATCCATGCAGTGAGGACAGAGTCTGCTCTCAGCACTGGCTTGGTGACAAATCCAAAGCACAGCACCAGAGGAGCTGCTGGGAAGAAAATTAACTCCATCAAGGCTGAAACCAGGATGATCTCCCCCTCACTCCATGCCCTTATGTGGTGAAGGCACATTATGCCCAGAATTGTGCCCAGATATTGAAACCTCTCTCAGCACATGGACAAGTTCCTCCTCCTTTCATGAGGGGTCCAAAAAGGCCCAGGTAGCACAGACCCCTGCACACCCCCATGGCATGGGATGCTGCTGCTGATGCCAAGCATGGCATAATTCCAGCTTCACTCCTCCCATAGGCTGCAGCCGGTTGTTTACGAGAGTGCCCATTGGCCACATCCAGCCTCCAGGAACCTATCAGTATTGCCCCAGCTTGTAAATACGTTGCCCTCTTTCACTGTGTCCTCTTTCCTTGCTGGAGACTGAGCTCATGCCATAGCCTCTGCCATTGAACTCATTGCTGTTAAGTCTTTTTTCTCCTATATGCAAGCAAACTAGTGGCCTTTGCATGACAAGGAGAAGCCAGCAGCCAGGCAGCCTGTTGAGCCTTAGCCCTGAGAGTATCTCCAGAGGAGGGACCAACACTGAGCCTGAGAAGCTCCAGCGTCGTACTATCAGTCTCAAAGTGGACACAACCTGTGTGTCAGCTCGGAGAGGTGTCACCACTTCTGTCACTCCATGCCCTGGAAACCTCAAGGAAACCCAGAGCACTGTCCGTGCCTGTGCTCCAAAGCTGGGACTGCTCTGACAGGGTCCCGCTGCTCCTTCAAGCCAGGTAAAGGGGACACCACCGCTCCACACAGCCGTGCTTCTTTCCCAGGGCCACCCACGCCAGCCCCAAAGCCTGCTGCCACTGGGATGACCTCTGCTGGGTCCAGCCCCATCTGCCATTGTGCCAGATTGGAAGCCTCCAAGCCTGCCTACGGAGAACCGTGGCCCCGCCCTGCCGTGCAGGCTGACTCTGTGAGGGCTGACCCCATCCCGGGACCAGCCCTACCGGCCCTGCCAGGCCAACCTCTCAGGACAGCTCCCTGCCATCCAGAGAGAGACACCTGAGTCCTGAGAAGGGAACCTGCTGCACAGCTAGGCTAAGGTCCATTCCCTCTGCTGCCATGGAAGGGAGAATACATCACTGTCCAGACCAGCCAGGAGTCAGCCCAGTGACAGCAGTCTGCCAGAACCAAACCTTGCTACAAACAAAGGACACAGCAGTCTGCCGGAACCTATCCACCTGCTTTCCACTCACTAACACTCAGTTCAAAGCACCCAAGTCTAGCAGGATGTTCTTTCCAGTCCAATCCTCTGATACACAGTGTAATATCTCTGTATATAGTTAGCAGGTGCCATAGTCCTATTGAGTCGCCATCAGGTGGACAAGCAGTGGAATTGCAGCCTGCGTTATAGTAGTAGAAATTAACTCTGCAAATGTCCTGATTGAGTCCAGATTATAAATACTAAACCACTTATGGATGTATTTCACAATTGTTCACTAGATTATCTATATAAAATAGTGATTCATTGGTTATTAATAATTTTAATAATTAATAAAATTATTATTAATATAATTCATATTTCATATTAATAAATTAATAACCTCTTCATCACAGACAGAACAGACCTCACAGTCCCTTTCCAGCTGTGTTCCTGCTGTTGGCCAATCCCCTCCCCAGGCAGAAGTGACCTCACAGCCATTCACACTCATTGGCTTCCTACTGAATGATGAGCTCCTGAGACACAACTGACCACATGATCCCACTCCTAACCATCCCCCTCCTTGTGGCCAGAGCCTGAGCAGATCAAAGTTTCATCCAATACATTTGGCAGATTTCCTACCAAGGTTCTGAGTGGAGAAACCTTCCTCAGAGGAGCTGCTGGCTCTCTCCTGGTGATCTGTGGAAGAGGTCCCTGCACATCATCTTGTCCAATGACCCTGCTCAGGGCAAGGTTAAGCAGATGATGTCCCTCAAGGCCTGAGAACAGTTTGGCCTCATCCCCAAAGGAGCTGCAGAGGGCCTAGGTCAGAAGTTGCAGGGAGCTGATGAAGAGATTGCACAGTGCTGGCCCAAGGGCTTGCCCTGAGGGATGCCACTGGGAAGTGGCTACCAGGAGGACTCTGCCCTGGTGACTTTCGGGCTTGATCCACCACCCACCTTCCCACCCAACACCTCATCCATTCCTTCAGTCCTGCTATCACCAGTCTGGCTCTACAGAGATGATGGCAAAGGCCTGGCTAAGGTCCAGGCACAAAACATGCCCTTCTTGCCCCTCCCCAGACAGGTTTGATGATCTCTCTCTTGTCCTGCAAGGGCCTGCAGTGTCTGACCTATCACTTTTGACCCAGCACCATGACTGTGCTGAGGGTGACCAGCCTAGCGTTTGCCCCAGCCTCCTTCCTGGCCTTCCTGAAGATGCCTTTTCCAAGGAACAAGAACCTCTCTGCTGGCTCTGTGCACATTTCAGGGCACAGCCCAGGAAGGGTGATATGAGCAGACAGCAACATTTGCAATGAGCCTGTGCAGGACACCTGAGAGGAATCTTCCTGGGGCAGAGAGGTTTGTGCTGCAGTCACACACAGAAATGTCACAGGATCACAGGATGTTAGGGGGTTGGAAGGGACCTCCAAAGGAGTCCAACCCCCCCTGCCAGACCAGGACCATAGAATCTAGTACAGGATGCACAGGAAGGCATCCAGATGGGTCTGGAAAGTCTCCAGAGAAGGAGACTCCACAATATCTCTGGGCAGCCTGTTCCAGTGCTCTGTCACCCTCACAGGGAAGAATTTTCTCCTCCAGTTGAGGAGGAACCCCCTGTGCTGGAGTTTATAGCCATTGCCCTTTGTCCTATCCCAGGGTGCCACTGAGCAGAGCCTGTCCCTGTCCCTTCCTTCCTGACCCCCAGCCCTCAGATATTTATAAACATTTATTAAATCTCCTCTCAGTCTTCTCCTCTCCAGACCAAACAGCCCCAAGGCTCTCAGCCTCTCCTCTCCAGGCAGTGCTGCAGCCCCTTCAGCATCCTGGAAGCCCTCTCTTGGACTCTCTTCAGCAGATCCCTGTCTGTCTTGAACTGGGGAGCCCAGAACTGGATGCAATATGCCAGGTGGGGCCTCACCAGGGCAGAGTTGAGGGGGAGAAGAACCTCCCTGGATGTTCTGGACACACTCCTCCTAATGCACCCAGGACCCATTGGCCTTCTTGGCCCCCAGGGCACGTTGCTGTCCCATGCAGAACTTGCTGCCCACCAGCACTCCCAGCTCCTTCTCCACAGGGCTGCTCTCCATCAGATCACCTCCCAGCCTGTACTGCTGCAGTTTATTCTTCCTCCCCAGGAGCAGGACTCTGCTCTCATCCTTGTTGAACCTCCTTAGGTTCCTCTCTGCCCAGCTCTCAGTCTGTCCAAGTCTGTGAATGGTTGCACAGCCTTCAGGGGTCTCAGCCAACCCTCCAAATTGGGTTTGTCAGCAAACTTGTTGAGCAGACTCTGTCTGTTTGTCTGTGCCCTCATCAATGTAATTGATGAAGATGTTGAACAGGACAGGACCCAGAACTGATCCCTGAGGGACTCCACTGGTTACAGCTCTCCAGCTGGATTTGGCACCTTTGACCACCACTCTTTGGACTCTATTTTGTAACCAGTTCCTGATCCACCTCACTCTCTACTCTTCCATCCCACCCTTCCTGAGCTTACTCACAAGGATATTATCGGAGACAGTGTCAAAAGCATTACTAAGGTCAGGGTAGACTACATCCAGTCAGGGCTCTGCCAGGCATTGTGAACTCCTCCTGCACCTCAGGATGTTCAGATTCTTTCCCCATCCCTCACACAGGCTCTGCACTGCAGCAGGCAGAGTGTCCCTGGCCTCCTACCCACCCCTGCCAGAGGCTGGGAGGCTCCTCACACCTCCAGTGCTTTGGTACCTCAGCAACAGCTGATGGTGTTTGTCCTCATTCAGGTTCCTCTCACCCCACAAACCATGGCCATGCTTGCATCTCATCTGTACAATGCCAGCAGCCACTGCTGACCTCCTGATTCTCTGTCCTCCCATGGAGGGACAAAGAACCTCTCCAAGGTGAGCTGAGAGACCAATTGCGGAAATGCTGGTAGTGAGAGGCTCATCCAGGATGATTACCCTGGGACAGCTTCCCCCAGGGTGTGCAGAGAACACAGGCAGAGATCAGAGCCTGCTCTGCAGCTCCCTCAGGCTCTTGCAGGAGGCCTGTCCGTGTCAGGACACTGCTGTGTGCCCCAGCCCTGCACACTCACACTTGAGATGTTCCCTGCTGTTTGCATCCCTGGGACACTTTCCTGGCCCTGCTCCTGAGAGAAACTTTGGATGAAGCCTTCAGACTCTGCCCTGAGCAGATCAACTGTCTTTGTGGAACTGCTGTTGGGGGCCAGCTCAGTCAGAGTAGTTCCCATGGCCTGTCCCTGCCTGTGCTCACAGGACTGGCATGCAGCAGAACTAAGCTGCCACAGGACTCAGGCCTTGAACTGACCCAGGAGAGGCTGGAAGTGGCAAGAGAACAGCCCTGGAAGTCCAGGTGCTGGTGCTCCCTGGTAGTGCTGCTGTATTGGGGCTCTTTTCTCCCCCAAAATCTGTACAGGACCTGGCCCTGAAGCTCTGGAGAAGTCCTGGAGGAAGGATCTCAGGAAGGAAAATGTTAATGAAAGGTTCTTTATTTTTCAACCAAAGAAAGATCAGAGGTCCTGCTGCACAAACTCTTGGTCAGCAAAGCAGAGAATGTTTTAGAAAAGGGATGACAGTTTGATAAAGAGTAAACCAGCACCACCAGAAAGTGCAGAACCAGGCTGGGCCTGCACTGAGTGACATCAGAACTGCTCTGCAGAAGAGTTTATTGCTTCTGAAAGCATCCAGGTATCAGTTGGCTCAGGGCAGCCTTGAGTCCCTGGTTCCTCAGGCTGTAGAGGAGAGGGTTCACTGCTGGAGGCACCACAGAGTACAGAACTGACACCACCAGGTCCAGGGATGGGGAGGAGATGGAGAAGGGCTTCAGGTAGGCAAAGAAGCCAGTGCTGAGAAAGAGGGAAACCACAGCCAGGTGAGGGAGGCAGGTGGCAAAGGCTTTGTGGCGTCCCTGCTGAGAGGGGATCCTCAGCACTGCCCTGAAGATCTGCACATAGGACACCACAATCAACACAAAACAGACAGATGAAAAAGAGGCAGTAACCACAATTAGCCAAAGTTCCCTGAAGTAGGATGTGGAGCAGGAGAGCTTGAGGATCTGGGGGATTTCACAGAAGAACTGCTCCACAGCATTGCCCTGGCAGAGGGGCAAGGAAAATGTATTGGCTGTGTGCAGCAGAGCAGTGAGAACCCCAAAGGCCCCAGGCAGCTGCTGCCATGTGGAGACAAACTCTGCTGCCCAGGAGGGTCTCATAGTGCAGAGGTCTGCAGATGGCAACGTAGCGATCGTAGGACATGGTGGTGAGGAGAAAATACTCTGATGAAATGAAAAAGAAAAAAACAAAAATAGCTGAGCAGCACATCCCAAGTAGGAGATGTACCTGGTGTCCCTCAGGGAATTGGCCATGGATTTGGGGACTGTGGTGGAGATGGCACCCAGGTCAGTGAGGGCGAGGTTGAGGAGGAAGAAGTACATGGGGGTGTGGAGGTGGTGGTCCCAGGCTATGGTGCTGATGATGAGGCCATTGCCCAGCAGGGCAGCCAGGTAGATGGCCAGGAAGAGGCAGAAGTGCAGGAGCTGCAGCTGCCTTGTGCCTGAGAATGGCAGGAGGAGGAAGTGGGTGATGGAGCTGCTGTTGGCCATCTGCTGCCCTTTGTGCACAGTGCAGTAGCCAAAAGGCAAAGGCAGTCACAAGTCAATGGAGCACAACCAAAGCCATTTCTCAGCCCCTGATACAGAGACTGAAGTTTTCTTTTTGAGGAGACTTCCCTCCAGCTCTGTTGCTGTACTCTTTGTGCTGGCTGAGCATGCAGGGAAGAGCAGAAACTCTTCCTGCTTCTTGCTGTTGAGTCAGTCCTGCTCTGCAGCAGGGCAGTGGTGGAGGCAGCAGCAAGCTCTGGTGTTCACTTTCAGATGAGAGTCCCAAAGCAGAAAGGCTTCTCAGCATCTCCCAGTGCTAAGGAGAGAGGGTAGAAAAAGGCAGTTCCTGAATGTTTTAGGCTTTTGTACTCCAGCTGCCCACATCTCCCCCCCAGAGTGCTCTTGGCTGTCACAAGTTCTCATACACAGCATTTCTGCTGCCCTCAGGGGGAACAGAGAGCGCAGAAGCCTGCAAGGCAAGAGGCTGCCTGTGGCTCAGAGCAGAGTGAGGGGAGCTGCTCTGGCCCTGCTGCTACTTCCCCACTTCTCTGGGCTTGTGCCCTGCTGAGCTGGAGCTGATCACACTCCCATGTGCCCCTGAAGAGCCACCAGACAGTGCTGAGAGCAGAGGGATCCACCACAGACCACTCAGTGTCTCAGCCTCTCTCAAGGTCTCAGCACCACACTTGCAGCCCAGCACGCTCAGGGCTCATTGCAACACCCAATGGCATTTCCTCTCCTGTGGCAGCTCTGCCTCTGCTGCAGCTCTGGCTGCAGAGGAGGTGCTTCACACCTTGGAGCCCATGACCCTGAGGGCAGAGGCTTTTCTGGGGGGAAGAGGAGGCCAAGGTCTGTGCTCAGAGGAAGGATCTGGCCTGGAGGGGATCAGATGGAGATGTCTGAATGCTGCCTCCCACAACATTGTTGGGTTCAGTTTCCTTTCCTTCCCTGATCAGATCCCTGCTGCCTGGAGGTTCTCACCCTGGCAGGAGTGTGCTGGGGGATGGATTTGCCCTGCTCACAGAGCCCAGCCCAGCCCCTCTGCACTCACCTACAGAAACCTGCCTGTTTGCAGGGCACTGGCTGGAGGCATCCTGAGGAGTCCAGCCAGGGTGCTGCTGCTGCTGTCCACAGGCAGAGGAGTGGCTGAAGGCACTTTAGGAGGCTCCCAGCAGACCTCCAGACCACTCCAAGATACACCTCCCCAGTTTCAAGGACTTCTTCCAACTTGAATGGTCCTTTGCTACCTCTCTTTCTCTCCCCACTTTCCCTTGTCCTCAGAATAGGAAACTGCAAACACAGACTCAGGAACTCTACTCTCTTGAGAGCAGACCCTGCTTAGACCTTGTCCTTGAAAGATCCCTTTGGAAGTTCCCTGGTGCTGAGCTGTAGCTGTGAGCAGCCCTGACCCACAAAAGCAGCCTCTCCAGAGCAGAAGGACCCTGCCCCACCCTGCTGTGCACTGCCAGGGGTGGCTCCTGCCACCCACAGCTGCTCCCCACAGCCAGCATCAGCTGTGGCTGTGACAGCTTCAGGAGATGCCTCCTGGAACTGCACCTGCACTGCCCAGCACCCACAGCCTCACCGTGTCAGTGACTGCAGTGACTTCTCCCCCAGTGAGCTCTCAGCATCCTCTCAGTCCTGTCCACCTCAAAGCTCTCTCTGCCTTCCTCATCTTCCTGAGATCCTCTGGCAGTGCCCTCAGTCCTTCTGTGCTGTGCAGAGGAGCTGCTCCTGGCCAGAGCTGTCTCTGCAGCACGGCCTGCTTGCCAGCAGCTCCTTCCAGTCCAGGAGCCTGGCCTGGCTCAGCACAACAGAACAGCCCCAGGCATTTAAAGGAGCCCTCTGGTGGCTTTGGTGCCAAGTCCATGAGCCTCAGAGACCGAGAAGCTGATGAAACCTCTCCAGAAGTCAAAGTCAGATTCAAACTCTGAAGTTTCTTCTACTCTTAATGGGTCCCAGTGAAACATATTGGGGAAAGGGTCCCCAGGGTCTGCTTAGAGCAGGCGACAGTGGATGCAAGGGAAGCATCACTGGAGGGACTGAAGCATCTCTGGGCTGTGGGGAGAGCAGAGAATTGAGGCAGGGCTGAGAGGTCAGGACAAGCAGCTCAAGGTGGCTCTGCTGCTGAGCAAACCTGGAGGGGTTTCATTGATCCCAAGGGCCAAGGCCTGACCCCCAGCCCCTGGCAAGGCAGATCCTGTCCCTCACCTCTGGCTCAGGGATCTTCTGGGGGCAGTGGGGAGTGAGGATGAGTAGTGAGCAGGGTAGGACCTTGACATGATTGCTGTGGTTTGCTTGCAAAGAGACAACTCCTGCTGAAAAGGAATGAAATGTACCTTTATAAATATTTTTTATCAGATGGCTTGTGCAATAAAAACTTCTCCAATTAGCTGCAGAAACCTTGGCAAGAATGAGAGGTTCAGCAGGATTTAATGAGCCCCATGGAGTATTTGGGGCTGATGACATCATCCTTAGGTACTGCCAGGAGACTCTGCCAAGGTACTGCCAAGAAGCCTCTCAAGAAGTCCAAGGCAGAAGAAAACTCCAAAGTCCCTTGAAGCACTGATTGGCCTCACTGAGGCTTGTTCCTGACAAAGGCTCCCCAGGGACTCCTTAGAGCAGCTTGTTAGAGGCCAGGATTGCAGGGAGACAAAGGCAAAGTACAGGGCAGAAAAATCTGCCTTTGGTCTAGGAAGCAGAAAGGCCAAGCCCTGAGCACTGCCCTTGCAATAGAGGAACCTCAAGGCCTCAAAGCCAAGTTTCCCCTCACAGGCCTTGGTGGCAGAGGCAACTGACAGAGCCAAGGGCACAAAGGTCTCAGTCCTGTTTGGCCTCTCAGCCTTGCCACAGAGCCCTTGGCCATCCCTACTGCAGCCTCTCCTACACTGTCCCATGTCTGCAGCTCTTATACAATAATACAATACAATACAATACACCAGGTTGGAAGAGACCGTCAAGATCATCGCATCCAACCTATCAACCAATACAACCCACCTAAATACAATACAATACAATACAATACAATACAATACAACCCACCTAAACAACTGAAAAACTAAACCGTGGCACCAAGCACCCCATCAAGCCTCTTCTTGAACACCTCCAATGAAGGTGACTCAACCACCTCCACGGGCAGCCCATTCCAATGGGCAATCACTCTCTCTGTATAGAACTTCTTCCTAACATCCAGTCTAAACCTGCCCTGGCGCAGCCTGAGACTGTGTCCTCTTGTTCTGGTACTGGCTGCCTGGGAGAAGAGACCAACCTCTGCCTGGCTACAACCTCCCTTCAGGGAGTTGTAGAGAGCAATAAGGTCACCCCTGAGTCTCCTCCTCTCCAGGCTAAGCAACCCCAGCTCCTCAGCCTCTCCTCATAGGGCTTGTCTTCCAACCCTCACCAACTTTGTTGCCCTTCTCTGGACACGCTCCAGCAAGACATCTTTCCTAAACTGAGGGGCCCAGAACTGGACACAGTACTCAAGGTGTGGCCTAACCAGTGCAGTGTACAGGGGCAGAATGACCTCCCTGCTTCTGCTGGCCACACTGTTTCTGATGCAGGCTAGGATGCCATTGGCCTTCTTGACTGCCTGGGCACACTGCAGGCTTCTGACATCCTTCAGGCTGCTGACACCAATCTTGCTTCTCCACCCAGCTCTCCCCCTGCCATTTCCATCCCTTCCCTGAGCTGTCTCAGCTCTCCCTGCCATTTCCTGACACCTCTGGATGGCCTCATGCATAGCAGTTCTGCCCTTTGAGGGATGCTACGTTGTCCTCATCTCCACTCTGAATCTTCCAAGCTGCTCTTTGTGGAGGGTTTGGTCTCTTCCCAGAAGAGCTCCATCCTCTCTGAAACCACCCTTCACCCCTGTGCATACTGCTCTGGCAGTGCCCTGAGCCTCCATTCAGCAGGCTGAAGCAGCCCAGGTCCCTCAGCCTCTCCACAGCGATGTCAATCCCCATCCTGGCAGATCTCCTCTGCAGCCTCTCCAGTTCCTCCCTACTCTTCTAGACTGGGGAATGCTTCATCCAGAGAACAATCATCCAGATGTGGCCACAGCAGTGCTGAGTCTGGGGAATGACAACTTCTGTGTCTGGGTGGCCACACTCCTGCCACAGCCCAGTGCAGTTGGTGTTCTCTGTGCAGGGTTTGCTCCATCCTAGGGCATTTGGAATGGCTCCTCCTAGATGTTGTGGTGCCTTTGTGACTGGGGATGTGTCAGCGATGGAGACTGGAGTCAATACGGACGACCAATGTGATCTGGTGTTGCTCCTTTAGTGTTCCAGTACTGCACGGCTATAGTGCAGCACAGTGAGTAGAGCACAGCAAAGTAAAAGTGTGTATTAAGGGAACCTCTGCAACTTGTATAGGCTCGGGGAGCATCGTTTATTTAATATTTTCATCTTTATTTTTTGATCTTGATTTTTTTGTATATTTGTTCTATTTAATTTTAATTTTATTATTTAATTCAAATTTTAAAACATTCTAATCTATTTTAAAAAAATTTAAATGTTTTCATTTTTTAAATATAACTTTAATTTTACTTTTCTTTTAAAATTATTTTTTATTTTAATTTTAATTTTTATTTTTTATTTTATTATTTTAATGTTATTTTTAATTTTTAATTTTTAAAATTATTTTAAAATTTTATTTTATTTTAAAAATTTTTAGTCTAATTTAATTTTTTCTAATTTTACTTTTTAAATTATTTTTATCTACACATTTTAATTTTAATCTAATTTAATTTATTTTAAATTATTTTTAAATTTATTTTTTATTTAAAAAATATTTTAATTTTGTATTTATTTTTTACCTATTTTTTATTTTACTGTATGTGTTGTTGTTTTAAATCTAATTTTTAAATATATTTTTTTCCTTTTAATTATTTCTTTGAAATAGGTTTTTATTTTAGTTTTAATTCTTTGCCTTTTTGTTTTTTCAACCATTTAAAATGTTTTTTTTTTTTTAATTTATCTTTTCATGATATGTATTGTTTTAGCTGTAATTTTTTGGTTTCTTTTTGTTAATTTTAATCTTATTTTTTAATTTTTTATTTTATTTTATTGGTATTTCTGTATTTTATATTCTATTATTAATAAATATTCTGTTCCTTTGTACTTTATTTTTTATCTAATTTTTGGGGGGTTTTGTTATTTTTTATTGTACTTTTTTATCTAAGTTGTAGTTGTTTTGTTTTGCTATATATATTTTTAATTTTTTTTATATTTTACAAAATGTTTTTTATTATACTTTCAAATTTTTTTGTGTTTTTATTTTATCTAGTCAGTGTCTTAGAAGGCAATAGAAAGATGTTACGTTAGCTAAGGAATACTTTGAAAAACTGATACCTATTTACTACAAACCTTAACTATATTACACGGAGCTCCTTTGCAATGCCGAGGCACACAGCTAAGAAGGTTCGAACCCAAAGAAGAACTTACAGTCTGAACTCATTACTAAGTGCTTATGCCTTCCTGCAATTACTATGTACTAGGTACCTGTAGATACCAAATGCTTACTATTCATTATGCTTACTAGGAAGACTTAGAGAATGGAGTCAATAGGGACGACCAATGTGATCCAGTATTGTTTGTTTATTAGGGAACCTCTACAGCTTATCTAGACTCGGGGAGCATCGTTGGCACAGCTTCATTGGCTCCCCACCAGTGACCACACATCGCACTGTTATAGATTATTGGTCACACTTCTAATACCACGCGAGATTGTTGATGCAGGTGTGTGTCCTGTTATTCCCAGGTAACTCTCTGTGTTTAGAGCTACCAGTGCCCTGCTTTAGTTACATGTTGCAGGCACCGAACTGTTTTGCTAAACTGCTAGCTACTTCTGCACTTATGCTGAGCATGGCCTACCACCATGTCAGACTCTAAGCCTACACTGCCAGATTGCTCAAACTGCTTACTGCCACCATTTCCGCAATTAACCACAACCAAACAGCTGAACCTGAACAAGGGGACACAGTCTCAAGCTGTGCCAGGGGAAGTTTAGGCTGGAGGTGAGGAGAAAGTTCTTCACCGAGAGAGTCATTCGCCATTGGAATGGGCTGCCCAGGGAGGTGGTGGAGTCACCATCCCTGGAGGTGTTCAAGAGGGGATTGGACGTGGCACTTGGTGCCATGGTCTAGTCATGAGGTCTGTGGTGATAGGTTGGACTCGATCTTCGAGGTCTCTTTGAACCTTAGTGATACTGGGATACTGTAGTGATACAATACAATACACCAGGTTGGAAGAGACCTTCAAGATCATCGCATCCAACCTATCAACCAATCCAACCCACCTAAATACAATACAGTACAATACAACCCACCTAAAACAACTGAAAAACTAAACTGTGGCACCAAGCACCCCATCAAGCCTCTTCCTGAGCACCTCCAATGAAGGTGACTCCACCACCTCCACGGGCAGCCGATTCCAGTGGGCAATCACTCTCTCTGTATAGAACTTCCTCCTAAGATCCAGTCTAAACCTGCCCTGGCGCAGCCTGAGACTGTGTCCTCTTGTTCTGGTACTGGCTGCCTGGGAGAAGAGACCAACCTCTGCCTGGCTACAACCTCCCTTCAGGTAGTTGTAGAGAGCAATAATGTCACTCCTGAGTCTCCTCTTCTCCAGGCTAAACAACCCCAGCTCCTTCAGCCTTTCCTCATAGGGCTTGTGTTCCAAACCCCTCACCAACTTTGTTGCCCTTCTCTGGACACACTCCAGCAAGACAACATCCTTCCTAAACTGAGGGACCCAGAACTGGACACAGTACTCAAGGTGTGGCCTAACCAGTGCAGTGTTCAGGGGCAGAATGACCTCCCTGCTCCTGCTGGCCACACTGTTCCTGATGCAGGCCAGGATGCCATTGGCCCTCTTGGCTGCCTGGGCACACTGCAGGCTCATGTTCAGCCTACAATCAACCAGTACCCCCAGGTCCCTCCCTGCCTGGCCGCTCTCCAGCCACTCTGACCCCAGCCTGTAGCACTGCATGGGGTTGTTGTGGCCAATGTGCAGAACCCGGCACTTGGATGTGTTCAATCTCATGCCGTTGGATTCTGCCCATCTGTCCAGCCTGTCGAGGTCCCTCTGCAAAGCCTCTCTGCCCTCCAGCAGATCAACTCCTGCCCCCAGCTTGGTGTTGTCTGCAAATTTACTGATGATGGACTCAATGCCCTCATCCAGATCATCAATAAAGATGTTGAAGAGCATGGGGCCCAGCACTGATCCCTGGGGCACACCACTAGTGACAGGCCGCCAGCTGGATGTGGCACCATTCACCACCACTCTCTGGGCTCGGCCCTCCAGCCAGTTCCTAACCCAACGCAGTGTGCTCCTGTCCAAGCCATGGGCTGCCAGCTTGGCCAGGAGTTTGCGTTGGGGAACGGTGTCAAAGGCCTTGCTGAGGTCCAGGTAGACCACATCCACCAGGCGGGTCACCTGATCAGAGAAGGAGATCAGGTTGGTCAGGCAGGACCTGCCCTTCCTAAATCCATGCTGGCTAGGCCTGATCCCTTGGCCATCCTGTAAGTGCTGCATGATCGCACTCAAGATGAGCTGTTCCATAATCTTGCCTGGCACTGAGGTCAGGCTGACAGGCCTATAATTCCCTGGCTCGTCCAACCGGCCCTTCTTGTGGATGGGCACCACGTTGGCAGCTTCCAGTCTTCTGGGACCTCTCCAGTGAGCCAGGACTGCTGAAAAATGATGGAGAGCGGCTTGGCAGCTCATCTGCCAGCTCTCTCAGCACCCTAGGATGGATACCATCCGGTTCTATGGACTTGTGGGGGTCCAAGCAGCTCAGAAGATCTCTAACTGCCTCCTGGAGCATCAGGAAACTATGCAGCTCCCTGGCTCCTTCTGCCAGCTCTGCAGGCCAGCTGTCTGGAAGACGTTCTGCCCTGCTAGTATAAATTGAGGCAAAGAAGGTGTTAAGTACCTCTGCCTTTTCCTCATCCTTTGTTGCAATGTTCCCAAGGAGTGGAGGTTGTCCTTGCCCTTCCTCTTGCTATTGATGTATTTATAGAAGGACTTTTTGTTGTCCTTCACAGCAGAGGCCAGTCTAAGTTCTAAATGAGCTTTTGCCTCCCTAATTTTCTTCCTGCATGTCCTAGCAACATCCCTAAACCTTCCATAGGTTGCCTCCCCTTTCTTCCAGAGATGGTACACCCTCTTTTTTTCCCTTTTTTCTATTAAAAGTTCATTGCCCATCCAGGCTGGTCGTCTGCCCCGGGGCTCATCTTCCAGCACGTTGGTACAGCCTGTTCCTGAACCTTCAAGAGTTCTTCCTTGAAGCAGCTCCAGCTCTCCTGGACCCCTTTATTTTGAAGGGCTGTATCCCAAGGAACCTTCTGAGTTAGTTCCTTGAGTAACCTGAAGTCTGCCTTCCGGAAGTCCAGAGTGGAGGTCTTCTTGCTACCCCTCTTGGCTTGGCTGAATACCGAAAACTCAATTATCTCGTGGTCACTGGTGCCTAAACACCCTCCGACCACCACATCCCCCACCAGCCCTTCCCTGTTGGTGAAGAGGAGGTCAAGCAGAGCCTTACCCCTGGTAGGCTCGCGCAGCACCTGGGATAAGAAGCTGTGTTCCATGCACTCTAAGAACCTCCTAGACTGCCTCCTCTCTGCTATGTTGTGATCCCAGCAGATATCAAGCAGGTTGAAGTCGCCCATGAGAACAAGGTCAGGTGATCTTGAGACAGCCTTCAGCTGCCTATAGAATGCTTCATTGACATCTTCCTCCTGGTTGGGTGGTCTATAACAGACTCCAACCAGGATGTCTGCCCTCCCGAACTTCCCTCTAATTCTCACCCACAAGCACTCAACCCGATCGTCCCTGATCTCCATCTCAATGGCATCTAGTGCCTCCCTGATGTACAGGGCCACCCCTCCACCCCTTCTTTCTTGCCTGTCTCACCTGAAGAGCCTGTAGCCATCAATTGCAGCGCTCCAGTCATGCAAGTTTTCCCACCACATCTCTGTGATGGCAACTACATCATAACTTTCCTGCTGCAACAAGGCTTCCAGCTCCTCTTGTTTGTTGCCCATACTTCGTGCATTAGTGTACATGCACTGCAGCTGGGCTGCTGGTTTTGCCCCTGACTCCAGCTTACCACCCTCAGACTCCTGTCTGGGATCACTGGTTCCAGCCCCTTCCCCCTTCAAATCTAGTTTAAAGCCCTGTCAATGAGGCCTGCCAATTCCCTTCCCAGAATCTTTTTCCCTTTGGGGGGACAGGCCATTCTCGTGTACTGTGACCTTTCCCCTCCTCTGGGACAGATGTACTCCATCTGTTACCAGCTGACCTGGTGCAGTAAAAAGTTCTCAAAGATCGAAAAACCCAAAAATTCTTTCGACTGCACCAGCCTCTGAGCCACTTGTTGACTGCAGCTGCCATCCTGTTCCTTATTGTATTGCCTCCTGCAGCTAACGGCATCGATGTACAAATTATTTGTGCCCCTGACCCCTCAACCAGATCTCCCAGGGCTCTGAGGTCATTTTTGATAGCCCTGGGAGTTCTGGTAGTAACATCATCATTCCCTAACTGCAGAACCAATAAGGGATAGTAGTCAGAGGGCTGTACCAGACTGGGCAGCCTTCTGGTAACATCTTTAACTTGGGCTGCGCTAGGCTAATAACTTCCCTATGAGATGGGTCTGGCCGACATATGGGACCTTCTGTTCCCCTCAGGAGGGAATCACCAATAACAATTACCCTCCTCTTTTTTTTGAGGGAGCAAGTCCTGATGCCAGGGGAAGGCTGTTTAACCTTAGGCTGCTTTGCCTTAGGCTGTTTAACCGTAGGCTGCTTTGCCTTGGACTGTTTAACCTTAGGCGGTTTAGCCTCAGGAAAAACCCCAGTTGGTGTGTCCTCTGGCATCAGTATCACCTCACCCTCAATCTCTAGTGCCCCATACCTGTTTTCCAAGGGCAGCGAGGGAGCTGGGGGGAGGCAAGGAGGTTTTGATTTGTGTTTTTTGAGAGGAACCTGCGTCCATTCCCCTCTGCCTTTTGGATAACCAGCCTCTGCTGGGGAAGCCTGCAGAGCCTGCTTTCTCTGGTTCATCTCTTTCCTCCTCTGGCTCGTCTCTTTTCTACATTCCCATACATCTCTAAGACTAGCAACCTCATCATTTAGTCTGGCCACCAGGTCGAGCAGATAGCCGATCTGCTCACACCTAATGCAAGAGATGCTTCCACTACCCTGCATCTCAAGAGCAGGCTCAAGAGCCAGGCTCCAGCACTCATTACAGCCAGATACCTGGACAGCTACCTGCTTGTGTTCTACCTCAGTCTGGGTGGAAACTGATCTTTTTAAGATTTTGCTGCGAGTTACAACCATGCTGCCCCTGGCCACAGCACCCACTGGACAAAAACAAAACAAAACAAAATTTAGAAAATGTGCGGCGGCGCGCGCAAGTACCAGAGAATACCAGAGCAGGAGGCTGCTGCCGAGCAGGAGCCCCGCGAGCCGCGCTGCCTCTGTTCAAATTCCGCCGCCGAAGGCGCTGGGCTCACGAGCCGCGCGCACGTGAATTCAGGGCCGCTCCGAGCCTCGCAGCTTGTGCAGGAAGCGCCGCGTCCCCAGCCGATCCCATAGCGTGAAGAGGAGAAACCGCGGAAGCCCCCCAAGCGGCTGCCAGTCCCAACATGCCCAACATGCAGCTTGTGGATAGTTGCTGTCCAGAAGCAGGGCAAAACTGGCTTGATTTATTGTCTGCTCAAGTCGGAGTTGCAAAGATGAAAGTGTTTTGGATTTTAGAGCGTTTGGTCTTTTCAATTTGTTCGGTACTGGTCTACAAGTACTTCCTGGGATTGATCTTCGATCGCTTAGGCATATACTTCATGTATAAATTGTATTTATGGTTTAAGTATAAGATTCAGCTTCTCTATGACCGGTGCCTGGGATTCTTTTGGCTTAATAGATACAGGAATGTGACCTCAACCACTCTGCCCATAGAGATAAAGGAGTTTAAGATCCCAGTAGGTGAAAGGGTCATTTTAAGTGATGGCTGGGATCCAAAGGTGATTTATTTGATGTGTTTGAATCTGCTGCTGGTGATGGTGATTGCATACTTGTTATATGCAATGTACCGGGAGAGGAAGGTGTCTAAGGCCTGCTTTGTAATTAGGCATAGACCCAAGAGAAGAAAGAACAGCTCTAACTCGACCCCAGAAATATCTAGTGATGAGGAGAATGGAGGATCTGTATCAGTTAAAGATAAAGCTAAAAACTCCATCGGAAAGGCTGCTCTGAACGGTGCTGTTGGTGTTTCTGGTAATCAGTCAGCTGCAGCGGCAGCGCCTAACATGGTGGCTCCCACGTCCTCGGCAGCCATTAATGCGGCAAAGCCAGTTCCTCCTTCTTCTGCAGCAGGACCAGAAGTGTCCTCCACAGCAGCTGATCCGTCTCAAAACCTGTCAGCTTCTGTTAAGCCAGCTGTAAATTCAAACACAGCTCCAGTTAAGCAGGTAGCTGTTTTAAATACGAGAGGTGGAAAGAGCAAAGCTGATCCAGGAGCTGATGCTGATGAGGGAACTTCTGCTTTAAGAGACCCTGCTGAGGAGGAGGAGAAGGTTTGTCTTAAAGATCTAGCTGAGTTATTGAGAACATCACTGGATGGAAATGCAGGGCAAATTGCTGATAGCAGGACAACAAGAGGTGGTACACCTGACCTTAAAGAGATTCTTAGGAGAGTGACAATGAGATTAATGGGGCAACAAGTTCAGGAAGAGGAGGAAGAGGAGGAGTCAGATGACATTCTTGATTGTTCTTCACCAAGGGAAGAGATAAGGAATGTGCGTAAAGATTATATCAGAGCAGATAAGGAGCCAATCCTAGCTTGGCTTGGTAGATGCTACGATACAGGTGCTCCAGCTCTAATGGTTGGAGACAAGTCAGCAGCTCAACTAGGAACTCTCTCAAAGGATAATGGAATAGATAGACACCTAGGCAGGACTCTCGGTAAGGTTACTCTGTGGATATGCCTTTTAATGGCAACCCTCATGAGATATCCTTCCCGAGATGATCTTCCATGGAATCCTAAGCCCTGGACTACCATAGAGGAAGGAATTAAGCGTCTGAGAGAATTTGCTGTCAGAGAGGTACTCTATGGTGACCATGAGACTCTGAATCCTGATGAAATTCCTGTAGGAACTGGTCTTGCTAAAAAGCTCATCAAACTTGCTCCTCCTAATTATGCAAATATTCTGGCAAGCAGAATTGTGGCAAGAAATTATGGCGGAGCTTCTCCTACGGTTGGCCAATTCACTGATCAAATGAGACAATTGGAGGATAGCATGACATATGTTTCCTTGGTTTCAGCCATTGAGACTCTGTCTGGTGAGACAAAGAATTGCATGAAAGAGATGAAGGATGAAATTGTAAATTCCATCTCCCAATTGGCACAGAGAGATAATTCCAATTCTTCCTCCAGATGGATACAGGTTTCCTCTGTGAGGAATAGGCGTCCTCCAAGGATGTCGTTCCAAAACAGGTCATTCCAAAACAGATCCAACCAAAACAGACCACCAAGGAAGTCACGTGGGAGTATTTGGATAACTCTGCGTGATCAGTTTGGTGAGAACATGAACAAATGGGATGGTCAACCAACTTCTAATCTTCTCAGGAGACTGAGGGAACTGCAAAGTGGCAGAACCCGAGGTAGCAATACCAGAAGGGTAGCTGTTACTTCCACAGTCCCCCAGGACAACTCTAGTAGCTCCAACAGTGGCTCCAGTTCTAACACTGCACACTGTGCTCATTGCACATGTGGGCATGTTCCCCATAACTAGGGGTGCCCTGCCTCCCGCCAGGGGGAGGAGAGGGGTAACAGAGATAATAGAATCTATTGGGATGTGTACATCCAGTGGCCTGGCACTTCACAATTTCAGAAGTACAGGGCCTTGGTTGACACAGGGGCTCAGTGCACCATAATGCCATCAAATTATCAGGGATCAGAAGCTATAACTATTCTGGGAGTCCCTGGTGGATCTCAAGAGTTAACTAAGGTGGAGGTTGATATAAGTTTAACTGGTAAACAGTGGAGGAAGCATACAGTTGTGACCGGATCTGATGCACCTTGTATTCTGGGAATTGATTTTCTGAGAGAAGGGCGTTTCAAAGACCCTAGAGGTTACAAATGGGCTTTTGGAGTAGCATCTGTAGAAACTGATGGACAAAAGCTGAAGCTGTCTGTTAGACCTGATCTTTCTGATGAATCTGCAGTTGTGGGACAACACAAGATTCAGGACATTGAATTGCCGGTTGCTTCTCAGACTGTGCATCACAGACAATACAGAACCAACCCTGACTCTTTGTTGCCCATTCAGAATCTGATTCGTTAGTTGGAGAGTCAGAAAGTCATCAGCAAAACTCATTCCCCTTTCAACAGTCCAGTGTGGCCTGTGCGAAAGCAGAATGGAGACTGGCGTCTGACAGTCGACTACCGAGCCCTGAATGAAGTAACTCCACCTATGAGTGCAGCAGTACCAGACATGATGGAACTCCAGGATGAGCTGGAATCCAAAGAGGCCAAATGGTATGCTACCATAGACATTGCTAATGCCTTCTTCTCTATTCCCATAGCAGAGGAATGCAGGCCTCAGTTTGCTTTCCCCTGGAGAGGAATCCAGTACACTTTCAACAGGTTGCCAATGGGCTGGATCCACAGCTCCAGCATCTGCCATGCAGTGATCCACGATGCTCTGGAGCAAGCTGGTGCTCCAGAACACATCCAGTTCATCGATGATATCATCGTCTGGGGTAAAACTGCTGAGGAAATCTTCGAGAAAGGTAACAAAGTCATTGACATTCTTCTGAGTGCAGGTTTTGCCATCAAGCGAGACAAGGTGAAAGGACCTACCAGAGAGATCCAGTTTCTGGGAGTGCGGTGGCAGGATGGACGCCGACACATTCCAGTGGATGTGGTAAATAGAGTCTCTACCATGGCCAATCCCATGAACAAGCAAGAAACTCTACGTTTCTTGGGGATAGTGGGATTTTGGAGACTGCACATTCCTGGGTACAGTCAGATTGTGAAACCTCTGTATGATGTGACTCGAAAGAGAAACAATTTCCACTGGGGACCTGAACAACAAGCAGGTTTTGACCAGATAAAGCAAGAGGTGGTTCAAGCAATGGGGTATGGGACCTGTTCGAGATGGTCCAGACATTAAGAACATTTTGTACACGGCTGCAAGTGACAATGGTCCAACCTGGTGCTTGTGGCAAAGAGCTCCAGGTGAGACACGTGGAACGACCTCTTGGTTTTTGGAGTCGAGGTTACAGAGGTTCAGAGGCTAATTATACTCCAACAGAGAAAGAGATTCTAGCTGCCTATGAAGGAGTGAAAGCAGCTTCTGAAGTGATTGGAACTGAATCACAACTTCTCTTAGCTCGCAGACTACCAGTTTTGAATTGGATGTTCAAAGGCAAAGGTTCCACACCACATCATGCAACAGATTCCACCTGGTCTAAGTGGATGGCTCTGATAACACAGAGAGCTCGAATGGGAAATCTTGAAAGACCTGGTCTGGTGGAGGTGATCTCAAGTTGGCCTGAAGGTACCAGCTGTACTAAACCTCCAGAGGAGAGAGTAACTCGTGCTGAGGAAGCTCCTCCTTACAATGACCTTTCTGATGATGAAAAGAAATCTGCTTTGTTCACAGACGGTTCCTGTCGGCTGGTCGGGAACAAGCGAAGGTGGAAGTCTGCAGTGTGGAGTCCAACACGCCGAGTTGCAGAGGCAAAGGATGGAGAAGGAGAATCCAGTCAGGTTGCAGAGGTAAAAGCTGTCCAGCTAGCTCTCGACGTAGCTGAACGTGAGAGGTGGCCAAAGCATTATATCTACACCGACTCATGGATGGTAGCCAATGCTCTGTGGGGTTGGCTAAAGAACTGGAGAAGGAATGGTTGGCAGAGAAAAGGAAAGCCTATATGGGCAGCTGAGCTGTGGCAGGACATTGCTGATCGAATCGAGAGAATTCCAGTGAAGGTGAGACACATTGATGCTCACATCCCTAAGAGCAAAGCTACTGAGGAACAGCAACACAACCATCAGGCAGATCTAGCTGCAAGAGTTTCTCAAGTAGACATGGACTCTGATCTAGATCTCGACTGGAAACACCAAGGTGAGATATTCTTAGCTCGGTGGGCTCACGATTTGTCAGGACATCAAGGCAGAGATGCAACCTACCAGTGGGCACGTGACAGATCCATAGACATTTCCATGGATGCTATCACACAAGTCATCCATGACTGTGACATTTGTGCTGCTATTAAGCAGGCAAAGCGACTTAAGCCCTTATGGTATGGTGACAGATGGTCCAAGTACAAGTATGGTGAAGCTTGGCAAGTTGACTACATCACTCTACCACGTTCTCGTTGTGGTAAGCAGTATGTGCTTACTATGGTAGAGGCAAACACTGGATGGTTGGAAACTTATCCAGTTCCACATGCAACTGCACGCAACACCATTCTTGGTCTGGAGAGACAAATCCTGTGGAGACACGGAACTCCAGAGAGGATTGAGTCAGACAACGGAACTCATTTCAAAAACAACCTTGTAAAGAGCTGGGCCAAAGAGCACGGCATTGAGTGGATATTCCACATTCCCTACTATGCACCAGCTGCAGGGAAGATTGAAGGCTACAACAGTTTGCTGAAGACCACTCTTAAAGCCATGGGGGGGTGGATCTTTGAAAAACTGGGAAAAGCATTTAGCACAAGCAACCTGGCTGGTAAATAGTAGAGGTTCAGTGAACCGAGCTGGACCTGCACACTCAGATCTGCTACAGAAAGTGGAAGGTGATAGAGTTCCTGTTGTTAGAGAAAAGAATCTGTTAGGTAAAACTGTTTGGGTGTTTTCTCCCTCAGGAGAGGCTAAACCTGTCTGAGGGGTGGTTTCAGCTGAAGGTCCGGGTCACACTTATTGGGTAATGCAAGAGAATGGTGAAATTCAGTGTATTCCACAAAGAAATCTAACTTTAGCTGAAAGAGTTTAATTTCAGAGTGTTGTACAGCTACATCACGCCCAAAGGACAAATCCATGAGGAATCCACAGTGCATGAACCCTGACAACCCTGAGAGCCCTGAGTCAACTGAGAGTCCCTGCTTCCCTGCTTCCCTGTTTCCCTTTTCTTCGCTTCGTCTGCGAAGAGACAAACTGTTTTCCATTTTTCTTGTTTCTTCGACTTCTGAATCATCTACACCTGAGGATAGCCGGAATGGACTATGAACTTTACTTACAAACTGTAAATGTTTTTTAGATTGGATGGACAGTATGAACAGCCAATGAAATTGTTTAGCAGGGGTGGATTGTGTCCAGTTTAGGCTGTGCCTTTAAGAAAAGGACAGTTGCTGAACACTCTGGATGAATGTTTTTGATATTTAAATATCAACAAGATAGTCTAAACTAATTTCATTGGTGGATTGGTAGAATGCAACTTTAAGTTCTGTCAGTTCAGTCTCTGTTCATTCTGGGTTCAGTCTGTTTTCCCTCTGTTCGTGTGGGCCTGTTTCTTCCTCTTAAGCAACAGCTTTGCCGGACAGGAGCGACCTTGAATTACCAAAGCTAACCAGAGAAGAAAACTAATTCCTGCACATGCTTTGAGCTAACAGAATTTTTCTCCTTAATTGCTTTTCTCTCTCTCTCTAACCCTTTTTGGGAAAAAAGGGAGGTAGTGAGGGAGACAGGGGGGTTCAGGGGAATCCCCCTGGCTGGGGGTCTTCTGTATTACATTCATTGCTGTATATTTCTGTATATATTTTAAATACTGTATATTTGTGTACATATTCATTGCATTCCATTTATGCCTGTAAATATAGCTTATTTCATTTGTTTCTCCAACTGAGTTAGCTGTGGTTTCTGTGTGTGTGCAGGAGAATTTTCTCACCCTACCACAAAACTGAAGAGACTGCAGAGGAGATCTGCCAGGATGGGGGGTGACATCTCTGTGGAGAGGCTGAGGGACCTGGGCAGCTTCAGCCTGCTGAATGGAGGCTCAGGGCACTGCCATGGCAGTGTGCACATGGTTGAAGAGTGGTTTCACAAAGGAAGGAGCTCTTCTGCAGGATAGTGAGAGATCAAAACCTTCACACAGTGCAGCTTGGAAGGTTTAGAGTGGAGAGGAGTCCAAAGAAATGTCCCTCAAAGGGCAGAGCTGCTATGCATGAGGCCATCCAGAAGGGTCAGGAAATGGCAGGGAGAGCTGAGACAGCTCAGGGAGGGGATGGAAATGGCAGGGGGAGAGCTGGCTGGGGAAGCAAGATTGGTGTCAGTAGCCTGAAGGGAAAGAGCTGCAGGCATGGGACAGTGTAGGAGAGGCTGCAGTAGGGATGACCAAGGGCTCTGGCAAGGCTGAGAGGCCCAACAGGACCAAGGCCTTTGTGCCCTTGGCTCTGGCAGTTGCCTCTGCCACCAAGGCCTGGGAAGAGAAACTTTGCTTTGAGGCTTTAAGGTTCTTCTATTGCAAGGGCAGTGGTCAGGGCTTGGCCTTTCTGCTTCACAGAACAAAAGCAAATTTTTCTCCCCTTCACATTGCCTTTGTCTCCCTGCAATCCTGGCCTCTAACAAGCTGCTCTAAGGAGTCTCTGGGGAGCCTTTGTCAGTAACAAGCCTCAGTGAGGCCAATCAGTGCTTCAAGGGACTTTGGAGCTTTCTTCTGCCTTGGACTTGTTGAGAGGCTTCTTGGCAGTACCTTGGCAGAGTCTGCTGGCAGTACCTAAGGATGATGTCATCAGCCCCAAATACTCCATGGGGCTCATTAAAATACTGCTGAGCCACAACCTCTCCTATAATTGTTGCCAAGGTTTCTGCAGCTAATTGGAGAGGTTTTTATTGCACAAAGCATCTGATATTTTTTTTTTTAAGGGTACATTTCATTACTTTTCAGCAGGAATTTTCTCTTTGCAGGCAAACCACAGCAAAACCTGACAAGGTCTGATCAGGAGTACCACACTCTGCAGCCATCTGCTCAGTACAAGATGTGGGTGATGGAGAAATGCTGCCAGGAGAAACTTCTTTGGAGGCTCTGGAGTTCCCAAGTGGAACCAATTAACACTACAAGAAACTTCAGATTTTGACTCTAACTTTGACTTCTGCAGTTTTCATCAGCTTCCTTTCAGTCCCTGAGGTGTACCTGGCACCAAAGCCACCAGAGGGCTCCTTTAAATGCCCTGGGCTGATCATCTGCTGCTGAGCTGGGCCTGGCTCCTGGGCTGCATGGAGCTCTACCCAGCAGCAGTTCCTCTGCACAGCACAGCAGGGCTGAGGGCACTGCCAGGGCATCTCAGGGAGGTGAGGAAAGCAGAAAGAGCTTCAAGGTGGCCAGGACTGGGAGGATGCTGAGAGCTCACTGGAGGAGAAGTCACTGCAGCTGCTGACAGGGTGAGTCTGTGGTTGCAGGGCATTGCAGCTGCAGTTCCTAGAGGCATCTCCTAAAGCTGGGACAGTGTGCTGGGGCAGGGACTCTGCTACCTGTCAGGCTCAGGTCCCAAACAGCCCAGGGAGCTCTTCATGCTGCTTTGGGGAGAAGCTATGGTTGGAAGGAGTCACCCTGGGCAGGGCAAGGCAGGGCAAGGCAGGGCAGGGTCCTTCTGCTGTGGAGAAGCGGCTGTGTGGGTCAGGGCTGCTCTCAGCTTCAGCTCATTTCCAGAACATTTTCAGGGGGACTTTTCATGTCTATGTTCAGGCCAGGGGTTCCTGACCCAGTCTCTGCTCTCCTGAATCTTTGCTTCCACTGTCTCTGGCCTGGCTGGTGAGGAGGAAAACTCAGCTGTGCCTTTAGAGCAGGGGCTGAGCCTCTTAAACCATCACACAGAGCTTCACTGGGAACCTCACCAAGTGCCTACACTGCTCACCTGAGGGCTTTCCTGAGTGTCTGTCTGTCCCTCTCCTTGCCTATCTCAGATGCTCTTTGTGTTGCTGATGGCTCTCTGGGCATGGAAGCTTCAGCTGCAGAGTCAGACACAGACACTGTGAGGTCTTCAGTGCAACTGAAGCCACAGCAATGAGGTGTCCCAGCTGTCCTCCACCCTGTGAAGCTCTGGGCAGTGCAGGCTGTGAGGCTGGCAATGAGCTGACTGCAGGAGCTGCCGTGGTCATGCCTTGGTTGTGTCCTTGAGGTATCCATGCAGGCTGTGCTGCCTTCCAGGGGACACTGAGCCAAGTGTCTCCTGGACTAGAGGTGGGATGCTGAGACTCTGAGACACTGAGTGGTGTGTGGTGGATCCCTCTGCTCTGAGCAGTGTCTGGTGGCTTCCCAGGGTGATATGGGAGCATGGTCACCCTCCAGCTGAGGTACAGAGCAGGGTGACTTAGAGTCCATGGGGAGCTCTCCCACTCTTGCCTTTTAGCCTAAGCCAGGACCAAGCAGTGCTCCAGCCTTGGAGCTGAAGGAAGGTCCCTGAGAATAAGGAGCAGCAGGAGTCTGAGTGACAGGGGAGGGTCTGTGGGGAGTGGTTTTGTACTGAGATAATTCTCTTCTGATTTGTCACTGTCTCCTTCTCTTCTGACAGGTCTCCATGGCCACAGGCAGCAGATGGCCAACAGCAGCTCCATCAGCCACTTCCTCCTCCTGCCATTCCCAGGCACAAGGCAGCTGCAGCTGCTGCACTTCTGCCTCTTCCTGGCCATCTACCTGGCTGCCCTGCTGGGCAATGGCCTCATCATCACCACCATAGCCTGGGACCACCACCTCCACACCCCCATGTACTTCTTCCTCCTCAACCTGGCCCTCCTTGACCTGGGTGCCATCTCCACCACTGTGCCCAAATCCATGGACAATTCCCTGAGGGACACCAGAGACATCTCCTACAAAGGATGTGTTCTCCAGGTCTTCTTTTTAGTATTCCTAATGTCAGCAGAGTTTTATCTCCTCACCACCATGTCCTACGATCGCTACATTGCCATCTGCAGACCCCTGCACTATGAGACCCTCCTGGGCAGCAGAGTTTGTCTCCACCTGGCAGCAGCTGCCTGGGGCTGTGGCTTTCTCAGTGCTCTGCTGCACACAGCCAATACATTTTCCCTTCCCCTCTGCCAGGGCAATGCTGTGGAGCAGTTCTTCTGTGAAATCCCCCAGGTCCTCAAGCTCTCCTGCTCCACATCCTACCTCAGGGAACTTTGGCTTATTGTGGTCACTGCCTGTTTATCATTTGTCTGTTTTGTGTTGATTGTGGTGTCCTATGTGCAGATCTTCAGGGCAGTGCTGAGGATCCCCTCTCAGCAGGGACGCCACAAAGCCTTTGCCACCTGCCTCCCTCACCTGGCTGTCGTCTCACTCTTTCTCAGCACTGGCATCTTTGCCTACCTGAAGCCCTCCTCCATCTCCTCCCCATCCCTGGACCTGGTGGTGTCAGCTCTGTACTCAGTGGTGCCTCCAGCAGTGAACCCTCTCATCTACAGCCTGAGGAACCAGGAGCTCAAGGATACACTGAAGAAGCTGTTTGGACATTTTTGAGCAGCAAGAGAGACTTCCAGCCTTTCTCTGCCATTGACACCCCATGTGTGCCAGGAGAGGCTGTGGCTTTCTTTCCTTCTTTACAGTTCTTTAACGTTTTTCCATCTGTGATGTTCTGCTATACACAGAAATCCAATTACTCTCTCCCTCCTGCTTCAGTATCCCTGCACCTTGTGTGACCCAGAGGCTCTGTGTCCATGACCAGCCAGGCTCTGTGTGTCTTTAACCACAATAAATGAACCCACAGCTTCCTGTCTGAGATACACCCTCGGCAGGGCAGGAAGGAGTGGGGAATGAAAACATCTTTGTGCCTGAATACCTCTGGGATGGCTCTGTCAGTGTGGCTGCAGAAGCAGCCTGAGAACCGCTAGGGCTGGGGCTCTTATTGTGGTTTGGGTACATGGGGTGACATGAAGGGTCTGAAGACCTCTCTGGACGTCATGGGGGGCAGAGCAGAGCACACAGGGTCACTTTGCCTTGTGCCATGGGTATCTCTCACCTCTGCAGCTTACCTCCCTCTGACCCCAGCAGCTGCTGTGCTTTTCAGACTGGCTGTAGCTGTGATGAGACAGCCCTGAGCACACTGCAAGGGTGGGCACTGCTGTGGGGCACACCAGACTGGGCTGTGCTGGGGAGAGAATATTGGCTCTGGATAGAGAGCAGGGGAGGTGGGAAAGCTTGGAGGGAGGTGAGCTGGACTGAAAAGTCATAGAAGAGAAACTTTTCCATGAGTAACACCTATGGCACGGGCATGTGGGGTGAGGGCTCAGAGAAAGGTTTGTGGTGCAAAGCCAGGGCTGGTGGAAAGGAACAAAGACATGGAGGTGCAAAAGAGAGGAGCCTGGTCCCTGCCCTTGGAGACATGAACAGAATGAGATGGTGCCACAGGGTATTTGTCCCCCCACAGTGTCCTTCAGTGATCATTTCAAGCAGTAGCTACCCAGGAACACGACCAAGAGGGTTTTGAAAGCCTCCAGAGGAGACTCCACAGCCTCTCTGGGCAGCCTGCTCCAGGGCTCCAGCACCCTCACAGTAAAGAAGTTCCTCCTTAAGCTCAAGTGAAGCCTCCTGTGCTCTAGTTTGTGCCAGTAGCCCCTTGTCCTATCACTGCCCACCACTGAAATTATCCCAGTCCTGTGTTCATGACCTCCACCCTTTAGATATTCCATGCACTGCTCAGATCCCCTCTCAGGCTGCTCTTCTCCAGCCTAAACAGCCCCAGAGCTCTCAGCTTCCCCTTGGAACAGAGCTGCTCCAGTCCCCTCAGCATCCTTGTATCCCAGCACTGCAGGCTCTCCAGTAGTTCTCTGCCCTGCTTGTACTGGGGAGCCCAGAACTGGACCCAGTACTCCAGAAGAGGCCTCACTGGGGCAGAGTTAAGGGGGAAGGACAACCTCCCTTGCAATCCCTTGGCCTACTTGGGCATGAGGGCACATTGCTGCCTCCTGGGGAACTTCACCACCACCACTGCCAGGTCTTTCCACACAGAGCTCCTGTCTAGCAAGGGAGATGCTCACCTGCACTGGGGCAGGGCACTGCTCCTTCACAGGGGCAAGACTCTAAGCTTGTCCTGCTTGAACTCCAGGAGGTTCTCCTCTGCCCAGCTCTGCAGCCCCTCCAGGTGTCACTGCATGGCAGCACAGCCTGGCAGGGCTCAGCCACTCCTCCCAGGTTGTGTCACCAGCAAACCTGCTGAGGCTCCACTCTGCTCCTTCCTCCAGCTCCTTGATGAAGATGCTGAACAGGACTGGATCCAGCCCTGACCCCTGGGAAACACCACTGGTCACAGGCTTCCAACTAGACCCTGCCTACTGCTCACAGCCCTCACGTCTCTATCCTTCCGCTGGGCCAGGGCCTGTGGCAGGGAACAGCCAGCCCTGCCCAGCCTCCCTCCTGGCACACACCTGCTCACAGGTGTCATGGCCTCTGCAGGGGCAGCCTGTACCAGCAGAACTGAGCAGAGGCTCAAGGCCTTGGCTGTGATCAGAGCTGAGGGAGCTGGGCTTGTCCTGCCTGCATAGCAGCAGCTGCTGGGGCAACAGGCAGCAGCAGGGCTCAGATCCCAGCAGAGGGGGGCAGGCTCATGGCCATGGCACATGACACAAGGACGAGAGGCAGCAGGCTGCAGCCAGAGGCTGAGGCTCCCTCTAAAGCAACACTTCTGCAGCATCAGGAGAGTCTCTCTCTGGAAGCTCTTGGCCAGGGCCTTTGTGTCGACTCTGTCCCAGGAGAGATTGTGGACAGCCTGAGCCTCTCCCAGGAAGAACCACATCCATCCCAGCACAGTCTGGGCCCTGTTCCAATACAAGCTGGATTCCCTGGCCCCATTCCCATAGTCTGGACCTTTTCCCAGCACAATCTTGATCTTTTTAAGCCCTCCCAGTGAAGCCCTGGCTGGCTCTCAGCTCAAAGTGGATCCTCTGATCCCCCTCCCAGTACTGATGTGTCCCCTGCAGGCTCTGATGCCTTCCCAGTTCAGACTGGGCTTCCTCCCTGTACAAACTCAGTCGCTTTGAGCCCTCCCAGTAGAGACTGGATCTTGTCCCAGCACAAATTCAGTCCCCTGGTTCCCTCCCAGAACAGACACATTTCCATTCCAGCACAAACTGCATCACTGTACTCCATCCCAGCACACTCTGGGTCCTGTTCCAGTACAGTGTGCATTCCCTGGTCTCCTCCCGGTACCTACTGCATCTCTCCATGAGTAAACTGCTCTCATGGTTCCTTCCCAGTACTGACTGGGCTCCCTCCCACTACAAACTGCATCTTCTGACTCCCAACCAGTACTGCCTAGGCCTTGTCGCAGTACTAACTGGTGCCTTGATCCCATCCTATTACATACTGAGGCCTGCCCCAGAGGCCTGTCCCTCCCAATTTTGCTGAAGGCACATTATACCCAGATATTGAAACCTGTCCCAGCACATGGACAAGTTCCTCCTCCTTTCATGAGGGGTTCAAAGGCCAAGGTGGCACAGACCCCTGCACACCCCCATGGCATGGGATGCTGGTGCTGATGCCCAGCATGGCATAATTCCAGCTTCACGCCTCCCATAGGCTGCAGCCGGTTGTTTACGAGAGTGCCCATTGGCCACATCCAGCCTCCAGGAACATATCAGTATTGCCCCAGCTTGTAAATACGTTGCCCTCTTTCACCTGGTTCTCTCTCCTTGCTCGAGACTGAGCTCATGCCGTAGCCTTGCTATGAAGCCAGCATCCAGGCAGGCCTGTTGAGCCTCAGCCCTGAGAGCATCTCCAGAGGAGAGACCAATGCTGAGAGCCTGAGAAGCTGCAGAATTGCATTGCCAGCCTCACCGGTCGGAAGAGCCCAACGTGCCTTCAAGAGGACTGGACCCCCGAGGGTAGGATCTGCCCAGTTGCCAGGGAAGCTACTTAGCCAAGTGCAGCAGTGACAACGTCTGCCTCAGCCTGAAGCAGCAGAATGAGGAGCTGCACAGCCCTGTCTGTCAGCTCGGAAAGCAGGAGCAATGTTGCCCACATGACCCTGCCATTGCAAGAGAGAAGAGGAGTCACCGCTTCTGCTGCTCTGTGCCCTGTGAACCCTAGGGTAATCCAGAGCACCATCCATGCCCTGTGCTCCAAAGCCAGGACTGCTCTGATAGGGTCCTGCCTGCTCCTTTGAGTCAAGCAAAGGGGAAGTTGCCACTGCCAGCTGCGCTTCTTCCCCGGGGCTGCCCTCACTGTCCCTGAAGGTCATTGCCATGAGGGCTGACCCTGTCCTGGGACCAGCCCTACCAGCCCTGCCAGGCCAACCCCACAGGACCACTCCCTGCCATCCAGAGGGAGCCACCAGAGTCCTGTGAAGGGAGCATGCCTACTGGCTAACCTACATTCCATCCACTGTCTGCTGCCTCAGGAGAGAGAAGGTTGCCTCCACCGCCGCCATCCAGACCAGCCCAGGCGCCAGCCCTGGCAACAGCAGCCTGCTGGAACCTAACCTTGCTACTAACAAAGGACACAGTGAATCTCCCACCTGCTTCCCACTCACTGATGTTCAGTTCAAAGCACCTCTGCCTAGCAGCACATTTCTACTTCCAGCCTCTGACGCATTGTAATACCTCTGTATAGACTTAAGCAGCCATCAACATCTCATCGAGTCGCCACCTGGTGGACAAGTAGCAGAATTGCAGACTGAGTTATATCAATAGAAATGAATTCTGCAAATATTCTAATTGAGTGCAAATTATCAATACTGAACCATTTCAGGGATGTATTTCACAGTCGTGCACTAGAATATGGATATAAAATAGTGACTCATTGGTTATTGATATTTTCAATAATTAATACTATTTAATATTTATATAACTCATATTTCATATTCATAAATTAATAACCTCTTCATCACACCAAGAAATTTAATCTCTTGTCCTGGACCTTGACATTTGGAAGGTGGAATGACCAACCCACTCTTGGTGGGCTCATAGGAAGGAAATTGTCTCCTTCTCTCCCTGCCCAGCCCCCTGCAGTGGGGGAGTCTTACTGGGGTCTGCACTGAAAATACCACACCTCACAATACAGACTGGGCCCCTCCCATCCTCTCTACTCAGTCCCCTGCTCTAACACAGTGGAGCTGAACCCCTCCTGCACCTCACTTCTTAGAGCTCCCAAACACATCCCTCACCCTGACTCTGCCCCCATTGCTCATCTTGGCCCCAGCCTTTACCCTTTGTTAAGCATTGGTCCTTGGACCTTAATCCCAGGCCTCAACCTAGCCCCAACACAACCCCTGCCCCTCAGAGCTGGCCCTCACCTGAGCCCTGCCCAGCACTCTCAGCAGGACAGCTGAAGAAGGAGACTCATTAACTCCTCACTAACCCTTAGAAACTTTCCCACTCATTAGAGTAGCCTTCAGCCATCAAAAAAGGAACCACTGAGCTTGGTAGAGTGAAGGGACATAAGGCAGCAGACCACAGCCCCAGACATCAAAGAGAGAGGTAAGACTGAGTCTGGAAAACAGGATGGGGTCTCACACACCTGGGCCTCAGTAACAAGATGAGAACAGTCCTGTGGGATTGGCAGTAGTCCAACAGGAAAAATACAAGATGATGACACAATGACTACAATGTTGACACAAGGACAGCAGATGGCAGCAAAGAGCAAAGAATGGAAGGATTTTAGCTCTTCAAAGAAGATTTTATCATTCTAATGCATCTGTATTACTAATACTATATGAGCCATATGGTTAACCTTGTTCAGCACTGTTATCAATTATTAATATTTATTCAAATATATTCATACAAATATATTAATTCTTTAATAAAATAAAAATAATTTAAATCCATGTATTAATCTCAAATCTCATCAATGTGTATAAATATCTGAGGGGTGGGTGTCAAGTGGAGGGGGCCAATCTAAGGTAAGAAGCAACAGGTTCAAGCTTGAACATGGAAGATTTCACCTCAACATGAGGAGCAACTTCTCTGCAGTGCAGGTGACAGAGCACTAGAACAGGCTGCCCAGAGAGCTGGTGGAGTTTCCTTCTCTGGAGACTTTCAAACCCACCTGGGTACACTCCTGTGTGGACTACCCTAAGTGATCCTGCTTTGGCAGGGGGGTCAGACCTGATGGTCTCTTGAGGTCCCTTCCAACCTCTAATGTGATACTGTGATACCACCCACACAGGTACAGCTCTTTGGTTGTGGTTAATGTATTTCACAACATACACATTCAATACAACTTTAACAGTTGAATCAAGCTAGGATCTTTTAAACATTGATTCAGCTTAGGAAAGAGCTAATGCCTCAAGGGCACTTCACCTGCAAGGGGAATCTATCGCTGCCACAGAGGCGGCTGGCACAGAGCTGTACAAAGAGCCTTGATAGGAATCAGCCTGTGTGCTCAGGGCACTGCCACCTGGGACCTTTTTGGACACTGCAATTATGCTGCAAAGCAGAGAGTGCAGTCTGCACAAGTGAAACAAAGCAAGAAAGATGGTGTTCAGGAAAGGAGCTGTGCAGAGTGTGAGTGTGGAGGGGAGAAGCAGTCTCCCCCTTGAGAGGAATTGTTGGGGCTGAGGGAGAGGCTTGTGGCTGATGGGCTTGCAGGGCAGCTTGCTGGCCAGGCAAGGAGTTGACAGTTCTGCAGTGCTCAGGGTGGGATGAGCAGTTCTCATTAATCTCACCACAACTCCAGCAGCTTGCACCAGCACCTCAGGTGTCACAGGTGGAGCAAAGCAACTTTCTGGCTGCAGAGTCGGGCAGCAGGCATGCAGAGGCTGCCCTCGAGTCCGGCAGCATTCACCCGCTGCAGCTACAGCATGTTCCAGTTTCATGTGGACAAAATAGGCTCTGGGGAACCCCAGGGCTTCTTGGTACAACAAGGGAGAGTTGTTTACCCTCCTGGCTTGGATTAATAAGGTGCTGAAGACAATAATGGCCAATGGCAGAAGAGAAAGAAAGAGAGGAACAAGAGAGTTCAGCCAAGAGAACAAAATTTGCCCAACCATGGGAAGCTGCACAGGGAGTCCATAAGCGTGGCAGCTGGCCAGGCACAGCTGCAAACAGTGCACTTTGTTTCCCTTGACCACAGGACCTGCCTAGACAAGCCTGGGCCTGTCCAGCTTTGCAGATTTACCAGCACCTTGCCTTCTGTCTAGTATTGTACTGAACACCCCAGCTCCACAGGGAGGGGGTGCAAGGGGGTTTGTGTTTGGGCATGTTCAGACTTGTGCCTCCAGGACAAGCTCATGTAAGCTTTGGAGTGATCCATTCCGTGTCCATGCAGGTTATTAAAGGATCCTGTTCAATGGCCATGAGTTGTTTTGATTTACTTATTTGACCTTCAAGACTCTCCCCAGACCCCTCAAGGACACCTCCCTGAACTGAGCACATGGCTCCAGCCCTGGCCCTGGGAAGAAATGCCTCCAAAAGTGGCCTTTTGGCAAAGATATGTTAGAGAAACAGCAGCAAAAGAGACAATACTTTATTAGGGTTGGGGTTTCCATTCTAATTAGGCATTATGCTTGGGATAAGGTTTTTCTTTTACCTCTTGGAAACCCAAAGTGTTGGGAGGAAAGCAGCCAAATCCCAGCCCAACTGCAGTGGTGACACTGGCTGTGCTGACTCAGCACTGTCATTCCTCTCCTCAGCACTGGCTGGTGCAGAGAAGGGCAGGGGCACATTTACTTCTGAGGAAAGAAGGTGTAGAAGAGGAGATTTCAGTTCGAGCTGCTGGAGAAGGGCCCCCAGGGGGGGTCACATTTGGCCTGGCAGTGCCGGGGTCGATGTATTCCTGTGTCCCCTGGGGCACGCTGGTCACCGGCATGGTGGTGAATATGGCAGGTGAGGGTAAAGCTGTGGATGAAGGCCTTGCTGCAGCCTGTGCAGGTAAAGCGCTGGCACCGGTGTGGGTGCAGCAGTGCTGGCTGAGGGTGGCCATCTGAGTGCAGCTCTTGCCTCAGGCAGCTCAGAGGTGTAGCTGCTTCCAGCTGTGGACGCAGCAGTGTTGGCTGTGGTTGGAGCTGAGGGTGAAGCTGTTGCTGTAGTCACCATTGACAGAGGGCTGGGCACTGGGCCGGGGGCAGTGGGAATATTTTCCCCCACTCAGGGCACTGATGTGGCTGCTTAGGTGGCACAGAGAGGCTGATATGGGTTTGCCCTCTTTCTCCTCTTCATCTTCCTCCTCCTTCTCATTATTCTTCTCCTATTCCATATCATCCTCCACTTCTTTGAATCAATATAATACAACACAATACAATACAATAAACCAGGTTGGAAGACACCTTCAAGATCGTAAAATCCAACCTATCAACCAATCCAACCCACCCAAACAACTAGATCATGGCACCAAGCACCCCATCAAGTCTCCTCCTGAATACCTCCAATGATGGTGATTCCACCACCTCCCTGGGCAGCCCATTCCAATGGGCACTCACTCTCTCAGTATAGAACTTCTTCCTAACATCCAGCCTAAACCTCCCCTAGTGCAGCTTGAGCCTGTGTCCTCTTGTTCTGGTGCTGGCTGCCTGGGAGAAGAGACCAACCTCTCTCTGCCACATCATCCCCTTTGTCCTCCTCATAATTATTTTCATCCTCCTCCTCCTAATTCTCATGTACTTCATCCTTGCTCTCCTTATCACCCTGTGCTCTTGGGCGAATTCTTGGGGACCAAGTGACTGAAAAGTAAGGACACTGTGTGCAACATTGTGTGCTGAGCAGATGGTTCCAGAGGCCTTGGATTGCTGAGGCAACTTTCTCAGGCTTGGTTTGCTTTGCTTCCAAAGAGCAACAATTCTTCTCTGTCTGTGTGCAGGCAGTTGTCTAAGGAGAGCAGGGGGCAGCTGGTGCCATGGAGCTGTGAGCTCCAGCTGCAGAGAGCAGTGGAGAAGTCTGAGGCAAGGAGCAGGGATGGAAGGCCCAGGTGGGCAGGGACAGCAATAGGGAGGTTGGGAAGGGTGAGGAGCAAAGTTGTCCACTCCATGTCAGCCCTCAAAGGACAGCTTCTCCTCCCAGTCCAGACCTCCTGAGCAGACAGCCTGCATCATTCTGGCTTGGTGGATGCTGCTGTCACCTCTGCCCTCATCTGAGAAACAATCCAATAGTTTACCATCAAAATCTGACCTTTGTGAGGTGCACTTTGAAATCTGGAAGGAAACAGCAGAGACACAAAGAGCTCCTCAGGGGACTTGGGGATCATTCCATGAACCTCAGGTACTGAGAGAAGAGTGAAGAAACTGTGCAAGAAGCAAGAAGCAAAACACAAAGTCCCTTGAAGCATTGATTGGCCCCACTGAGGCTTGTTACTGCCAAAGCCTCCCCAGGGACTCGTTAGAGCAGCTCAGGAGAGGCTGTGATTGCAGCAGGCAAAGGCAAAGTGCAGGAGAGCAAACTCTGACTCTGGGTTCTGCAGCACAAAGGCCAAGGCCTGAGCACAGCCCCTGGGCAGGCAGCTCCTGTCCCTCATGTGTGAGTCAAGGCTCTTCAGGTGCAGTGGGGGTGGGGGGGTGGGTTTCATAGCAGCATAGCAGGGCCTAGGTTGGAAGGGACCTCAGAGCTCATCTGCTCCAACCTCCCTGCCATAGGCAAGGATACCTCTCCAATAGACTCAGCTGCTCAAGGCCTCATCCAGCCTGGCCTTCAACACCCTCAGGAGAGGGCATCCTACCTGGGCAGCCTATTCCAAAGTCCCACAACCCTCATACTGAAGAACTTCTTCCTAAGGCCCAGTCTAAACCTCCTTTTCCTCACCTTCAAACCTTTCCCTCCTGTCCTGTCACCAGACACCCTCATGAAAAGTCCCTCTCCAGCCTTCCTTTAGCATCCCTGTAGGGTTTGTGATGCTGAGTGGAGGACAAGGGCCTGACAGTCCCCAGCCTTCCTGGGGCTGTGGAAAGAGGCAGTGAGGCCCTCCCAGTGCCTCAGGACAACATCTCCTCACAGGCTTCGGGGGCAGAGAATTGCCATAGCCAAGAGGGCACAGCCTTGGCTTCTCTTCATCACTCCCACCACTGCCATTGCCCTTGGCCAGCTCTCCCACAGCTTTGTCCTGCACTGTCTCAGAGCTGCTTCTTCTGCCCTGCAGGCTGCAGGCACTCATCTCACTTCCCCACCTTGGCCTTCCCATGCCTTCACTGACACCTGCCCACACTCACACTCTGCTCCTGGGGACACAAAGAGAAGGGCTGGTCCCAGATTCCTTCTGCAGAACTTCTCAGGCCACAGCACTACCCTTTGAGAGAGGTTTCTTGCTCCTCATGGCCAGGCTGCACCTGCCAGGCTGCACCATCTGGCACTGTTCCTCTCTCCTGCTCTTGCCTACCTCAGCAGGAGCTCCCAAGGCTGCTGGCCTTGCAGTTTCTTGCATAGACAGCACCAAGCCCTGTGCCTGCTGCTGTCCCATCAGGTCCTCAGGCAGCAAAGACACAGCAACCAAATCACCAGCCCCTTCCTGCAGTCAGCCCAGGCCCTTTGGCAGAGGCCATCTGACAGATCACTCTGCTCATCTGCCAGCCATGAGCCCAGGGCTGTCCTAACAGCTCCTGCAGACACACCTGACCTCACAGTCCCTTTCCCAGCTGTGTTCCTGCTTTTGGCCAATCCTCTCAGGAGGCAGAAGTGGCCTCACCTCCCTCTTCCCAGTCCTTGGCTTCCTACTGAATGGTGAGTTCCTGAGACACAGCTGAGCACAGGATTGCACCCTCAGCCCTCAGCCTCCTTGTGGCCAGAGCCTGAGCAGATCCAAGTTTCACCAGATCCATCTGGCAGATTTCCTACCAAGGCTTGGAGTGGAGAAGCTGCTGGCTCTGTCCTGCTGCAGTTGTGGAGGAGACTCCTGCACATCCTCTTGTCCAATGATCCTGCTCAGGTCAGGGGTAAGAAGATGAGGTCCCTCAAGGGCTCTGCCCACTTTGGCTTCATCTTCAGAGGGGCTGCAAAGGCCCTGGCTCAGATGGTGCAGGGAGTTCATGAAGACATTGCACAGTGCTGGCCCAAGGGCTTGGCCTGAGGGATGCCACTGTCAAGTGTCTGCCAGGAGGACTCTCCACTGATGACATTTGGGCTTCAGCCACCACCCTGCCACCACCTCATCCTTTTCTGCCCTCCATCTCTCAGCAGTCTGTCTCTAAAGAGACTATGGGGGACCATGGCAAAGCCCTGGCTAAGGTCCAGGCACAAAACATCCCCTTCTTGCCCCTACCCATATGGCTTCAGCACTACCTCTCTTGTCCTGCAAGGGCCTGCAAATGGCTGCAGAGGTGTTTGAGCCTTCACCTTCCCAGGGACTGTGCTGAGGGTGACCAGCCTGCAATGTTCCTCACCCTCCTTTTTGGTGTTCTTGAAGAGGCCTTTTCCAAGGAGCCCAGAACCTCTGGGATGGCTCTGTGCACAGCTCAGGGCACAGTCCAGCAAGGCTGACGTGAGCAGACAGGAGCCTGCCCAAGCCATCTGAGATGAATCTGCCTGGGCCAGTAGGGTTTGTTCTGGAGTGGCACACAGCAATGTCCCAGCTCTGTCAGGTGTCCACCTCATGGACCCCTAATGGATTATGGGATGTTCAGAGACAGAGTCTTTCCCCATCACTCACACAGGCCCTGCCCTGTAGCAGTCAGAGAATCTCCCTGGCCTCCTGCTGCCCCTGACAGAGGCTGGGAGGCTCCTCAAACCTCCAGTGCCCTGGTACCTCCAGCAATAGCTGATGGTGTTTGTGCTCACTCAGGTTCCTCTCATCTGGTCACATCTCATCTGCACAATGCAAACAGGCTCTGCTGACCTCCTGAGGCCATGTCCTCCTGTGGAGGGACAAAGAGTCTCTCCAAGCTGAGGTGTGAGGCTGCTGCTGGAAACGGTGGTTGTGAAGGCTAGTCTGGGGTGACTGCCCTGGGACAGCTTCCCCAGGGTGTCCAGTGAACACAGACACAGTCCAGAGCCTTCTCTGCTGATCCTTCAGGTCACTTGCAGGAGGCCTGGCTGTGTGAGGACACTGCTGTGTGCCCCAGCCCTGCACACTCACACACTTTAGCTGTTCCCTGCTCTTTGCATCTGTTGGGCATGCTCTTGAAGGAAACTTTGGAAGAAGACCTAAGCCTTCAGGCACTGCCCCAAGCAGATCATCTGTCTGTGTGGAACTGCTCTTGTGGAGGCCATCTGAGCCAAAGAAGTTCCCATGGCCTGTGTCTGCCTGTGGTCATGGGTATGCCACACAGCAGGATGGTGCCCAAGCTGCCAGAGCACTCAGGCCTTGCCCCAACACAGGGGCTCAGCAGGAGAGTGTGGAGGTGGAAAGAGAACAGCCCAGGACAAACAAGTGCTGGTGCTCCCTGGAGCTGCTGCTGTGCTGGGATGCTATTCTTCTCCAGCTCTGCACACAGGAGCTGTCCCTAAAGCTCCAGGAAAGTCTTGGAGGAAGGATCTCAGGAAAAAAGATACTACTGCAAGGCCCTTTATTGTGTTGAAACCAACAAGGAGCAGAGCTCCACTTACACAAACTTCTGGTCAGAAAAACAGAGAGTGAATTAGAAAGTGTAGGATGAAGATATAAATAGCAAAAAACTAGACTCCCCCACCAGAAAGTACAGCAGCCAGGCTGGGCCTGCACTGAGTGACATCAGAACTGCTCTGCAGGAGAAGACAAAGAGTTTATTGCTTCTTTAAGCATCCAGGGATCAGGTGGCTCAGGGCAACCTTCAGCTCCTGGTTCCTCAGGCTGTAGATGAGAGGGTTCACTGCTGGAGGCACCACTGAGTACAGAACTGACACCACCAGGTCCAGGGATGGGGAGGAGATGGAGGAGGGATTCAGGTTTGCAAAGAAGGCAGTGGTGAGAAACAGGGAGACCACAGCCAGGTGAGGGAGGCAGGTGGCAAAGGCTTTGTGGCGTCCCTGCTGAGAGGGGATCCTCAGCACTGCCCTGAAGATCTGCACATAGAACACCACCAGGAACACAAAACAGTCAAAACTGAGCAGACACCAACTTGCTTAAGGCCCAGGGAAAAGCTCCTAGCAGCAAGCTCCTTGTAGCTGTTGTCCCTGCCAGGCCATCTGCCACTGCAGAAGAGCTTGGCTCCACCACCTCTCCAGGCAGGTGCTGGCTGCCTTGAGACTGCCCTGTGCCTGCCCCTCACCAGGCCAGAGAGGCCCAGCTGCCTCCAGCTTGCCACACAGCTCCTGTGCTGTGGGCCCTAAGCCCTCATGAGAGAATTTCTCTGCACTTCTCCAGGTTCTCCACCCTCTTTTAGGAGTTGGAACCTCACCACCCGATGTGGCTTCCATCATGACTCCCATGCCCCCCTCCCAGGGACACTGCCCAGCTGGTCACAGCCTGTCCAGAGGCATGAGGTTGTTCTGCCCCAGTGCAGACCTTGCCTGCCTTGGCCTTGTCAAACTTCAGGAGGCCTTTGATGGCCAAATCCACTCACGTGTGGAGGTCCCTGTGGACTGGCATCCCAGCAGGACAGCATTTAAGGTTAGAGGGCCAGTGCCTCAAACAAGTTGACAGTGTGGGGGAGTGCAGGGCACTACAGGCATAGAATGGAAACTGTTCCATGGAGTTGCCACCCAAGGGGGTAAATACCACAGGAACCTCAGCAATACCATTACAGGGTACAACCCCAGAAGTGCAGGGCCAGGAGGGTCAGAGGTTCTTTGTGGAGTGTATTGCCACAGTAACAGAGAAGATATTGAGTGAAGCAAAGGATGTGGTCAGTGCTGGCTGGGATACCCTGTGAGAAAGCTCTGCACTTGCTGGGAATGAGTGCTGTGATCAGGGAGAGTCCAAGAGCTTTCCCTAATTTGAGGCTACGAAGTGCAAGGGAGGAGAGCAGCAGTCAGGCTGGAAGGGACTTCAGGAGGTGTCTCAACCAACCTCCAGCTCTAAGCAGCATCACAGCAGATTCCTCAGGGTTTGAGCCAAAGATGTAGTGGTCACTGCCTGGGGCAGATCTCCTGCACACTCTGGGAAACAGCTTACAGGGGTTGATTATCCTCCTGTTGGAAAACTTTCTCTCTGTGCAGCCTCAACCTCATCAGTTTCAGATCACTGTCTATTGCCCAAGTGTCCTGAACAATGGACAAGAGCCTGACACATTCTTCCCAGGATCAGAGCCCAGCAACCTCTACTGGGAGTGTACCTCTTTACCTCTGCACACGGGAACTGCCCTGCAGCTTCAGAGAAAGCTTTCAGGAAGGAGCTCAGAGAAGAAAACCTTGAAGGGCCCTTCACTGAGTTGAAAACACAGGGAACAGTGTTCCTCATGTCTACAGTTTCTGGGTCACAGCAGACAGAGCAGTGCTGAATCAGAAATGGCCTGGAGAAAAACAATGGACTCTGAGAAGGTGCAGCCTGTAATGGGAGGGGGTTGGGGTATGAAGGCATGAGGAGACCTCCTGTTCTGATGGCAATGCTGCGCTGCAGCACAGCTCTGTCCCACAAGCAGCCCTGGACTCTCCCTGCCTGCAGTCCCAGCACTGCCACCCAGCAGCACAGTGCCCAAGCTGCCAGAGCACTCAGGCCTTGCCCCAGCACAGAGGCTCAGCAGGAGAGGGTGGAAGGGCAGAAAGAGCAGCTAAGGACAGCCCAAGCTGTGGGGCTGCCTGGCACTGCTGCTGTGCTGGGACTCTGCCCCTCCACCTCTGCACACAGGCACTGCCCTGCAGCTCCACAGAAGCCTTTGAGGAAGGAACTCAGAGAAACAACTGCCTGCAGGGTCCTTTCTTGTGTTGAACACGCAGGGAGCACAGCTCCTTATGTCTGCAGCCTCTGGATCACAGCAGTCAGGAGAACACTGAACCAGAAATGGTCTGAAGAAAGACATTTGTGTGGGAACAACATTCTCCCAAGGGGAACAGCCCCAGCAGCAGCCAGAACTTGAGCAGCCAGGCTGGGCCTGCACTGAGTGACATCAGAACTGCTCTGCAGGAGAAGACAAAGAGTTTATTGCTTGTGAGAGCATCCAGGGATCAGTTGGCTGAGGGCAGCTTTCAGCTCCTGGTTCCTCAGGCTGTAGATGAGAGGGTTCACTGCTGGAGGCACCACTGAGTACAGAACTGACACCAACATATCCAGGGATGGGGAAGAGATAGAAGAAGGCTTTAGGTTTGCAAAGATGCCAGTGCTGAGAAAGAGAGAGACCACAGCCAGGTGAGGGAGGCAGGTGGCAAAGGCTTTGTGGCGTCCCTGCTGAGAGGGGATCCTCAGCACTGCCCTGAAGATCTGCACATAGGACACCACAATCAACACAAAACAGACAAATGCTAAAGAAACACTGACCACAAGGAGCCAAAGTTCCCTGAGGTAGGATGTGGAGCAGGAGAGCTTGAGGATCTGGGGGATTTCACAGAAGAACTGGTCCACAGCATTGCCCTGGCAGAGGGGCAGGGAAAATGTATTGGCTGTGTGCAGCAGAGCATAGAGAAAGCCACAGCCCCAGACAGCTGCTACCATGTGGACACAAACTCTGCTGCCCAGGAGGGTCTCATAGTGCAGGGGTCTGCAGATGGCAACATAGCGATCATAGGACATGGTGGTGAGGAGAGAAAACTCTGCAGTCAGCAAGAAAAATACAAAGAAGACCTGGACAGCACATCCTGCATAGGAGATGTCCCTGGTGTCCCTCAGGGAATTGGCCATGGATTTGGGCACAGTGGTGGAGATGGCACCCAGGTCAAGGAGGGCAAGGTTGAAGAGGAAGAAGTACATGGGGGTGTGGAGGTGGTGGTGCCAGGCTATGGTGGTGATGATGAGGCCATTGCCCAGCAGGGCAGCCAGGTAGATGGCCAGGAAGAGGCAGAAGTGCAGCAGCTGCAGCTGCCTTGTGCCTGGGAATGGCAGGAGGAGGAAGTGGCTGATGGAGCTGCTGTTGGCCATCTGCTGCCTCTGGCCATGGAGACCTGTGCAAGGAGGGAAAGACAGTGACAAGTTAGCAAACACTTCTCAGCCTCATTGTAACCCCTGTCCCTGAGCTGCATGAGGAATGAATCAGCTCAGTCCCATCACTACCAACCACTGATGGTTCATCACAGCTTCAGATGCAGCAGGGACCCAGAATTGCCATGAAGATTCCTCTGGTGTCAGAAGAGAAAGAGACCAACAGCCCAAACCCAGGTGCTGCAGGGACAGTGAAGGGAAGAGAGAAAGGCAGAAGGGCTGGGGGTGAAGCTTACCCAGCTCTGCTCACTGCTGCTCACAGGATGGAACTGAAGGGCTTTGGTCCTCCTTCTGTGTGCACACTCCAGGAGCCTTCAGCTGAGCATCTGCTGCCGAGATGGAGATGCCTCCAGGAGCTCCAGCTGCAGTGTCCTGCCCCCACAGCCTCACTGTGTCAGTGACTGCAGTGACTTCTCCTCCAGTGAGCTCTCAGTCACCCTCCTGGTCCTGGATACCTTGAAGCTCTCTCTGCCTTCCTCATCTCCCTGAGATCCTCTGGCAGTGTCCTCAGCCCTGCTGTGCTGTGCAGAGGAGCTGCTCCTGGCCAGAGCTGTCTCCTGCAGCGCTGCCTGCTTGCCAGCAGCTCCTTCCAGCCCAGGAGTCCAGCCCAATAGAGCAGCAGGGGACCAGCCCAAGGTGTCTTATTGACTCCTCTGGTGGCTTTTGGTGCCCTGTAAACCTCAGGGACTGAGAGGAAGCTGATGAAACCTCTCCAGAAGTCAAAGTCAGATTCAAACTCTGAAGTTTCTTCTACTCCTAATGGGTCCCAGTGAAACATACTGGGAAAGGGTCCCCAGGGGCTGGTTAGGGCAGAAGGAGACAGTGGATGCAAAGGAAGCATCACTGGAGGCACTGAAGCATCTCCAGGCTGTGGGGAGAGCAGAGAACTGAGGCAGTGCTGAGAGGTCAGGACAAGCAGCTCAAGGTGGCTCTGCTGCTGAGCAAACCTGGAGGGCTTTCATTGATCCCAAGGGCCAAGCCCTGACCCCCAGCCCCTGGCAAGGCAAATCCTGTCCCTCACCTGTGGCTCAGGGCTCTGCTGGGGGCAGTGGGGAGTGAGGATGAGCAGTGAGCAGGGTAGGACCTTGTCAGGTTTTGCTGTGGTTTGCTTGCAAAGAGACAACTCCTGCTGAAAAGGAATGAAAGGTACCTTTAAAAATCAGATGCTTGTGCAGTAGAAACCTCTCCAATTAGCTGCAGAAACCTTGGCAAGAATGAGAGGTTCAGCAGGATTTAATGAGCCCCATGGAGTATTTGGGGCTGATGACATCATCCTGAGGTACTGCCAGGAGACTCTGCCAAGGTACTTCCAAGAAGCCTCTCAACAAGTCCAAGGCAGAAGAAAACTCCAAAGTGCCTTGAAGCACTGATTGGCCTCCCTGAGGCTTGTTCCTGACAAAGGCTCCCCAGGGACTCCTTAGAGCAGCTTGTTAGAGGCCAGGATTGCAGGGAGACAAAGGCAAAGTGCAGGGCAGAAAAACTTGCCTTTGGTCTAGGAAGCAGAAAGGCCAAGCCCTGACCACTGCTCTTGCAATAGAAGAACCTCAAAGCCTCAAAGCCAAGTTTCTCCTCACAGGCCTTGGTGGCAGAGGCAAATGCCAGAGCCAAGGGGACAAAGGCCTTGGTCCTGTTGGGCCTCTCAGCCTTGCCAGAGCCCTTGGCCAGCCCTACTGCAGCCTCTCCTACACTGTCCCATGCCTGCAGCTCTTTCCCTTCAGGCTACTGACACCAATCTTGCTTCCCCTCCCAGCTCTCCCCCTGCCATTTCCATCCCTTCCCTGAGCTGCCTCAGCTCTCCCTGCCATTTCCTGACCCCTCTGGATGGCCTCATGCATAGCAGCTCTGCTCTTTGAGGGACATTTCTTTGTCTTCATCTCCACTCTGAACCTTCCAAGATGCACTTGTGGAGGTTGTGGTTTCTTCCCACTCTCTAGGAGAGCTCCATCCTCTCTGAAACCACCCTTCAGCCTTGTTCACACTGCTATGGCAGTGCCCTGAGCCTTGATTCATCAGGCTGAAGCAGCCCAGGTCCCTCAGTCTCTCTACAGAGATGTCAACCCCCATCTTGGCAGATCTCCTCTGCAGTCTCTGAAGTTCCTCCCTTCTCTGTCAGTCTGCAGAACCCCACACCTAGACATCAAGCATGCAGATGAGGCCACAGCAGTGCTGAGTCCGGGGGAGGACAACCTCTGTGTCTGGGTGGCCACACTTCTCCTGCCATGGCCCAGCTGCAGTTGGCCTTCTTCCCTGTGTGCAGGGTCTGCTCCATCCCAGATGCTGTGGTGTTTTTCTGACTGGGGATGGGACACACCAGAACCTCCCGCTCCAAAGAATAGTCAGAGAGTTCATACTGGGGTGGGGCCCAGTCTGTCAGGGAGTGGAAAAAGGGATATAGGTTGTATGGGAAAGAGATACAAATGAGTGTTTGGAAGGCTTCAGGTGGTGCAAACTTTCCTGGGAGTGGGCACAATCTGTCCTGGGAAGGAGTCCAGTTATGGCTGTTATTAATATTTAATAGTTGGCTGCTGGCGACAGAGAATGGAGTCAATATGGACGACCAATGTGATCCAGTGTTGTTTGTTTATTCAGGAAGCCTCTACAGATTCTATAGACTCGGGGAGCATCGTTGGCACAGCTTCATTGGCTCCCCACCTGTGACCACGCATCACACTGTTGTAGATTATTGGTCACACTACTAATACCACGCGGGGCTGTTGATGCAGGTGTGTGTCCTGTTATTCCCAGATAACTCTCTGTGTTTATAGCTGCCAGTGCCCTGCTTTAGCTACATGCTGCAGGCACAGCACTGCTTTGCTACACTGCTAGCCACTTCTGCACTTATGCTGAGCATGGCCTACCACCATGTCAGGCTCTAAGCCTACACTGCCAGATTGCTCACACTGCTTACTGCCACCATTGTCACAAATCCCCCTTTTTGTTTTTGGGAGCAATCTGCTCATGGGAGTTGTTCCCATCCCATACAAGATACTCTTTGCATACACAGAAACAAGCAAGTTAAAGCTAAGCTGGATAGCAAAAGCAAAAGTCCTGTAGCGCAGCATGTCTGACAGACTGGTGTAACCCATAGAAGGCACAATGCTTAAGTTGAGCTAGTTAGAATGTTCTAACAGAGCTGGCATAATGCATGGTCAAAGATAGCAAACCTTGTAAAGAAGAACTTAGATCTTAACAGTTCCAGTCTTTACATTTCACTCTTCTTATGGACAGAGAAGACTTGATTATGGCTGAACACATTGCACACAGAGATTCAGACACAAATCCAATCCTCAGCACTGTCTTTTACAATCTGTTTCAGGGGTATGTTGCATCTTTATTTATGTCTAGGATGGTCAAAAATCATGAACTGTTTAATGGTAGCAAGATTTCTTTAATCTGTAAAGGTAGATCTGGCCAGGCTCTAGCTTCACAGACAGAAAACTTGCAGGCAAAGAGCAAGAGCAAAGGAGCTTCATTGCTTTGCCCAATATATCCTAGTGATACTGATCTCTTAATGTTCACACAACAGTTAAGCAACAGAATAGAATACAATAGCAGTCATGACACTCAGTTATAAGTTAGATGCTTTCTGTTGACATCTTGGATTATTGTGACAGTCGTTGAGGTCAGTGCTAGGCAGGTTTGCTGACTGTCATCTTCATGACCGTTGTGCCGTGTTCGTGCTGTCTTGTGGTGAGAGGGTTGCAGCACTTTGCAAAGTTGATGTTTCTAGGTGTTGACATGAGCTAACTCTCTCTTGTTGGTGCCATTAAAAAACTATTTTTGCTATGGGCTATTCTCTCTTTCCCCTTTTTTCTTTAGGTGTTTATTTGTTTGTTGTTGTTTCCAGCCTACAATGACAATGCATGTGGCGTTATAAGGAATTGTGATTTTCCCTCTAAGTGTGTAAAATTACAGCAAACTGGTGAGATAACATTTGAGTCCATATAAACATTTTCTCTAATCACACAACAATCAAACCACCATAACATTCAGTCGTAATTCACATGGTGCTGTGGTGCATTCTTCTGATTGATGCTTTTGATCTCAGATTATCATAACAGTTATTGTGATCGATGTTCAACTTCATGGGAAATGCTGTTTCCTCAGAGTCTTGATTATTCTGCCGTTGTTTATTGTGATGATTGCAGTTGACGTGGGTTAGTTGTTTCTGGCTGGTATCACTAAAACCCCTTAGCTATAAAATACACAGTCTGTTTTCTTTTTTGGTTTATTTTTTCTTGATATATTTTTTAGCTATCTTTAAAATTTTTATTATTTTTCTTTTTTAAATTTTTGTTTTAATTTTTATTTTAATTAATTAAAAATATTTTGGGTATTTTTAAATTTCAATTATTTCCTTAATAATGGTTTTTAATTTAATTTAATTACTATTTAATCAAATTTTAATTTAATTTTTTAGACATTTTTTATTTGTGATCTTATATTTTTTCAATTTTAAAATTTTAATTAATTATTTAATTTTTAAAGTTTGTTTTAGGTTTTTAAAATTTTTTAAATCTGATCATTGTTACCAGCTGTCCAGCCTTGCTCATCACAGAGGACATCCTTCCTTTGACTTCCCTTCTCTGGCTGGCAGGCCTGCAGAAGCTGCTTCTTGTTCTTTGCATACCTAGAAAGGTTCAGCTCCAGCCATAGCTTGGCCTTCCTGACCCCATCCCTACACCGCAGGGCAGTGTCCCTGTGCTCTTCCCAGCATTCCTGTCCCTGCTTCCACTGCCTGTGCAGTTCCTTCTTGCCCTTCACTTTCACCAGCAGGTCTTGACCAGGCCACCCAGGGGAGCAGTGAAATCCTCATCCCTAGAGGTGTTCCAAGCTGTGCAGCCCTGGCACTGCAGGACAGGGGTTCATGGCCATGGTGGTGTCAGTTCTCAGAGGTCTGTTGCAACAGAAAGGATTCTATCATTCTATGCTTCCATGACTCAGCCATGCCGGTCTCTTGCCTGCCTTGCCTGATCTCTTTCCACCAGCTGTTAATGTTTGTGTGCAGCTGGCTCCCCCTGACTGTGCTGAGCCATCAACACAAGGCCACAAGCTGAGAAACTGCAGGGCACTACAGCTAATGAAAGGAGTCCCTGGTTCTGTGCTGACCAGAGCAGGAGGCAGCATGACAAGCCTCTTGGAAACACCAAGTGGGGACACAAAGGCAGCAAAGCCAGGGGCAGTGGTGAGAGAACAGAGCTGGGCTATTGGGAGAGGAATGTTTGAGGAAGATCAAAGAGAAGAACTTGGAGGCAAAAGAAGGAAAAGAAAATCTAAAGCATAACCATTTGGCCTCTTTGGATTCCAGCTCCTACTGGAGTTCCATCCTGTCTGGCACTGCTGCACTCACAGGTGGAGTTACTTGTGGTGAAGGCACATTATGCCCAGAATTATGCCCAGATGTTGAAACCTGTCCCAGCACATGGACAAGTTCCCCCTTCTTTCATGAGGGGAACAAAGGCTGAGGCAGCACAGACCCCTGCACACCCCCATGGCATGGGATGCTGGTGCTGATGCCCAGCATGGCATAATTCCAGCTTGACGCCTCCCATAGGCTGCAGCCAGTTGTTTACGAGAGTGCCCATTGGCCACATCCAGCCTCAAGGAACCTATCAGTATTACCCCAACTTGTAAACATGTTGTCCTCTTTCTCTTAGGATAGGATAGGATAGGATAGGATAGGATAGGATAGGATAGGATAGGATAAAATAAAATAGGATAGCATAGAATAGATCATTGAGTCCAACCTATCATCCAGCACTATCTAATTAACTAAACCATGACACCAAGTGCCCCATCCAGCCACTTCCTAAACACCTCCAGTGATGGTGACTCCACCACCTTCCTGGGCTGCACATTCCAAGGGCAAATCCCTCTTTCTCTGAAGAACTTCTTCCTAACATCCATCTTCGTCCTCTCTCCTTGCCCGAGCTGCTAAGCTCCTGCCATAGCCTTTGCCATTAAGCTCATAGCTATTGAGTCTTCCCTCTCCTAGATGCAAGCAAACTAGTGGCCTCTGCAAGGCGAGGAAAAGCCAGAATCCAGGCAGGGCTGTTGAGCCTCAGCCCTGAGAGTATCTCCAGAGGAGAGACCAATGCTGAGAGCCTGAGAAGCTGCAGCATTGCACTGCCAGCCTCACTGGTCAGAAGAGCCCGACGTGCCTTCAGGAGGACTGGAGCCCCGAGGGTAAGATCTGCCCAGCTCCCAGGGAAGGGACTTAGCCGAGTCCGGCAGTCCAAACATCTGCCTCAGTGTTGTAGAATGGCTTAAATCTAAGGGACATGTCTCTGTGGAACAGCTACTTGAGCAGAATATGTAGGCCTTACTCCATCTTGTTGTTTACTGCTCATATTTAGCTGCCTTGCTGAAGCAGCAAGGTCACTATGGCCTCGTAGCTGTTCTCGCAGCTGTGTGTTTGTAAGATAACTGGATGGGAAAGGAACAGCTAGGTAAGATAATTGGATGGGAAAGGAAGAGCTAGTGAGAAGGGAGTTTTCTGGGAATGTACACAGAGCCTTTGATATTGTACACAGACCTAATTGCAGGTGGGCTGGATATTATAATGTTGCCTTCAGTCAGAGACCAATAGAATAGTGACGCTTGTGCATATTTAGCTGAGATGCTATATAAGCTGTGTATCCGGGCAATAAAGTTGAAGCGTGCTTATCAATCACATTGATTGCTGCTGTCTTCCCTCGCCGCTCCCCGACATCTGGCGCCTGAGAACAGGGACGGACGATCCAGTGGGGTAAGGGAGAGAACCCCCGACGCGGGATAGGAGGCCTGCGGAGACCTTCTTGCAGTCGGGGTGGTGGCGAGCCCGGAAAAGCATCGATTAGCAGCGAATCGAGGGGCAAAAGTGCGACTCAACGCTGGCGTAGGGAGTTCGTACTGTGCCTGAGCTGGGTTTCCTGAATTGGAATTAAGCTCGCCGTCCGGGTAAGGGCTGCTACTCGACTTCCACGGGTTTTGAAGGCTGCACTAAGGGATGGAAAGCGAAGTAGCCCTTAACTTATTTTTAAGTTTCCTTGAGAAACGCAGTGTAGAGGATGTGGATTTAAAGAAGCATCCTGAACGTTTATTACAGTTTGGTAGGGAGAATGGTTTTTTCAAGTCGTCAGAAGATGTGTTTAGTGTTGATGTATTGGAGAGAATATGGAAACAAACTGTGGGACTTGATCATAGATGGTGACAAAACTGCTATAAAGCTGCAAAAGCGGCCGGGGAGAGGCACAGTGAAGCACTCCGCGAAACAGAAGAGCTGTGCTAAACGACCTCCAAACTGTCCTCTCCGAGAGAGGCATTACTGACAATTCTGGCATTTTGAACGGGCCAACTATCCTCTCTGTGAGAGGTGTTACTGAGATTACTGGGATTTTGAAAGGGCTATTAGCATGGGCCCGGAATCATGATTTTATCCCCAGAGCAACCGAAGCTTTTACTACCGAAGCACGGGACAAAGCTGGAGCCCAGCTGTGGGATGAGGTGCTAAACACTTAGAAAAAATGGAGCACTTGGAGGCTCGCGGTTACGGCATTCTTACAACCGCACCCCTTCCGCGAGCCCCGATGGCCCCCACGGGCACCGACGGCTCCGACCGAGGCGGCACCGACCGATGCACCACCGACACCAGCAGCACGGACTGTAGCGGCCCTCACGGTGGACCCCACGGCAGCAGCCATGGCAGCGGCCCCAGCGGCCGTCCCCATGGCGGTGGCACGGCGGCGGCCTGGCAGCGGCCAGCACCAGCGATCACCTCACCATCCCCCCGCCTCCTACGCCCCAGACATTGTCAGCAGAAAACATCACTACGACGGAGGCTACAATCGAATTCCGAAGGGACGATAGTGTAAGGGATCGGGAGGTGGGAGGGACGGGGAACTGTCCTGCTGCGCCACTGGAAAGGTATTGTGAGAAATGCAGTAATAGAAGAGAATCTGTAGATTTTCCTGTACATGCATCTCCTGTGGTATTATTCTGGCATTTGACAATGCTAACGAAAAAGCTAAACAGGTTCTCAGCATTTTACCAATAGTTCATTCTTGAGTCCACAAAATGTTGTTGTCGAGTCCCACCAACACGGTCCTCTGGGTCACCAACCCTGTGCTCTGTTCTTTGGCAGATCGTCTACCTCTAGACAGGGCATCCTTATAATTCCTGGTTCAATAGATTCTGATTATGATTGGGCTAAGAATGTTATGCTCCATAGCATTACCCTCCTGTTAGCACTCTTGTTGGGACAGAAATTGTTCAGCTAATACCATCTGAGTCCTGAGTGCCTAAAACTTTTAACAGGATTTGAGGATAAGAAGGCTAAGGGAAAACTAGAACAGATTGTGACTATCAGGAGCTGATGTCACTATTGTATCTCGTCATCAATGGAATGGTCTTGAGTTTAAAAGGTTTAAAGGGTTTTAAATGTATCCAAACAACCTGGGTCAGCAAAGAGCCAGTGCAATTAGCTTTTACAACGGCAAATCAATCACTGTAAGACCGTACGTGTTAACCCTTCCAGTTACTCTATTGGGTTGAGACACCTTAAGTTAGCTAGGAGCAAAACTTGTTTCTGTTCCTTTCTGTGGCGGCTACTGGTCAGCAACCAACCCTCAAATTAAAATGGACAACAGCTAATCCAGTATGGGTGGAGCAGTGGTCGCTCAGGCATGATAGGCTGCAAGTTGTTAGGACCCTTACAGCAGAAACAATTGCAACTACTGCACACCTTGCCCCCCTCGTCTCTTTTCTGGTACGACTCTAGTCTACCAAAGCTCTGTTCTGATTTAAAGCAACAGTGCTAATTTCATCATTTCTGATTGTAATGTCTTTCAGAGTTCTGTTATTTAGAGTTTTGCTAAGTTTTCCTAGTAAGCATAATGAATAGTAAGCATTTGGTATTTACAGGTACTTAGTACATAGTAATTGTAGCAAGGTATAAGGACTTAGTAATGAGTTCACATTGTAAGATTTCTTATGGTTTGAACCTTCTTAGTTGTGTGCCTAGGCATTTCAAAGGAGCTCCATGTAATATAGTTAAGGTTTGTAGTAAATAGCTATTAATTTTTAAAAGTATTCCTTAGCTAATGTGTAGAATAATCAAGACTATGAGGAAACAGCATTCCCATGAAGTTGAACATCGATCACAATAACTGTTCTGATAATCTGGGATCAAAAGCATTGATCAGAAGAATGTACCACAGCACCATGTGAATTTGGACTGAATATTATGGTTGTTTGATTTTTGTGTGATTAGGGAAAATGTTCATATGAACTTATATGTTATCTCACCAGTTTGTTATAATATTACACACTTAGAGGGAAAATCAAAATTCATTATAACACAACATGCATTTTCATTTTAGGTTGGAGACTACAACACACACATGCATGCCAAAAAGGAAAAAACAAAGAAAAAAAAGAGAAAAAAAAAAAGAAAAAAAAATGAGAAAAAAAAAAAGGGGAGGGGCCTCTGTTTATTTTAGGATTAAATATATGCAGCATTTCTGAAGGGTAAAATTTAGAGTGGGTTTGTTTTGGTTTGCTTTGCTTTTTAATAGCTTGCATGAACTCTGTGTCAGCTTGTGAGTAAGCACATTGAATGTCTTTTTTTAAAGAAGAGAATTTATAGCTTTCTGTTAAGTTGAAGATACCAGCTTGTGATTGTGTCACCTACTCCCAGTTTTCCAGTATTTTGTAATAACTAACTTCTTTGCTCTGTCTATACCTCCTGCTACTGTGGGGCCTTCTCCCTACAGATGGAACATATGCAAAATTTCCTGTATGAAAGGCACATGTGCAAAAGGTGGTGGCATTCGGACCTGTGTGGCTTTGTTGAAAGGATCTCATGGAACACTAAAACATTGCTGACAAAATTATGTCTGCCGAGCAAGCCATAACTCAAGCATGACCTGAAGGCTACTAAGATCCTTTACATCTGAACATTACATTTTTAGGTGCTAATATTCAAAATCTGTTTGAGATTAGTATGTTTCAAGTTCAAATCTCATCTTACATTTCGTGTGTGCAATGTCTTGTACTCAAATAGTTTGCTTCTGTTACAGGGAAGTAAGATGCTAGAGCATGTTGGATTTGATTTCTCCAGAACTTACTTTGATTTCCTATGGAATACCTTCTGCAAGTGTCATGCTATACAGGCAGTAACATTCCAATTCATCTCTTGTCTTCTTTAATAATGTCACAGTAGGAGGTACTCACATGCTCATAATTAAGAGACATTTACTCTTTGTTGATATTGTTCAATAATAGTAAAAATATCTCACATGTTGGATTGATGCCTTTGAAAAAAAAACAAAAGGAGCTCAAATGTCCTTGAAAGCAAGCAAGCAAAAATTCCGAGGGCACTTTTTTCTCTCACAAAATTGGGCCATTTTGGCCAGGTTCATGTCCGTGCTTCAGGCTGGGGTTTTCTTTTCTTTTAAAATGTTTCTTCTGACTTCTGTTCAGATTCTGTATGCCAGAATTTGGTTCAAGAGTGCCATTACAGAAGTACTTTGTTGTTTACACAGTTGTAATGAACGGCACAGTTACATCTGGATTACATGTTACTGTATGTTACAATCCTTTTGCTGTAACCAAGAATTTAACACATATAATGGACATCTGCAAATGAAGTATTTTTTGAATATGTAAAAAAAAAAAAAAAAAAAAGAGGGAAAGAGAGAACACCCCATAGCAAAGAAGTTTTTTAAATGGAACCAACAAGAAATAGTTAGTTCATGTCAACATAAACTTTGCAAAGTGCTGCAACCCTCTCACCACAAGACAGCATGAACGTGGCACGGCTGTCATGAAGGTGACGGTCAGCAGGGCTGCCTAGCGCTGACCTCAACGCCTGTCACAATGATCCAAGATGTCAACGGAAAGTATCTAATTTATAACTGTGTCATGACTGCTTAACTGTTGTGTGAACATTAAGAGATCAGTATTACTAGGATGAGCAAAAACACATTATTATGAGTAATTTTCTATTGGGTAAAGCAATGAAGCTCCTTTGCTCTTGCTGTTTGCCTGCAAGTTTTCTGTCTGTGAAGCTAGAGCCTGGCCAGATCTACCTTTACAGATTGAAGAAATCTTGCTACCATTAAACAATTCATGATTTTTGACCATCCTAGAGAAAATAAAGATGCAACATACCACTAAAGCAGATTGTAAAAGACAGTGGTAAGGATTGCATTTGTGTTTTAATCTCTGTGTGTATTGTGTTTAGGCATAATCAAGTCTTCTCTGTCAATAAGAAGAGTGAAATGTGGAGATCGGAACTATTACGACCTGAGTTCTTCTTTACAATGTTTGCTATTTTTGACCACATTTTATGCCAACTCTGTTAGAACATTCTAACTAGCTGAACCTAAGCATTGTGCCTTGTATGGGTTACATCAGTCTGTTAGACATGCTGTGTTATGAAACTTTTGCTTTTGCTGTACAGCTTAGCTTTAACTCGCTTGCTTCTGTGTATGCAAGAGTATCTTGTATGGGATGAGAACAACTCCCATGAGCAGAGTGCTCACAAAAACAAAAAGGGGAATTTGTGGCAATGCCGGTGACGAGCAGTGTGAGCAATCTGGCAGTGTAGGCTTTGAGCCTGACATGGTGGTAGGCCATGCTCAGCATAAGTGCAAAAGTTGCTATCAGTGTAGCAAAACAGCGCTGTGCCTGCACCGTGTAACTAAAGCAGGACACTGGTAGCTACAAACACAGCAAGTTGACTTGTTGGTCAGCTGAACAGGCTAATGTTACTACTGTAATTTTAGATCAACTGCTTTTAGATCAAAATAGTTGAAGGCATGCATATTTACTGAATAGAGCTGCTGTTGATTTTTTGCTTTTATCTAATGGTCATGGCTGTGAGGATTTTGAAGGCATGTGTTGATTTAATTTGTCTGATCACAGTCAATCAATTTATAAAAGGATTGCTTGGTTGGAAAATCATACTCAATCAATTGTTAAAAATGTAAATCCTTTAGATCAATGGTTTCAATCTTGGTTTGGAAATACGTCTCCTTGGTTGTTAGGTTTGCTTAAGGAAGGTTTATGCTGGATTGGTATTGTTTTGTTTTGCATATTGCATATGGATGTATTATGAGAAGTGTAAATGAGGTAACATCTCGAGCTTTTCTTGTACAAAGAAAAAAGGGGGGAATTGTTGGAGAATGGCTTAAATCTAAGGGACATGACTTTGTGGAACAGCTACTTGAGCAGAATATGTAGGCCTTACTCCATCTTGTTGTTTACTGCTCATAGTTAGCTGACTTGCTGAAGCAGCAAGGTCACTATGGCCTCATAGCTGTTCTCGCAGCTGTGAGTTTGTAAGATAACTGGATGGGAAAGGAAGAGCTAGTGAGAAGGGAGTTTTCTGTGAATGTACACAGAGCCTTTGATATTGTACACAGACCTAATTGCAGGTGGGCTGGATATTATAATGTTGCCTTCAGTCAGAGACCAATAGAATAGTGACGCTTGTGCATACTTAGCTGAGATGCTATATAAGCTGTGTATCCGGGCAATAAAGTTGAAGTGTGCTTATCAATCACATTGATTGCTGCTGTCTTCCTTCACCGCTCTCCGTTACAGACCACAGCCAGAACCCAAGGCAGGAAGAGCTTGGCTCTGCCAGGAGCCTTTCAGCTCTCCCACAGCCCTCTGTCATCTGCCCCTCAGGCTGTCCTCTGCTGCTGCATCAGCTGAGCCTCTTTCCCTGCAGGCTGTAGTCACCCAGCCAGCTGCCCCACCTTGCTGCCACCTTCCTTTGCTGCTCTCTCTCCATCCTCCCTGGGTGTCCCTTGAAACTCCAAGCCTTGGAGTGCTCCAGGCTGCTGCTGGGGGATGTCTTGCAGTGACATTTCTTTCTCCTCATGTCCAGCCTGGACCACCCCAGCTGCACTTTGTGGCTTTGTTTCTTTCCCTTGCACTTTGTCACTGTGCAGAAAAGCTTCTCCATGCCTCAAACCACTCCCCAAGCACTCTCAGGCTACTCTGCTCCTGTCCTCACTCTTGACACCACTGAGCCCATGGCCTTCAGCCTCTCTCTACTGCTCATGTGCCTGAGGCCTCCCAAGCACATCTTGGGAGATCTCTGGGCACTCTCCAAGCTCTTTGCAGGTGGAGGTGTGGTGGTCACAGGACAACAAAGAGACATTTTACCAAGTGCTGCAGTGGGTGGGCAAGGGGCAGTGGTTTTGAACTGGAAGAGGAGACTCAGATTGGATAGAAGGAAGAAATGTTTTGCAAAGAGGGTGGCAGGACACTGTGACAGGTTGCCCAGAGAAGGGGATGTCCATCCCTGGAAGTCTCCAAATTCAGGCATTTCAGCAACCCAACCTAGTGGGAGATGTCCCTGGCCATGGTCAGGGTGTTGGACTCGATACTCTATTCCATCTCTGCCAATCCAAACCATTCCAGGATTCTCGGATTCCAATATCCCCAACCCCTTCTCCGCAGGGCTGCAGCTACCTCCCTACACCATGGGGGTGTTTACATCTCGCTGAGGCCCCTGCACCCCCATACAAAGGAAAATGTTGCCATTCCTGGCCATGAATGGCAATGGCTTGGGCAAATCCAATCCCAAAGGCACCTCCCTCAGAAGAGGAAAGCAGCAATGAGTTCTGCTGAGGCAGAAGGAGAATCTGAGACACTGGAATGAATTGGATGGAATTCAGCAAAGGGAACAGAGAAGTCAACAGGTTCAGTTTGGTGCCAAGGGTCACTCTCTCACCTTCACCATGGGAGAATCCTGCAGAGGAGAATCAGTTTGGGGGAGGATTAGAAAGATTGGGAAAGGAAAATCTCCTTGGGGCTGGAAGGATTTTACATGGAGCCTGGGAAGAAAGGCCTCAAGGAAGCCCTTCTGTTGCCTCACAAGGCTCTGAATGGACTCCCTCACTCTCTCAACAACTTGAGAGAGAAGCCTGTCTGGGGTTAAATCCAATCCTAGTGCCAGACTTGGTCCCTGGTTAATGATTCAGAGTGTTTGAGTGCAGGGATTTCAGGGGCCGTTCTTCCCCAGGGCACTGTGGCTCCTGTAGAACTTGAAGGCAGCAGCAGTTTGAAATCCCTTCAACAGTTCTGGTGAATCATGAGCTCAGCCTGTAGGATTTCATAGCAGCACTTAACAAGTCAAACCCCAACAGCTGGTTACAATCAATGCAGGGATTTAGATCAGGATTCCACAGGCTGTGACCCACGGTCCCCATCTGGAGGTCCAACAGCTGAGGAGATGTGAGGAGAGAAGCTGCCAGGGAAGACTGAAGCAAAATGTGTTTGTGTAGCTCAGCCTTCTCCTCATCCATTGTTACCAGCTGTCCAGTGCTGCTCATCACAGAGGACATCCTTCCTTTGACTTCCCTTCTCTGGCTGGCAGGCCTGCAGAAGCTACATCTTGTTCTTTGCATGCCTAGAGAGGTTCAGCTCCTGTGGTGGTTTGAGCCTTAATGGGATTTAAGAGCTCAGATTTGGGCAAGACTGAGAATCCCTCCCCCGATCCCCATTCATCTTTCCTGATTGAAAGAAAAAGGGAAGGGGAAAGAATAGGAGAGATAAGTGAAGGGGAAAAAAGGAAAGAAAGGGGTGGTAAGGAAATAGGGAGGAGGTAAATCCACTGAGAAATAATTTGGAGTCAGTTTGGAAGTAGAGAGGCAAAATTCTCTTTAAAATATATATATAGATATATATCTCAATAACAGGAAGGGTTCACAAGGGTAAGGAAGGATGGATAGGGAGATAGACAAAACCAAGAGTCCTTTGGGGAAACATGGATGCAACAGGGAGAAGGACTAGGCCTGACCATGTGGCAGAGAACCAGGAAGCCAGCAGTGACTCTCTGAGTCCTTTCATCCTGGTGAGGCAGAAGCCAAAGAGAGCAAATGGCTGCAGTCTCTTGCTTTTTATGGGCTTGCTGAACAGGGAGGGGGAGTGGAACAGACTAACTCAGTTTCCCAGGGGAAAACTCCCTCTGAGGAGAGCAAGGATCTCACAAGCCTTCCCCACCACTGCTTTCAGGATGGGCGTAACCCATCACAATGCACCCCTCTGTTCCACACCTACTCTCCTGTCACAGCCCCTTCATCCAATCGTGACATGTGGCATTCGAATCCCCAATGCAAGTCCCTCTTTATCGTGGCTCGCTCTCTCTCAGGGCAGTCTCTCCCTCGCTGGTGCTGGTCAGTGTAGGTGGTGGTTGAGTGGGCAGGGATGTGGAGAAGAATCAGGAATCAGTCTGTCTTTGAAAGGGAAAGGAAAATCAGGAATAGTGCATTGCTGTAGGGAAACAGGAACAGTCTTTTGCTGCAGGGACCTGCTGCAGGTGCAGGTGAGGTGATGCTGGAGCTCTCTGGATTGGTGTGCAGTGTGTTCATGTTGAGTGCTGGATGCTAGGCTGGTATTAAACTAGGAGAGAGAAAACTTAGAACAAGCTATAACTATTATACAGTGACTATAATACACTGATTGTGTGACTGGCCAGTTCTCTCTTTCTGCCACATCCAGGGCCAGCTGGACAGCTTTTCCCTCTGTGTACTGACTGGATTCACGTTCTCCATCCCTTGCTTCCGCCACTTGCCTTGTTGGGCTCCAGACAGCTGCCTTCCATCTCCGCTTGCTCCCCACAAGCCGGCAGGACCCATCTGTAACTAGAGCATAGCCCTTCTCATGGTCAGGGAGATCGTTGTATGGGGGAGCCTCCTCAGCACGGGTCACTTTCTGCTCTGGTGGCATTCCAAAGTCAGCACCCTCTGGCCAGTTGCTGATCACTTCCACTATGGCAGGGTGTTCGAAGCTCCCCATCTGAGCTCACTGAGTTCTCAGGGCCATCCACTTCCTCCAGGTGGCATCTGTGGCATGGTGTGGGATTGAGCCTGTCCCTTTGAACACCCAGGTCAGGACTGGAAGTCTTGGAGCTAGCAGTAGTGGTGACTTGGTCCCAGTTACCATCAGAGGCAGCTCAGACACCCTCAGAGGCAGCTAGGATTTTCTTTGTTGTGGTGTAGGTGGCCTCAGAGCCTTTGTAGCCTTTCTTCAAGAAACCGAGGGCCCTGCCCCTGGTTTCACCAGGAGCCTTCTGCCACAAGCCCCACATTGGGCATCAAAAATTGTGGTGGTGTGAGCCTTAACTGGGATTTAAGTGCTCAGCTGGGGAGCCAGGCTGAGAATCCCTCCCCTGCCTCCCCCCTCCTCTTTCCCAATAGAGAGGAAAAGAAAGAAAAGGAGCAAACCCACCAAGAAATAATTTGGAAATTTTGATTTGGCTTGGAAGTAGAGAGGTAAAGAATTTTCTTTAAACAAAAATTTTTATATATATATATATATACACACACACACACACACATACATACATATATCTATACATACATATATATATGTGTAACAATAACAGGTAGGGTTCACAACAGTAAGAAGCAAGGTTGGATAGGGAGAAAAGAAATACAAAATACAAAACCAGTCCTTTGCAAAGGCATGGGTGTAGCAGAGGGACCATGTGGCAGAGAAGCAGGGAAATGAGCAGCAGTCCTTGTCCAGGTGAAAGCCAGGGGTCAAGAGACCTACTGGCTGTAGTGTCCTCCTTTTTATAGCCTTGCTGGACAAGGAAGGGGAGTGGAACACTATATTTCCCAGGGGGAGAACCCCTTGCAGGGAGGGCAATGCTCTCACAAGCCCTCACCCCTTCTGCTTCCAGGATGGGCATAACCCATCACATGCGCAAGAAAAAAGAAGCATAGAGGAAAAAAAGTTGTTGCCCAAGAAAAAAGAAGTGCAGAGAATAAAAGGGTTGGTGCCTGTGAAAAATTTAGTGCAGAGAATAAATGGGTTGGTGCCTGAGAAATAAGAAGTGTGGAGCATAAAAGGGTTGGCACCCAATAAAAAAGCAGCACAGAAAATAAAAGGGTTGGTGCCGTAGAAAAAGAGGGGCAGAGAATAAATGGTTGGTGCCCAAGAAAAAAGCAGAGCAGAGAACAAAAGGGTTGGTGCCATGCAAAAAAGAAGAGCAGGAAGCACAAGAAAAAAATGGCTGGTGCCTGAAGAAAAGAGAAGAGCAGAGAACAAAAGGGTTGGTGACTGAGAAAAGAGAAGAGCAGGGATTAAAACGGCTGGTGCCCATGAAACAGGAAGAGGAGAGGTAGTGGCTGAGAACAAAGAAGTGCAGGAAGCACAAGAAAAAATGTTTTGTGCCTGAGAAAAAGAAGTGCAAGGAATAAATGGTTGGTGCCTGAGTAAGCAGAGTACAGACCAAAAGGGTTGATGCCATATAAATAAGAAGCACAGAGCATAAAATGGCTGGTGCCTGAGACAAAGAATAGTAGCCAGTAATGGTGTTGGTGCCCAAGAAAAAAGAAGCACTGAGAATAAAAGGGTTGGTTCGTGACAAAAAAGAAGAGCAGAGTATGAAAGGGTTGGTGCCCGAGAAAAGAGAGGCACTGAGAATAATTAGGGTTGGTGTCTGTGAAAAAAGAACAGCAGAGATTGAAAGGGTTGGTGACCATGGAAAAGGAAGAACAGAGAATAAATGTGTTGGTACCAAGCACAAATGAATCAATGGGCTGGTGCCTAATAAAAAAGAAAGGCAGAGAATAAATGTGTTGGTGCCGTAGAAAAAAGAACGGCAGAGGATCAATGGTTGGTGCCCAAGAAAAGAGCAGAGCAGAGAACAAAAGGGTTGGTGCCATGTCTAAAAGCAGCACAGGAAGCACAAGAAAAAAAGGTTGGTGTCTGAAGAAAGAAGAGCAGAGAACAAAAGGGTTGGTGGCTGAGAAAAGAGAAGAGCAGGGATTAAAACGGCTGGTGCCCAAGAAATGCGAAGAGGAGAGAATAAAAGCATTGGTGGCCGAGAAAAAAGAAGTGCAGGAAGCACAAGAGAAAAATGGTTTGTGCCTGAGAAAAAACAAGTGCAGGGAATAAATGGTTGGTGCCTGAGAAATAAGCAGAGTACAGAACAAAAGGGTTGGTGCCATATAAGAAAGAAGCACAGAGCAATGGCTGGTGCCCGAGACAAAAGAATGGTAGACAATAAGAGTGTTGGTGCTGAGAAAAAAGAAGCACAGAGAATAAAAGGGTTGGTGCCTGTGAAAAAATTAGCACAGAGAATAAATGGGTTGGTGCCCAAGAAAAAAGAAGAGCAGAGTATGAAAGGGTTGGTGCCCGAGAAAAGAGAGGCACTGAGAATAAAAGGTTCGTGCCTATGAAAAACGAACAGCTGAGATTAAAAGGGTTGGTGCCCGAGGAAAAAGAATCACAGAGGATGAGAGGGTTGTTGCCCAAGAAAAAGGAAGCACAAAAAATAAAAGAAAAAGAAGCACAGAGAATAAAAGGGCTGGTGCCCAACAAAGAAGAAACACAGAGAATAAATGTGTTGGTGCCTGAGAAAAAACAAGCACAAATAAATGAATCAGTTGGTGCCTGATAAAAAAGAAAGGCAGAGAATAAAAGGGTTGGTGCCCACAAAAAAGAAGTGTGGAGCATAAAAGGGTTGGAGCCTGACAAAAAAAGAAGCACAGAGAATACAAGGGTTGGTGCCATAGAAAAAAAAAGGGCAGAGAATAAATGGTTAGTGTCTGAGACAAAAGAATAGTAGACAATGATAGTGTTGGTGCTGAGGAAAAAGAAGTGCAGAAACAAAAGGATTGGTGCCTGGGAAAAAAGAAGCGCAGAGAAGAAAAGTGTTGGTGCCCCAGGAAAAAAGAAGTGCTGAGAATAAAAAGGTTGGTACCTGAGAAAAAAGAATGCAGAGAATAAAAGGGTTGATGGCTGAGAAAGAAAAAGTGCAAGAAGCACAAGAAAAAAGGGTTGGTGCCAGAGAAAGCAGAAGCACAGAGAATAAATGGGTTGGTGGCCAAGTGAAAGAAGCTCAGAGAATAAAAGTGTTGGTGCCCGAGAATCAGAAGCACAGACTGCAAAAGGATTGGTGACCAAGAAAAGAGTAGCACAGAGAAGAACGTTTTGGTGCCTGAGAAAAAAAGAACCACAGAGAATACAAAAGGTTTGTGGCCTGAGAATAAGAAGCACAGAGAAGAAAAGGGTTGGTGCCGAGAAAAATAGACTAGAATGGACTCCAGCAGAAGGAAACTGAACTCCAGGCAGCCTCCCTGCCAGCCACCTCTCCACCTCTCTGCGTGTATGAGGACAGACACCTTTGCTGTCACCAGCGTCAAGGTTTCTATCTTGCAGTGGACCCAGCCAGCTCTGTCCCTGTGTCTGTGTGCTTGGTGCTTCTCTCCAGGCACAGCCATAGAAAGAGATTTGACTTCAGGATCCCTTGCAGCCAGTCAGGGTCAGCTTTGTCCTCATCCACTCTGTCCTTCAGAGGCTCTTGGATTAGAACACATTCTGCTGAACCACCCTGGGCATTGCACATTGGTTCCTGAGGAAGGGCTGCTAGGATCCAACCTTTTCATCTGCTTCTCACTCTCAAGAGCTCTACTGGCTAAGAAATCACAACCATGGCAAACTTGTTGGCTTTGCCTCATCCTTGTGGACAGGCAAGCTGCTGAGAGACAGCTTGTGCTGAGCAGATGGGTCCAGAGGATTGGATTGCTGAGGCAACTTTCTCAGCCTTGGCTTTGCTTTGCTTCCAAAGAGCAACACTTCTGGCTGTGTGCAGGCAATTCTCTAAGGAGAGGAGGGGGCAGCTGGTGCCATGGAGCTGTGAGCTCCAGCTGCAGAGCGCAGTGGAGAAGTCTGATGCAAGGAGCAGGGATGGAAGGCCAGGTGGGCAGGGACAGCAATGGGGAGGTTGGGGAGGGCGAGGAGCAAAGTTGTCCACTCAATGTCAGCCCTCAAAGGACAGCTTCCCCTCCACTCCAGACCTCCTGAGCAGACAGCCTGTATCATTCTGCCTTGGTGGATGCTGCTGTCACCTCTGCCCTCATCTGAGAAAGAATCAAATAGTTTAGCCTCAAATCTGAGCTTTGTGAGGTGCACTTTGGAATCTGCAAGTAAACAACAAAGACAGAAAGAGCTCCTCAGGGCACTTGGGGATCATTCCATGAACCTCAGGTACTGAGAGAAGAGTGAAGAAACTGTGCAAGAAGCAAGAAGCAAAAGACAAAGTCCCTTGAAGCATTGATTGGCCCACCGAGGCTTGTTACTGCCAAAGCCTCCCCAGGGACTGGTTAGAGCAGCTCAGGGAGGCTGTGATTGCAGCAGGCAAAGGCAAAGTGCAGGAGAGCAAACTCTGGCTCTGGGTTCTGCAGCACAAAGGCCAAGGCCTGAGCACAGCCCTGGGCAGGCAGATCCTGCCCACATATGTGGGTCAAGGCTCTTCAGGTGCAGTGGGGGTGGGGGGTGGGTTTCAAAGCAGCAGAGCATGGCCTAGGTTGGAAGGGACCTCAGAGCTCATCTGCTCCAACCTCCCTGCCATAGGCAAGGATGCCTCTCCGATAGACTCAGCTGCTCAAGGCCTCATCCAGCCTGGCCTTCAACACCCTCAGGGAGGGCATCCTACCTGGGCAGCCTATTCCAGAGTCCCACAATCCTCATACAGAAGAACTTCTTCCTAAGGCCCAGTCTAAACCTCCTTTTCCTCACCTTCAAACCTTTCCTCCTGTCCTGTCACCAGACACCCTCATGAAAAGTCCCTCTCCAGCCTTCCTTTAGCATCCCTGTAGGGTTTGTGATGCTGAGTGGAGGACAAGGGCCTGACAGTCCCCAGCCTTCCTGGGTGTGGTGGGGTGAGAAAGTTCCCTCCCCACACACAGGGAAAGAAACCACAGCTAGCTCAGTCGGAAAAGCAGATGAAAGCTATATTTACAGGCAGAAATGGAATGCAATGAATATGTACACAAATATACAATATTTACAATATATACAGAAATACACAGCAATGAACATAATGCAGAAAAGCCTTTTCCCTCCAGCCGGCCAGGGAACCCCCCTCTCTCCCTCCCTACCTCCCTTTTTCCTAAAAAAGTGTTAGAGAAAGAGAGAAAGGCAATTAAGGAAGAAAATTTCTGTTAGCTCAAAAGCACATGCAAGAATTAGTTTTCTTATCTGGTTAGCTTTGTAACCAAGGTCACTCCTGCTTCAGAAAGAGAGAAGCCATCCAGCCCACAGGACAGAGAAGCACAGACTGAACACAGCCTGAACCCAGACCAGACTGGCAGAAACCAAACCCAAAGCTGCATTCTACCAATCCACCAATGAAATTAGTTTAGACTATCTTGTTTTTGTTTAAATATCAAAAACATTCAGCCAGAGTGTTCAGCAACTGTCTCTTTCTTAAAGGCATAGCCCAAACTGCCACTTTGTAGTGGCACAGGAAACTGTATGGGAGATGGCAAAGGGATGCAGTTTGTCCTGGAATAAGAGCACATCTGGGCTGGGAGGGGTTGAGGAGATGCAGTTTGTCCTGAGATGTGACCAGGTCTGTACTGGGAGGGGTGAAAAGGATCCAAATTGTGCTGTGCAGGGCCCAGAATGTCCTAGAATGTAGTCTGGGAATGCAGCTTGTACTGGGACAGGGCCCAGGCTGTACTGGGAGGGCATAAGGGGATCCAGAATTTATTGAGATAATGCCTAATGTACCTGGAGGGATGAAAGGGATCCTGTTTGGACTGGGACAGGGCCCATGATGTACTGGGAGGGTGTGAGGGTGTGCAGTTTGTACTTGGATGGATGCAGATGGTATTGGGAAGGAAGCCAGGGGATACACTCTGTGCTGGGATGGGACACAGGCTGCAGTGCTAGAGGACAGTAAGATCAATAAGTGGCTCAGGGAATGGTGCCAGCGGAGGAACTTGGGTTTCTTTGATCATGGGCCCTACTCTTCAGCACCCGACCTGCTGGGTCCTGATGGGGTGCATTATCTAGAAGGGG